>CM050218.1:35885000-36550783 GCA_027475355.1 Coilia nasus | reverse complement strand
CAATCCAAACAACACTCACTCTCCACCTCAAACACAACGCAAAATTAGAACATACAGCACGAGAGCCATACAAACGGATACCATACATGACTGGAGTCCCACCCCAGCTACACACGAAACCCCCATACCAAACCTTGATAACACAATGGAACAAGACCTGATTACATTGGATGAAGACAATACTACCTCTACTCCGATGACCACTACATCAATAAAGACAATTCAAATTCCAAGAGGTCTACCACAGAGGACTCCCAGGACAACCACTGCCCCCACTGAGGGAAGTCCAATCTTGAAAAAACATAGGACACAAAATACCATACAGACACACCTAACATTGCAACCTATCAACACAGCACCCAGTCCAACACTACCACAACAAACCACACCCATTTTAACTACACAAGACAACGACGAACACATAACCCTAAGGAGGGTAACCAGACACCTCAACAGTACACAGAGACTCAAGGATTGGACCCTAAGCATTTGGAAACCCACTTTGATCATAGGAGACTCAAACCTAGCCAGAATTGAACCCTTTGAGTACCAAGATGTACAAATCGAAAGCTACCCAGGGACTACATTTTTCCATGCGGAAACTCTATTACGTGATGCTACCGTTCACTCTACAATTAACAACATAATCCTATCCTTTGGAATAAACTGTAGGACCAAAAAAGTGAAGGAGACCACAATTAAACAGATACAAAGAACCATCAAAATAACAAAAGACCGCTTCCCTGAGGCCCATATATACATCCCTATCATCAACTTCTCATCTCTACTACCTGCAACTGAAATCACAGCCCTAAAAACAATCAATAGCTATTTGGAACGAAACTGCCCAACCATCCCCCCTATCTCTAAGCGAACATTCAGAACTACAGAAGATAAGATACATTGGACCTCAGAGACTGCCAACAACATTCTACGACATTGGATGTCATTTTTAAACTTCTCAGCCCCATAAGTCTCCACAAAGGAGAGGGGCCTAACAATATTCTAGTCCTAACTAATAAACATAAACTAACCAAAGCACAAACATCATTACTTAACAGAGGACTTAAATTTATCCCAACTCTAAATACACATACCAATTGGAAAAAAGAATTACAAAATGATCTACAAAACTACCACAGGAAAATAAAACTAGCAGAATATTTTGAAGGACAAGAAAAATCCCCCCTACCATTTCTACCACCATCTCATTGGACGCCTAAACAAGAACAAGTACCACACACAATAAAAGAACTAATCACACAAGATCTAAACAACTTCAAGACAATACCACAATATCAGAAAATACAACATAACATACTGAAAGAGGAAGCACACGCTCTAAAACAACTATGTAGGAACAAGAACATTGTAATAAAACCAGCAGACAAGGGCAGCACAGTCGTCATCATGGGGAGGGACCAGTACACCTGGGAGGCACTAAATCAATTGAACAATACGGAATATTACACTAAATTACCAAAGCCTATTTACACAGATACAATTCCGAAAATTAGAAAAATATTGGATACACTAAAGGACAAAAAGTACATAAATCAAAAACAACACACCTACCTGTTAGGCAATCCCGTAGTCCGACCCAGGAGATTTTACACTCTTCCAAAAATACATAAAAACCCGGCAACATGGAGCATCCCATTTCAAATTCCACCTGGGAGACCCATAGTTTCAGACATAGACAGCGAATCATACAAAACTGCAGAATATCTAGAACATTTCCTCACACCCATATCCACTAAGCACAAGAGTTACATTAAGGACACCTACCACTTCACAGAAATAATTAAAAACCTCACCACTCCTACAACTGCTTACCTATTTACAATGGACATTAATAGTCTCTACACCAACATTGAAACACCCGCAGGCATTCAAGCCGTCAAAGCCACATTCCAGAAATATCCCGATAAAAAAAGACCCGATAGAGAATTACTGCAACTACTAGAAATCAACCTCACCACCAATGATTTTGAATTTGATACACATTTTTATTTACAGATTAAGGGTACAGCTATGGGCAAAAAATTTGCCCCGGCCTATGCAAACATTTTTATGGCAACATGGGAAGAGGAGGCCCTCCGGAAATGCCCAAAACAACCACTACACTATCACAGATACCTAGACGACATATTTGGAATATGGACACACACAGAACAAGAATTCTTGGAATTTACAAACATACTCAACAACCATCATCCATCCATTAAACTAACATCCCAATTAGACCCACAGACAATTAACTTCCTTGACACCACAGTATACAAAGGACCTACATTTGGAGATACCAATAAACTGGACATTAAGGTATATTTCAAGGACACGGACACACACGCATTACTACACAAAAACAGCTACCACCCGAAACATACATTCAAAGGTATAGTGAAGTCACAACTATTACGCTTCAAACGCATATGCACAACCCATACAGATTTCATTACGGCCACCAAAACACTATTCACAGCCCTACGACATAGAGGATACTCCAGACCATTCCTACGGAAGTGCTACAAAACCTACTTAGACACAAGACCCATAGACACAGAGGACATTATTCCACTCATTACAACATACTCACCTATAAACCAACAATTCGGCAGGAAAATAAAACATAATTTTCAAACCATATTACAAAACCAAGGCTACCTACAAAACCATAAAATAATATCCGCACATAGAAGAAATAAAAATCTACAAGACTACCTTATACATGCAAAATTAAAACCGCTAAGACCACCCAAGAACAAAACAGACATTTCCCATTACCAAAAAATAACATGGATTAATGACTCACTTAATCAGAATACATTTCAAACACAAAAAAACATAAAGCCTACAACAAAAAACTGTATCTACCTTATCTGGTGTAACGCCTGCCACATTAAGTACGTAGGCGAAACGGGAAACGCCATCTCCACAAGACTCACACAACACAGATACAACATCAGAAATAAAAGACAAACGCAGACAGCATTGGTCGCACACTTTATTAAACATAACCTCAAAGAACTCAGATACACGGGTCTTCAACACAATCCCACTTGGAAATTACATCAAAGACAAAAGGAAGAAAGAAAGTGGATTAAACAATTAAAAACAAAACAACCACTAGGTTTAAACATACACTAAGAAAAGCCTTATACCGTTGGGATGGACCGTGCCATTCACTGGACCATACCTGGACACAAGACTAACCTAAACCGCCCCCAAACCTAGCCCTAACCCTGACCCCTACCATAACCCCACCCCCATACCTAACCCTAACCCTGACCCTAACCCTAGCCCCACCCCCAATCCTAACCCTAACCTTGACCCTTACCCTAACCCCATCCCCAAACCTAACCCTAGTCCTGACCCCTACCCTAACCCCATCCCTAAAACCTAGCCCTAGCCTGGACCCTTACCCTGACCCCATCCCCCCTACCCCTACCCCTAGGTTGTAGTCAGAGTCCATAGGAGGTACAGTATAATACCCTAACTCCTAACTCGCCTGTTTTCCTCCCAACTGTACACAGGGACCATCTCGAAATAATTAAACAACAAACAAAATCAATACCACGCTGGACCAACAATCAAAACAATGTAAAAATAGATCACAAAGAACACCCAATATCAATACAACTACCCAATCTGAAAAATCCAACTACTAACAAACCCAATAAAGCGAATATCGAGATTACACGAAAACTAACCAATGCCAATATAACTTACATCTACATTTATACAAAACAAGAATAATTACCACACTTTGGAAATGTTTTTTATACCATACAACAGTAAAACAAGCATTAAGAACAACTAACCATAACCAGAATCATCCTGAACAGGAAAATCGAAAAACCGATTAAAAGGGACGATCTCGAATTAAACAAAAAAACACACACAAAATCAACACCATTCGGGACCAACAACCAAAAAAACAAAGGATAACTTCTAAAGAACACCTAATACCAAGACAATAACCCAATCTGGAAAAGCCAACTATTAATAAACCCAACAAAGTGAATATCGAGATTACACGAAAACTAATTAACTCCAATACAACTTACATCTGCAATTATACAAAACAAGAGCAACTAACATTTTCCGGAACCATTTTCATACCACATTAGGATAAATCTATCATATCTAAACATTAAGAACAACTAACCTCAACTGTAACCACTTAGAACAGAAAAATCGAAAAACCGACTGCAGCAGCCTCCCCTATAAAAGGGAGAGCCAGCCACAGAGCTCTCATTCCAGCTCGAGCCAGCAACACAGACACATCTCTCTGATTGCTCTCCACTTATAGTGCACTTAGCAAGCCTATGCCTGATGAAGATTCCCTTTGGAATCGAAACGCGTCGCACATTAGGCTTGCATGAAAATATATTTTAGTAAGTTAAGACACTATTTATAGTGCTTTACTAAAATAATAACCAGAAAAAGAAAAGAAACACCCACACACACGGAATTTGGAAGATTCAATCTTTATTGAAGACTTCATACAACCAACATTAATCCGAAGGAACAACAACATAACTTCAGTACACACATACACAATTAACCTGCAAAAGGAAAACCAACAACACAAACAACAAATACACACACGCAAACAACTTTACACATACTTACCATACCTGAGGAAGGACAACAACACATATACATACAATACACATACTTACCATACCTGAAAGAGAAAAATAAATTACACATACACACAAAAAAGACAAAATAATACAAAAAAATAAAAAATATATAAAAAAAATATATACAAAAAAATAACAAAAAAGAAAAAAGATATAAAAAAAGAGAAAATAAACCATACTTACCAAGACACACCTACTCACCACCACGATGGAAAATGACGAAGGATGGACCACAGTTCGGTATGGCCGAAGACGCCGCCGAATCCAACTTACAGAAACCGAAGAACCAGACTCCAACTACGCCAGTAATTACAAACCCAGACCCAGAGACACATCATACAACAAAACTAGGAGAACATACGCTCAAGCAGTTACAACAGCCCCAACATACTACACACGAACAAGGAACTATTCGGGACCACAACGACCACCACCATGGAAACAAACACAATACAATCATCAACCAAGAGGAGGACAGAGACCACAAACATACTACGGGACAAACTATAGACCACGCTTCAATACTTACCAACGTACAGAACCCAACAGAGGACAAAACAGGGTACCATATGACCCGAATCCCGAAGCAAAGGAGAACATTAGAATAATGCACAAAGTAATCACACTGGTACACCACCTCAGTAACATTGAGGTAGATGAACAAATTATAGAACCACCTACAATAACACGGATGACGGACTACCTCACACAAACAATAAAGCCTGCTCTACCGAACGAAGACACCCTAGAACTCTTAGAGGGAAACGCTAGAAACTGGGCCTACACCACACTACTCATACTAAAACAACATTACACAAACACCCTGGATACTGAACTGGACAAACTTACCACAAGGACCTCCACCAACTGGCAACAACAATTCGAAATAGCCACCAGGATGGCGAAACGCCAAAGGGGGAAAAGACTACAGCCCAGCACAATCAACATTGCTGAGGAAAAGGTCAAAGGATACATTGGAGCCCTACCCGACGACCTAGCATCACAACACAGTGACTCAGACCTACCAGAACAAATCCCAGAACCAATCACTACAAAAACACAACCCACGACCAATCCAAACAACACTCACTCTCCACCTCAAACACAACGCAAAATTAGAACATACAGCACGAGAGCCATACAAACGGATACCATACATGACTGGAGTCCCACCCCAGCTACACACGAAACCCCCATACCAAACCTTGATAACACAATGGAACAAGACCTGATTACATTGGATGAAGACAATACTACCTCTACTCCGATGACCACTACATCAATAAAGACAATTCAAATTCCAAGAGGTCTACCACAGAGGACTCCCAGGACAACCACTGCCCCCACTGAGGGAAGTCCAATCTTGAAAAAACATAGGACACAAAATACCATACAGACACACCTAACATTGCAACCTATCAACACAGCACCCAGTCCAACACTACCACAACAAACCACACCCATTTTAACTACACAAGACAACGACGAACACATAACCCTAAGGAGGGTAACCAGACACCTCAACAGTACACAGAGACTCAAGGATTGGACCCTAAGCATTTGGAAACCCACTTTGATCATAGGAGACTCAAACCTAGCCAGAATTGAACCCTTTGAGTACCAAGATGTACAAATCGAAAGCTACCCAGGGACTACATTTTTCCATGCGGAAACTCTATTACGTGATGCTACCGTTCACTCTACAATTAACAACATAATCCTATCCTTTGGAATAAACTGTAGGACCAAAAAAGTGAAGGAGACCACAATTAAACAGATACAAAGAACCATCAAAATAACAAAAGACCGCTTCCCTGAGGCCCATATATACATCCCTATCATCAACTTCTCATCTCTACTACCTGCAACTGAAATCACAGCCCTAAAAACAATCAATAGCTATTTGGAACGAAACTGCCCAACCATCCCCCCTATCTCTAAGCGAACATTCAGAACTACAGAAGATAAGATACATTGGACCTCAGAGACTGCCAACAACATTCTACGACATTGGATGTCATTTTTAAACTTCTCAGCCCCATAAGTCTCCACAAAGGAGAGGGGCCTAACAATATTCTAGTCCTAACTAATAAACATAAACTAACCAAAGCACAAACATCATTACTTAACAGAGGACTTAAATTTATCCCAACTCTAAATACACATACCAATTGGAAAAAAGAATTACAAAATGATCTACAAAACTACCACAGGAAAATAAAACTAGCAGAATATTTTGAAGGACAAGAAAAATCCCCCCTACCATTTCTACCACCATCTCATTGGACGCCTAAACAAGAACAAGTACCACACACAATAAAAGAACTAATCACACAAGATCTAAACAACTTCAAGACAATACCACAATATCAGAAAATACAACATAACATACTGAAAGAGGAAGCACACGCTCTAAAACAACTATGTAGGAACAAGAACATTGTAATAAAACCAGCAGACAAGGGCAGCACAGTCGTCATCATGGGGAGGGACCAGTACACCTGGGAGGCACTAAATCAATTGAACAATACGGAATATTACACTAAATTACCAAAGCCTATTTACACAGATACAATTCCGAAAATTAGAAAAATATTGGATACACTAAAGGACAAAAAGTACATAAATCAAAAACAACACACCTACCTGTTAGGCAATCCCGTAGTCCGACCCAGGAGATTTTACACTCTTCCAAAAATACATAAAAACCCGGCAACATGGAGCATCCCATTTCAAATTCCACCTGGGAGACCCATAGTTTCAGACATAGACAGCGAATCATACAAAACTGCAGAATATCTAGAACATTTCCTCACACCCATATCCACTAAGCACAAGAGTTACATTAAGGACACCTACCACTTCACAGAAATAATTAAAAACCTCACCACTCCTACAACTGCTTACCTATTTACAATGGACATTAATAGTCTCTACACCAACATTGAAACACCCGCAGGCATTCAAGCCGTCAAAGCCACATTCCAGAAATATCCCGATAAAAAAAGACCCGATAGAGAATTACTGCAACTACTAGAAATCAACCTCACCACCAATGATTTTGAATTTGATACACATTTTTATTTACAGATTAAGGGTACAGCTATGGGCAAAAAATTTGCCCCGGCCTATGCAAACATTTTTATGGCAACATGGGAAGAGGAGGCCCTCCGGAAATGCCCAAAACAACCACTACACTATCACAGATACCTAGACGACATATTTGGAATATGGACACACACAGAACAAGAATTCTTGGAATTTACAAACATACTCAACAACCATCATCCATCCATTAAACTAACATCCCAATTAGACCCACAGACAATTAACTTCCTTGACACCACAGTATACAAAGGACCTACATTTGGAGATACCAATAAACTGGACATTAAGGTATATTTCAAGGACACGGACACACACGCATTACTACACAAAAACAGCTACCACCCGAAACATACATTCAAAGGTATAGTGAAGTCACAACTATTACGCTTCAAACGCATATGCACAACCCATACAGATTTCATTACGGCCACCAAAACACTATTCACAGCCCTACGACATAGAGGATACTCCAGACCATTCCTACGGAAGTGCTACAAAACCTACTTAGACACAAGACCCATAGACACAGAGGACATTATTCCACTCATTACAACATACTCACCTATAAACCAACAATTCGGCAGGAAAATAAAACATAATTTTCAAACCATATTACAAAACCAAGGCTACCTACAAAACCATAAAATAATATCCGCACATAGAAGAAATAAAAATCTACAAGACTACCTTATACATGCAAAATTAAAACCGCTAAGACCACCCAAGAACAAAACAGACATTTCCCATTACCAAAAAATAACATGGATTAATGACTCACTTAATCAGAATACATTTCAAACACAAAAAAACATAAAGCCTACAACAAAAAACTGTATCTACCTTATCTGGTGTAACGCCTGCCACATTAAGTACGTAGGCGAAACGGGAAACGCCATCTCCACAAGACTCACACAACACAGATACAACATCAGAAATAAAAGACAAACGCAGACAGCATTGGTCGCACACTTTATTAAACATAACCTCAAAGAACTCAGATACACGGGTCTTCAACACAATCCCACTTGGAAATTACATCAAAGACAAAAGGAAGAAAGAAAGTGGATTAAACAATTAAAAACAAAACAACCACTAGGTTTAAACATACACTAAGAAAAGCCTTATACCGTTGGGATGGACCGTGCCATTCACTGGACCATACCTGGACACAAGACTAACCTAAACCGCCCCCAAACCTAGCCCTAACCCTGACCCCTACCATAACCCCACCCCCATACCTAACCCTAACCCTGACCCTAACCCTAGCCCCACCCCCAATCCTAACCCTAACCTTGACCCTTACCCTAACCCCATCCCCAAACCTAACCCTAGTCCTGACCCCTACCCTAACCCCATCCCTAAAACCTAGCCCTAGCCTGGACCCTTACCCTGACCCCATCCCCCCTACCCCTACCCCTAGGTTGTAGTCAGAGTCCATAGGAGGTACAGTATAATACCCTAACTCCTAACTCGCCTGTTTTCCTCCCAACTGTACACAGGGACCATCTCGAAATAATTAAACAACAAACAAAATCAATACCACGCTGGACCAACAATCAAAACAATGTAAAAATAGATCACAAAGAACACCCAATATCAATACAACTACCCAATCTGAAAAATCCAACTACTAACAAACCCAATAAAGCGAATATCGAGATTACACGAAAACTAACCAATGCCAATATAACTTACATCTACATTTATACAAAACAAGAATAATTACCACACTTTGGAAATGTTTTTTATACCATACAACAGTAAAACAAGCATTAAGAACAACTAACCATAACCAGAATCATCCTGAACAGGAAAATCGAAAAACCGATTAAAAGGGACGATCTCGAATTAAACAAAAAAACACACACAAAATCAACACCATTCGGGACCAACAACCAAAAAAACAAAGGATAACTTCTAAAGAACACCTAATACCAAGACAATAACCCAATCTGGAAAAGCCAACTATTAATAAACCCAACAAAGTGAATATCGAGATTACACGAAAACTAATTAACTCCAATACAACTTACATCTGCAATTATACAAAACAAGAGCAACTAACATTTTCCGGAACCATTTTCATACCACATTAGGATAAATCTATCATATCTAAACATTAAGAACAACTAACCTCAACTGTAACCACTTAGAACAGAAAAATCGAAAAACCGACTGCAGCAGCCTCCCCTATAAAAGGGAGAGCCAGCCACAGAGCTCTCATTCCAGCTCGAGCCAGCAACACAGACACATCTCTCTGATTGCTCTCCACTTATAGTGCACTTAGCAAGCCTATGCCTGATGAAGATTCCCTTTGGAATCGAAACGCGTCGCACATTAGGCTTGCATGAAAATATATTTTAGTAAGTTAAGACACTATTTATAGTGCTTTACTAAAATAATAACCAGAAAAAGAAAAGAAACACCCACACACACGGAATTTGGAAGATTCAATCTTTATTGAAGACTTCATACAACCAACATTAATCCGAAGGAACAACAACATAACTTCAGTACACACATACACAATTAACCTGCAAAAGGAAAACCAACAACACAAACAACAAATACACACACGCAAACAACTTTACACATACTTACCATACCTGAGGAAGGACAACAACACATATACATACAATACACATACTTACCATACCTGAAAGAGAAAAATAAATTACACATACACACAAAAAAGACAAAATAATACAAAAAAATAAAAAATATATAAAAAAAATATATACAAAAAAATAACAAAAAAGAAAAAAGATATAAAAAAAGAGAAAATAAACCATACTTACCAAGACACACCTACTCACCACCACGATGGAAAATGACGAAGGATGGACCACAGTTCGGTATGGCCGAAGACGCCGCCGAATCCAACTTACAGAAACCGAAGAACCAGACTCCAACTACGCCAGTAATTACAAACCCAGACCCAGAGACACATCATACAACAAAACTAGGAGAACATACGCTCAAGCAGTTACAACAGCCCCAACATACTACACACGAACAAGGAACTATTCGGGACCACAACGACCACCACCATGGAAACAAACACAATACAATCATCAACCAAGAGGAGGACAGAGACCACAAACATACTACGGGACAAACTATAGACCACGCTTCAATACTTACCAACGTACAGAACCCAACAGAGGACAAAACAGGGTACCATATGACCCGAATCCCGAAGCAAAGGAGAACATTAGAATAATGCACAAAGTAATCACACTGGTACACCACCTCAGTAACATTGAGGTAGATGAACAAATTATAGAACCACCTACAATAACACGGATGACGGACTACCTCACACAAACAATAAAGCCTGCTCTACCGAACGAAGACACCCTAGAACTCTTAGAGGGAAACGCTAGAAACTGGGCCTACACCACACTACTCATACTAAAACAACATTACACAAACACCCTGGATACTGAACTGGACAAACTTACCACAAGGACCTCCACCAACTGGCAACAACAATTCGAAATAGCCACCAGGATGGCGAAACGCCAAAGGGGGAAAAGACTACAGCCCAGCACAATCAACATTGCTGAGGAAAAGGTCAAAGGATACATTGGAGCCCTACCCGACGACCTAGCATCACAACACAGTGACTCAGACCTACCAGAACAAATCCCAGAACCAATCACTACAAAAACACAACCCACGACCAATCCAAACAACACTCACTCTCCACCTCAAACACAACGCAAAATTAGAACATACAGCACGAGAGCCATACAAACGGATACCATACATGACTGGAGTCCCACCCCAGCTACACACGAAACCCCCATACCAAACCTTGATAACACAATGGAACAAGACCTGATTACATTGGATGAAGACAATACTACCTCTACTCCGATGACCACTACATCAATAAAGACAATTCAAATTCCAAGAGGTCTACCACAGAGGACTCCCAGGACAACCACTGCCCCCACTGAGGGAAGTCCAATCTTGAAAAAACATAGGACACAAAATACCATACAGACACACCTAACATTGCAACCTATCAACACAGCACCCAGTCCAACACTACCACAACAAACCACACCCATTTTAACTACACAAGACAACGACGAACACATAACCCTAAGGAGGGTAACCAGACACCTCAACAGTACACAGAGACTCAAGGATTGGACCCTAAGCATTTGGAAACCCACTTTGATCATAGGAGACTCAAACCTAGCCAGAATTGAACCCTTTGAGTACCAAGATGTACAAATCGAAAGCTACCCAGGGACTACATTTTTCCATGCGGAAACTCTATTACGTGATGCTACCGTTCACTCTACAATTAACAACATAATCCTATCCTTTGGAATAAACTGTAGGACCAAAAAAGTGAAGGAGACCACAATTAAACAGATACAAAGAACCATCAAAATAACAAAAGACCGCTTCCCTGAGGCCCATATATACATCCCTATCATCAACTTCTCATCTCTACTACCTGCAACTGAAATCACAGCCCTAAAAACAATCAATAGCTATTTGGAACGAAACTGCCCAACCATCCCCCCTATCTCTAAGCGAACATTCAGAACTACAGAAGATAAGATACATTGGACCTCAGAGACTGCCAACAACATTCTACGACATTGGATGTCATTTTTAAACTTCTCAGCCCCATAAGTCTCCACAAAGGAGAGGGGCCTAACAATATTCTAGTCCTAACTAATAAACATAAACTAACCAAAGCACAAACATCATTACTTAACAGAGGACTTAAATTTATCCCAACTCTAAATACACATACCAATTGGAAAAAAGAATTACAAAATGATCTACAAAACTACCACAGGAAAATAAAACTAGCAGAATATTTTGAAGGACAAGAAAAATCCCCCCTACCATTTCTACCACCATCTCATTGGACGCCTAAACAAGAACAAGTACCACACACAATAAAAGAACTAATCACACAAGATCTAAACAACTTCAAGACAATACCACAATATCAGAAAATACAACATAACATACTGAAAGAGGAAGCACACGCTCTAAAACAACTATGTAGGAACAAGAACATTGTAATAAAACCAGCAGACAAGGGCAGCACAGTCGTCATCATGGGGAGGGACCAGTACACCTGGGAGGCACTAAATCAATTGAACAATACGGAATATTACACTAAATTACCAAAGCCTATTTACACAGATACAATTCCGAAAATTAGAAAAATATTGGATACACTAAAGGACAAAAAGTACATAAATCAAAAACAACACACCTACCTGTTAGGCAATCCCGTAGTCCGACCCAGGAGATTTTACACTCTTCCAAAAATACATAAAAACCCGGCAACATGGAGCATCCCATTTCAAATTCCACCTGGGAGACCCATAGTTTCAGACATAGACAGCGAATCATACAAAACTGCAGAATATCTAGAACATTTCCTCACACCCATATCCACTAAGCACAAGAGTTACATTAAGGACACCTACCACTTCACAGAAATAATTAAAAACCTCACCACTCCTACAACTGCTTACCTATTTACAATGGACATTAATAGTCTCTACACCAACATTGAAACACCCGCAGGCATTCAAGCCGTCAAAGCCACATTCCAGAAATATCCCGATAAAAAAAGACCCGATAGAGAATTACTGCAACTACTAGAAATCAACCTCACCACCAATGATTTTGAATTTGATACACATTTTTATTTACAGATTAAGGGTACAGCTATGGGCAAAAAATTTGCCCCGGCCTATGCAAACATTTTTATGGCAACATGGGAAGAGGAGGCCCTCCGGAAATGCCCAAAACAACCACTACACTATCACAGATACCTAGACGACATATTTGGAATATGGACACACACAGAACAAGAATTCTTGGAATTTACAAACATACTCAACAACCATCATCCATCCATTAAACTAACATCCCAATTAGACCCACAGACAATTAACTTCCTTGACACCACAGTATACAAAGGACCTACATTTGGAGATACCAATAAACTGGACATTAAGGTATATTTCAAGGACACGGACACACACGCATTACTACACAAAAACAGCTACCACCCGAAACATACATTCAAAGGTATAGTGAAGTCACAACTATTACGCTTCAAACGCATATGCACAACCCATACAGATTTCATTACGGCCACCAAAACACTATTCACAGCCCTACGACATAGAGGATACTCCAGACCATTCCTACGGAAGTGCTACAAAACCTACTTAGACACAAGACCCATAGACACAGAGGACATTATTCCACTCATTACAACATACTCACCTATAAACCAACAATTCGGCAGGAAAATAAAACATAATTTTCAAACCATATTACAAAACCAAGGCTACCTACAAAACCATAAAATAATATCCGCACATAGAAGAAATAAAAATCTACAAGACTACCTTATACATGCAAAATTAAAACCGCTAAGACCACCCAAGAACAAAACAGACATTTCCCATTACCAAAAAATAACATGGATTAATGACTCACTTAATCAGAATACATTTCAAACACAAAAAAACATAAAGCCTACAACAAAAAACTGTATCTACCTTATCTGGTGTAACGCCTGCCACATTAAGTACGTAGGCGAAACGGGAAACGCCATCTCCACAAGACTCACACAACACAGATACAACATCAGAAATAAAAGACAAACGCAGACAGCATTGGTCGCACACTTTATTAAACATAACCTCAAAGAACTCAGATACACGGGTCTTCAACACAATCCCACTTGGAAATTACATCAAAGACAAAAGGAAGAAAGAAAGTGGATTAAACAATTAAAAACAAAACAACCACTAGGTTTAAACATACACTAAGAAAAGCCTTATACCGTTGGGATGGACCGTGCCATTCACTGGACCATACCTGGACACAAGACTAACCTAAACCGCCCCCAAACCTAGCCCTAACCCTGACCCCTACCATAACCCCACCCCCATACCTAACCCTAACCCTGACCCTAACCCTAGCCCCACCCCCAATCCTAACCCTAACCTTGACCCTTACCCTAACCCCATCCCCAAACCTAACCCTAGTCCTGACCCCTACCCTAACCCCATCCCTAAAACCTAGCCCTAGCCTGGACCCTTACCCTGACCCCATCCCCCCTACCCCTACCCCTAGGTTGTAGTCAGAGTCCATAGGAGGTACAGTATAATACCCTAACTCCTAACCTCACTACAAAATGCAATACAACAAATATGACAGACCATACCCACAAGATTTGCCATACTATACACAAACGTACAATGGACTTCAACAACACCAGCATTACTCCTACCAACAACACAGGCCGAATCTACGGACCTACATGCAACAACAAACCCCCAGAAACCACAAGAAACAAACACAACATTATCTGGACAACCTTACATCAATAACTGACACACAAGACAGAGAAAACATTGACAGAATACACAAGATCATTACCCTACTTCACCATATCAACAACATCTCAGAGGACGACATAATACTGACAGAACCACCACCTGCCATAGCACGCATGACAGAATACCTCACCAGCTTCATCAAACCTGCCCTGTCCAATGACAACATCACACAGAAACTAATTGAAAACAATAAAAAATGGGCTCACACTACACTTGAAATACTACAAGAACATTACACAGAGACCTTGGACATAGAACTGGATAACTTGTTAGACCAAGACCCTGCAAACTTTGAACCACAATTCACTGCGGCGACAGATATGGCCAGACAACACCGGGGTAAGAGACTAAAGGAGGAAACCATCACAATGGCAAAAGATCTGGTATCATCCCATTATGGGAAAACATTTGGTGATGATGAAACAATTGATGATGATGAACAACCCCAACCAGAAATTACCACAACCCCTACACAGACACCTATTTACAGCCCAACACCCCAACCAAAAACCACCACAAGCATGACTCAAACTACACCAACCAACACAACAATCGACCAAGACCTCATGACACTGGACACAACACACATTGAAAGTTCACCCCAGGAGACAACCAATACTGAACACCCAATTCTTCCTAAGACGACCCATATGGACGAAAAGATAACTCAAGACACTTTACACTACAAACAGGACCTTCCAGCACAACCCACAACACTTAACCCAGATATACCACAACTGACACACGAGCCATTCGGACAAACATCACCATCTCAGACTACACCTTTGAAATCAGTCCCATCACAAAACACAACAGCACGAACTAACAGACAACCAAACACAAGAAGCTGGACACGCAAACAACAAATACAACTAACATAAACTCATAACAACAAGATTTAAGGGGCTACAAACAAACATATGACACCGGGTTTGGGATGACGGTATGGTAGGGTGGTCGGGAGAAGGACCGTGCACTTCCTCTGGGCCACACCATGCTGGCAGTGCCTAACACGCAGGCTAGCTTTATTGTGGTTTCAGTTAAATAAAATAAACCTAACCCTAATTAGGATTCTGCTGGTAACACAGCGCGGAAATTATGGATGTTGTTAGGGTTAGGGTTATGACTCCTTTGGAACAGCAGGGGGCAGTCTTGCTCCACGGATCAAAAGTGTTCTCACATTGTGGGGAGTGTTCATGGCTGGCCTGGAGGTAGAAATTATGGAAGTAAAGTGGCATATCTGGAAGAACAACATGGTGGTCCTATGAGCCACGTACGCTGGAACTTAAGCCTCCCAAGGTGATCTCAATTTGGGGAGAGTGTTCATGGATGGCCCGGAGGTAGAAATAATGGAAGTACAGGTGGCATTTCTGGAAGAACTTGATGGTGGTCCTATGAGCCACGTCCGCTGGAACTTAAACCTCCCAAGGTGATCTGAATTTGGGGAGAGTGTTCATGGTTGGCCCGGAGGTAGAAATTATGGAAGTAAAGTGGCATTTCTGGAAGAACATCATGGTGGTCCTATGAGCCACGTCCGCTGGAACTTAAGCCTTCCAAGGTGTTCTCATGTTGGGGAGAGTGTTCATGGAGTCCTGGAGGAAGAAATTATGGAAGTACAGGTGGCATTTCTGGAAGAAAAGGATGGTGGTCCTATTAGCCACGTCCACTGGAAGTTAAGCCTGCCAAGGTCTTCTCAAGTTGGGGAGAGTGTTCATGGATGGCCTGGAGGTAGAAATCATGGAAGTAAAGTGGCATTTCTGGAAGAATATCATGGTGGTCCTATTAGCCACGTCCACTGGAAGTTAAGCCTGCCAAGGTCTTCTCAAGTTGGGGAGAGTGTTCATGGATGGCCTGGAGGTAGAAATCATGGAAGTAAAGTGGCATTTCTGGAAGAACATCATGGTGGTCCTATGAGCCACGTCCGCTGGAACTTAAGCCTTCCAAGGTGTTCTCATGTTGGGGAGAGTGTTCATGGAGTCCTGGAGGAAGAAATTATGGAAGTCCAGGTGGCATTTTTGGAAGAAAAGGATGGTGGTCCTATTAGCCACGTCCACTGGAAGTTAAGCCTGCCAAGGTCTTCTCAAGTTGGGGAGAGTTTTCATGGATGGCCTGGAGGTAGAAATCATGGAAGTAAAGTGGCATTTCTGGAAGAATATCATGGTGGTCCTATTAGCCACGTCCACTGGAAGTTAAGCCTGCCAAGGTCTTCTCAAGTTGGGGAGAGTGTTCATGGATGGCCTGGAGGTAGAAATCATGGAAGTAAAGTGGCATTTCTGGAAGAATATCATGGTGGTCCTATTAGCCACGTCCACTGGAAGTTAAGCCTGCCAAGGTCTTCTCAAGTTGGGGAGAGTGTTCATGGATGGCCTGGAGGTAGAAATCATGGAAGTAAAGTGGCATTTCTGGAAGAACATCATGGTGGTCCTATGAGCCACGTCCGCTGGAACTTAAGCTTTCCAAGGTGTTCTCATGTTGGGGAGAGTGTTTATGGAGTCCTGGAGGAAGAAATTATGGAAGTCCAGGTGGCATTTCTGGAAGAACATCATGGTGGTCCTATGAGCCACGTATGCTGGAACTTAAGCCTCCCAAGGTGTTCTCATGTTGGGGAGAGTGTTCATGGATGGCCTGGAGGTAGAAATAATGGAAGTACAGGTGGCATTTCTGGAAGAACATCATGGTGATCCTATGAGCCACGTCCGCTGGAACTTAAGCCTGCCAAGGTCTTCTCAAGTTGGGGAGAGTGTTCATGGATGGCCTGGAGGTAGAAATAATGGAAGTACAGGTGGCATTTTTGGAAGAACATGATGGTGGTCCTGTGAGCCACGTATGATGGAAGTTAAGCCTCCCAGTGTGTTCTCAATTTGGGGAGAGTCTTCATGGATGGCCTGGAGGTAGAAATCATCGAAGTACAGGTGGCATTTTTGGAAGAAAAGGATGGTGGTCCTATTAGCCACGTCCACTGGAAGTTAAGCCTGCCAAGGTCTTCTCAAGTTGGGGAGAGTTTTCATGGAGTCCTGGAGGAAGAAATTATGGAAGTACAGGTGGCATTGCTGGAAGAAAAGGATGGTGGTCCTATTAGCCACGTCCACTGGAAGTTAAGCCTGCCAAGGTCTTCTCAAGTTGGGGAGAGTGTTCATGGATGGCCTGGAGGTAGAAATCATGGAAGTAAAGTGGCATTTCTGGAAGAATATCATGGTGGTCCTATTAGCCACGTCCACTGGAAGTTAAGCCTGCCAAGGTCTTCTCAAGTTGGGGAGAGTGTTCATGGATGGCCTGGAGGTAGAAATCATGGAAGTAAAGTGGCATTTCTGGAAGAAAAGGATGGTGGTCCTATTAGCCACGTCCACTGGAAGTTAAGCCTGCCAAGGTCTTCTCAAGTTGGGGAGAGTGTTCATGGATGGCCTGGAGGTAGAAATCATGGAAGTAAAGTGGCATTTCTGGAAGAACATCATGGTGGTCCTATTAGCCACGTCCACTGGAACTAAGCCTTCCAAGGTGTTCTCATGTTGGGGAGAGTGTTCATGGATGACCTGGAGGTAGAAATCATGGAAGTCCAGGTGGCATTTTTGGAAGAAAAGGATGGTGGTCCTATTAGCCACGTCCACTGGAAGTTAAGCCTGCCAAGGTCTTCTCAAGTTGGGGAGAGTTTTCATGGATGGCCTGGAGGTAGAAATCATGGAAGTAAAGTGGCATTTCTTGAAGAAAAGGATGGTGGTCCTATTAGCCACGTCCTCTGGAAGTTAAGCCTGCCAAGGTCTTCTCAAGTTGGGGAGAGTTTTCATGGATGGCCTGGAGGTAGAAATCATGGAAGTAAAGTGGCATTTCTGGAAGAATATCATGGTGGTCCTATTAGCCACGTCCACTGGAACTAAGCCTTCCAAGGTGTTCTCATGTTGGGGAGAGTGTTCAAGGATGACCTGGAGGTAGAAATCATGGAAGTCCAGGTGGCATTTTTGGAAGAAAAGGATGGTGGTCCTATTAGCCACGTCCACTGGAAGTTAAGCCTGCCAAGGTCTTCTCAAGTTGGGGAGAGTGTTCATGGATGGCCTGGAGGTAGAAATCATGGAAGTAAAGTGGCATTACTGGAAGAACATCATGGTGGTCCTATGAGCCACGTCCGCTGGAACTTAAGCCTTCCAAGGTGTTCTCATGTTGGGGAGAGTGTTTATGGAGTCCTGGAGGAAGAAATTATGGAAGTCCAGGTGGCATTTCTGGAAGAACATCATGGTGGTCCTATGAGCCACGTATGCTGGAACTTAAGCCTCCCAAGGTGTTCTCATGTTGGGGAGAGTGTTCATGGATGGCCTGGAGGTAGAAATTATGGAAGTACAGGTGGCATACCTGGAAGAACATCATGGTGATCCTATGAGCCACGTCCGCTGGAACTTAAGCCTGCCAAGGTCTTCTCAAGTTGGGGAGAGTGTTCATGGATGGCCTGGAGGTAGAAATAATGGAAGTACAGGTGGCATTTTTGGAAGAACATGATGGTGGTCCTGTGAGCCACGTATGATGGAAGTTAAGCCTCCCAGTGTGTTCTCAATTTGGGGAGAGTCTTCATGGATGGCCTGGAGGTAGAAATCATGGAAGTACAGGTGGCATTTTTGGAAGAAAAGGATGGTGGTCCTATTAGCCACGTCCACTGGAAGTTAAGCCTGCCAAGGTCTTCTCAAGTTGGGGAGAGTTTTCATGGAGTCCTGGAGGAAGAAATTATGGAAGTACAGGTGGCATTGCTGGAAGAAAAGGATGGTGGTCCTATTAGCCACGTCCACTGGAAGTTAAGCCTGCCAAGGTCTTCTCAAGTTGGGGAGAGTGTTCATGGATGGCCTGGAGGTAGAAATCATGGAAGTAAAGTGGCATTTCTGGAAGAATATCATGGTGGTCCTATTAGCCACGTCCACTGGAAGTTAAGCCTGCCAAGGTCTTCTCAAGTTGGGGAGAGTGTTCATGGATGGCCTGGAGGTAGAAATCATGGAAGTAAAGTGGCATTTCTGGAAGAACATCATGGTGGTCCTATTAGCCACGTCCACTGGAACTAAGCCTTCCAAGGTGTTCTCATGTTGGGGAGAGTGTTCAAGGATGACCTGGAGGTAGAAATCATGAAAGTCCAGGTGGCATTTTTGGAAGAAAAGGATGGTGGTCCTATTAGCCACGTCCACTGGAAGTTAAGCCTGCCAAGGTCTTCTCAAGTTGGGGAGAGTTTTCATGGATGGCCTGGAGGTAGAAATCATGGAAGTAAAGTGGCATTTCTGGAAGAAAAGGATGGTGGTCCTATTAGCCACGTCCACTGGAAGTTAAGCCTGCCAAGGTCTTCTCAAGTTGGGGAGAGTTTTCATGGATGGCCTGGAGGTAGAAATCATGGAAGTAAAGTGGCATTTCTGGAAGAATATCATGGTGGTCCTATTAGCCACGTCCACTGGAACTAAGCCTTCCAAGGTGTTCTCATGTTGGGGAGAGTGTTCAAGGATGACCTGGAGGTAGAAATCATGGAAGTCCAGGTGGCATTTATGGAAGAAAAGGATGGTGGTCCTATTAGCCACGTCCACTGGAAGTTAAGCCTGCCAAGGTCTTCTCAAGTTGGGGAGAGTTTTCATGGATGGCCTGGAGGTAGAAATCATGGAAGTAAAGTGGCATTGCTGGAAGAATATCATGGTGGTCCTATTAGCCACGTCCACTGGAAGTTAAGCCTGCCAAGGTCTTCTCAAGTTGGGGAGAGTGTTCATGGATGGCCTGGAGGTAGAAATCATGGAAGTAAAGTGGCATTTCTGGAAGAACATCATGGTGGTCCTATGAGCCACGTCCGCTGGAACTTAAGCCTTCCAAGGTGTTCTCATGTTGGGGAGAGTGTTCATGGAGTCCTGGAGGAAGAAATTATGGAAGTCCAGGTGGCATTTCTGGAAGAACATCATGGTGGTCCTATGAGCCACGTATGCTGGAACTTAAGCCTCCCAAGGTGTTCTCATGTTGGGGAGAGTGTTCATGGAGTCCTGGAGGTAGAAATAATGGAAGTAAAGTGGCAATTTTGGAAGAACATCATGGTTGTCCTATTAGCCACGTATGCTGGAACTTAAGCCTCCCAAGGTGTTCTCATGTTGGGGAGAGTGTTCATGGATGGCCTGGAGGTAGAAATTATGGAAGTAGAGGTGGCATTTCTGGAAGAACATCATGGTGATCCTATGAGCCACGTCCGCTGGAACTTAAGCCTGCCAAGGTCTTCTCAAGTTGGGGAGAGTGTTCATGGATGGCCTGGAGGTAGAAATTATGGAAGTACAGGTGGCATTTTTGGAAGAACATGATGGTGGTCCTGTGAGCCACGTATGATGGAAGTTAAGCCTCCCAGTGTGTTCTCAATTTGGGGAGAGTCTTCATGGATGGCCTGGAGGTAGAAATCATGGAAGTACAGGTGGCATTTTTGGAAGAACATGATGGTGGTCCTATGAGCCACGTACGCTGGAACTTAAGCCTCCCAAGGTGTTCTCATGTTGGGGAGAGTGTTCATGGAGTCCTGGAGGTAGAAAATTATGGAAGTCCAGGTGGCATTTTTGGAAGAAAAGGATGGTGGTCCTATTAGCCACGTCCACTGGAAGTTAAGCCTGCCAAGGTCTTCTCAAGTTGGGGAGAGTTTTCATGGATGGCCTGGAGGTAGAAATCATGGAAGTAAAGTGGCATTTCTGGAAGAACATCATGGTGGTCCTATGAGCCACGTCCGCTGGAACTTAAGCCTTCCAAGGTGTTCTCATGTTGGGGAGAGTGTTCATGGAGTCCTGGAGGAAGAAATTATGGAAGTCCAGGTGGCATTCCTGGAAGAACATCATGGTGGTCCTATGAGCCACGTATGCTGGAACTTAAGCCTCCCAAGGTGTTCTCATGTTGGGGAGAGTGTTCATTGAGTCCTGGAGGTAGAAATTATGGAAGTAAAGTGGCAATTTTGGAAGAACATCATGGTTGTCCTATTAGCCACGTATGCTGGAACTTAAGCCTCCCAAGGTGTTCTCATGTTGGGGAGAGTGTTCATGGATGGCCTGGAGGTAGAAATGATGGAAGTACAGGTGGCATTTCTGGAAGAACATCATGGTGATCCTATGAGCCACGTCCACTGGAACGTAAGCCTCCCAAGGTGTTCTCAAATTGGGGAGAGTGTTCCTGGATGGCCTGGAGGTAGAAATCATGGAAGTACAGGTGGCATTTCTGGAAGAACATCATGGTGGTCCTATGAGCCACGTCCGCTGGAACTTAAGCCTTCCAAGGTGTTCTCAAATTAGGGAGAGTGTTCCTGGATGGCCTGGAGGTAGAAATCATGGAAGTACAAGTGGCATTTTTGGAAGAACATGATTGTGGTCCTATGAGCCACGTACGCTGGAACTTAAGCCTCCCAAGGTGTTCTCATGTTGGGGAGAGTGTTCATGGAGTCCTGGAGGTAGAAATCATGGAAGTAAAGTGGCATTGCTGGAAGAATATCATGGTGGTCCTATTAGCCACGTCCACTGGAAGTTAAGCCTGCCAAGGTCTTCTCAAGTTGGGGAGAGTGTTCATGGATGGCCTGGAGGTAGAAATCATGGAAGTAAAGTGGCATTTCTGGAAGAACATCATGGTGGTCCTATGAGCCACGTCCGCTGGAACTTAAGCCTTCCAAGGTGTTCTCAAATTGGGGAGAGTGTTCCTGGATGGCCTGGAGGTAGAAATCATGGAAGTACAGGTGGCATTTCTGGAAGAACATCATGGTGGTCCTATGAGCCACGTCCACTGGAACTTAAGCCTTCCAAGGTGTTCTCAAATTGGGGAGAGTGTTCATGGATGGCCTGGAGGTAGAAATGATGGAAGTAAAGTGGCATTTCTGGAAGAATATCATGGTGGTCCTATTAGCCACGTCCACTGGAAGGTAAGCCTGCCAAGGTCTTCTCAAGTTGGGGAGAGTGTTCATGGATGGCCTGGAGGTAGAAATCATGGAAGTAAAGTGGCATTTCTGGAAGAAAAGGATGGTGGTCCTATGAGCCACCTACGCTGGATGTTAAGCCTCCCAAGGTGATCTCAATTTGGGGAGAGTGTTCATGGATGGCCTGGAGGTAGAAATAATGGAAGTACAGGTGGCATTCCTGGAAGAAAAGGATGGTGGTCCTATTAGCCACGTCCACTGGAAGTTAAGCCTGCCAAGGTCTTCTCAAGTTGGGGAGAGTGTTCATGGATGGCCTGGAGGTAGAAATAATGGAAGTAAAGTGGCATTTCTGGAAGAATATCATGGTGGTCCTATTAGCCACGTCCCCTGGAAGTTAAGCCTGCCAAGGTCTTCTCAAGTTGGGGAGAGTGTTCATGGATGGCCTGGAGGTAGAAATCATGGAAGTAAAGTGGCATTTCTGAAAGAACATCATGGTGGTCCTATGAGCCACGTCCGCTGGAACTTAAGCCTTCCAAGGTGTTCTCATGTTGGGGAGAGTGTTCATGGAGTCCTGGAGGAAGAAATTATGGAAGTCCAGGTGGCATTTTTGGAAGAACATCATGGTGGTCCTATGAGCCACGTATGCTGGAACTTAAGCCTCCCAAGGTGTTCTCATGTTGGGGAGAGTGTTCATGGATGGCCTGGAGGTAGAAATCATGGAAGTAAAGTGGCATTTCTGGAAGAATATCATGGTGGTCCTATTAGCCACGTCCACTGGAAGTTAAGCCTGCCAAGGTCTTCTCAAGTTGGGGAGAGTGTTCATGGATGGCCTGGAGGTAGAAATCATGGAAGTAAAGTGGCATTTCTGGAAGAACATCATGGTGATCCTATGAGCCACGTCCACTGGAACGTAAGCCTCCCAAGGTGTTCTCACGTTGGGGAGAGTGTTCGTGGGTGGCCTGGAGGTAGAAATTATGGAAGTACAGGTGGTATTTTTGGAAGAAAAGGATGGTGGTCTTATGAGCCACGTCCCCTGGAAGTTAAGCCTGCCAAGGTCTTCTCAAGTTGGGGAGAGTGTTCATGGATGGCCTGGAGGTAGAAATCATGGAAGTAAAGTGGCATTTCTGGAAGAAAAGGATGGTTGTCCTATGAGCCACCTACGCTGGATGTTAAGCCTCCCAAGGTGTTCTCATGTTGGGGAGAGTGTTCATGGATGACCTGGAGGTAGAAATCATGGAAGTAAAGTGGCATTTCTGGAAGAACATCATGGTGATCCTATGAGCCACGTCCACTGGAACGTAAGCCTCCCAAGGTGTTCTCAAATTGGGGAGAGTGTTCCTGGATGGCCTGGAGGTAGAAATCATGGAAGTACAGGTGGCATTTCTGGAAGAACATCATGGTGGTCCTATGAGCCACGTCCGCTGGAACTTAAGCCTTCCAAGGTGTTCTCAAATTGGGGAGAGTGTTCCTGGATGGCCTGGAGGTAGAAATAATGGAAGTACAGGTGGTATTTTTGGAAGAAAAGGATGGTGGTCTTATGAGCCACGTCCCCTGGAAGTTAAGCCTGCCAAGGTCTTCTCAAGTTGGGGAGAGTGTTCATGGATGGCCTGGAGGTAGAAATCATGGAAGTAAAGTGGCATTTCTGGAAGAAAAGGATGGTTGTCCTATGAGCCACCTACGCTGGATGTTAAGCCTCCCAAGGTGTTCTCATGTTGGGGAGAGTGTTCATGGATGACCTGGAGGTAGAAATCATGGAAGTAAAGTGGCATTTCTGGAAGAACATCATGGTGATCCTATGAGCCACGTCCACTGGAACGTAAGCCTCCCAAGGTGTTCTCAAATTGGGGAGAGTGTTCCTGGATGGCCTGGAGGTAGAAATCATGGAAGTACAGGTGGCATTTCTGGAAGAACATCATGGTGGTCCTATGAGCCACGTCCGCTGGAACTTAAGCCTTCCAAGGTGTTCTCAAATTGGGGAGAGTGTTCCTGGATGGCCTGGAGGTAGAAATAATGGAAGTACAGGTGGTATTTTTGGAAGAAAAGGATGGTGGTCTTATGAGCCACGTCCCCTGGAAGTTAAGCCTGCCAAGGTCTTCTCAAGTTGGGGAGAGTGTTCATGGATGGCCTGGAGGTAGAAATCATGGAAGTAAAGTGGCATTTCTGGAAGAAAAGGATGGTTGTCCTATGAGCCACCTACGCTGGATGTTAAGCCTCCCAAGGTGTTCTCATGTTGGGGAGAGTGTTCATGGATGACCTGGAGGTAGAAATCATGGAAGTAAAGTGGCATTTCTGGAAGAAAAGGATGGTGGTCCTATGAGCCACCTACGCTGGATGTTAAGCCTCCCAAGGTGATCTCAATTTGGGGAGAGTGTTCATGGATGGCCTGGAGGTAGAAATAATGGAAGTACAGGTGGCATTCCTGGAAGAAAAGGATGGTGGTCCTATTAGCCACGTCCACTGGAAGTTAAGCCTGCCAAGGTCTTCTCAAGTTGGGGAGAGTGTTCATGGATGGCCTGGAGGTAGAAATAATGGAAGTAAAGTGGCATTTCTGGAAGAATATCATGGTGGTCCTATTAGCCACGTCCCCTGGAAGTTAAGCCTGCCAAGGTCTTCTCAAGTTGGGGAGAGTGTTCATGGATGGCCTGGAGGTAGAAATCATGGAAGTAAAGTGGCATTTCTGAAAGAACATCATGGTGGTCCTATGAGCCACGTCCGCTGGAACTTAAGCCTTCCAAGGTGTTCTCATGTTGGGGAGAGTGTTCATGGAGTCCTGGAGGAAGAAATTATGGAAGTCCAGGTGGCATTTTTGGAAGAACATCATGGTGGTCCTATGAGCCACGTATGCTGGAACTTAAGCCTCCCAAGGTGTTCTCATGTTGGGGAGAGTGTTCATGGATGGCCTGGAGGTAGAAATCATGGAAGTAAAGTGGCATTTCTGGAAGAATATCATGGTGGTCCTATTAGCCACGTCCACTGGAAGTTAAGCCTGCCAAGGTCTTCTCAAGTTGGGGAGAGTGTTCATGGATGGCCTGGAGGTAGAAATCATGGAAGTAAAGTGGCATTTCTGGAAGAACATCATGGTGATCCTATGAGCCACGTCCACTGGAACGTAAGCCTCCCAAGGTGTTCTCACGTTGGGGAGAGTGTTCGTGGGTGGCCTGGAGGTAGAAATTATGGAAGTACAGGTGGTATTTTTGGAAGAAAAGGATGGTGGTCTTATGAGCCACGTCCCCTGGAAGTTAAGCCTGCCAAGGTCTTCTCAAGTTGGGGAGAGTGTTCATGGATGGCCTGGAGGTAGAAATCATGGAAGTAAAGTGGCATTTCTGGAAGAAAAGGATGGTTGTCCTATGAGCCACCTACGCTGGATGTTAAGCCTCCCAAGGTGTTCTCATGTTGGGGAGAGTGTTCATGGATGACCTGGAGGTAGAAATCATGGAAGTAAAGTGGCATTTCTGGAAGAACATCATGGTGATCCTATGAGCCACGTCCACTGGAACGTAAGCCTCCCAAGGTGTTCTCAAATTGGGGAGAGTGTTCCTGGATGGCCTGGAGGTAGAAATCATGGAAGTACAGGTGGCATTTCTGGAAGAACATCATGGTGGTCCTATGAGCCACGTCCGCTGGAACTTAAGCCTTCCAAGGTGTTCTCAAATTGGGGAGAGTGTTCCTGGATGGCCTGGAGGTAGAAATAATGGAAGTACAGGTGGTATTTTTGGAAGAAAAGGATGGTGGTCTTATGAGCCACGTCCCCTGGAAGTTAAGCCTGCCAAGGTCTTCTCAAGTTGGGGAGAGTGTTCATGGATGGCCTGGAGGTAGAAATCATGGAAGTAAAGTGGCATTTCTGGAAGAAAAGGATGGTTGTCCTATGAGCCACCTACGCTGGATGTTAAGCCTCCCAAGGTGTTCTCATGTTGGGGAGAGTGTTCATGGATGACCTGGAGGTAGAAATCATGGAAGTAAAGTGGCATTTCTGGAAGAACATCATGGTGATCCTATGAGCCACGTCCACTGGAACGTAAGCCTCCCAAGGTGTTCTCAAATTGGGGAGAGTGTTCCTGGATGGCCTGGAGGTAGAAATCATGGAAGTACAGGTGGCATTTCTGGAAGAACATCATGGTGGTCCTATGAGCCACGTCCGCTGGAACTTAAGCCTTCCAAGGTGTTCTCAAATTGGGGAGAGTGTTCCTGGATGGCCTGGAGGTAGAAATAATGGAAGTACAGGTGGTATTTTTGGAAGAAAAGGATGGTGGTCTTATGAGCCACGTCCCCTGGAAGTTAAGCCTGCCAAGGTCTTCTCAAGTTGGGGAGAGTGTTCATGGATGGCCTGGAGGTAGAAATCATGGAAGTAAAGTGGCATTTCTGGAAGAAAAGGATGGTTGTCCTATGAGCCACCTACGCTGGATGTTAAGCCTCCCAAGGTGTTCTCATGTTGGGGAGAGTGTTCATGGATGACCTGGAGGTAGAAATCATGGAAGTAAAGTGGCATTTCTGGAAGAACATCATGGTGATCCTATGAGCCACGTCCACTGGAACGTAAGCCTCCCAAGGTGTTCTCAAATTGGGGAGAGTGTTCCTGGATGGCCTGGAGGTAGAAATCATGGAAGTACAGGTGGCATTTCTGGAAGAACATCATGGTGGTCCTATGAGCCACGTCCGCTGGAACTTAAGCCTTCCAAGGTGTTCTCAAATTGGGGAGAGTGTTCCTGGATGGCCTGGAGGTAGAAATAATGGAAGTACAGGTGGTATTTTTGGAAGAAAAGGATGGTGGTCTTATGAGCCACGTCCCCTGGAAGTTAAGCCTGCCAAGGTCTTCTCAAGTTGGGGAGAGTGTTCATGGATGGCCTGGAGGTAGAAATCATGGAAGTAAAGTGGCATTTCTGGAAGAAAAGGATGGTTGTCCTATGAGCCACCTACGCTGGATGTTAAGCCTCCCAAGGTGTTCTCATGTTGGGGAGAGTGTTCATGGATGACCTGGAGGTAGAAATCATGGAAGTAAAGTGGCATTTCTGGAAGAACATCATGGTGATCCTATGAGCCACGTCCACTGGAACGTAAGCCTCCCAAGGTGTTCTCAAATTGGGGAGAGTGTTCCTGGATGGCCTGGAGGTAGAAATCATGGAAGTACAGGTGGCATTTCTGAAAGAACATCATGGTGGTCCTATGAGCCACGTCCGCTGGAACTTAAGCCTTCCAAGGTGTTCTCAAATTGGGGAGAGTGTTCATGGATGACCTGGAGGTAGAAATCATGGAAGTAAAGTGGCATTTCTGGAAGAATATCATGGTGGTCCTATTAGCCACGTCCACTGGAAGTTAAGCCTGCCAAGGTCTTCTCAAGTTGGGGAGAGTGTTCATGGATGGCCTGGAGGTAGAAATCATGGAAGTAAAGTGGCATTCTGGAAGAACATCTTGGTGGTCCTATGAGCCACGTCCGCTGGAACTTAAGCCTTCCAAGGTGTTCTCAAATTGGGGAGAGTGTTCCTGGATGGCCTGGAGGTAGAAATCATGGAAGTACAGGTGGCATTTTTGGAAGAACATCATGTGGTCCTGTGAGCCACGTATGATGGAAGTTAAGCCTCCCAGTGTGTTCTCATGTTGGGGAGAGTGTTCATGGATGGCCTGGAGGTAGAAATCATGGAAGTAAAGAGCCATTTCTGGAAGAAAAGGATGGTGGTCTTATGAGCCACGTCCCCTGGAAGTTAAGCCTCCCAAGGTGTTCTCACATTGGGGAGAGTGTTCGTGGGTGGCCTGGAGGTAGAAATTATTTAAGTACAGGTGGCATTTTTGTTAGAACATCATGGTGGTCCTGTGAGCCACGTATGATGGAAGTTAAGCCTCCCAGTGTGTTCTCATGTTGGGGAGAGTGTTCATGGATGGCCTGGAGGTAGAAATCATGGAAGTAAAGAGCCATTTCTGGAAGAAAAGGATGGTGGTCTTATGAGCCACGTCCCCTGGAAGTTAAGCCTCCCAAGGTGTTCTCACATTGGGGAGAGTGTTCGTGGGTGGCCTGGAGGTAGAAATTATTTAAGTACAGGTGGCATTTTTGTTAGAACATCATGGTGGTCCTGTGAGCCACGTATGATGGAAGTTAAGCCTCCCAGTGTGTTCTCATGTTGGGGAGAGTGTTCGTGGGTGGCCTGGAGGTAGAAATTATTTAAGTACAGGTGGCATTTTTGTTAGAACATCATGGTGGTCCTGTGAGCCACGTATGATGGAAGTTAAGCCTCCCAGTGTGTTCTCATGTTGGGGAGAGTGTTCGTGGGTGGCCTGGAGGTAGAAATCATGGAAGTACAGGTGGCATTTTTGGAAGAAAAGGATGGTGGTCTTATGAGCCACGTCCCCTGGAAGTTAAGCCTCCCAAGGTGTTCTCACATTGGGGAGAGTGTTCGTGGGTGGCCTGGAGGTAGAAATTATTTAAGTACAGGTGGCATTTTTGTTAGAACATCATGGTGGTCCTGTGAGCCACGTATGATGGAAGTTAAGCCTCCCAGTGTGTTCTCATGTTGGGGAGAGTGTTCATGGATGGCCTGGAGGTAGAAATCATGGAAGTAAAGAGCCATTTCTGGAAGAAAAGGATGGTGGTCTTATGAGCCACGTCCCCTGGAAGTTAAGCCTCCCAAGGTGTTCTCACATTGGGGAGAGTGTTCGTGGGTGGCCTGGAGGTAGAAATTATTTAAGTACAGGTGGCATTTTTGTTAGAACATCATGGTGGTCCTGTGAGCCACGTATGATGGAAGTTAAGCCTCCCAGTGTGTTCTCATGTTGGGGAGAGTGTTCGTGGGTGGCCTGGAGGTAGAAATTATTTAAGTACAGGTGGCATTTTTGTTAGAACATCATGGTGGTCCTGTGAGCCACGTATGATGGAAGTTAAGCCTCCCAGTGTGTTCTCATGTTGGGGAGAGTGTTCGTGGGTGGCCTGGAGGTAGAAATCATGGAAGTACAGGTGGCATTTTTGGAAGAACATCATGTGGTCCTGTGAGCCACGTATGATGGAAGTTAAGCCTCCCAGTGTTTTCTCATGTTGGGGAGAGTGTTCATGGATGGCCTGGAGGTAGAAATCATGGAAGTAAAGAGCCATTTCTGGAAGAAAAGGATGGTGGTCTTATGAGCCACGTCCCCTGGAAGTTAAGCCTCCCAAGGTGTTCTCACATTGGGGAGAGTGTTCGTGGGTGGCCTGGAGGTAGAAATTATTTAAGTACAGGTGGCATTTTTGTTAGAACATCATGGTGGTCCTGTGAGCCACGTATGATGGAAGTTAAGCCTCCCAGTGTGTTCTCATGTTGGGGAGAGTGTTCGTGGGTGGCCTGGAGGTAGAAATCATGGAAGTAAAGAGGCATTTCTGGAAGAAAAGGATGGTGGTCCTATGAGCCACATACGCTGGAAGTTAAGCCTCCAAGGGTGATCTCAATTTGGGGAGAGTGTTCATGGATGGCCTGGAGGTAGAAATCATGGGAGTACATGTGGCATTTCTGGAAGAACATGATAGTGGTACTATGAGCCATATACAAGTGTTCATGGTTTGGCTCGAGGTAGAAATCCTGTATGTATAGGTGTAATGTCTGGACAAACATGATTATGGTCTACCGAGGTCCCACGTGTCTCAGACATTAAGGCTCCCAAGGTTTCCTCAAGTTGGGGAGTGTTGAAAACTGGCCTGGAGGTATGGAATTTCTTTCTGGTTCTCCTGCCTTAAGCAACCTTGAGCACCAAACTATGGTGCCACACTTACACACTCTTCTCCTGGGTTACTAACAGGGGCCCGCCCCACCAGACCTTCATGCCTGTGGCCAACCCGTTCTCTAGAGTTAGGTGGAAAAGTTGGAAGTGGCCTTTCCGGAATTTCCTCCTGGTTCTCCAGCCTTAAGCACCCTCCTACTGTACCCCAACTAAAACACTCTGATTCTGGGTTACTGACCTTGGCCCGCCCCTCCAGACCTCCATGCCCATGGTTAACCCATTCTTTGCATGTAGGTGGCAAAGTTGGTAGTGGCCTTTCCGGAATATCCTCATGGTTCTCCAGCCTTAAGCACTCTCCTACTGTACCCCACTTAAACACTCTGATTCTGGGTTACTGACCTTGGCCCGCCCCTCCAGACCTCCATGCCCATGGTTAACCCATTCTTTGCATGTAGGTGGCAAAGTTGGTAGTGGCCTTTCCGGAATTTCCTCATGGTTCTCCAGCCTTAAGCACTCTCCTACTGTACCCCACTTAAACACTCTGATTCTGGGTTACTGACCTTGGCCCGCCCCTCCAGACCTCCATGCCCATGGTTAACCCATTCTTTGCAGGTAGGTGGCAAAGTTGGAAGTGGCCTTTCCGGAATTTCCTCATGGTTCTCCAGCCTTAAGCACCCTCCTACTGTACCCCACTTAAACACTCTGATTCTGGGTTACTGACCTTGGCCCGCCCCTCCAGACCTCCATGCCCATGGTTAACCCATTCTTTGCAGGTAGGTGGCAAAGTTGGAAGTGGCCTTTCCGGAATTTCCTCATGGTTCTCCAGCCTTAAGCACCCTCCTACTGTACCCCACTTAAACACTCTGATTCTGGGTTACTGACCTTGGCCCGCCCCTCCAGACCTCCATGCCCATGGTTAACCCATTCTTTGCAGGTAGGTGGCAATGTTGGAAGTGGCCTTTCCGGAATTTCCTCATGGTTCTCCAGCCTTAAGCACCCTCCTACTGTACCCCACTTAAACACTCTGATTCTGGGTTACTGACCTTGGCCCGCCCCTCCAGACCTCCATGCCCATGGTTAACCCATTCTTTGCAGGTAGGTGGCAATGTTGGAAGTGGCCTTTCCGGAATTTCCTCATGGTTCTCCAGCCTTAAGCACCCTCCTACTGTACCCCACTTAAACACTCTGATTCTGGGTTACTGACCTTGGCCCGCCCCTCCAGACCTCCATGCCCATGGTTAACCCATTCTTTGCAGGTAGGTGGCAATGTTGGAAGTGGCCTTTCCGGAATTTCCTCATGGTTCTCCAGCCTTAAGCACCCTCCTACTGTACCCCACTTAAACACTCTGATTCTGGGTTACTGACCTTGGCCCGCCCCTCCAGACCTCCATGCCCATGGTTAACCCATTCTTTGCATGTAGGTGGCAAAGTTGGAAGTGGCCTTTCCGGAATTTTCCTCATGGTTCTCCAGCCTTAAGCACACTCTTACTGTACCCCACTTAAACACTCTGATTCTGGGTTACTGACCTTGGCCCGCCCCTCCAGACCTCCATGCCCATGGTTAACCCATTCTTTGCATGTAGGTGGCAAAGTTGGAAGTGGCCTTTCCGGTATTTTCCTCATGGTTCTCCAGCCTTAAGCACACTCTTACTGTACCCCACTTAAACACTCTGATTCTGGGTTACTGACCTTGGCCCGCCCCTCCAGACCTCCATGCCCATGGTTAACCCATTCTTTGCAGGTAGGTGGCAAAGTTGGAAGTGGCCTTTCCGGAACTTCCTCCTGGTTCTCCAGCCTTAAGCACCCTCCTACTGTACCCCAACTAAAACACTCTGATTCTGGGTTACTGACCTTGGCCCGCCCCTCCAGACCTCCATGCCCATGGTTAACCCATTCTTTGCAGGTAGGTGGCAAAGTTGGAAGTGGCCTTTCCTGAATTTCCTCATGGTTCTCCAGCCTTAAGCACCCTCCTACTGTACCCCACTTAAACACTCTGATTCTGGGTTACTGACCTTGGCCCGCCCCTCCAGACCTCCATGCCCATGGTTAACCCATTCTTTGCAGGTAGGTGGCAATGTTGGAAGTGGCCTTTCCTGAATTTCCTCATGGTTCTCCAGCCTTAAGCACCCTCCTACTGTACCCCACTTAAACACTCTGATTCTGGGTTACTGACCTTGGCCCGCCCCTCCAGACCTCCATGCCCATGGTTAACCCATTCTTTGCAGGTAGGTGGCAATGTTGGAAGTGGCCTTTCCGGAATTTCCTCATGGTTCTCCAGCCTTAAGCACCCTCCTACTGTACCCCACTTAAACACTCTGATTCTGGGTTACTGACCTTGGCCCGCCCCTCCAGACCTCCATGCCCATGGTTAACCCATTCTTTGCAGGTAGGTGGCAATGTTGGAAGTGGCCTTCCCGGAATTTCCTCATGGTTCTCCAGCCTTAAGCACCCTCCTACTGTACCCCACTTAAACACTCTGTTTCTGGGTTACTGACCTTGGCCCGCCCCTCCAGACCTCCATGCCCATGGTTAACCCATTCTTTGCATGTAGGTGGCAAAGTTGGAAGTGGCCTTGCCGGAATTTCCTCATGGTTCTCCAGCCTTAAGCACACTCTTACTGTACCCCACTTAAACACTCTGATTCTGGGTTACTGACCTTGGCCCGCCCCTCCAGACCTCCATGCCCATGGTTAACCCATTCTTTGCATGTAGGTGGCAAAGTTGGAAGTGGCCTTTCGGAACTTCCTCATGGTTCTCCAGCCTTAAGCACCCTCCTACTGTACCCCACTTAAACACTCTGATTCTGGGTTACTGACCTTGGCCCGCCCCTCCAGACCTCCATGCCCATGGTTAACCCATTCTTTGCATGTAGGTGGCAATGTTGGAAGTGGCCTTTCCGGAATTTCCTCATGGTTCTCCAGCCTTAAGCACACTCTTACTGTACCCCACTTAAACACTCTGATTCTGGACTACTGACCTTGCCCCGCCCCTCCAGACCTCCATGCCCATGGTTAACCCATTCTTTGCAGGTAGGTGGCAATGTTGGAAGTGGCCTTTCAGGAATTTCCTCATGGTTCTCCAGCCTTAAGCACCCTCCTACTGTACCCCACTTAAACACTCTATTTCTGGGTTACTAACAGTGGCCCGCCCCTCCAGACCTCCATACCCATCGTTAACCCACTCTTAGAGGTAGGTGGCAAAATGGGAAGTGGCGGTTCCGGAATTTCTCCTTAGTAAAAGGTCTGACAATTATTGTTGCATTATTTTCAATCTTTATTCATTTTAACAATCATGCGGAGTCGGTTACGGACATTTTCTACAGAGAGGTCCGATTTTTTGCACATTTGAAGAAGTTCTAGATTTTCCTTTAAAGTTTGTTTTATGTTTTGTACCCTGATAGCCTTTGACTTAATGTCATGATGGAACGTCAATCTGAGCAGGGCCATCAATTCCGGTGAAAAGTGAAGTCTTCTTCTGTAACCCTAGAGAAAAGAATGTAGATCCATCATTCAACGATATGCTTACAGTTGAAAAAGTAATTTTATCACAGCTATGCCTTTTTGCTTACATTTGTTTTAATGATGGAAGGAAGCTGTGTATGTTCTTTGTTTTTCTTCCTCTTGTGCTTCTTTTTGTCTTTTGATTTTTTGTGATGTTTGTGTTTCTTCTTGTGCTCTTTCTTGCTTTTGTTCTTCTCTTCAATTTTTACCAGTTTCCACTTATTCTTGTGACATATCCATTTTGTTGATGTCGTTTTCTACTCGTGGGAACAAGTTAGAGGTTAGCTGTTTACACTTAGTACCATAAGACATAGCCCAATAAAACAACTTCCAGTTATTCAACATACCACATCCAATTTCTGTGATTTGTGCTGCTGACTACAGTTTAGGGCCACAAATTCCTTCTGTAGTTTCTCTTCGTCCAGGTCCCTCTCAGAATGATGCTGGGTATTTTTGTCACAAGTTGTGGGTAACACCTGTTTTGTACATGTAAATGATTAGAGCCCCATATCTATAATTATTTCCAAAAGGTCAACACCCAGGAATTCTATGCTCCTCATCCAGGTCTCTTTCCAAACATTCCACAGGGACCTCAGTTGAGCTGTTCGATTACAATCATGAGGTGTAAGACACTATCTCACAATAATACAGAAAAGAACGACATCCAAAATTTCCACTTACCACATCCAGCTTCTCACTATTGGGCTGCTGTTGTGTTGAACAGACAGGTGACCTTGAAAGGACTACCACCAGCTGCTTTTTCCCAAGACACTCCTTCATCAGCCTTTCCTCCAATTGCTTCTTGCGCTTCATTCTCCTGCTCCTTCCACTTTATCCACTTCGAGTTTGTGTCTCCTGCTCCTTCCACTTTATCCAATTTCAGTTTGTAGCTCCTACTCCTTCCACTTTATCGACTTCGTTATTCTGCGTTTGGAAGCAGTTACATATACTCATCAACATCCTGATTCTATATTTGCATCTTACATGCTATTGGTTCAAATTATTAGTGGGTGTGTCTACACGCCTGGGTTACTGACAGTGTCCCGCCCTTCCACACCTCCATGCCCATGGTTAACCCATTATGTACCCATCATGGTTTACTGTACCCCACTTAAACACTCTGATTCTGGATTACTGACCTTGGCCCGCCCCTCCAGACCTCCATGCCCATGGTAAACCCATTCTTTGCATGTAGGTGGAAAAGTTGGAAGTGGCTTTTCTGGAATTTCCTCCTGGTTCTCCAGCCTTAAGCACCCTCCTATTGTACCCCAACTAAAACACTCTGATTTTGGGTTACTGACCTTGACCCGCCCCTCCAGACCTCCATGCCCATGGTTAACCCATTCTTTGCAGGGAGGTGGCAAAGTTGGAAGTGGCCTTTCCGGTATTTCCTCATGGTTCTCCAGCCTTAAGCACCCTCCTACTGTACCCCACTTAAACACTCTGATTCTGGGTTACTGACCTTGACCCGCCCCTCCAGACCTCCATGCCCATGGTTAACCCATTCTTTGCAGGGAGGTGGCAAAGTTGGAAGTGGCCTTTCCGGAATTTCCTCATGGTTCTCCAGCCTTAAGCACCCTCCAACTGTACCCCAAGTAAAACACACTATTTGTGGGTCACAAACAACTTTCTTTTATTGCTTTTTTTTCTTTTACATTGAAATAGTAGTATTAACAAAATAAAATTTCAAATTCAAAAAAAATATAAAAATTCAAAATTCAAAAAAAAAAACACTTTTTAATAAAGTTCATTTCTAGGTGTCAAAGTTGAATAGCTGAGCTGCTGCAACTTGAGCAGCTGGAACTTGAATCACTCTCAGGTACCGCATGGCTCCTGTACTGGCCTGGTGCTGCCAGGTGTGAGAAGATTGACAACACTGCTTTTTAGTTGCAAATTTTTATAATGCCTTTCTGGATCAAGAGAAGCATCACAATCAAATAAATGAAAACAATAAAGCAGAAAATCAGTCCAAGGATAAGCAAACACATGGAACCTGGACATGCGCATCTGTAAGAGAGATTAAAAAATGCTTTAAAAATCACTAGATTCACAGTATGCAAAATATTATGATGTATAAAAAATAAAAATCACACTTGCCTACAGGGTGTTTCTTCATTATTTATTGGCTGTGGATCCTCTGCATTGTATTGCATCACCGGTACCAACACCCTCACTGGCACTACATCTAGTTTGACATGAAACATTAGGTTGGAAGTATATCTGGAATAAGAAACGATTATGCATGTAATAAATTTTGTAAATGTTAAAACCCACGTACCCGACATTATTGTGTAGATATTGTGTATTCTCTGGGCCAAGGGTAAACTGGCAATCCAGCATCAGCGGGCCTCCAGTGGGCTTCTCTGTGATTGTCTTGTCCGTTGAGTTGATCAGCACACCGCTACATCCAGTAGACAGTAAGAGGAAAACTTGGAATATTTGCAGGTTTTTATATCACTTCATGACATGCAGGCACACCCACCAATAATTTGAACCAATCTCGTGCTTCTTCTACTTTGTCCACTTTGTGTTTGGACGACAATGGAGAGGAAGAAGTTATATATACTCAACATCAATATTTGCATCTTACATTCTATTGGTTCAAAATATTGGTGGGTGTGTCTACATGATAGAAATCGAAATTCCAAATGTCCACTTTGTAGAAAACAAATATACTTTGTACTTTGTATGTGCCTAGGGTAGGTGGAAAAGTTGGAAGTGGCCATTACGGAATTTCCTCCTGGTTCTCCAGCCTTCAGCACCCTCCTACTGTACCCCACTTAAACACTCTATTTCTGGGTCACTAACAGTGGCCCGCCCCTGCACACCTCCATGCCCCTGGTTAACCCATTATTTGCAGGTAGGTGGCAAAGTTGGAAGTGGCCATTCCGGAATTTCCTCATGGTTCTCCAGCCTTCAGCACCCTTAGGCACCCAAATACTGTACCCCACTAAGAGGTCCATATTTTACACTCAACCCTCTACACTGATGAATAATGATAGAAATTCTACATACACTTCCAGAAAAGAAACCACTTCTCATTAAAATGTACTTCCACCTTTTCATGTAGGACACCCAGATTATCTACGTTTATTTCCAAATTATCCACATTGACTTCAAAATCAGATCCACTTACCTATGTCGAAGCTGTCTACGGTGTTTTGGGGGGCTTGCATCTTCAAGTATGTCATTGGCGGTGTCCTCTTCCACTACCTCCTTCTTGGACTTGCACTGGCAATAAATGATGAAGGCAATCACACCGAGGACAAGGAGCACACTGACAACAGCTGCTGAAATCTTTTCGACCATGAAAGGGTGAGTAATCTGAATTTCCAAAAAGCACTCCTCTACACCAACACGGTTCCTGGCAGTGCAGTGGTAAGTCCCAGAGTCACTCTCACTTGCCTGTAAGATATGGACTTTGCCTGCAGCAATTCCTGCACTTCCTGCAGAGGAAGGTAGGGTCTTGGAACCTGTGGTTTTTTGCCAAATGTAAAAAATAGGAGATGCACCCTTTTCAACTTCACAGTGCAGCACCACAGTTTTGCTGACCTCGGTAGTGCCCTGTGTGTAACACAGAGGCTTTGATGGTGGATGTAGCACCCGAAGGGTAGTCTTAATGCTGTGGATGCCAGGGACCTTCTTCACTTGGCACTTGTAAGTGCCACTGTCAGAGAGAGTCAGACGCTGCAGATTGATTGAACCATCTCCAATCCTTGGGTTCTCTGAACTAAAGTATACCCGGTTCTTGAGCGGTGGAGAATAGTCATCATAGACTTGCCCAGCAGAGTAGACAATTATTTCTGAATCTGATGTTCCTCCATGAGACAGCCGTGTCCATTCAATCTCCAGCGGTCCGGTGTCTTCTGGGGCAATGTTAAACTGGCAATCGAGCATCACACTTCCTCCAACAGGCTTCTCTATGATTGTCTGGTCGGTTGAGTTGATCAACACGCCGCTGCATCCAGTGAACAGTAAGAGGAAAACTTGGAATATTTGCAGGTCCATGGTTGGGTGCTGCTGGATGTATCTCATCTTCTGCTCCTTCCACTTTATCCACTTTGTGTGGAGAGAAAGCACTTATATGTACTCAACATCCATATTTGCATTCTATTGGCTCAAATTATTGGTGGGTGTGTCTACATGCCTGGGTTACGCCCCTACAGACCTCCATGCCTGGAATTAACACACTCTTTAGAAGTAGGTGTCAAAGTGGGAAGTGACCATTCCGGAACTTCCTCCTGGTTCTCCAGCCTTAAGCACCCTCCTACTGTACCCCACTTAAACACTCTGATTCTGGGTTACTGACCTTGGCCCACCCCTCCAGACCTCCATGCCCATGGTTATCCCATTATTTGCAGGTGGGTGGCAAAGTTGGAAGTGGCTATTCCGGAATTTCCTCCTGGTTCTCCAGCCTTAAGCACCCTCCAACTGTACCCCAAGTAAAACACTCTATTTCTGGGTTACTGACCTTGGCCTGCCCCTCCACACCTCCATGCCAATGGTCAACTCATTCTTTAACAGCTAAACTTCCAGGATATCTGCTCATTCTAAACCTCATAGCAATGTCTCCACCTGGTGTTTTGTTTCGGTATTGCATGTTTTATTTAACCTAGGTTAAATTACATTGAAAAAGACGGTGGAAATTGCGGGTTTGCGTAAGTTTTGGAATTTCAACCACATTTAGGATGTCCCATTGAAAATGAATGGATGCATTGAAATGTGTTAGCGACCATTCGCTAACGTTGAAAACGTTGCATTTTTTCCATAAAAAACGCCCAAAACTCCAGAATATCCACCAAAATTTCCACATATTCCACAAAGGTGTTAGCGTGTGATCCTAACCCTAACCCTAACCCTAACCCTAACCCTAACCCTAACCTAACCCCACTAATTAAGAAGAAAGCTAAATTAAGCATCTACAAAAGCCCAAAAGAGCCCCTACCATGCCTGATGAGGACGAAGGAGTCCGAAACGCGTCGCAGAAATGGGACCTATTTGCTAATCCCCACACCTACCCACACCCTAAACATAACCCCAACTAGGCGGACTGTTACAACCCCAATTTGGATGATTAACCCCAATTAGTGGACTACCCTAACCCTATAATTGGAAGAATTAACCCTAATTTGGTGAACCTTAACCTAACCCGACTTTGGAAGCGCTAATCCTAATTGGGATAGTGAACTGATGCGAACGGAGCGTCTCAGGGGGAGGTGAACTGTGAAGGAAGGTAAAGCTACATGATGAATGTGCCCGCAGGAGGAATGTGCCCAGAGTTCCCGTGAGGGGGGAGGTGAACCCGTGTATGGCCAGTGCCCATCCTGAGCTCCACCTCGGTGGGGACAGGCTTACTTACCTTTACCTAACCTTGCGAGTGCCTGCACGGGATCTGCCTTCTGTGAGAGAAAGACTGACCTCCACAGATCTGCCGTCTGATGGCAAAGTGACCAGCAGATCTGCCCGGTTTGGACCTGCAAAGAAAAAGAACAGTTAGCAAAAGGGACAAACAAAACAACAAAATGGCACACTTACCTGTTGGATGTGGAAGAAAAACAAACACCTGTAAAGAAAAAAGACAGAGATCAACAAATTGATACACCAAAATAAACAAAAAGATATATACTTACTTGTTAGATGCTCAGAACCCCTAAAAAAGGAAGAAAAAGTACAAAAATACTTATAATAAACCTAAAAGAGGTTTATTTTAAACCCCATAAAAAAGAAGGGAAGCAAAATTATACTAGAAGAATTGAAGCCCAAAAAGAGGCATATTTTGAAAACTCAAACAAAAAAGGCGATGCGACTGGAGAGTATAAAAGGAGAAACCGAGCGCAGAGCTGTCATTTCTATTTGGAGCCTCGAGGACTCAACATACCCCACAGATGGATGAAGACACAAAAAGTTGTCAGAATGAAGACTACATATGGTAAGCTAAACTAAGCTACACCCAAGAGGAAGAACACCACTCGGCAGAACACCAAAACTGGTGAGATGAATTTTTTGGCTACTCTATCACACTATAAAGACCCTCAAGACCGAAATTTAAAGCTAAAATAAGCTACATAACAAAGCTAAGAGAAGCAGGAAGATAAGCTAAAATAAGCTAAACCTTGAACTAAAGTGAAGCCAAAATGGGCACAGGAAGCTAAAATAAGCTACGTTAAAGCTAAAAAAAGCTAAAATAAGCTGAACTAAAGCTAACATGAATAAAGACTAAGGCCAAAATAGGCATGAAGAAAAAAACTAAGAAGTTAAAGCCAAGATGAGCAACAGTAAGAAGAGACAAATGACTACACAAACACAAGGAGGATTTGAAAACAACAATTTTTTGTCGGGTGTGATAGATAGAAAGCCCTTTGAAGTACCATTGCCGAAGTCATCTTGGGCCAAAATCCTGTGGAGGAAAAACAAAAGTTAAAACTGGGAACAAGATAAAGCTAAATTAGACATTCATATACCCCACTAATTAAGAAGAAAGCTAAATTAAGCATCTACAAAAGCCCAAAAGAGCCCCTACCATGCCTGATGAGGACGAAGGAGTCCGAAACGCGTCGCAGAAATGGGACCTATTTGCTAATCCCCACACCTACCCACACCCTAAACATAACCCCAACTAGGCGGACTGTTACAACCCCAATTTGGATGATTAACCCCAATTAGTGGACTACCCTAACCCTATAATTGGAAGAATTAACCCTAATTTGGTGAACCTTAACCTAACCCGACTTTGGAAGCGCTAATCCTAATTGGGATAGTGAACTGATGCGAACGGAGCGTCTCAGGGGGAGGTGAACTGTGAAGGAAGGTAAAGCTACATGATGAATGTGCCCGCAGGAGGAATGTGCCCAGAGTTCCCGTGAGGGGGGAGGTGAACCCGTGTATGGCCAGTGCCCATCCTGAGCTCCACCTCGGTGGGGACAGGCTTACTTACCTTTACCTAACCTTGCGAGTGCCTGCACGGGATCTGCCTTCTGTGAGAGAAAGACTGACCTCCACAGATCTGCCGTCTGATGGCAAAGTGACCAGCAGATCTGCCCGGTTTGGACCTGCAAAGAAAAAGAACAGTTAGCAAAAGGGACAAACAAAACAACAAAATGGCACACTTACCTGTTGGATGTGGAAGAAAAACAAACACCTGTAAAGAAAAAAGACAGAGATCAACAAATTGATACACCAAAATAAACAAAAAGATATATACTTACTTGTTAGATGCTCAGAACCCCTAAAAAAGGAAGAAAAAGTACAAAAATACTTATAATAAACCTAAAAGAGGTTTATTTTAAACCCCATAAAAAAGAAGGGAAGCAAAATTATACTAGAAGAATTGAAGCCCAAAAAGAGGCATATTTTGAAAACTCAAACAAAAAAGGCGATGCGACTGGAGAGTATAAAAGGAGAAACCGAGCGCAGAGCTGTCATTTCTATTTGGAGCCTCGAGGACTCAACATACCCCACAGATGGATGAAGACACAAAAAGTTGTCAGAATGAAGACTACATATGGTAAGCTAAACTAAGCTACACCCAAGAGGAAGAACACCACTCGGCAGAACACCAAAACTGGTGAGATGAATTTTTTGGCTACTCTATCACACTATAAAGACCCTCAAGACCGAAATTTAAAGCTAAAATAAGCTACATAACAAAGCTAAGAGAAGCAGGAAGATAAGCTAAAATAAGCTAAACCTTGAACTAAAGTGAAGCCAAAATGGGCACAGGAAGCTAAAATAAGCTACGTTAAAGCTAAAAAAAGCTAAAATAAGCTGAACTAAAGCTAACATGAATAAAGACTAAGGCCAAAATAGGCATGAAGAAAAAAACTAAGAAGTTAAAGCCAAGATGAGCAACAGTAAGAAGAGACAAATGACTACACAAACACAAGGAGGATTTGAAAACAACAATTTTTTGTCGGGTGTGATAGATAGAAAGCCCTTTGAAGTACCATTGCCGAAGTCATCTTGGGCCAAAATCCTGTGGAGGAAAAACAAAAGTTAAAACTGGGAACAAGATAAAGCTAAATTAGACATTCATATACCCCACTAATTAAGAAGAAAGCTAAATTAAGCATCTACAAAAGCCCAAAAGAGCCCCTACCATGCCTGATGAGGACGAAGGAGTCCGAAACGCGTCGCAGAAATGGGACCTATTTGCTAATCCCCACACCTACCCACACCCTAAACATAACCCCAACTAGGCGGACTGTTACAACCCCAATTTGGATGATTAACCCCAATTAGTGGACTACCCTAACCCTATAATTGGAAGAATTAACCCTAATTTGGTGAACCTTAACCTAACCCGACTTTGGAAGCGCTAATCCTAATTGGGATAGTGAACTGATGCGAACGGAGCGTCTCAGGGGGAGGTGAACTGTGAAGGAAGGTAAAGCTACATGATGAATGTGCCCGCAGGAGGAATGTGCCCAGAGTTCCCGTGAGGGGGGAGGTGAACCCGTGTATGGCCAGTGCCCATCCTGAGCTCCACCTCGGTGGGGACAGGCTTACTTACCTTTACCTAACCTTGCGAGTGCCTGCACGGGATCTGCCTTCTGTGAGAGAAAGACTGACCTCCACAGATCTGCCGTCTGATGGCAAAGTGACCAGCAGATCTGCCCGGTTTGGACCTGCAAAGAAAAAGAACAGTTAGCAAAAGGGACAAACAAAACAACAAAATGGCACACTTACCTGTTGGATGTGGAAGAAAAACAAACACCTGTAAAGAAAAAAGACAGAGATCAACAAATTGATACACCAAAATAAACAAAAAGATATATACTTACTTGTTAGATGCTCAGAACCCCTAAAAAAGGAAGAAAAAGTACAAAAATACTTATAATAAACCTAAAAGAGGTTTATTTTAAACCCCATAAAAAAGAAGGGAAGCAAAATTATACTAGAAGAATTGAAGCCCAAAAAGAGGCATATTTTGAAAACTCAAACAAAAAAGGCGATGCGACTGGAGAGTATAAAAGGAGAAACCGAGCGCAGAGCTGTCATTTCTATTTGGAGCCTCGAGGACTCAACATACCCCACAGATGGATGAAGACACAAAAAGTTGTCAGAATGAAGACTACATATGGTAAGCTAAACTAAGCTACACCCAAGAGGAAGAACACCACTCGGCAGAACACCAAAACTGGTGAGATGAATTTTTTGGCTACTCTATCACACTATAAAGACCCTCAAGACCGAAATTTAAAGCTAAAATAAGCTACATAACAAAGCTAAGAGAAGCAGGAAGATAAGCTAAAATAAGCTAAACCTTGAACTAAAGTGAAGCCAAAATGGGCACAGGAAGCTAAAATAAGCTACGTTAAAGCTAAAAAAAGCTAAAATAAGCTGAACTAAAGCTAACATGAATAAAGACTAAGGCCAAAATAGGCATGAAGAAAAAAACTAAGAAGTTAAAGCCAAGATGAGCAACAGTAAGAAGAGACAAATGACTACACAAACACAAGGAGGATTTGAAAACAACAATTTTTTGTCGGGTGTGATAGATAGAAAGCCCTTTGAAGTACCATTGCCGAAGTCATCTTGGGCCAAAATCCTGTGGAGGAAAAACAAAAGTTAAAACTGGGAACAAGATAAAGCTAAATTAGACATTCATATACCCCACTAATTGAGAAGAAAGCTAAACTAAGCATCTACAAAAGCCCAAAAGAGCCCCTACCATGCCTGATGAGGACGAAGGAGTCCGAAACGCGTCGCAGAAATGGGACCTATTTGCTAATCCCCACACCTACCCACACCCTAAACATAACCCCAACTAGGCGGACTGTTACAACCCCAATTTGGATGATTAACCCCAATTAGTGGACTACCCTAACCCTATAATTGGAAGAATTAACCCTAATTTGGTGAACCTTAACCTAACCCGACTTTGGAAGCGCTAATCCTAATTGGGATAGTGAACTGATGCGAACGGAGCGTCTCAGGGGGAGGTGAACTGTGAAGGAAGGTAAAGCTACATGATGAATGTGCCCGCAGGAGGAATGTGCCCAGAGTTCCCGTGAGGGGGGAGGTGAACCCGTGTATGGCCAGTGCCCATCCTGAGCTCCACCTCGGTGGGGACAGGCTTACTTACCTTTACCTAACCTTGCGAGTGCCTGCACGGGATCTGCCTTCTGTGAGAGAAAGACTGACCTCCACAGATCTGCCGTCTGATGGCAAAGTGACCAGCAGATCTGCCCGGTTTGGACCTGCAAAGAAAAAGAACAGTTAGCAAAAGGGACAAACAAAACAACAAAATGGCACACTTACCTGTTGGATGTGGAAGAAAAACAAACACCTGTAAAGAAAAAAGACAGAGATCAACAAATTGATACACCAAAATAAACAAAAAGATATATACTTACTTGTTAGATGCTCAGAACCCCTAAAAAAGGAAGAAAAAGTACAAAAATACTTATAATAAACCTAAAAGAGGTTTATTTTAAACCCCATAAAAAAGAAGGGAAGCAAAATTATACTAGAAGAATTGAAGCCCAAAAAGAGGCATATTTTGAAAACTCAAACAAAAAAGGCGATGCGACTGGAGAGTATAAAAGGAGAAACCGAGCGCAGAGCTGTCATTTCTATTTGGAGCCTCGAGGACTCAACATACCCCACAGATGGATGAAGACACAAAAAGTTGTCAGAATGAAGACTACATATGGTAAGCTAAACTAAGCTACACCCAAGAGGAAGAACACCACTCGGCAGAACACCAAAACTGGTGAGATGAATTTTTTGGCTACTCTATCACACTATAAAGACCCTCAAGACCGAAATTTAAAGCTAAAATAAGCTACATAACAAAGCTAAGAGAAGCAGGAAGATAAGCTAAAATAAGCTAAACCTTGAACTAAAGTGAAGCCAAAATGGGCACAGGAAGCTAAAATAAGCTACGTTAAAGCTAAAAAAAGCTAAAATAAGCTGGACTAAAGCTAACATGAATAAAGACTAAGGCCAAAATAGGCATGAAGAAAAAAACTAAGAAGTTAAAGCCAAGATGAGCAACAGTAAGAAGAGACAAATGACTACACAAACACAAGGAGGATTTGAAAACAACAATTTTTTGTCGGGTGTGATAGATAGAAAGCCCTTTGAAGTACCATTGCCGAAGTCATCTTGGGCCAAAATCCTGTGGAGGAAAAACAAAAGTTAAAACTGGGAACAAGATAAAGCTAAATTAGACATTCATATACCCCACTAATTAAGAAGAAAGCTAAATTAAGCATCTACAAAAGCCCAAAAGAGCCCCTACCATGCCTGATGAGGACGAAGGAGTCCGAAACGCGTCGCAGAAATGGGACCTATTTGCTAATCCCCACACCTACCCACACCCTAAACATAACCCCAACTAGGCGGACTGTTACAACCCCAATTTGGATGATTAACCCCAATTAGTGGACTACCCTAACCCTATAATTGGAAGAATTAACCCTAATTTGGTGAACCTTAACCTAACCCGACTTTGGAAGCGCTAATCCTAATTGGGATAGTGAACTGATGCGAACGGAGCGTCTCAGGGGGAGGTGAACTGTGAAGGAAGGTAAAGCTACATGATGAATGTGCCCGCAGGAGGAATGTGCCCAGAGTTCCCGTGAGGGGGGAGGTGAACCCGTGTATGGCCAGTGCCCATCCTGAGCTCCACCTCGGTGGGGACAGGCTTACTTACCTTTACCTAACCTTGCGAGTGCCTGCACGGGATCTGCCTTCTGTGAGAGAAAGACTGACCTCCACAGATCTGCCGTCTGATGGCAAAGTGACCAGCAGATCTGCCCGGTTTGGACCTGCAAAGAAAAAGAACAGTTAGCAAAAGGGACAAACAAAACAACAAAATGGCACACTTACCTGTTGGATGTGGAAGAAAAACAAACACCTGTAAAGAAAAAAGACAGAGATCAACAAATTGATACACCAAAATAAACAAAAAGATATATACTTACTTGTTAGATGCTCAGAACCCCTAAAAAAGGAAGAAAAAGTACAAAAATACTTATAATAAACCTAAAAGAGGTTTATTTTAAACCCCATAAAAAAGAAGGGAAGCAAAATTATACTAGAAGAATTGAAGCCCAAAAAGAGGCATATTTTGAAAACTCAAACAAAAAAGGCGATGCGACTGGAGAGTATAAAAGGAGAAACCGAGCGCAGAGCTGTCATTTCTATTTGGAGCCTCGAGGACTCAACATACCCCACAGATGGATGAAGACACAAAAAGTTGTCAGAATGAAGACTACATATGGTAAGCTAAACTAAGCTACACCCAAGAGGAAGAACACCACTCGGCAGAACACCAAAACTGGTGAGATGAATTTTTTGGCTACTCTATCACACTATAAAGACCCTCAAGACCGAAATTTAAAGCTAAAATAAGCTACATAACAAAGCTAAGAGAAGCAGGAAGATAAGCTAAAATAAGCTAAACCTTGAACTAAAGTGAAGCCAAAATGGGCACAGGAAGCTAAAATAAGCTACGTTAAAGCTAAAAAAAGCTAAAATAAGCTGAACTAAAGCTAACATGAATAAAGACTAAGGCCAAAATAGGCATGAAGAAAAAAACTAAGAAGTTAAAGCCAAGATGAGCAACAGTAAGAAGAGACAAATGACTACACAAACACAAGGAGGATTTGAAAACAACAATTTTTTGTCGGGTGTGATAGATAGAAAGCCCTTTGAAGTACCATTGCCGAAGTCATCTTGGGCCAAAATCCTGTGGAGGAAAAACAAAAGTTAAAACTGGGAACAAGATAAAGCTAAATTAGACATTCATATACCCCACTAATTAAGAAGAAAGCTAAATTAAGCATCTACAAAAGCCCAAAAGAGCCCCTACCATGCCTGATGAGGACGAAGGAGTCCGAAACGCGTCGCAGAAATGGGACCTATTTGCTAATCCCCACACCTACCCACACCCTAAACATAACCCCAACTAGGCGGACTGTTACAACCCCAATTTGGATGATTAACCCCAATTAGTGGACTACCCTAACCCTATAATTGGAAGAATTAACCCTAATTTGGTGAACCTTAACCTAACCCGACTTTGGAAGCGCTAATCCTAATTGGGATAGTGAACTGATGCGAACGGAGCGTCTCAGGGGGAGGTGAACTGTGAAGGAAGGTAAAGCTACATGATGAATGTGCCCGCAGGAGGAATGTGCCCAGAGTTCCCGTGAGGGGGGAGGTGAACCCGTGTATGGCCAGTGCCCATCCTGAGCTCCACCTCGGTGGGGACAGGCTTACTTACCTTTACCTAACCTTGCGAGTGCCTGCACGGGATCTGCCTTCTGTGAGAGAAAGACTGACCTCCACAGATCTGCCGTCTGATGGCAAAGTGACCAGCAGATCTGCCCGGTTTGGACCTGCAAAGAAAAAGAACAGTTAGCAAAAGGGACAAACAAAACAACAAAATGGCACACTTACCTGTTGGATGTGGAAGAAAAACAAACACCTGTAAAGAAAAAAGACAGAGATCAACAAATTGATACACCAAAATAAACAAAAAGATATATACTTACTTGTTAGATGCTCAGAACCCCTAAAAAAGGAAGAAAAAGTACAAAAATACTTATAATAAACCTAAAAGAGGTTTATTTTAAACCCCATAAAAAAGAAGGGAAGCAAAATTATACTAGAAGAATTGAAGCCCAAAAAGAGGCATATTTTGAAAACTCAAACAAAAAAGGCGATGCGACTGGAGAGTATAAAAGGAGAAACCGAGCGCAGAGCTGTCATTTCTATTTGGAGCCTCGAGGACTCAACATACCCCACAGATGGATGAAGACACAAAAAGTTGTCAGAATGAAGACTACATATGGTAAGCTAAACTAAGCTACACCCAAGAGGAAGAACACCACTCGGCAGAACACCAAAACTGGTGAGATGAATTTTTTGGCTACTCTATCACACTATAAAGACCCTCAAGACCGAAATTTAAAGCTAAAATAAGCTACATAACAAAGCTAAGAGAAGCAGGAAGATAAGCTAAAATAAGCTAAACCTTGAACTAAAGTGAAGCCAAAATGGGCACAGGAAGCTAAAATAAGCTACGTTAAAGCTAAAAAAAGCTAAAATAAGCTGAACTAAAGCTAACATGAATAAAGACTAAGGCCAAAATAGGCATGAAGAAAAAAACTAAGAAGTTAAAGCCAAGATGAGCAACAGTAAGAAGAGACAAATGACTACACAAACACAAGGAGGATTTGAAAACAACAATTTTTTGTCGGGTGTGATAGATAGAAAGCCCTTTGAAGTACCATTGCCGAAGTCATCTTGGGCCAAAATCCTGTGGAGGAAAAACAAAAGTTAAAACTGGGAACAAGATAAAGCTAAATTAGACATTCATATACCCCACTAATTAAGAAGAAAGCTAAATTAAGCATCTACAAAAGCCCAAAAGAGCCCCTACCATGCCTGATGAGGACGAAGGAGTCCGAAACGCGTCGCAGAAATGGGACCTATTTGCTAATCCCCACACCTACCCACACCCTAAACATAACCCCAACTAGGCGGACTGTTACAACCCCAATTTGGATGATTAACCCCAATTAGTGGACTACCCTAACCCTATAATTGGAAGAATTAACCCTAATTTGGTGAACCTTAACCTAACCCGACTTTGGAAGCGCTAATCCTAATTGGGATAGTGAACTGATGCGAACGGAGCGTCTCAGGGGGAGGTGAACTGTGAAGGAAGGTAAAGCTACATGATGAATGTGCCCGCAGGAGGAATGTGCCCAGAGTTCCCGTGAGGGGGGAGGTGAACCCGTGTATGGCCAGTGCCCATCCTGAGCTCCACCTCGGTGGGGACAGGCTTACTTACCTTTACCTAACCTTGCGAGTGCCTGCACGGGATCTGCCTTCTGTGAGAGAAAGACTGACCTCCACAGATCTGCCGTCTGATGGCAAAGTGACCAGCAGATCTGCCCGGTTTGGACCTGCAAAGAAAAAGAACAGTTAGCAAAAGGGACAAACAAAACAACAAAATGGCACACTTACCTGTTGGATGTGGAAGAAAAACAAACACCTGTAAAGAAAAAAGACAGAGATCAACAAATTGATACACCAAAATAAACAAAAAGATATATACTTACTTGTTAGATGCTCAGAACCCCTAAAAAAGGAAGAAAAAGTACAAAAATACTTATAATAAACCTAAAAGAGGTTTATTTTAAACCCCATAAAAAAGAAGGGAAGCAAAATTATACTAGAAGAATTGAAGCCCAAAAAGAGGCATATTTTGAAAACTCAAACAAAAAAGGCGATGCGACTGGAGAGTATAAAAGGAGAAACCGAGCGCAGAGCTGTCATTTCTATTTGGAGCCTCGAGGACTCAACATACCCCACAGATGGATGAAGACACAAAAAGTTGTCAGAATGAAGACTACATATGGTAAGCTAAACTAAGCTACACCCAAGAGGAAGAACACCACTCGGCAGAACACCAAAACTGGTGAGATGAATTTTTTGGCTACTCTATCACACTATAAAGACCCTCAAGACCGAAATTTAAAGCTAAAATAAGCTACATAACAAAGCTAAGAGAAGCAGGAAGATAAGCTAAAATAAGCTAAACCTTGAACTAAAGTGAAGCCAAAATGGGCACAGGAAGCTAAAATAAGCTACGTTAAAGCTAAAAAAAGCTAAAATAAGCTGAACTAAAGCTAACATGAATAAAGACTAAGGCCAAAATAGGCATGAAGAAAAAAACTAAGAAGTTAAAGCCAAGATGAGCAACAGTAAGAAGAGACAAATGACTACACAAACACAAGGAGGATTTGAAAACAACAATTTTTTGTCGGGTGTGATAGATAGAAAGCCCTTTGAAGTACCATTGCCGAAGTCATCTTGGGCCAAAATCCTGTGGAGGAAAAACAAAAGTTAAAACTGGGAACAAGATAAAGCTAAATTAGACATTCATATACCCCACTAATTGAGAAGAAAGCTAAACTAAGCATCTACAAAAGCCCAAAAGAGCCCCTACCATGCCTGATGAGGACGAAGGAGTCCGAAACGCGTCGCAGAAATGGGACCTATTTGCTAATCCCCACACCTACCCACACCCTAAACATAACCCCAACTAGGCGGACTGTTACAACCCCAATTTGGATGATTAACCCCAATTAGTGGACTACCCTAACCCTATAATTGGAAGAATTAACCCTAATTTGGTGAACCTTAACCTAACCCGACTTTGGAAGCGCTAATCCTAATTGGGATAGTGAACTGATGCGAACGGAGCGTCTCAGGGGGAGGTGAACTGTGAAGGAAGGTAAAGCTACATGATGAATGTGCCCGCAGGAGGAATGTGCCCAGAGTTCCCGTGAGGGGGGAGGTGAACCCGTGTATGGCCAGTGCCCATCCTGAGCTCCACCTCGGTGGGGACAGGCTTACTTACCTTTACCTAACCTTGCGAGTGCCTGCACGGGATCTGCCTTCTGTGAGAGAAAGACTGACCTCCACAGATCTGCCGTCTGATGGCAAAGTGACCAGCAGATCTGCCCGGTTTGGACCTGCAAAGAAAAAGAACAGTTAGCAAAAGGGACAAACAAAACAACAAAATGGCACACTTACCTGTTGGATGTGGAAGAAAAACAAACACCTGTAAAGAAAAAAGACAGAGATCAACAAATTGATACACCAAAATAAACAAAAAGATATATACTTACTTGTTAGATGCTCAGAACCCCTAAAAAAGGAAGAAAAAGTACAAAAATACTTATAATAAACCTAAAAGAGGTTTATTTTAAACCCCATAAAAAAGAAGGGAAGCAAAATTATACTAGAAGAATTGAAGCCCAAAAAGAGGCATATTTTGAAAACTCAAACAAAAAAGGCGATGCGACTGGAGAGTATAAAAGGAGAAACCGAGCGCAGAGCTGTCATTTCTATTTGGAGCCTCGAGGACTCAACATACCCCACAGATGGATGAAGACACAAAAAGTTGTCAGAATGAAGACTACATATGGTAAGCTAAACTAAGCTACACCCAAGAGGAAGAACACCACTCGGCAGAACACCAAAACTGGTGAGATGAATTTTTTGGCTACTCTATCACACTATAAAGACCCTCAAGACCGAAATTTAAAGCTAAAATAAGCTACATAACAAAGCTAAGAGAAGCAGGAAGATAAGCTAAAATAAGCTAAACCTTGAACTAAAGTGAAGCCAAAATGGGCACAGGAAGCTAAAATAAGCTACGTTAAAGCTAAAAAAAGCTAAAATAAGCTGGACTAAAGCTAACATGAATAAAGACTAAGGCCAAAATAGGCATGAAGAAAAAAACTAAGAAGTTAAAGCCAAGATGAGCAACAGTAAGAAGAGACAAATGACTACACAAACACAAGGAGGATTTGAAAACAACAATTTTTTGTCGGGTGTGATAGATAGAAAGCCCTTTGAAGTACCATTGCCGAAGTCATCTTGGGCCAAAATCCTGTGGAGGAAAAACAAAAGTTAAAACTGGGAACAAGATAAAGCTAAATTAGACATTCATATACCCCACTAATTAAGAAGAAAGCTAAATTAAGCATCTACAAAAGCCCAAAAGAGCCCCTACCATGCCTGATGAGGACGAAGGAGTCCGAAACGCGTCGCAGAAATGGGACCTATTTGCTAATCCCCACACCTACCCACACCCTAAACATAACCCCAACTAGGCGGACTGTTACAACCCCAATTTGGATGATTAACCCCAATTAGTGGACTACCCTAACCCTATAATTGGAAGAATTAACCCTAATTTGGTGAACCTTAACCTAACCCGACTTTGGAAGCGCTAATCCTAATTGGGATAGTGAACTGATGCGAACGGAGCGTCTCAGGGGGAGGTGAACTGTGAAGGAAGGTAAAGCTACATGATGAATGTGCCCGCAGGAGGAATGTGCCCAGAGTTCCCGTGAGGGGGGAGGTGAACCCGTGTATGGCCAGTGCCCATCCTGAGCTCCACCTCGGTGGGGACAGGCTTACTTACCTTTACCTAACCTTGCGAGTGCCTGCACGGGATCTGCCTTCTGTGAGAGAAAGACTGACCTCCACAGATCTGCCGTCTGATGGCAAAGTGACCAGCAGATCTGCCCGGTTTGGACCTGCAAAGAAAAAGAACAGTTAGCAAAAGGGACAAACAAAACAACAAAATGGCACACTTACCTGTTGGATGTGGAAGAAAAACAAACACCTGTAAAGAAAAAAGACAGAGATCAACAAATTGATACACCAAAATAAACAAAAAGATATATACTTACTTGTTAGATGCTCAGAACCCCTAAAAAAGGAAGAAAAAGTACAAAAATACTTATAATAAACCTAAAAGAGGTTTATTTTAAACCCCATAAAAAAGAAGGGAAGCAAAATTATACTAGAAGAATTGAAGCCCAAAAAGAGGCATATTTTGAAAACTCAAACAAAAAAGGCGATGCGACTGGAGAGTATAAAAGGAGAAACCGAGCGCAGAGCTGTCATTTCTATTTGGAGCCTCGAGGACTCAACATACCCCACAGATGGATGAAGACACAAAAAGTTGTCAGAATGAAGACTACATATGGTAAGCTAAACTAAGCTACACCCAAGAGGAAGAACACCACTCGGCAGAACACCAAAACTGGTGAGATGAATTTTTTGGCTACTCTATCACACTATAAAGACCCTCAAGACCGAAATTTAAAGCTAAAATAAGCTACATAACAAAGCTAAGAGAAGCAGGAAGATAAGCTAAAATAAGCTAAACCTTGAACTAAAGTGAAGCCAAAATGGGCACAGGAAGCTAAAATAAGCTACGTTAAAGCTAAAAAAAGCTAAAATAAGCTGAACTAAAGCTAACATGAATAAAGACTAAGGCCAAAATAGGCATGAAGAAAAAAACTAAGAAGTTAAAGCCAAGATGAGCAACAGTAAGAAGAGACAAATGACTACACAAACACAAGGAGGATTTGAAAACAACAATTTTTTGTCGGGTGTGATAGATAGAAAGCCCTTTGAAGTACCATTGCCGAAGTCATCTTGGGCCAAAATCCTGTGGAGGAAAAACAAAAGTTAAAACTGGGAACAAGATAAAGCTAAATTAGACATTCATATACCCCACTAATTGAGAAGAAAGCTAAACTAAGCATCTACAAAAGCCCAAAAGAGCCCCTACCATGCCTGATGAGGACGAAGGAGTCCGAAACGCGTCGCAGAAATGGGACCTATTTGCTAATCCCCACACCTACCCACACCCTAAACATAACCCCAACTAGGCGGACTGTTACAACCCCAATTTGGATGATTAACCCCAATTAGTGGACTACCCTAACCCTATAATTGGAAGAATTAACCCTAATTTGGTGAACCTTAACCTAACCCGACTTTGGAAGCGCTAATCCTAATTGGGATAGTGAACTGATGCGAACGGAGCGTCTCAGGGGGAGGTGAACTGTGAAGGAAGGTAAAGCTACATGATGAATGTGCCCGCAGGAGGAATGTGCCCAGAGTTCCCGTGAGGGGGGAGGTGAACCCGTGTATGGCCAGTGCCCATCCTGAGCTCCACCTCGGTGGGGACAGGCTTACTTACCTTTACCTAACCTTGCGAGTGCCTGCACGGGATCTGCCTTCTGTGAGAGAAAGACTGACCTCCACAGATCTGCCGTCTGATGGCAAAGTGACCAGCAGATCTGCCCGGTTTGGACCTGCAAAGAAAAAGAACAGTTAGCAAAAGGGACAAACAAAACAACAAAATGGCACACTTACCTGTTGGATGTGGAAGAAAAACAAACACCTGTAAAGAAAAAAGACAGAGATCAACAAATTGATACACCAAAATAAACAAAAAGATATATACTTACTTGTTAGATGCTCAGAACCCCTAAAAAAGGAAGAAAAAGTACAAAAATACTTATAATAAACCTAAAAGAGGTTTATTTTAAACCCCATAAAAAAGAAGGGAAGCAAAATTATACTAGAAGAATTGAAGCCCAAAAAGAGGCATATTTTGAAAACTCAAACAAAAAAGGCGATGCGACTGGAGAGTATAAAAGGAGAAACCGAGCGCAGAGCTGTCATTTCTATTTGGAGCCTCGAGGACTCAACATACCCCACAGATGGATGAAGACACAAAAAGTTGTCAGAATGAAGACTACATATGGTAAGCTAAACTAAGCTACACCCAAGAGGAAGAACACCACTCGGCAGAACACCAAAACTGGTGAGATGAATTTTTTGGCTACTCTATCACACTATAAAGACCCTCAAGACCGAAATTTAAAGCTAAAATAAGCTACATAACAAAGCTAAGAGAAGCAGGAAGATAAGCTAAAATAAGCTAAACCTTGAACTAAAGTGAAGCCAAAATGGGCACAGGAAGCTAAAATAAGCTACGTTAAAGCTAAAAAAAGCTAAAATAAGCTGGACTAAAGCTAACATGAATAAAGACTAAGGCCAAAATAGGCATGAAGAAAAAAACTAAGAAGTTAAAGCCAAGATGAGCAACAGTAAGAAGAGACAAATGACTACACAAACACAAGGAGGATTTGAAAACAACAATTTTTTGTCGGGTGTGATAGATAGAAAGCCCTTTGAAGTACCATTGCCGAAGTCATCTTGGGCCAAAATCCTGTGGAGGAAAAACAAAAGTTAAAACTGGGAACAAGATAAAGCTAAATTAGACATTCATATACCCCACTAATTAAGAAGAAAGCTAAATTAAGCATCTACAAAAGCCCAAAAGAGCCCCTACCATGCCTGATGAGGACGAAGGAGTCCGAAACGCGTCGCAGAAATGGGACCTATTTGCTAATCCCCACACCTACCCACACCCTAAACATAACCCCAACTAGGCGGACTGTTACAACCCCAATTTGGATGATTAACCCCAATTAGTGGACTACCCTAACCCTATAATTGGAAGAATTAACCCTAATTTGGTGAACCTTAACCTAACCCGACTTTGGAAGCGCTAATCCTAATTGGGATAGTGAACTGATGCGAACGGAGCGTCTCAGGGGGAGGTGAACTGTGAAGGAAGGTAAAGCTACATGATGAATGTGCCCGCAGGAGGAATGTGCCCAGAGTTCCCGTGAGGGGGGAGGTGAACCCGTGTATGGCCAGTGCCCATCCTGAGCTCCACCTCGGTGGGGACAGGCTTACTTACCTTTACCTAACCTTGCGAGTGCCTGCACGGGATCTGCCTTCTGTGAGAGAAAGACTGACCTCCACAGATCTGCCGTCTGATGGCAAAGTGACCAGCAGATCTGCCCGGTTTGGACCTGCAAAGAAAAAGAACAGTTAGCAAAAGGGACAAACAAAACAACAAAATGGCACACTTACCTGTTGGATGTGGAAGAAAAACAAACACCTGTAAAGAAAAAAGACAGAGATCAACAAATTGATACACCAAAATAAACAAAAAGATATATACTTACTTGTTAGATGCTCAGAACCCCTAAAAAAGGAAGAAAAAGTACAAAAATACTTATAATAAACCTAAAAGAGGTTTATTTTAAACCCCATAAAAAAGAAGGGAAGCAAAATTATACTAGAAGAATTGAAGCCCAAAAAGAGGCATATTTTGAAAACTCAAACAAAAAAGGCGATGCGACTGGAGAGTATAAAAGGAGAAACCGAGCGCAGAGCTGTCATTTCTATTTGGAGCCTCGAGGACTCAACATACCCCACAGATGGATGAAGACACAAAAAGTTGTCAGAATGAAGACTACATATGGTAAGCTAAACTAAGCTACACCCAAGAGGAAGAACACCACTCGGCAGAACACCAAAACTGGTGAGATGAATTTTTTGGCTACTCTATCACACTATAAAGACCCTCAAGACCGAAATTTAAAGCTAAAATAAGCTACATAACAAAGCTAAGAGAAGCAGGAAGATAAGCTAAAATAAGCTAAACCTTGAACTAAAGTGAAGCCAAAATGGGCACAGGAAGCTAAAATAAGCTACGTTAAAGCTAAAAAAAGCTAAAATAAGCTGAACTAAAGCTAACATGAATAAAGACTAAGGCCAAAATAGGCATGAAGAAAAAAACTAAGAAGTTAAAGCCAAGATGAGCAACAGTAAGAAGAGACAAATGACTACACAAACACAAGGAGGATTTGAAAACAACAATTTTTTGTCGGGTGTGATAGATAGAAAGCCCTTTGAAGTACCATTGCCGAAGTCATCTTGGGCCAAAATCCTGTGGAGGAAAAACAAAAGTTAAAACTGGGAACAAGATAAAGCTAAATTAGACATTCATATACCCCACTAATTAAGAAGAAAGCTAAATTAAGCATCTACAAAAGCCCAAAAGAGCCCCTACCATGCCTGATGAGGACGAAGGAGTCCGAAACGCGTCGCAGAAATGGGACCTATTTGCTAATCCCCACACCTACCCACACCCTAAACATAACCCCAACTAGGCGGACTGTTACAACCCCAATTTGGATGATTAACCCCAATTAGTGGACTACCCTAACCCTATAATTGGAAGAATTAACCCTAATTTGGTGAACCTTAACCTAACCCGACTTTGGAAGCGCTAATCCTAATTGGGATAGTGAACTGATGCGAACGGAGCGTCTCAGGGGGAGGTGAACTGTGAAGGAAGGTAAAGCTACATGATGAATGTGCCCGCAGGAGGAATGTGCCCAGAGTTCCCGTGAGGGGGGAGGTGAACCCGTGTATGGCCAGTGCCCATCCTGAGCTCCACCTCGGTGGGGACAGGCTTACTTACCTTTACCTAACCTTGCGAGTGCCTGCACGGGATCTGCCTTCTGTGAGAGAAAGACTGACCTCCACAGATCTGCCGTCTGATGGCAAAGTGACCAGCAGATCTGCCCGGTTTGGACCTGCAAAGAAAAAGAACAGTTAGCAAAAGGGACAAACAAAACAACAAAATGGCACACTTACCTGTTGGATGTGGAAGAAAAACAAACACCTGTAAAGAAAAAAGACAGAGATCAACAAATTGATACACCAAAATAAACAAAAAGATATATACTTACTTGTTAGATGCTCAGAACCCCTAAAAAAGGAAGAAAAAGTACAAAAATACTTATAATAAACCTAAAAGAGGTTTATTTTAAACCCCATAAAAAAGAAGGGAAGCAAAATTATACTAGAAGAATTGAAGCCCAAAAAGAGGCATATTTTGAAAACTCAAACAAAAAAGGCGATGCGACTGGAGAGTATAAAAGGAGAAACCGAGCGCAGAGCTGTCATTTCTATTTGGAGCCTCGAGGACTCAACATACCCCACAGATGGATGAAGACACAAAAAGTTGTCAGAATGAAGACTACATATGGTAAGCTAAACTAAGCTACACCCAAGAGGAAGAACACCACTCGGCAGAACACCAAAACTGGTGAGATGAATTTTTTGGCTACTCTATCACACTATAAAGACCCTCAAGACCGAAATTTAAAGCTAAAATAAGCTACATAACAAAGCTAAGAGAAGCAGGAAGATAAGCTAAAATAAGCTAAACCTTGAACTAAAGTGAAGCCAAAATGGGCACAGGAAGCTAAAATAAGCTACGTTAAAGCTAAAAAAAGCTAAAATAAGCTGAACTAAAGCTAACATGAATAAAGACTAAGGCCAAAATAGGCATGAAGAAAAAAACTAAGAAGTTAAAGCCAAGATGAGCAACAGTAAGAAGAGACAAATGACTACACAAACACAAGGAGGATTTGAAAACAACAATTTTTTGTCGGGTGTGATAGATAGAAAGCCCTTTGAAGTACCATTGCCGAAGTCATCTTGGGCCAAAATCCTGTGGAGGAAAAACAAAAGTTAAAACTGGGAACAAGATAAAGCTAAATTAGACATTCATATACCCCACTAATTAAGAAGAAAGCTAAATTAAGCATCTACAAAAGCCCAAAAGAGCCCCTACCATGCCTGATGAGGACGAAGGAGTCCGAAACGCGTCGCAGAAATGGGACCTATTTGCTAATCCCCACACCTACCCACACCCTAAACATAACCCCAACTAGGCGGACTGTTACAACCCCAATTTGGATGATTAACCCCAATTAGTGGACTACCCTAACCCTATAATTGGAAGAATTAACCCTAATTTGGTGAACCTTAACCTAACCCGACTTTGGAAGCGCTAATCCTAATTGGGATAGTGAACTGATGCGAACGGAGCGTCTCAGGGGGAGGTGAACTGTGAAGGAAGGTAAAGCTACATGATGAATGTGCCCGCAGGAGGAATGTGCCCAGAGTTCCCGTGAGGGGGGAGGTGAACCCGTGTATGGCCAGTGCCCATCCTGAGCTCCACCTCGGTGGGGACAGGCTTACTTACCTTTACCTAACCTTGCGAGTGCCTGCACGGGATCTGCCTTCTGTGAGAGAAAGACTGACCTCCACAGATCTGCCGTCTGATGGCAAAGTGACCAGCAGATCTGCCCGGTTTGGACCTGCAAAGAAAAAGAACAGTTAGCAAAAGGGACAAACAAAACAACAAAATGGCACACTTACCTGTTGGATGTGGAAGAAAAACAAACACCTGTAAAGAAAAAAGACAGAGATCAACAAATTGATACACCAAAATAAACAAAAAGATATATACTTACTTGTTAGATGCTCAGAACCCCTAAAAAAGGAAGAAAAAGTACAAAAATACTTATAATAAACCTAAAAGAGGTTTATTTTAAACCCCATAAAAAAGAAGGGAAGCAAAATTATACTAGAAGAATTGAAGCCCAAAAAGAGGCATATTTTGAAAACTCAAACAAAAAAGGCGATGCGACTGGAGAGTATAAAAGGAGAAACCGAGCGCAGAGCTGTCATTTCTATTTGGAGCCTCGAGGACTCAACATACCCCACAGATGGATGAAGACACAAAAAGTTGTCAGAATGAAGACTACATATGGTAAGCTAAACTAAGCTACACCCAAGAGGAAGAACACCACTCGGCAGAACACCAAAACTGGTGAGATGAATTTTTTGGCTACTCTATCACACTATAAAGACCCTCAAGACCGAAATTTAAAGCTAAAATAAGCTACATAACAAAGCTAAGAGAAGCAGGAAGATAAGCTAAAATAAGCTAAACCTTGAACTAAAGTGAAGCCAAAATGGGCACAGGAAGCTAAAATAAGCTACGTTAAAGCTAAAAAAAGCTAAAATAAGCTGAACTAAAGCTAACATGAATAAAGACTAAGGCCAAAATAGGCATGAAGAAAAAAACTAAGAAGTTAAAGCCAAGATGAGCAACAGTAAGAAGAGACAAATGACTACACAAACACAAGGAGGATTTGAAAACAACAATTTTTTGTCGGGTGTGATAGATAGAAAGCCCTTTGAAGTACCATTGCCGAAGTCATCTTGGGCCAAAATCCTGTGGAGGAAAAACAAAAGTTAAAACTGGGAACAAGATAAAGCTAAATTAGACATTCATATACCCCACTAATTAAGAAGAAAGCTAAATTAAGCATCTACAAAAGCCCAAAAGAGCCCCTACCATGCCTGATGAGGACGAAGGAGTCCGAAACGCGTCGCAGAAATGGGACCTATTTGCTAATCCCCACACCTACCCACACCCTAAACATAACCCCAACTAGGCGGACTGTTACAACCCCAATTTGGATGATTAACCCCAATTAGTGGACTACCCTAACCCTATAATTGGAAGAATTAACCCTAATTTGGTGAACCTTAACCTAACCCGACTTTGGAAGCGCTAATCCTAATTGGGATAGTGAACTGATGCGAACGGAGCGTCTCAGGGGGAGGTGAACTGGGAAGGAAGGTAAAGCTACATGATGAATGTGCCCGCAGGAGGAATGTGCCCAGAGTTCCCGTGAGGGGGGAGGTGAACCCGTGTATGGCCAGTGCCCATCCTGAGCTCCACCTCGGTGGGGACAGGCTTACTTACCTTTACCTAACCTTGCGAGTGCCTGCACGGGATCTGCCTTCTGTGAGAGAAAGACTGACCTCCACAGATCTGCCGTCTGATGGCAAAGTGACCAGCAGATCTGCCCGGTTTGGACCTGCAAAGAAAAAGAACAGTTAGCAAAAGGGACAAACAAAACAACAAAATGGCACACTTACCTGTTGGATGTGGAAGAAAAACAAACACCTGTAAAGAAAAAAGACAGAGATCAACAAATTGATACACCAAAATAAACAAAAAGATATATACTTACTTGTTAGATGCTCAGAACCCCTAAAAAAGGAAGAAAAAGTACAAAAATACTTATAATAAACCTAAAAGAGGTTTATTTTAAACCCCATAAAAAAGAAGGGAAGCAAAATTATACTAGAAGAATTGAAGCCCAAAAAGAGGCATATTTTGAAAACTCAAACAAAAAAGGCGATGCGACTGGAGAGTATAAAAGGAGAAACCGAGCGCAGAGCTGTCATTTCTATTTGGAGCCTCGAGGACTCAACATACCCCACAGATGGATGAAGACACAAAAAGTTGTCAGAATGAAGACTACATATGGTAAGCTAAACTAAGCTACACCCAAGAGGAAGAACACCACTCGGCAGAACACCAAAACTGGTGAGATGAATTTTTTGGCTACTCTATCACACTATAAAGACCCTCAAGACCGAAATTTAAAGCTAAAATAAGCTACATAACAAAGCTAAGAGAAGCAGGAAGATAAGCTAAAATAAGCTAAACCTTGAACTAAAGTGAAGCCAAAATGGGCACAGGAAGCTAAAATAAGCTACGTTAAAGCTAAAAAAAGCTAAAATAAGCTGAACTAAAGCTAACATGAATAAAGACTAAGGCCAAAATAGGCATGAAGAAAAAAACTAAGAAGTTAAAGCCAAGATGAGCAACAGTAAGAAGAGACAAATGACTACACAAACACAAGGAGGATTTGAAAACAACAATTTTTTGTCGGGTGTGATAGATAGAAAGCCCTTTGAAGTACCATTGCCGAAGTCATCTTGGGCCAAAATCCTGTGGAGGAAAAACAAAAGTTAAAACTGGGAACAAGATAAAGCTAAATTAGACATTCATATACCCCACTAATTAAGAAGAAAGCTAAATTAAGCATCTACAAAAGCCCAAAAGAGCCCCTACCATGCCTGATGAGGACGAAGGAGTCCGAAACGCGTCGCAGAAATGGGACCTATTTGCTAATCCCCACACCTACCCACACCCTAAACATAACCCCAACTAGGCGGACTGTTACAACCCCAATTTGGATGATTAACCCCAATTAGTGGACTACCCTAACCCTATAATTGGAAGAATTAACCCTAATTTGGTGAACCTTAACCTAACCCGACTTTGGAAGCGCTAATCCTAATTGGGATAGTGAACTGATGCGAACGGAGCGTCTCAGGGGGAGGTGAACTGGGAAGGAAGGTAAAGCTACATGATGAATGTGCCCGCAGGAGGAATGTGCCCAGAGTTCCCGTGAGGGGGGAGGTGAACCCGTGTATGGCCAGTGCCCATCCTGAGCTCCACCTCGGTGGGGACAGGCTTACTTACCTTTACCTAACCTTGCGAGTGCCTGCACGGGATCTGCCTTCTGTGAGAGAAAGACTGACCTCCACAGATCTGCCGTCTGATGGCAAAGTGACCAGCAGATCTGCCCGGTTTGGACCTGCAAAGAAAAAGAACAGTTAGCAAAAGGGACAAACAAAACAACAAAATGGCACACTTACCTGTTGGATGTGGAAGAAAAACAAACACCTGTAAAGAAAAAAGACAGAGATCAACAAATTGATACACCAAAATAAACAAAAAGATATATACTTACTTGTTAGATGCTCAGAACCCCTAAAAAAGGAAGAAAAAGTACAAAAATACTTATAATAAACCTAAAAGAGGTTTATTTTAAACCCCATAAAAAAGAAGGGAAGCAAAATTATACTAGAAGAATTGAAGCCCAAAAAGAGGCATATTTTGAAAACTCAAACAAAAAAGGCGATGCGACTGGAGAGTATAAAAGGAGAAACCGAGCGCAGAGCTGTCATTTCTATTTGGAGCCTCGAGGACTCAACATACCCCACAGATGGATGAAGACACAAAAAGTTGTCAGAATGAAGACTACATATGGTAAGCTAAACTAAGCTACACCCAAGAGGAAGAACACCACTCGGCAGAACACCAAAACTGGTGAGATGAATTTTTTGGCTACTCTATCACACTATAAAGACCCTCAAGACCGAAATTTAAAGCTAAAATAAGCTACATAACAAAGCTAAGAGAAGCAGGAAGATAAGCTAAAATAAGCTAAACCTTGAACTAAAGTGAAGCCAAAATGGGCACAGGAAGCTAAAATAAGCTACGTTAAAGCTAAAAAAAGCTAAAATAAGCTGAACTAAAGCTAACATGAATAAAGACTAAGGCCAAAATAGGCATGAAGAAAAAAACTAAGAAGTTAAAGCCAAGATGAGCAACAGTAAGAAGAGACAAATGACTACACAAACACAAGGAGGATTTGAAAACAACAATTTTTTGTCGGGTGTGATAGATAGAAAGCCCTTTGAAGTACCATTGCCGAAGTCATCTTGGGCCAAAATCCTGTGGAGGAAAAACAAAAGTTAAAACTGGGAACAAGATAAAGCTAAATTAGACATTCATATACCCCACTAATTAAGAAGAAAGCTAAATTAAGCATCTACAAAAGCCCAAAAGAGCCCCTACCATGCCTGATGAGGACGAAGGAGTCCGAAACGCGTCGCAGAAATGGGACCTATTTGCTAATCCCCACACCTACCCACACCCTAAACATAACCCCAACTAGGCGGACTGTTACAACCCCAATTTGGATGATTAACCCCAATTAGTGGACTACCCTAACCCTATAATTGGAAGAATTAACCCTAATTTGGTGAACCTTAACCTAACCCGACTTTGGAAGCGCTAATCCTAATTGGGATAGTGAACTGATGCGAACGGAGCGTCTCAGGGGGAGGTGAACTGGGAAGGAAGGTAAAGCTACATGATGAATGTGCCCGCAGGAGGAATGTGCCCAGAGTTCCCGTGAGGGGGGAGGTGAACCCGTGTATGGCCAGTGCCCATCCTGAGCTCCACCTCGGTGGGGACAGGCTTACTTACCTTTACCTAACCCTAACCCTAACCCTAACCCTAACACTAAATTAAATGTTCGCGCTAAGCTTAAGGTGAGCAATTTTTTGAAAAACAGATGGACAAAAATCCACTGTATATAACAAACGCCAAATACGGCAATAGAAGGACAAGGGCTAACTAAGCTACAGAGATAGCTATACCAGCAAGGCTACAAAGTAAGCTACCGAAGAGGTAAGAACCTGGAGGGGAGGTGAACCATGGTATGGCCCGTGCCCAACCTAGGCCCTACCTCGGTGGGGCCTTGGAAAATAAACCTAACTACTGCCAGTGCCTGCACGTGGATCTGCCCCTCTGGGCACTAAACCAACCAAGCTACAAATTAGCTACAACAACTACGCTACAAACTAAGCCTAGCCCAAGACTCTATCCTAACCTTAACCGTCACTAACCCCAAATGATTCGGAAAAAAATAAGCTAAAGTCTAGCTAACCCCAAGAGTAATGCCTCTAACATCTACGCTACTAACAGCTAACCCCAAGGATCCTTCCATTCTACGCTAAGGTGCTAATGTGCTACCTAATTGGACACCCAAGAGGAAATCGCCCAACAGGTGTACGGCAAAAAAGCCTACCTAAGATACAGAACTCACTTAATTCGTCGTTCTTAGATATTTTCTAAGGGAAAATTGCCCATTAGCTAAGTGCCAAACAGCGCTAGCTTTGCCTCCATTGGTGGAGTGGAGAGGACTCACTTAATTCGACACTACTAACCTTGGGCAAAGTCTAAAAGGGAAGAACATGGAACTAAGGCCAAAGAAGAGCAAGCCTAACTTGGGATGCATACCTTGGAATTGGAGAAACCTAAAAGAAACAGAAAAAAACAATTATTGGGAGACAAAATATACAAAACATACCAAAATGGATGACTTACCTTGAAAAAACTAGCTGCATTTACCCAAAAACCTGTAAAAAACGAAAAAACGTTATTAATTGGAGAAAAGGGAATAAAAAAACATCAAAATGGATTGACTTACCTGGAATGGACTGGATGAAAACCTGCAAAAAGGAAAAACAAAAAACGTTATCAACTGGACAAAAAGGGAGTGACCGGAACCAAAGGTATAAAAAGGGAGATGCACAGAGAGCCTTCTCATCATTTGGAAGCCTGACTCACCAAGAGAAGCCCCGGCCTGATGAAGACCCAAAAAGGAGTCGAAACGTTGCAACAGGGCTAACTACGCTACAAAGTAAGCGATGCTAATCACCCTACAAATTAGGCTACATGTTAAACTAAAATGGCTAACTCTTACCTGCAGGACTAAATTAAATGTTCGCGCTAAGCTTAAGGTGAGCAATTTTTTGAAAAACAGATGGACAAAAATCCACTGTATATAACAAACGCCAAATACGGCAATAGAAGGACAAGGGCTAACTAAGCTACAGAGATAGCTATACCAGCAAGGCTACAAAGTAAGCTACCGAAGAGGTAAGAACCTGGAGGGGAGGTGAACCATGGTATGGCCCGTGCCCAACCTAGGCCCTACCTCGGTGGGGCCTTGGAAAATAAACCTAACTACTGCCAGTGCCTGCACGTGGATCTGCCCCTCTGGGCACTAAACCAACCAAGCTACAAATTAGCTACAACAACTACGCTACAAACTAAGCCTAGCCCAAGACTCTATCCTAACCTTAACCGTCACTAACCCCAAATGATTTGGAAAAAAATAAGCTAAAGTCTAGCTAACCCCAAGAGTAATGCCTCTAACATCTACGCTACTAACAGCTAACCCCAAGGATCCTTCCATTCTACGCTAAGGTGCTAATGTGCTACCTAATTGGACACCCAAGAGGAAATCGCCCAACAGGTGTACGGCAAAAAAGCCTACCTAAGATACAGAACTCACTTAATTCGTCGTTCTTAGATATTTTCTAAGGAAAAATTGCCCATTAGCTAAGCGCCAAACAGCACTAGCTTTGCCTCCATTGGTGGAGTGGAGAGGACTCACTTAATTCGACACTACTAACCTTGGGCAAAGTCTAAAAGGGAAGAACATGGAACTAAGGCCAAAGAAGAGCAAGCCTAACTTGGGATGCATACCTTGGAATTGGAGAAACCTAAAAGAAACAGAAAAAAACAATTATTGGGAGACAAAATATACAAAACATACCAAAATGGATGACTTACCTTGAAAAAACAAGCTGCATTTACACAAAAACCTGTAAAAAACGAAAAAACGTTATTAATTGGAGAAAAGGGAATAAAAAAACATCAAAATGGATTGACTTACCTGGAATGGACTGGATGAAAACCTGCAAAATGGAAAAACAAAAAACATTATCAACTGGAGAAAAAGGGAGTGACCGGAACCAAAGGTATAAAAAGGGAGATGCACAGAGAGCCTTCTCATCATTTGGAAGCCTGACTCACCAAGAGAAGCCCCGGCCTGATGAAGACCCAAAAAGGAGTCGAAACGTTGCAACAGGGCTAACTACGCTACAAAGTAAGCGATGCTAATCACCCTACAAATTAGGCTACATGTTAAGCTAAAATGGCTATCTCTTACCTGCAGGACTAAATTAAATGTTCGCGCTAAGCTTAAGGTGAGCAATTTTTTGAAAAACAGATGGACAAAAATCCACTGTATATAACAAACGCCAAATACGGCAATAGAAGGACAAGGGCTAACTAAGCTACAGAGATAGCTATACCAGCAAGGCTACAAAGTAAGCTACCGAAGAGGTAAGAACCTGGAGGGGAGGTGAACCATGGTATGGCCCGTGCCAAACCTAGGCCCTACCTCGGTGGGGCCTTGGAAAATAAACCTAACTACTGCCAGTGCCTGCACGTGGATCTGCCCCTCTGGGCACTAAACCAACCAAGCTACAAATTAGCTACAACAACTACGCTACAAACTAAGCCTAGCCCAAGACTCTATCCTAACCTTAACCGTCACTAACCCCAAATGATTCGGAAAAAAATAAGCTAAAGTCTAGCTAACCCCAAGAGTAATGCCTCTAACATCTACGCTACTAACAGCTAACCCCAAGGATCCTTCCATTCTACGCTAAGGTGCTAATGTGCAACCTAATTGGACACCCAAGAGGAAATCGCCCAACAGGTGTACGGCAAAAAAGCCTACCTAAGATACAGAACTCACTTAATTCGTCGTTCTTAGATATTTTCTAAGGAAAAATTGCCCATTAGCTAAGCGCCAAACAGCGCTAGCTTTGCCTCCATTGGTGGAGTGGAGAGGACTCACTTAATTCGACACTACTAACCTTGGGCAAAGTAAGGACAAGAAGGACATAGAAGGACAAGGGCTAAGTAAGCTACAGAGATAGCTATACCAGCAAGGCTACAAAGTAAGCTACCGAAGAGGTAAGAACCTGGAGGGGAGGTGAACCATGGTATGGCCCGTGCCCAACCTAGGCCCTACCTCGGTGGGGCCTTGGAAAATAAACCTAACTACTGCCAGTTACATGTATGTCATGTTGTGAATATGAAACACGCTCGCCACTCATCTGACCACACAGAACTCTCAACTACTAGGTAGTTCACCATTTTTTGTATTTGAGTGCACAGTTGTAACATTACATGTATGTCACGTTGTGAATGTTAAACATGCGCACCACTTTTCTCAACACACAGAACGCTCAGTGCAATACCAGGTAGTTCAGCAATTTTTGTAATTCAGTGTGGAGTTGTAACAAAACATGTATGTGATGTTGTAAACATTAAACACGCGCGCAACTCATCTCACAGAACTCTCAACTACCAAGTAGTTCACCATTTTCTGTATTTGAGTGCACTGTTGTAACATTACATTGTATGTCACGTTGTGAATGTTAAAAATGCGCACCACTTATCTCAACACACAGAACACTCAGTGCAATACCAGCTAGTTCAGCAATTTTTGTAATTCAGTGTGGAGTTGTAACAAAACATGTATGTGATGTTGTGAACATTAAACACGCGCGCAACTCATCTCACAACACAGAACTCTAACTGTAAAACCAGGTAGTTCAGCATTTTTTTTTAATTCAGTGTACAGTTGTAACAATACATGTATGTGATGTTGTGAATATTAAACACGGGCTCAATTCATCTCCACACACAGAATTCTCAGTGTAGTAACCAGGTAGTTCAGCATTTGCTGAATTTGAGAGCACAGTTGTAACATTACATGTATGTCATGTTGTGAATATTAAACACACTCGCCACTCATCTCACCACACAGAACTCTCAACTACTAGGTAGTTCACCATTTTTTGTATTTGAGTGCACAGTTGTAACATTACATGTATGTCACGTTGTGAAAGTTAAACATGCGCACCACTTATCTCAACACACAGAACGCTCAGTGCAATAGCAGGTAGTTCAGCAATTTTTTTAATTCAGTGTGGAGTTGTAACAAAACATGTATGTGATGATGTAAACATTAAACATGCGCGCAACTAATCTCACAACACAGAACTCTAACTGTAAAACCAGGTAGTTCAGCATTTTTTTTTAATTCAGTGTACAGTTGTAACAATACATGTATGTGATGTGAATATTAAACACGGGCTCAATTCATCTCCACACACAGAACTCTCAGTGTAGTACCAGGTAGTTCAGCATTTGCTGTATTTGAGTGCACAGTTGTAACATTACATGTATGTCATGTTGTGAATGTTAAACATGCGCACCACTTATCTCAACACACAGAACACTCAGTGCAATACCAGGTAGGTCAGCAATTTTTGTAATTCAGTGTGGAGTTGTAACAAAACATGTATGTGATGTTGTAAACATTAAACACGCGCGCAACTCATCTCACAACACAGAAGTCTAACTGTAAAACCAGGTAGTTCAGCATTTTTTTTTAATTCAGTGTACAGTTGTAACAATACATGTATGTGATGTTGTGAATATTAAACACGGGCTCAATTCATCTCCACACACAGAACTCTCAGTGTAGGACCAGGTAGTTCAGCATTTGCTGTATTTGAGTGCACAGTTGTAACATTACATGTATGTCATGTTGTGAATGTTAAACATGCGCACCACTTATCTCAACACACAGAACACTCAGTGCAATACCAGGTAGTTCAGCAATTTTTGTAATTCAGTGTGGAGTTGTAACAAAACATGTATGTGATGTTGTGAACATTAAACACGCGCGCAACTCATCTCACAACACAGAACTCTAACTGTAAAACCAGGTAGTTCAGCATTTTTTTTTAATTCAGTGTACAGTTGTAACAATACATGTATGTGATGTTGTGAATATTAAACACGGGCTCAATTCATCTCCACACACAGAACTCTCAGTGTAGGACCAGGTAGTTCAGCATTTGCTGTATTTGAGTGCACAGTTGTAACATTACATGTATGTCATGTTGTGAATGTTAAACATGCGCACCACTTATCTCAACACACAGAACACTCAGTGCAATACCAGGTAGTTCAGCAATTTTTGTAATTCAGTGTGGAGTTGTAACAAAACATGTATGTGATGTTGTGAACATTAAACACGCGCGCAACTCATCTCACAACACAGAACTCTAACTGTAAAACCAGGTAGTTCAGCATTTTTTTTTAATTCAGTGTACAGTTGTAACAATACATGTATGTGATGTTGTGAATATTAAACACGGGCTCAATTCATCTCCACACACAGAATTCTCAGTGTAGTAACCAGGTAGTTCAGCATTTGCTGAATTTGAGAGCACAGTTGTAACATTACATGTATGTCATGTTGTGAATATTAAACACACTCGCCACTCATCTCACCACACAGAACTCTCAACTACTAGGTAGTTCACCATTTTTTGTATTTGAGTGCACAGTTGTAACATTACATGTATGTCACGTTGTGAAAGTTAAACATGCGCACCACTTATCTCAACACACAGAACGCTCAGTGCAATAGCAGGTAGTTCAGCAATTTTTTTAATTCAGTGTGGAGTTGTAACAAAACATGTATGTGATGATGTAAACATTAAACATGCGCGCAACTAATCTCACAACACAGAACTCTAACTGTAAAACCAGGTAGTTCAGCATTTTTTTTTAATTCAGTGTACAGTTGTAACAATACATGTATGTGATGTGAATATTAAACACGGGCTCAATTCATCTCCACACACAGAACTCTCAGTGTAGTACCAGGTAGTTCAGCATTTGCTGTATTTGAGTGCACAGTTGTAACATTACATGTATGTCATGTTGTGAATGTTAAACATGTGCACCACTTATCTCAACACACAGAACACTCAGTGCAATACCAGGTAGGTCAGCAATTTTTGTAATTCAGTGTGGAGTTGTAACAAAACATGTATGTGATGTTGTAAACATTAAACACGCGCGCAACTCATCTCACAACACAGAAGTCTAACTGTAAAACCAGGTAGTTCAGCATTTTTTTTTAATTCAGTGTACAGTTGTAACAATACATGTATGTGATGTTGTGAATATTAAACACGGGCTCAATTCATCTCCACACACAGAACTCTCAGTGTAGGACCAGGTAGTTCAGCATTTGCTGTATTTGAGTGCACAGTTGTAACATTACATGTATGTCATGTTGTGAATGTTAAACATGCGCACCACTTATCTCAACACACAGAACACTCAGTGCAATACCAGGTAGTTCAGCAATTTTTGTAATTCAGTGTGGAGTTGTAACAAAACATGTATGTGATGTTGTGAACATTAAACACGCGCGCAACTCATCTCACAACACAGAACTCTAACTGTAAAACCAGGTAGTTCAGCATTTTTTTTTTATTCAGTGTACAGTTGTAACAATACATGTATGTGATGTTGTGAATATTAAACACGGGCTCAATTCATCTCCACACACAGAACTCTCAGTGTAGTACCAGGTAGTTCAGCATTTGCTGAATTTGAGAGCACAGTTGTAACATTACATGTATGTCATGTTGTGAATATTAAACACGCTCGCCACTCATCTCACCACACAGAACTCTCAACTACTAGGTAGTTCACCATTTTTTGTATTTGAGTGCACAGTTGTAACATTACATGTATGTCACGTTGTGAAAGTTAAACATGCGCACCACTTATCTCAACACACAGAACGCTCAGTGCAATAGCAGGTAGTTCAGGAATTTTTTTAATTCAGTGTGGAGTTGTAACAAAACATGTATGTGATGATGTAAACATTAAACATGCGCGCAACTCATCTCACAACACAGAACTCTAACTGTAAAACCAGGTAGTTCAGCATTTTTTTTTAATTCAGTGTACAGTTGTAACAATACATGTATGTGATGTTGTGAATATTAAACACGGGCTCAATTCATCTCCACACACAGAACTATCAGTGTAGTACCAGGTAGTTCAGCATTTGCTGTATTTGAGTGCACAGTTGTAACATTACATGTATGTCATGTTGTGAATGTTAAACATGCGCACCACTTATCTCAACACACAGAACACTCAGTGCAATACCAGGTAGTTCAGCAATTTTTGTAATTCAGTGTGAAGTTGTAACAAAACATGTATGTGATGTTGTGAATATTAAACAAGGGCTCAATTCATCTCCACACACAGAACTCTCAGTGTAGTACCAGGTAGTTCAGCATTTGCTGCATTTGAGAGCACAGTTGTAACGCTCGCCACTCATCTCACCACACAGAACTCTCAACTACCAGGTAGTTCTCCATTTTTTGTATTTGAGTGCACAGTTGTAACATTACATGTATGTCATGTTGTGAATAATAAACATGCGCGCCACTCATCTCAACACACAGAATGCTCAGTGTATTACCAGGTAGTTTAGCATTTTCTGTATTTGAGTGCACAGTTGTAATATTACATGTATGTCATGTTGTGAATAATAAACATTTGCGCCACTCATCTCAACACACAGAACGCTCAGTGCAATACCAGGTAGTTCAGCAATTTTTGTAATTCAGTGTGGAGTTGTAACAAAACATGTATGTGATGTTGTAAACATTAAACACGCGCGCAACTCATCTCACAACACAGAACTCTAACTGTAAAACCAGGTAGTTCAGCATTTTTTTTTAATTCAGTGTACAGTTGTAACAATACATGTATGTGATGTTGTGAATATTAAACACGGGCTCAATTCATCTCCACACACAGAACTATCAGTGTAGTACCAGGTAGTTCAGCATTTGCTGTATTTGAGTGCACAGTTGTAACATTACATGTATGTCATGTTGTGAATGTTAAACATGCGCACCACTTATCTCAACACACAGAACACTCAGTGCAATACCAGGTAGTTCAGCAATTTTTGTAATTCAGTGTGAAGTTGTAACAAAACATGTATGTGATGTTGTGAATATTAAACAAGGGCTCAATTCATCTCCACACACAGAACTCTCAGTGTAGTACCAGGTAGTTCAGCATTTGCTGCATTTGAGAGCACAGTTGTAACGCTCGCCACTCATCTCACCACACAGAACTCTCAACTACCAGGTAGTTCACCATTTTTTGTATTTGAGTGCACAGTTGTAACATTACATGTATGTCATGTTGTGAATAATAAACATGCGCGCCACTCATCTCAACACACAGAATGCTCAGTGTATTACCAGGTAGTTTAGCATTTTCTGTATTTGAGTGCACAGTTGTAATATTACATGTATGTCATGTTGTGAATAATAAACATTTGCGCCACTCATCTCAACACACAGAACGCTCAGTGCAATACCAGGTAGTTCAGCAATTTTTGTAATTCAGTGTGGAGTTGTAACAAAACATGTATGTGATGTTGTAAACATTAAACACGCGCGCAACTCATCTCACAACACAGAACTCTAACTGTAAAACCAGGTAGTTCAGCATTTTTTTTTAATTCAGTGTACAGTTGTAACAATACATGTATGTGATGTTGTGAATATTAAACACGGGCTCAATTCATCTCCACACACAGAACTATCAGTGTAGTACCAGGTAGTTCAGCATTTGCTGTATTTGAGTGCACAGTTGTAACATTACATGTATGTCATGTTGTGAATGTTAAACATGCGCACCACTTATCTCAACACACAGAACACTCAGTGCAATACCAGGTAGTTCAGCAATTTTTGTAATTCAGTGTGAAGTTGTAACAAAACATGTATGTGATGTTGTGAATATTAAACAAGGGCTCAATTAATCTCCACACACAGAACTCTCAGTGTAGTACCAGGTAGTTCAGCATTTGCTGCATTTGAGAGCACAGTTGTAACGCTCGCCACTCATCTCACCACACAGAACTCTCAACTACCAGGTAGTTCACCATTTTTTGTATTTGAGTGCACAGTTGTAACATTACATGTATGTCATGTTGTGAATAATAAACATGCGCGCCACTCATCTCAACACACAGAATGCTCAGTGTATTACCAGGTAGTTTAGCATTTTCTGTATTTGAGTGCACAGTTGTAATATTACATGTATGTCATGTTGTGAATAATAAACATTTGCGCCACTCATCTCAACACACAGAACGCTCAGTGCAATACCAGGTAGTTCAGCAATTTTTGTAATTCAGTGTGGAGTTGTAACAAAACATGTATGTGATGTTGTAAACATTAAACACGCGCGCAACTCATCTCACAACACAGAAGTCTAACTGTAAAACCAGGTAGTTCAGCATTTTCTTTTAATTCAGTGTACAGTTGTAACAATACATGTATGTGATGTTGTGAATATTAAACACGGGCTCAATTCATCTCCACACACAGAACTCTCAGTGTAGGACCAGGTAGTTCAGCATTTGCTGTATTTGAGTGCACAGTTGTAACATTACATGTATGTCATGTTGTGAATGTTAAACATGCGCACCACTTATCTCAACACACAGAACACTCAGTGCAATACCAGGTAGTTCAGCAATTTTTGTAATTCAGTGTGGAGTTGTAACAAAACATGTATGTGATGTTGTGAACATTAAACACGCGCGCAACTCATCTCACAACACAGAACTCTAACTGTAAAACCAGGTAGTTCAGCATTTTTTTTTAATTCAGTGTACAGTTGTAACAATACATGTATGTGATGTTGTGAATATTAAACACGGGCTCAATTCATCTCCACACACAGAACTCTCAGTGTAGGACCAGGTAGTTCAGCATTTGCTGTATTTGAGTGCACAGTTGTAACATTACATGTATGTCATGTTGTGAATGTTAAACATGCGCACCACTTATCTCAACACACAGAACACTCAGTGCAATACCAGGTAGTTCAGCAATTTTTGTAATTCAGTGTGGAGTTGTAACAAAACATGTATGTGATGTTGTGAACATTAAACACGCGCGCAACTCATCTCACAACACAGAACTCTAACTGTAAAACCAGGTAGTTCAGCATTTTTTTTTAATTCAGTGTACAGTTGTAACAATACATGTATGTGATGTTGTGAATATTAAACACGGGCTCAATTCATCTCCACACACAGAATTCTCAGTGTAGTAACCAGGTAGTTCAGCATTTGCTGAATTTGAGAGCACAGTTGTAACATTACATGTATGTCATGTTGTGAATATTAAACACACTCGCCACTCATCTCACCACACAGAACTCTCAACTACTAGGTAGTTCACCATTTTTTGTATTTGAGTGCACAGTTGTAACATTACATGTATGTCACGTTGTGAAAGTTAAACATGCGCACCACTTATCTCAACACACAGAACGCTCAGTGCAATAGCAGGTAGTTCAGCAATTTTTTTAATTCAGTGTGGAGTTGTAACAAAACATGTATGTGATGATGTAAACATTAAACATGCGCGCAACTAATCTCACAACACAGAACTCTAACTGTAAAACCAGGTAGTTCAGCATTTTTTTTTAATTCAGTGTACAGTTGTAACAATACATGTATGTGATGTGAATATTAAACACGGGCTCAATTCATCTCCACACACAGAACTCTCAGTGTAGTACCAGGTAGTTCAGCATTTGCTGTATTTGAGTGCACAGTTGTAACATTACATGTATGTCATGTTGTGAATGTTAAACATGTGCACCACTTATCTCAACACACAGAACACTCAGTGCAATACCAGGTAGGTCAGCAATTTTTGTAATTCAGTGTGGAGTTGTAACAAAACATGTATGTGATGTTGTAAACATTAAACACGCGCGCAACTCATCTCACAACACAGAAGTCTAACTGTAAAACCAGGTAGTTCAGCATTTTTTTTTAATTGAGTGTACAGTTGTAACAATACATGTATGTGATGTTGTGAATATTAAACACGGGCTCAATTCATCTCCACACACAGAACTCTCAGTGTAGGACCAGGTAGTTCAGCATTTGCTGTATTTGAGTGCACAGTTGTAACATTACATGTATGTCATGTTGTGAATGTTAAACATGCGCACCACTTATCTCAACACACAGAACACTCAGTGCAATACCAGGTAGTTCAGCAATTTTTGTAATTCAGTGTGGAGTTGTAACAAAACATGTATGTGATGTTGTGAACATTAAACACGCGCGCAACTCATCTCACAACACAGAACTCTAACTGTAAAACCAGGTAGTTCAGCATTTTTTTTTTATTCAGTGTACAGTTGTAACAATACATGTATGTGATGTTGTGAATATTAAACACGGGCTCAATTCATCTCCACACACAGAACTCTCAGTGTAGTACCAGGTAGTTCAGCATTTGCTGAATTTGAGAGCACAGTTGTAACATTACATGTATGTCATGTTGTGAATATTAAACACGCTCGCCACTCATCTCACCACACAGAACTCTCAACTACTAGGTAGTTCACCATTTTTTGTATTTGAGTGCACAGTTGTAACATTACATGTATGTCACGTTGTGAAAGTTAAACATGCGCACCACTTATCTCAACACACAGAACGCTCAGTGCAATAGCAGGTAGTTCAGGAATTTTTTTAATTCAGTGTGGAGTTGTAACAAAACATGTATGTGATGATGTAAACATTAAACATGCGCGCAACTCATCTCACAACACAGAACTCTAACTGTAAAACCAGGTAGTTCAGCATTTTTTTTTAATTCAGTGTACAGTTGTAACAATACATGTATGTGATGTTGTGAATATTAAACACGGGCTCAATTCATCTCCACACACAGAACTATCAGTGTAGTACCAGGTAGTTCAGCATTTGCTGTATTTGAGTGCACAGTTGTAACATTACATGTATGTCATGTTGTGAATGTTAAACATGCGCACCACTTATCTCAACACACAGAACACTCAGTGCAATACCAGGTAGTTCAGCAATTTTTGTAATTCAGTGTGGAGTTGTAACAAAACATGTATGTGATGTTGTAAACATTAAACACGCGCGCAACTCATCTCACAACACAGAACTCTAACTGTAAAACCAGGTAGTTCAGCATTTTTTTTTAATTCAGTGTACAGTTTTAACAATACATGTATGTGATGTTGTGAATATTAAACACGGGCTCAATTCATCTCCACACACAGAACTATCAGTGTAGTACCAGGTAGTTCAGCATTTGCTGTATTTGAGTGCACAGTTGTAACATTACATGTATGTCATGTTGTGAATGTTAAACATGCGCACCACTTATCTCAACACACAGAACACTCAGTGCAATACCAGGTAGTTCAGCAATTTTTGTAATTCAGTGTGAAGTTGTAACAAAACATGTATGTGATGTTGTGAATATTAAACAAGGGCTCAATTCATCTCCACACACAGAACTCTCAGTGTAGTACCAGGTAGTTCAGCATTTGCTGCATTTGAGAGCACAGTTGTAACGCTCGCCACTCATCTCACCACACAGAACTCTCAACTACCAGGTAGTTCACCATTTTTTGTATTTGAGTGCACAGTTGTAACATTACATGTATGTCATGTTGTGAATAATAAACATGCGCGCCACTAATCTCAACACACAGAATGCTCAGTGTATTACCAGGTAGTTTAGCATTTTCTGTATTTGAGTGCACAGTTGTAATATTACATGTATGTCATGTTGTGAATAATAAACATTTGCGCCACTCATCTCAACACACAGAACGCTCAGTGCAATAGCAGGTAGTTCAGGAATTTTTTTAATTCAGTGTGGAGTTGTAACAAAACATGTATGTGATGTTGTAAACATTAAACACGCGCGCAACTCATCTCACAACACAGAACTCTAACTGTAAAACCAGGTAGTTCAGCATTTTTTTTTAATTCAGTGTACAGTTGTAACAATACATGTATGTGATGTTGTGAATATTAAACACGGGCTCAATTCATCTCCACACACAGAACTATCAGTGTAGTACCAGGTAGTTCAGCATTTGCTGTATTTGAGTGCACAGTTGTAACATTACATGTATGTCATGTTGTGAATGTTAAACATGCGCACCACTTATCTCAACACACAGAACACTCAGTGCAATACCAGGTAGTTCAGCAATTTTTGTAATTCAGTGTGAAGTTGTAACAAAACATGTATGTGATGTTGTGAATATTAAACAAGGGCTCAATTCATCTCCACACACAGAACTCTCAGTGTAGTACCAGGTAGTTCAGCATTTGCTGCATTTGAGAGCACAGTTGTAACGCTCGCCACTCATCTCACCACACAGAACTCTCAACTACCAGGTAGTTCACCATTTTTTGTATTTGAGTGCACAGTTGTAACATTACATGTATGTCATGTTGTGAATAATAAACATGCGCGCCACTCATCTCAACACACAGAATGCTCAGTGTATTACCAGGTAGTTTAGCATTTTCTGTATTTGAGTGCACAGTTGTAATATTACATGTATGTCATGTTGTGAATAATAAACATTTGCGCCACTCATCTCAACACACAGAACGCTCAGTGCAATACCAGGTAGTTCAGCAATTTTTGTAATTCAGTGTGGAGTTGTAACAAAACATGTATGTGATGTTGTAAACATTAAACACGCGCGCAACTCATCTCACAACACAGAACTCTAACTGTAAAACCAGGTAGTTCAGCATTTTTTTTTAATTCAGTGTACAGTTGTAACAATACATGTATGTGATGTTGTGAATATTAAACACGGGCTCAATTCATCTCCACACACAGAACTATCAGTGTAGTACCAGGTAGTTCAGCATTTGCTGTATTTGAGTGCACAGTTGTAACATTACATGTATGTCATGTTGTGAATGTTAAACATGCGCACCACTTATCTCAACACACAGAACACTCAGTGCAATACCAGGTAGTTCAGCAATTTTTGTAATTCAGTGTGAAGTTGTAACAAAACATGTATGTGATGTTGTGAATATTAAACAAGGGCTCAATTCATCTCCACACACAGAACTCTCAGTGTAGTACCAGGTAGTTCAGCATTTGCTGCATTTGAGAGCACAGTTGTAACGCTCGCCACTCATCTCACCACACAGAACTCTCAACTACCAGGTAGTTCACCATTTTTTGTATTTGAGTGCACAGTTGTAACATTACATGTATGTCATGTTGTGAATAATAAACATGCGCGCCACTCATCTCAACACACAGAATGCTCAGTGTATTACCAGGTAGTTTAGCATTTTCTGTATTTGAGTGCACAGTTGTAATATTACATGTATGTCATGTTGTGAATAATAAACATTTGCGCCACTCATCTCAACACACAGAACGCTCAGTGCAATACCAGGTAGTTCAGCAATTTTTGTAATTCAGTGTGGAGTTGTAACAAAACATGTATGTGATGTTGTAAACATTAAACACGCGCGCAACTCATCTCACAACACAGAACTCTAACTGTAAAACCAGGTAGTTCAGCATTTTTTTTTAATTCAGTGTACAGTTGTAACAATACATGTATGTGATGTTGTGAATATTAAACACGGGCTCAATTCATCTCCACACACAGAACTATCAGTGTAGTACCAGGTAGTTCAGCATTTGCTGTATTTGAGTGCACAGTTGTAACATTACATGTATGTCATGTTGTGAATGTTAAACATGCGCACCACTTATCTCAACACACAGAACACTCAGTGCAATACCAGGTAGTTCAGCAATTTTTGTAATTCAGTGTGAAGTTGTAACAAAACATGTATGTGATGTTGTGAATATTAAACAAGGGCTCAATTCATCTCCACACACAGAACTCTCAGTGTAGTACCAGGTAGTTCAGCATTTGCTGCATTTGAGAGCACAGTTGTAACGCTCGCCACTCATCTCACCACACAGAACTCTCAACTACCAGGTAGTTCACCATTTTTTGTATTTGAGTGCACAGTTGTAACATTACATGTATGTCATGTTGTGAATAATAAACATGCGCGCCACTCATCTCAACACACAGAATGCTCAGTGTATTACCAGGTAGTTTAGCATTTTCTGTATTTGAGTGCACAGTTGTAATATTACATGTATGTCATGTTGTGAATAATAAACATTTGCGCCACTCATCTCAACACACAGAACGCTCAGTGCAATACCAGGTAGTTCAGCAATTTTTGTAATTCAGTGTGGAGTTGTAACAAAACATGTATGTGATGTTGTAAACATTAAACACGCGCGCAACTCATCTCACAACACAGAAGTCTAACTGTAAAACCAGGTAGTTCAGCATTTTCTTTTAATTCAGTGTACAGTTGTAACAATACATGTATGTGATGTTGTGAATATTAAACACGGGCTCAATTCATCTCCACACACAGAACTCTCAGTGTAGGACCAGGTAGTTCAGCATTTGCTGTATTTGAGTGCACAGTTGTAACATTACATGTATGTCATGTTGTGAATGTTAAACATGCGCACCACTTATCTCAACACACAGAACACTCAGTGCAATACCAGGTAGTTCAGCAATTTTTGTAATTCAGTGTGGAGTTGTAACAAAACATGTATGTGATGTTGTGAACATTAAACACGCGCGCAACTCATCTCACAACACAGAACTCTAACTGTAAAACCAGGTAGTTCAGCATTTTTTTTTAATTCAGTGTACAGTTGTAACAATACATGTATGTGATGTTGTGAATATTAAACACGGGCTCAATTCATCTCCACACACAGAATTCTCAGTGTAGTAACCAGGTAGTTCAGCATTTGCTGAATTTGAGAGCACAGTTGTAACATTACATGTATGTCATGTTGTGAATATTAAACACACTCGCCACTCATCTCACCACACAGAACTCTCAACTACTAGGTAGTTCACCATTTTTTGTATTTGAGTGCACAGTTGTAACATTACATGTATGTCACGTTGTGAAAGTTAAACATGCGCACCACTTATCTCAACACACAGAACGCTCAGTGCAATAGCAGGTAGTTCAGCAATTTTTTTAATTCAGTGTGGAGTTGTAACAAAACATGTATGTGATGATGTAAACATTAAACATGCGCGCAACTAATCTCACAACACAGAACTCTAACTGTAAAACCAGGTAGTTCAGCATTTTTTTTTAATTCAGTGTACAGTTGTAACAATACATGTATGTGATGTGAATATTAAACACGGGCTCAATTCATCTCCACACACAGAACTCTCAGTGTAGTACCAGGTAGTTCAGCATTTGCTGTATTTGAGTGCACAGTTGTAACATTACATGTATGTCATGTTGTGAATGTTAAACATGCGCACCACTTATCTCAACACACAGAACACTCAGTGCAATACCAGGTAGGTCAGCAATTTTTGTAATTCAGTGTGGAGTTGTAACAAAACATGTATGTGATGTTGTAAACATTAAACACGCGCGCAACTCATCTCACAACACAGAAGTCTAACTGTAAAACCAGGTAGTTCAGCATTTTTTTTTAATTCAGTGTACAGTTGTAACAATACATGTATGTGATGTTGTGAATATTAAACACGGGCTCAATTCATCTCCACACACAGAACTCTCAGTGTAGGACCAGGTAGTTCAGCATTTGCTGAATTTGAGAGCACAGTTGTAACATTACATGTATGTCATGTTGTGAATATTAAACACGCTCGCCACTCATCTCACCACACAGAACTCTCAACTACTAGGTAGTTCACCATTTTTTGTATTTGAGTGCACAGTTGTAACATTACATGTATGTCACGTTGTGAAAGTTAAACATGCGCACCACTTATCTCAACACACAGAACGCTCAGTGCAATAGCAGGTAGTTCAGGAATTTTTTTAATTCAGTGTGGAGTTGTAACAAAACATGTATGTGATGATGTAAACATTAAACATGCGCGCAACTCATCTCACAACACAGAACTCTAACTGTAAAACCAGGTAGTTCAGCATTTTTTTTTAATTCAGTGTACAGTTGTAACAATACATGTATGTGATGTTGTGAATATTAAACACGGGCTCAATTCATCTCCACACACAGAACTATCAGTGTAGTACCAGGTAGTTCAGCATTTGCTGTATTTGAGTGCACAGTTGTAACATTACATGTATGTCATGTTGTGAATGTTAAACATGCGCACCACTTATCTCAACACACAGAACACTCAGTGCAATACCAGGTAGTTCAGCAATTTTTGTAATTCAGTGTGAAGTTGTAACAAAACATGTATGTGATGTTGTAAACATTAAACACGCGCGCAACTCATCTCACAACACAGAACTCTAAATGTAAAACCAGGTAGTTCAGCATTTTTTTTTAATTCAGTGTACAGTTGTAAGAATACATTTATGTGATGTTGTGAATATTAAACACGGGCTCAATTCATCTCCACACACAGAACTCTCAGTGTAGTACCAGGTAGTTCAGCATTTGCTGTATTTGAGAGCACAGTTGTAACGCTCGCCACTCATCTCACCACACAGAACTCTCAACTACCAGGTAGTTCACCATTTTTTGTATTTGAGTGCACAGTTGTAACATTACATGTATGTCATGTTGTGAATAATAAACATGCGCGCCACTCATCTCAACACACAGAATGCTCAGTGTATTACCAGGTAGTTTAGCATTTTCTGTATTTGAGTGCACAGTTGTAATATTACATGTATGTCATGTTGTGAATAATAAACATTTGCGCCACTTATCTCAACACACAGAACGCTCAGTGCAATACAAGGTAGTTCAGCAATTTTTGTAATTCAGTGTGGAGTTGTAACAAAACATGTATGTGATGTTGTGAACATTAAACACGCGCGCAACTCATCTCACAACACAGAACTCTAACTGTAACCAGGTAGTTCAGCATTTTTTTTTTATTCAGTGTACAGTTGTAACAATACATGTATGTGATGTTGTGAATATTAAACACGGGCTCAATTCATCTCCACACACAGAATTCTCAGTGTAGTAACCAGGTAGTTCAGCATTTGCTGAATTTGAGAGCACAGTTGTAACATTACATGTATGTCATGTTGTGAATATTAAACACACTCGCCACTCATCTCACCACACAGAACTCTCAACTACTAGGTAGTTCACCATTTTTTGTATTTGAGTGCACAGTTGTAACATTACATGTATGTCACGTTGTGAAAGTTAAACATGCGCACCACTTATCTCAACACACAGAACGCTCAGTGCAATAGCAGGTAGTTCAGCAATTTTTTTAATTCAGTGTGGAGTTGTAACAAAACATGTATGTGATGATGTAAACATTAAACATGCGCGCAACTAATCTCACAACACAGAACTCTAACTGTAAAACCAGGTAGTTCAGCATTTTTTTTTAATTCAGTGTACAGTTGTAACAATACATGTATGTGATGTGAATATTAAACACGGGCTCAATTCATCTCCACACACAGAACTCTCAGTGTAGTACCAGGTAGTTCGGCCAGAAAGACTCAGAGAATAAGATTTTCAATTAAAGCATTTTATATAGATAGAATGAACATTAATAAACAAAAGATATTCTTTGGCGGAGGTCCGGTCATCGGCCTGGGACTTGCATCTTTGGATCCGGCGGGACCAGCTGTTGCTATCTGGCAGAATTCAGAACTTTTCCCCCCAGGCGAATGGACCGGGACCAAACTGGTGGTGGTGGGGATGGAGGTGGGAGCGTCGAAATGTCAGCACCTGAAGCAGCGGAAAAGGTATGTTAGACGAGACATTATAAAGCAGGTGGCGGCCGCTGATTGGTTGGAGACTGCGCCTGTCCCGTCAGCTGACGTCTTCCTGGCAGAACTTCCGCAGGCTATCATTTCGGCCAGAAAGACTCAGAGAATAAGATTTTCAATTAAAGCATTTTATATAGATAGAATGAACATTAATAAACAAAAGATATTCTTTGGCGGAGGTCCGGTCATCGGCCTGGGACTTGCATCTTTGGATCCGGCGGGACCAGCTGTTGCTATCTGGCAGAATTCAGAACTTTTCCCCCCAAAAACAAAGAAAATCATTTATTAGTTTTAATACCCGCCGTGTGGATTAAAACTTACCCCCAAAGATGATAACAGTAAAGACACTAGACCCACCATGAAGAGATGACCGGAACCCACCTGTGGCAGAGGAAAGAAACAATTCAAATTAGCAGAAAAAACACGTAGAACTAGACAGCACCGGCACGTACGACAAAAGTTTCTGCAGACATCACGATGAAGACGCATCTAAACGCCCCCGGAGAACAGATACGACTGAGACGCGCGCATGACAGGCACGTAGGACGAATGAAACAGCCCTCGCAAGAGCTACTTCGAAATCTTATAGAGGCTCAGAGCTAGACAGGGACGCGCATAACAAGCCCCAGAGAACCGCTATCCCATAGCGCGACGTGAACGCTCATATAAGCTCCAGAGGACTGCCATCCCCGAGCGCAGCTGGAAAGCTCATTAGGGCTCCGGAGGACTGTTGTCCTCGAGCGCAGCTTGCATACACATATAAACTCCGAGACTGGCCATCTCGGAGCGCGACGCAGACAGACATAGAAGCTCCGGGAACAGCAATCTCAACTTAGAGCGCGACATGGACAGACGTGAAGGCTCCAGAGAATTGTCATCTCAGAGCACGACAAAGACAGACATGAAAGCTCCAGAGAACTGCCATCCCGAAGCGCGACAAGACACACATAGGCTCTGGGAGCAGCTATTTCGTACGGGGCGCGACAATGACAGACATGAAAGCTCCAGAGAGGCTAACTCAGAGCGCGACGAGGACAAACGTGAAAGCTCCCGATAGCTGGTGTCCCAGAGCGCGGCTTGAATGCGCATATGAGCTCCGAGGACTGCCATCCCCGAGCGCAGCTTGAATGCTCATAAGCTCCAGAGGACTGCTATCCCCGAGCGCAGCTTGCTTGCACATATAAGCTCCGAGAACGGCTATCTCGGAGCGCGACGTAGACAAATGCTCCGGGAACGGCTGTCTCCACTTGGAGCGCGACACAGACATAGCCCACGTATAAGCACCAGAGAACTGTCGTCTCAGAGCGCGACAAAGACAGACATAGAAGCTCCAGAGACTGCCGACCCGGAGCGTGACAAGGACAAACATGTAATCTCCGGAGAACGGCCATCTCAGAGCGTGTCCGAGCTCCAGAGAACGGCTATCTCAGAGTTGCAACGTGGACACACATATAGGCCCTGGGGCAGCTATCTCACTACGGAGCGCGACAAAGACATACAGAAAAGCCCAGAGAATGATGATCTCAGGGCGCGACGGGGACAAACATAGAAGCTCCAGAGAACAGCTACCCCAGAGCGCGACGTAGACATGCATACATGTTCCGGAGAACAGCCATCTCAAAGCGCATCGATAGACTCGCATAGAAGCCCCAGATACATTTAAATCTTACTGAAGCTCTCTCAGAGATTAAATAATAATATGCCATGCAAAATGCCTCAGAATAGCAATCCCAAGGGGCGATAATCGGTACGAGTTCATATGGCAAAGCAGGGTGAGGCAAGTTAGTTGTACGGCGCATTATATACACACGGCTAGATGCGCTCGAGAGCGCTGCAGACAGTGCGAACAGAAGGTTTTCTCAGAGCGCTTAGCATGAGGACGTTTCAGTCTGCATAGACTGACACCACCACCAGTAGTTGCAAAATATAAGTACCTTAATTGCCATGAGAGCGCGAGAGTTGCGCCTTCAAAATCGATTTGGAATCAGGCCTGACGTTGGCCTCAAAGGCTGACGAAGTCCATCTACCCAACCGCTTAATCGAGAAGTCAGGCACATATAAGCCCCAGCTATAGTTAAGACTTACAGCAGCTCTCACGAAGAGTACAAATGACGGAGACACAAAAACTGCCCGGAGAATAGCTAACGCTAAGGGCAATACTCAGTACAAATTCATATGGCAATGCAAGGCGAGGCTATGTTATTTGTATGGCGCATTTCATACACAACGGCAATATGCTCTAGAGAGCGCTACTATCTCTGAGGGCAACAGACATGACAGACACATGAGATGCACTTACCATCTTGGAGAGCATAGCATATGAACCGTTTCAGCCTGCAGAGACTGACACCACCACCAGTAGTTGCAAATAGAAATGCCTTGATTGCAGATAGCGAGCAATACTTTCAGCATGCAGAACTGATTTGGAGCCAGGTTTGATGAAGGCCTTGAAGCTGACAAAACCATCTCCCCTGGTGCTTGATAGAGGAGTCAGTCATTCCCCCTTCCACGGCGGTTGTCACGGCTCCGATAAGAAAGGAGTGGCCCAAAAGGTCGGATTGTGATGGGCAAAACGCAAGACGCACAGATCAGCCCTGACGGAGAGCAACAAACGTGACCTACTAACAGGCCCTCACGGAGAGCGACGAGCATGACAATGCAGTTCTGCTTCTATTAAGAGCAACTTGTGACGCAGAGGGGTTAGCTTGCTGAGAGCAACGCACGGATAACGGCTTGCAGAAAGCAACGCACGATAACTTACAAAACGCTGCTCCTTACTTGCGAAAAAATCTAACGTGAGCATGCGATGTTTAGAGAGGGGACAGACTCACGGAGAGCTTACCACTTAAACGAGATACGTGCGAGACACCTTAAACCCTGATGGAGAGAATTAGCCATAGCCTTAAAGAGGAGGCGTATAGACGCATGACAGAGTAGAGTGGGGAAACCAGGGCCATGACACAGAACACAAAATTGTATGTAGAGAAGAAATATTTAATTGACAAGATTCAAAATTAAACCAAGGCGGTGCAGGTATTGGAGATTATACCTACGAAACAATTAGTCCTACAGAACATAAATACATGATTATTTATTTATCAGTCACACTCTCAGGGAAAGGCGAAAAACCCATGCTACCCAAAGAAAAAACCACTCTTGCCAATTCTGTGGAAAAACATTGGGAAGTCTGGGAAAAAGTCCTTTACCAGCACCATTTCAAAATGGCTACTCAGGGTTGGACAGCCAAGAGTGGACATGCTACACCACTGGTAAGATTACAAAGAATGATAACCATAATGGCCAAACCACTATTAAACTACTGCACCTGGGACAGTTAGCCTGCAGAGATAAAAGAGGTCAGTTAGTTAACAACACTGCATGCAGCCACATCGACGTCCTGCAATGCATACCTCGGCACGGAACAGAACCTGAGCGAAAAGTTTGTGATGTACTGAAATGATCAATAACTAACCTATCAACCTATTTAACAAGGGCTAATAAATGGCATCCGATGTGAAATTGCGGTGAAATATGAAAGGAAATTACTGCAAGACCCCCAGAAACACCAGATTAAGCAACTGTGATTGAGAGAGTTTTATAAAAGCTACACCGAATAGCCGGGGAGTAAAAAATTGGTTTCTATCAGTCAGCAAAGGAAATGGCAGAGCTTTAATAAAAATGTGCCCATCTTTTAACTGTCAGCTTACCGAACGGGCAGCAGAACGAAACACTTGTGCACATGGGGAAGTACATGTGACCTCGAATGAAAAAGAACGGCATCAGCCCTAATGATGATGTATTCATATGGGAAATTGGGGCGTGTAGGATGTGGAAGCAAACAACGGTTTCTTACGGTTCGCATCACATTGTCTTTTGAATCAAATGCCAAATGATTCGATTAACAGCCACGGACATAGAGTCATTGCGCATGCATAAGAAAATAGGAGTAAATCTCTTCAGTTGAATAGCTCACGGGTTAGCTGAGCTACTTCCATTAGTTTGATTTGAATGGCATGTCCTAGAATGAACTGCATTATTAAACTGTGTATGGAGTTTTGAAGGTTTGTAGCTGGTTGACCCTCAAAAACCACCTAGGCAGACTATAGGTTACATCAGAATTAACCCACACGACAACTCCCACACACCAACGTGTCCAGCCATAGACACATACATCCATCCCACTGACTGGATTGAACTCTCCACACCTGAAGCAGCGGAAAAGGTATGTTAGACGAGACATTATAAAGCAGGTGGCGGCCGCTGATTGGTTGGAGACTGCGCCTGTCCCGTCAGCTGACGTCTTCCTGGCAGAACTTCCGCAGGCTATCATTTCAGCATTTGCTGTATTTGAGTGCACAGTTGTAACATTACATGTATGTCATGTTGTGAATGTTAAACATGCGCACCACTTATCTCAACACACAGAACACTCAGTGCAATACCAGGTAGTTCAGCAATTTTTGTAATTCAGTGTGAAGTTGTAACAAAACATGTATGTGATGTTGTGAATATTAAACAAGGGCTCAATTCATCTCCACACACAGAACTCTCAGTGTAGTACCAGGTAGTTCAGCATTTGCTGCATTTGAGAGCACAGTTGTAACGCTCGCCACTCATCTCACCACACAGAACTCTCAACTACCAGGTAGTTCACCATTTTTTGTATTTGAGTGCACAGTTGTAACATTACATGTATGTCATGTTGTGAATAATAAACATGCGCGCCACTCATCTCAACACACAGAATGCTCAGTGTATTACCAGGTAGTTTAGCATTTTCTGTATTTGAGTGCACAGTTGTAATATTACATGTATGTCATGTTGTGAATAATAAACATTTGCGCCACTCATCTCAACACACAGAACGCTCAGTGCAATACCAGGTAGTTCAGCAATTTTTGTAATTCAGTGTGGAGTTGTAACAAAACATGTATGTGATGTTGTAAACATTAAACACGCGCGCAACTCATCTCACAACACAGAAGTCTAACTGTAAAACCAGGTAGTTCAGCATTTTCTTTTAATTCAGTGTACAGTTGTAACAATACATGTATGTGATGTTGTGAATATTAAACACGGGCTCAATTCATCTCCACACACAGAACTCTCAGTGTAGTACCAGGTAGTTCAGCATTTGCTGTATTTGAGTGCACAGTTGTAACATTACATGTATGTCATGTTGTGAATGTTAAACATGCGCACCACTTATCTCAACACACAGAACACTCAGTGCAATACCAGGTAGGTCAGCAATTTTTGTAATTCAGTGTGGAGTTGTAACAAAACATGTATGTGATGTTGTAAACATTAAACACGCGCGAAACTCATCTCACAACACAGAAGTCTAACTGTAAAACCAGGTAGTTCAGCATTTTCTTTTAATTCAGTGTACAGTTGTAACAATACATGTATGTGATGTTGTGAATATTAAACACGGGCTCAATTCATCTCCACACACAGAACTCTCAGTGTAGGACCAGGTAGTTCAGCATTTGCTGTATTTGAGTGCACAGTTGTAACATTACATGTATGTCATGTTGTGAATGTTAAACATGCGCACCACTTATCTCAACACACAGAACACTCAGTGCAATACCAGGTAGTTCAGCAATTTTTGTAATTCAGTGTGGAGTTGTAACAAAACATGTATGTGATGTTGTGAACATTAAACACGCGCGCAACTCATCTCACAACACAGAACTCTAACTGTAAAACCAGGTAGTTCAGCATTTTTTTTTAATTCAGTGTACAGTTGTAACAATACATGTATGTGATGTTGTGAATATTAAACACGGGCTCAATTCATCTCCACACACAGAATTCTCAGTGTAGTAACCAGGTAGTTCAGCATTTGCTGAATTTGAGAGCACAGTTGTAACATTACATGTATGTCATGTTGTGAATATTAAACACACTCGCCACTCATCTCACCACACAGAACTCTCAACTACTAGGTAGTTCACCATTTTTTGTATTTGAGTGCACAGTTGTAACATTACATGTATGTCACGTTGTGAAAGTTAAACATGCGCACCACTTATCTCAACACACAGAACGCTCAGTGCAATAGCAGGTAGTTCAGCAATTTTTTTAATTCAGTGTGGAGTTGTAACAAAACATGTATGTGATAATGTAAACATTAAACATGCGCGCAACTAATCTCACAACACAGAACTCTAACTGTAAAACCAGGTAGTTCAGCATTTTTTTTTAATTCAGTGTACAGTTGTAACAATACATGTATGTGATGTGAATATTAAACACGGGCTCAATTCATCTCCACACACAGAACTCTCAGTGTAGTACCAGGTAGTTCAGCATTTGCTGTATTTGAGTGCACAGTTGTAACATTACATGTATGTCATGTTGTGAATGTTAAACATGCGCACCACTTATCTCAACACACAGAACACTCAGTGCAATACCAGGTAGGTCAGCAATTTTTGTAATTCAGTGTGGAGTTGTAACAAAACATGTATGTGATGTTGTAAACATTAAACACGCGCGCAACTCATCTCACAACACAGAAGTCTAACTGTAAAACCAGGTAGTTCAGCATTTTTTTTTAATTCAGTGTACAGTTGTAACAATACATGTATGTGATGTTGTGAATATTAAACACGGGCTCAATTCATCTCCACACACAGAACTCTCAGTGTAGGACCAGGTAGTTCAGCATTTGCTGTATTTGAGTGCACAGTTGTAACATTACATGTATGTCATGTTGTGAATGTTAAACATGCGCACCACTTATCTCAACACACAGAACACTCAGTGCAATACCAGGTAGTTCAGCAATTTTTGTAATTCAGTGTGGAGTTGTAACAAAACATGTATGTGATGTTGTGAACATTAAACACGCGCGCAACTCATCTCACAACACAGAACTCTAACTGTAAAACCAGGTAGTTCAGCATTTTTTTTTTATTCAGTGTACAGTTGTAACAATACATGTATGTGATGTTGTGAATATTAAACACGGGCTCAATTCATCTCCACACACAGAACTCTCAGTGTAGTACCAGGTAGTTCAGCATTTGCTGAATTTGAGAGCACAGTTGTAACATTACATGTATGTCATGTTGTGAATATTAAACACGCTCGCCACTCATCTCACCACACAGAACTCTCAACTACTAGGTAGTTCACCATTTTTTGTATTTGAGTGCACAGTTGTAACATTACATGTATGTCACGTTGTGAAAGTTAAACATGCGCACCACTTATCTCAACACACAGAATGCTCAGTGCAATAGCAGGTAGTTCAGGAATTTTTTTAATTCAGTGTGGAGTTGTAACAAAACATGTATGTGATGATGTAAACATTAAACATGCGCACAACTCATCTCACAACACAGAACTCTAACTGTAAAACCAGGTAGTTCAGCATTTTTTTTTAATTCAGTGTACAGTTGTAACAATACATGTATGTGATGTTGTGAATATTAAACACGGGCTCAATTCATCTCCACACACAGAACTATCAGTGTAGTACCAGGTAGTTCAGCATTTGCTGTATTTGAGTGCACAGTTGTAACATTACATGTATGTCATGTTGTGAATGTTAAACATGCGCACCACTTATCTCAACACACAGAACACTCAGTGCAATACCAGGTAGTTCAGCAATTTTTGTAATTCAGTGTGAAGTTGTAACAAAACATGTATGTGATGTTGTAAACATTAAACACGCGCGCAACTCATCTCACAACACAGAACTCTAAATGTAAAACCAGGTAGTTCAGCATTTTTTTTTAATTCAGTGTACAGTTGTAAGAATACATTTATGTGATGTTGTGAATATTAAACACGGGCTCAATTCATCTCCACACACAGAACTCTCAGTGTAGTACCAGGTAGTTCAGCATTTGCTGTATTTGAGAGCACAGTTGTAACGCTCGCCACTCATCTCACCACACAGAACTCTCAACTACCAGGTAGTTCACCATTTTTTGTATTTGAGTGCACAGTTGTAACATTACATGTATGTCATGTTGTGAATAATAAACATGCGCGCCACTCATCTCAACACACAGAATGCTCAGTGTATTACCAGGTAGTTTAGCATTTTCTGTATTTGAGTGCACAGTTGTAATATTACATGTATGTCATGTTGTGAATAATAAACATTTGCGCCACTTATCTCAACACACAGAACGCTCAGTGCAATACAAGGTAGTTCAGCAATTTTTGTAATTCAGTGTGGAGTTGTAACAAAACATGTATGTGATGTTGTGAACATTAAACACGCGCGCAACTCATCTCACAACACAGAACTCTAACTGTAACCAGGTAGTTCAGCATTTTTTTTTTATTCAGTGTACAGTTGTAACAATACATGTATGTGATGTTGTGAATATTAAACACGGGCTCAATTCATCTCCACACACAGAATTCTCAGTGTAGTAACCAGGTAGTTCAGCATTTGCTGAATTTGAGAGCACAGTTGTAACATTACATGTATGTCATGTTGTGAATATTAAACACACTCGCCACTCATCTCACCACACAGAACTCTCAACTACTAGGTAGTTCACCATTTTTTGTATTTGAGTGCACAGTTGTAACATTACATGTATGTCACGTTGTGAAAGTTAAACATGCGCACCACTTATCTCAACACACAGAACGCTCAGTGCAATAGCAGGTAGTTCAGCAATTTTTTTAATTCAGTGTGGAGTTGTAACAAAACATGTATGTGATGATGTAAACATTAAACATGCGCGCAACTAATCTCACAACACAGAACTCTAACTGTAAAACCAGGTAGTTCAGCATTTTTTTTTAATTCAGTGTACAGTTGTAACAATACATGTATGTGATGTGAATATTAAACACGGGCTCAATTCATCTCCACACACAGAACTCTCAGTGTAGTACCAGGTAGTTCAGCATTTGCTGTATTTGAGTGCACAGTTGTAACATTACATGTATGTCATGTTGTGAATGTTAAACATGCGCACCACTTATCTCAACACACAGAACACTCAGTGCAATACCAGGTAGTTCAGCAATTTTTGTAATTCAGTGTGAAGTTGTAACAAAACATGTATGTGATGTTGTGAATATTAAACAAGGGCTCAATTCATCTCCACACACAGAACTCTCAGTGTAGTACCAGGTAGTTCAGCATTTGCTGCATTTGAGAGCACAGTTGTAACGCTCGCCACTCATCTCACCACACAGAACTCTCAACTACCAGGTAGTTCACCATTTTTTGTATTTGAGTGCACAGTTGTAACATTACATGTATGTCATGTTGTGAATAATAAACATGCGCGCCACTCATCTCAACACACAGAATGCTCAGTGTATTACCAGGTAGTTTAGCATTTTCTGTATTTGAGTGCACAGTTGTAATATTACATGTATGTCATGTTGTGAATAATAAACATTTGCGCCACTCATCTCAACACACAGAACGCTCAGTGCAATACCAGGTAGTTCAGCAATTTTTGTAATTCAGTGTGGAGTTGTAACAAAACATGTATGTGATGTTGTAAACATTAAACACGCGCGCAACTCATCTCACAACACAGAAGTCTAACTGTAAAACCAGGTAGTTCAGCATTTTCTTTTAATTCAGTGTACAGTTGTAACAATACATGTATGTGATGTTGTGAATATTAAACACGGGCTCAATTCATCTCCACACACAGAACTCTCAGTGTAGTACCAGGTAGTTCAGCATTTGCTGTATTTGAGTGCACAGTTGTAACATTACATGTATGTCATGTTGTGAATGTTAAACATGCGCACCACTTATCTCAACACACAGAACACTCAGTGCAATACCAGGTAGGTCAGCAATTTTTGTAATTCAGTGTGGAGTTGTAACAAAACATGTATGTGATGTTGTAAACATTAAACACGCGCGCAACTCATCTCACAACACAGAAGTCTAACTGTAAAACCAGGTAGTTCAGCATTTTTTTTAATTCAGTGTACAGTTGTAACAATACATGTATGTGATGTTGTGAATATTAAACACAGGCTCAATTCATCTCCACACACAGAACTCTCAGTGTAGTACCAGGTAGTTCAGCATTTGCTGTATTTGAGTGCACAGTTGTAACGTTACATGTATGTCATGTTGTGAATGTTAAACATGCGCACCACTTATCTCAACACACAGAACACTCAGTGCAATACCAGGTAGTTCAGCAATTTTTGTAATTCAGTGTGGAGTTGTAACAAAACATGTATGTGATGTTGTAAACATTAAACACGCGCGCAACTCATCTCACAACACAGACGTCTAACTGTAAAACCAGGTAGTTCAGCATTTTTTTTTAATTCAGTGTACAGTTGTAACAATACATGTATGTGATGTGAATATTAAACACGGGCTCAATTCATCTCCACACACAGAACTCTCAGTGTAGTACCAGGTAGTTCAGCATTTGCTGTATTTGAGTGCACAGTTGTAACATTACATGTATGTCATGTTGTGAATGTTAAACATGCGCACCACTTATCTCAACACACAGAACACTCAGTGCAATACCAGGTAGTTCAGCAATTTTTGTAATTCAGTGTGAAGTTGTAACAAAACATGTATGTGATGTTGTGAATATTAAACAAGGGCTCAATTCATCTCCACACACAGAACTCTCAGTGTAGTACCAGGTAGTTCAGCATTTGCTGCATTTGAGAGCACAGTTGTAACGCTCGCCACTCATCTCACCACACAGAACTCTCAACTACCAGGTAGTTCACCATTTTTTGTATTTGAGTGCACAGTTGTAACATTACATGTATGTCATGTTGTGAATAATAAACATGCGCGCCACTCATCTCAACACACAGAATGCTCAGTGTATTACCAGGTAGTTTAGCATTTTCTGTATTTGAGTGCACAGTTGTAATATTACATGTATGTCATGTTGTGAATAATAAACATTTGCGCCACTCATCTCAACACACAGAACGCTCAGTGCAATACCAGGTAGTTCAGCAATTTTTGTAATTCAGTGTGGAGTTGTCACAAAACATGTATGTGATGTTGTAAACATTAAACACGCGCGCAACTCATCTCACAACACAGAATTCTAACTGTAAAACCAGGTAGTTCAGCATTTTTTTTTAATTCAGTGTACAGTTGTAACAATACATGTATGTGATGTTGTGAATATTAAACACGGGCTCAATTTATCTCCACACACAGAACTCTCAGTGTAGTACCAGGTAGTTCAGCATTTGCTGAATTTGAGAGCACAGTTGTAACATTACATGTATGTCATGTTGTGAATATTAAACACGCTCGCCACTCATCTCACCACACAGAACTCTCAACTACTAGGTAGTTCACCATTTTTTGTATTTGAGTGCACAGTTGTAATATTACATGTATGTCACGTTGTGAAAGTTAAACATGCGCACCACTTATCTCAACACACAGAACGCTCAGTGCAATAGCAGGTAGTTCAGGAATTTTTTTAATTCAGTGTGGAGTTGTAACAAAACATGTATGTGATGATGTAAACATTAAACATGCGCGCAACTCATCTCACAACACAGAACTCTAACTGTAAAACCAGGTAGTTCAGCATTTTTTTTTAATTCAGTGTACAGTTGTAACAATACATGTATGTGATGTTGTGAATATTAAACACGGGCTCAATTCATCTCCACACACAGAACTATCAGTGTAGTACCAGGTAGTTCAGCATTTGCTGTATTTGAGTGCACAGTTGTAACATTACATGTATGTCATGTTGTGAATGTTAAACATGCGCACCACTTATCTCAACACACAGAACACTCAGTGCAATACCAGGTAGTTCAGCAATTTTTGTAATTCATTGTGAAGTTGTAACAAAACATGTATGTGATGTTGTAAACATTAAACACGCGCGCAACTCATCTCACAACACAGAACTCTAAATGTAAAACCAGGTAGTTCAGCATTTTTTTTTAATTCAGTGTACAGTTGTAAGAATACATTTATGTGATGTTGTGAATATTAAACACGGGCTCAATTCATCTCCACACACAGAACTCTCAGTGTAGTACCAGGTAGTTCAGCATTTGCTGTATTTGAGAGCACAGTTGTAACGCTCGCCACTCATCTCACCACACAGAACTCTCAACTACCAGGTAGTTCACCATTTTTTGTATTTGAGTGCACAGTTGTAACATTACATGTATGTCATGTTGTGAATAATAAACATGCGCGCCACTCATCTCAACACACAGAATGCTCAGTGTATTACCAGGTAGTTTAGCATTTTCTGTATTTGAGTGCACAGTTGTAATATTACATGTATGTCATGTTGTGAATAATAAACATTTGCGCCACTTATCTCAACACACAGAACGCTCAGTGCAATACAAGGTAGTTCAGCAATTTTTGTAATTCAGTGTGGAGTTGTAACAAAACATGTATGTGATGTTGTGAACATTAAACACGCGCGCAACTCATCTCACAACACAGAACTCTAACTGTAACCAGGTAGTTCAGCATTTTTTTTTTATTCAGTGTACAGTTGTAACAATACATGTATGTGATGTTGTGAATATTAAACACGGGCTCAATTCATCTCCACACACAGAATTCTCAGTGTAGTAACCAGGTAGTTCAGCATTTGCTGAATTTGAGAGCACAGTTGTAACATTACATGTATGTCATGTTGTGAATATTAAACACACTCGCCACTCATCTCACCACACAGAACTCTCAACTACTAGGTAGTTCACCATTTTTTGTATTTGAGTGCACAGTTGTAACATTACATGTATGTCACGTTGTGAAAGTTAAACATGCGCACCACTTATCTCAACACACAGAACGCTCAGTGCAATAGCAGGTAGTTCAGCAATTTTTTTAATTCAGTGTGGAGTTGTAACAAAACATGTATGTGATGATGTAAACATTAAACATGCGCGCAACTAATCTCACAACACAGAACTCTAACTGTAAAACCAGGTAGTTCAGCATTTTTTTTTAATTCAGTGTACAGTTGTAACAATACATGTATGTGATGTGAATATTAAACACGGGCTCAATTCATCTCCACACACAGAACTCTCAGTGTAGTACCAGGTAGTTCAGCATTTGCTGTATTTGAGTGCACAGTTGTAACATTACATGTATGTCATGTTGTGAATGTTAAACATGCGCACCACTTATCTCAACACACAGAACACTCAGTGCAATACCAGGTAGTTCAGCAATTTTTGTAATTCAGTGTGAAGTTGTAACAAAACATGTATGTGATGTTGTGAATATTAAACAAGGGCTCAATTCATCTCCACACACAGAACTCTCAGTGTAGTACCAGGTAGTTCAGCATTTGCTGCATTTGAGAGCACAGTTGTAACGCTCGCCACTCATCTCACCACACAGAACTCTCAACTACCAGGTAGTTCACCATTTTTTGTATTTGAGTGCACAGTTGTAACATTACATGTATGTCATGTTGTGAATAATAAACATGCGCGCCACTCATCTCAACACACAGAATGCTCAGTGTATTACCAGGTAGTTTAGCATTTTCTGTATTTGAGTGCACAGTTGTAATATTACATGTATGTCATGTTGTGAATAATAAACATTTGCGCCACTCATCTCAACACACAGAACGCTCAGTGCAATACCAGGTAGTTCAGCAATTTTTGTAATTCAGTGTGGAGTTGTAACAAAACATGTATGTGATGTTGTAAACATTAAACACGCGCGCAACTCATCTCACAACACAGAAGTCTAACTGTAAAACCAGGTAGTTCAGCATTTTCTTTTAATTCAGTGTACAGTTGTAACAATACATGTATGTGATGTTGTGAATATTAAACACGGGCTCAATTCATCTCCACACACAGAACTCTCAGTGTAGTACCAGGTAGTTCAGCATTTGCTGTATTTGAGTGCACAGTTGTAACATTACATGTATGTCATGTTGTGAATGTTAAACATGCGCACCACTTATCTCAACACACAGAACACTCAGTGCAATACCAGGTAGGTCAGCAATTTTTGTAATTCAGTGTGGAGTTGTAACAAAACATGTATGTGATGTTGTAAACATTAAACACGCGCGCAACTCATCTCACAACACAGAAGTCTAACTGTAAAACCAGGTAGTTCAGCATTTTTTTTTAATTCAGTGTACAGTTGTAACAATACATGTATGTGATGTTGTGAATATTAAACACAGGCTCAATTCATCTCCACACACAGAACTCTCAGTGTAGTACCAGGTAGTTCAGCATTTGCTGTATTTGAGTGCACAGTTGTAACGTTACATGTATGTCATGTTGTGAATGTTAAACATGCGCACCACTTATCTCAACACACAGAACACTCAGTGCAATACCAGGTAGTTCAGCATTTTTTGTAATTCAGTGTGGAGTTGTAACAAAACATGTATGTGATGTTGTAAACATTAAACACGCGCGCAACTCATCTCACAACACAGACGTCTAACTGTAAAACCAGGTAGTTCAGCATTTTTTTTTAATTCAGTGTACAGTTGTAACAATACATGTATGTGATGTGAATATTAAACACGGGCTCAATTCATCTCCACACACAGAACTCTCAGTGTAGTACCAGGTAGTTCAGCATTTGCTGTATTTGAGTGCACAGTTGTAACATTACATGTATGTCATGTTGTGAATGTTAAACATGCGCACCACTTATCTCAACACACAGAACACTCAGTGCAATACCAGGTAGTTCAGCAATTTTTGTAATTCAGTGTGAAGTTGTAACAAAACATGTATGTGATGTTGTGAATATTAAACAAGGGCTCAATTCATCTCCACACACAGAACTCTCAGTGTAGTACCAGGTAGTTCAGCATTTGCTGCATTTGAGAGCACAGTTGTAACGCTCGCCACTCATCTCACCACACAGAACTCTCAACTACCAGGTAGTTCACCATTTTTTGTATTTGAGTGCACAGTTGTAACATTACATGTATGTCATGTTGTGAATAATAAACATGCGCGCCACTCATCTCAACACACAGAATGCTCAGTGTATTACCAGGTAGTTTAGCATTTTCTGTATTTGAGTGCACAGTTGTAATATTACATGTATGTCATGTTGTGAATAATAAACATTTGCGCCACTCATCTCAACACACAGAACGCTCAGTGCAATACCAGGTAGTTCAGCAATTTTTGTAATTCAGTGTGGAGTTGTAACAAAACATGTATGTGATGTTGTAAACATTAAACACGCGCGCAACTCATCTCACAACACAGAATTCTAACTGTAAAACCAGGTAGTTCAGCATTTTTTTTTAATTCAGTGTACAGTTGTAACAATACATGTATGTGATGTTGTGAATATTAAACACGGGCTCAATTTATCTCCACACACAGAACTCTCAGTGTAGTACCAGGTAGTTCAGCATTTGCTGAATTTGAGAGCACAGTTGTAACATTACATGTATGTCATGTTGTGAATATTAAACACACTCGCCACTCATCTCACCACACAGAACTCTCAACTACTAGGTAGTTCACCATTTTTTGTATTTGAGTGCACAGTTGTAACATTACATGTATGTCACGTTGTGAAAGTTAAACATGCGCACCACTTATCTCAACACACAGAACACTCAGTGCAATACCAGGTAGTTCAGCAATTTTTGTAATTCAGTGTGGAGTTGTAACAAAACATGTATGTGATGTTGTGAACATTAAACACGCGCGCAACTCATCTCACAACACAGAACTCTAACTGTAAAACCAGGTAGTTCAGCATTTTTTTTTAATTCAGTGTACAGTTGTAACAATACATGTATGTGATGTTGTGAATATTAAACACGGGCTCAATTCATCTCCACACACAGAACTCTCAGTGTAGGACCAGGTAGTTCAGCATTTGCTGTATTTGAGTGCACAGTTGTAACATTACATGTATGTCATGTTGTGAATGTTAAACATGCGCACCACTTATCTCAACACACAGAACACTCAGTGCAATACCATGTAGGTCAGCAATTTTTGTAATTCAGTGTGGAGTTGTAACAAAACATGTATGTGATGTTGTAAATATTAAACACGCGCGCAACTCATCTCACAACACAGAAGTCTAACTGTAAAACCAGGTAGTTCAGCATTTTTTTTTAATTCAGTGTACAGTTGTAACAATACATGTATGTGATGTTGTGAATATTAAACACGGGCTCAATTCATCTCCACACACAGAACTCTCAGTGTAGTACCAGGTAGTTCAGCATTTGCTGTATTTGAGTGCACAGTTGTAACATTACATGTATGTCATGTTGTGAATGTTAAACATGCGCACCACTTATCTCAACACACAGAACACTCAGTGCAATACCAGGTAGTTCAGCAATTTTTGTAATTCAGTGTGAAGTTGTAACAAAACATGTATGTGATGTTGTAAACATTAAACACGCGCGCAACTCATCTCACAACACAGAACTCTAACTGTAAAACCAGGTAGTTCAGCATTTTTTTTTAATTCAGTGTACAGTTGTAAGAATACATTTATGTGATGTTGTGAATATTAAACACGGGCTCAATTCATCTCCACACACAGAACTCTCAGTGTAGTACCAGGTAGTTCAGCATTTGCTGTATTTGAGAGCACAGTTGTAACGCTCGCCACTCATCTCACCACACAGAACTCTCAACTACCAGGTAGTTCACCATTTTTTGTATTTGAGTGCACAGTTGTAACATTACATGTATGTCATGTTGTGAATAATAAACATGCGCGCCACTCATCTCAACACACAGAATGCTCAGTGTATTACCAGGTAGTTTAGCATTTTCTGTATTTGAGTGCACAGTTGTAATATTACATGTATGTCATGTTGTGAATAATAAACATTTGCGCCACTCATCTCAACACACAGAACGCTCAGTGCAATACAAGGTAGTTCAGCAATTTTTGTAATTCAGTGTGGAGTTGTAACAAAACATGTATGTGATGTTGTAAACATTAAACACGCGCGCAACTCATCTCACAACACAGAACTCTAACTGTAAAACCAGGTAGTTCAGCATTTTTTTTTTATTCAGTGTACAGTTGTAACAATACATGTATGTGATGTTGTGAATATTAAACACGGGCTCAATTCATCTCCACACACAGAATTCTCAGTGTAGTAACCAGGTAGTTCAGCATTTGCTGAAATTGAGAGCACAGTTGTAACATTACATGTATGTCATGTTGTGAATATTAAACACACTCGCCACTCATCTCACCACACAGAACTCTCAACTACTAGGTAGTTCACCATTTTTTGTATTTGAGTGCACAGTTGTAACATTACATGTATGTCACGTTGTGAAAGTTAAACATGCGCACCACTTATCTCAACACACAGAACGCTCAGTGCAATAGCAGGTAGTTCAGCAATTTTTTTAATTCAGTGTGGAGTTGTAACAAAACATGTATGTGATGATGTAAACATTAAACATGCGCGCAACTAATCTCACAACACAGAACTCTAACTGTAAAACCAGGTAGTTCAGCATTTTTTTTTAATTCAGTGTACAGTTGTAACAATACATGTATGTGATGTGAATATTAAACACGGGCTCAATTCATCTCCACACACAGAACTCTCAGTGTAGTACCAGGTAGTTCAGCATTTGCTGTATTTGAGTGCACAGTTGTAACATTACATGTATGTCATGTTGTGAATTTTAAACATGCGCACCACTTATCTCAACACACAGAACACTCAGTGCAATACCAGGTAGGTCAGCAATTTTTGTAATTCAGTGTGGAGTTGTAACAAAACATGTATGTGATGTTGTAAACATTAAACACGCGCGCAACTCATCTCACAACACAGAAGTCTAACTGTAAAACCAGGTAGTTCAGCATTTTTTTTTAATTCAGTGTACAGTTGTAACAATATATGTATGTGATGTTGTGAATATTAAACACGGGGTCAATTCATCTCCACACACAGAACTCTCAGTGTAGGACCAGGTAGTTCAGCATTTGCTGTATTTGAGTGCACAGTTGTAACATTACATGTATGTCATGTTGTGAATGTTAAACATGCGCACCACTTATCTCAACACACAGAACACTCAGTGCAATACCAGGAAGTTCAGCAATTTTTGTAATTCAGTGTGGAGTTGTAACAAAACATGTATGTGATGTTGTGAACATTAAACACGCGCGCAACTCATCTCACAACACAGAACTCTAACTGTAAAACCAGGTAGTTCAGCATTTTTTTTTAATTCAGTGTACAGTTGTAACAATACATGTATGTGATGTTGTGAATATTAAACACGGGCTCAATTCATCTCCACACACAGAATTCTCAGTGTAGTAACCAGGTAGTTCAGCATTTGCTGAATTTGAGAGCACAGTTGTAACATTACATGTATGTCATGTTGTGAATATTAAACACACTCGCCACTCATCTCACCACACAGAACTCTCAACTACTAGGTAGTTCACCATTTTTTGTATTTGAGTGCACAGTTGTAACATTACATGTATGTCACGTTGTGAAAGTTAAACATGCGCACCACTTATCTCAACACACAGAACACTCAGTGCAATACCAGGTAGTTCAGCAATTTTTGTAATTCAGTGTGGAGTTGTAACAAAACATGTATGTGATGTTGTGAACATTAAACACGCGCGCAACTCATCTCACAACACAGAACTCTAACTGTAAAACCAGGTAGTTCAGCATTTTTTTTTAATTCAGTGTACAGTTGTAACATTACATGTATGTGATGTTGTGAATATTAAACACGGGCTCAATTCATCTCCACACACAGAACTCTCAGTGTAGGACCAGGTAGTTCAGCATTTGCTGTATTTGAGTGCACAGTTGTAACATTACATGTATGTCATGTTGTGAATGTTAAACATGCGCACCACTTATCTCAACACACAGAACACTCAGTGCAATACCATGTAGGTCAGCAATTTTTGTAATTCAGTGTGGAGTTGTAACAAAACATGTATGTGATGTTGTAAACATTAAACACGCGCGCAACTCATCTCACAACACAGAAGTCTAACTGTAAAACCAGGTAGTTCAGCATTTTTTTTTAATTCAGTGTACAGTTGTAACAATACATGTATGTGATGTTGTGAATATTAAACACAGGCTCAATTCATCTCCACACACAGAACTCTCAGTGTAGTACCAGGTAGTTCAGCATTTGCTGTATTTGAGTGCACAGTTGTAACGTTACATGTATGTCATGTTGTGAATGTTAAACATGCGCACCACTTATCTCAACACACAGAACACTCAGTGCAATACCAGGTAGTTCAGCAATTTTTGTAATTCAGTGTGGAGTTGTAACAAAACATGTATGTGATGTTGTAAACATTAAACACGCGCGCAACTCATCTCACAACACAGACGTCTAACTGTAAAACCAGGTAGTTCAGCATTTTTTTTTAATTCAGTGTACAGTTGTAACAATACATGTATGTGATGTGAATATTAAACACGGGCTCAATTCATCTCCACACACAGAACTCTCAGTGTAGTACCAGGTAGTTCAGCATTTGCTGTATTTGAGTGCACAGTTGTAACATTACATGTATGTCATGTTGTGAATGTTAAACATGCGCACCACTTATCTCAACACACAGAACACTCAGTGCAATACCAGGTAGTTCAGCAATTTTTGTAATTCAGTGTGAAGTTGTAACAAAACATGTATGTGATGTTGTGAATATTAAACAAGGGCTCAATTCATCTCCACACACAGAACTCTCAGTGTAGTACCAGGTAGTTCAGCATTTGCTGCATTTGAGAGCACAGTTGTAACGCTCGCCACTCATCTCACCACACAGAACTCTCAACTACCAGGTAGTTCACCATTTTTTGTATTTGAGTGCACAGTTGTAACATTACATGTATGTCATGTTGTGAATAATAAACATGCGCGCCACTCATCTCAACACACAGAATGCTCAGTGTATTACCAGGTAGTTTAGCATTTTCTGTATTTGAGTGCACAGTTGTAATATTACATGTATGTCATGTTGTGAATAATAAACATTTGCGCCACTCATCTCAACACACAGAACGCTCAGTGCAATACCAGGTAGTTCAGCAATTTTTGTAATTCAGTGTGGAGTTGTAACAAAACATGTATGTGATGTTGTAAACATTAAACACGCGCGCAACTCATCTCACAACACAGAATTCTAACTGTAAAACCAGGTAGTTCAGCATTTTTTTTTAATTCAGTGTACAGTTGTAACAATACATGTATGTGATGTTGTGAATATTAAACACGGGCTCAATTTATCTCCACACACAGAACTCTCAGTGTAGTACCAGGTAGTTCAGCATTTGCTGAATTTGAGAGCACAGTTGTAACATTACATGTATGTCATGTTGTGAATATTAAACACGCTCGCCACTCATCTCACCACACAGAACTCTCAACTACTAGGTAGTTCACCATTTTTTGTATTTGAGTGCACAGTTGTAATATTACATGTATGTCACGTTGTGAAAGTTAAACATGCGCACCACTTATCTCAACACACAGAACGCTCAGTGCAATAGCAGGTAGTTCAGGAATTTTTTTAATTCAGTGTGGAGTTGTAACAAAACATGTATGTGATGATGTAAACATTAAACATGCGCGCAACTCATCTCACAACACAGAACTCTAACTGTAAAACCAGGTAGTTCAGCATTTTTTTTTAATTCAGTGTACAGTTGTAACAATACATGTATGTGATGTTGTGAATATTAAACACGGGCTCAATTCATCTCCACACACAGAACTATCAGTGTAGTACCAGGTAGTTCAGCATTTGCTGTATTTGAGTGCACAGTTGTAACATTACATGTATGTCATGTTGTGAATGTTAAACATGCGCACCACTTATCTCAACACACAGAACACTCAGTGCAATACCAGGTAGTTCAGCAATTTTTGTAATTCAGTGTGAAGTTGTAACAAAACATGTATGTGATGTTGTAAACATTAAACACGCGCGCAACTCATCTCACAACACAGAACTCTAACTGTAAAACCAGGTAGTTCAGCATTTTTTTTTAATTCAGTGTACAGTTGTAAGAATACATTTATGTGATGTTGTGAATATTAAACACGGGCTCAATTCATCTCCACACACAGAACTCTCAGTGTAGTACCAGGTAGTTCAGCATTTGCTGTATTTGAGAGCACAGTTGTAACGCTCGCCACTCATCTCACCACACAGAACTCTCAACTACCAGGTAGTTCACCATTTTTTGTATTTGAGTGCACAGTTGTAACATTACATGTATGTCATGTTGTGAATAATAAACATGCGCGCCACTCATCTCAACACACAGAATGCTCAGTGTATTACCAGGTAGTTTAGCATTTTCTGTATTTGAGTGCACAGTTGTAATATTACATGTATGTCATGTTGTGAATAATAAACATTTGCGCCACTCATCTCAACACACAGAACGCTCAGTGCAATACAAGGTAGTTCAGCAATTTTTGTAATTCAGTGTGGAGTTGTAACAAAACATGTATGTGATGTTGTAAACATTAAACACGCGCGCAACTCATCTCACAACACAGAACTCTAACTGTAAAACCAGGTAGTTCAGCATTTTTTTTTTATTCAGTGTACAGTTGTAACAATACATGTATGTGATGTTGTGAATATTAAACACGGGCTCAATTCATCTCCACACACAGAATTCTCAGTGTAGTAACCAGGTAGTTCAGCATTTGCTGAAATTGAGAGCACAGTTGTAACATTACATGTATGTCATGTTGTGAATATTAAACACACTCGCCACTCATCTCACCACACAGAACTCTCAACTACTAGGTAGTTCACCATTTTTTGTATTTGAGTGCACAGTTGTAACATTACATGTATGTCACGTTGTGAAAGTTAAACATGCGCACCACTTATCTCAACACACAGAACGCTCAGTGCAATAGCAGGTAGTTCAGCAATTTTTTTAATTCAGTGTGGAGTTGTAACAAAACATGTATGTGATGATGTAAACATTAAACATGCGCGCAACTAATCTCACAACACAGAACTCTAACTGTAAAACCAGGTAGTTCAGCATTTTTTTTTAATTCAGTGTACAGTTGTAACAATACATGTATGTGATGTGAATATTAAACACGGGCTCAATTCATCTCCACACACAGAACTCTCAGTGTAGTACCAGGTAGTTCAGCATTTGCTGTATTTGAGTGCACAGTTGTAACATTACATGTATGTCATGTTGTGAATGTTAAACATGCGCACCACTTATCTCAACACACAGAACACTCAGTGCAATACCAGGTAGGTCAGCAATTTTTGTAATTCAGTGTGGAGTTGTAACAAAACATGTATGTGATGTTGTAAACATTAAACACGCGCGCAACTCATCTCACAACACAGAAGTCTAACTGTAAAACCAGGTAGTTCAGCATTTTTTTTTAATTCAGTGTACAGTTGTAACAATATATGTATGTGATGTTGTGAATATTAAACACGGGGTCAATTCATCTCCACACACAGAACTCTCAGTGTAGGACCAGGTAGTTCAGCATTTGCTGTATTTGAGTGCACAGTTGTAACATTACATGTATGTCATGTTGTGAATGTTAAACATGCGCACCACTTATCTCAACACACAGAACACTCAGTGCAATACCAGGAAGTTCAGCAATTTTTGTAATTCAGTGTGGAGTTGTAACAAAACATGTATGTGATGTTGTGAACATTAAACACGCGCGCAACTCATCTCACAACACAGAACTCTAACTGTAAAACCAGGTAGTTCAGCATTTTTTTTTAATTCAGTGTACAGTTGTAACAATACATGTATGTGATGTTGTGAATATTAAACACGGGCTCAATTCATCTCCACACACAGAATTCTCAGTGTAGTAACCAGGTAGTTCAGCATTTGCTGAATTTGAGAGCACAGTTGTAACATTACATGTATGTCATGTTGTGAATATTAAACACACTCGCCACTCATCTCACCACACAGAACTCTCAACTACTAGGTAGTTCACCATTTTTTGTATTTGAGTGCACAGTTGTAACATTACATGTATGTCACGTTGTGAAAGTTAAACATGCGCACCACTTATCTCAACACACAGAACACTCAGTGCAATACCAGGTAGTTCAGCAATTTTTGTAATTCAGTGTGGAGTTGTAACAAAACATGTATGTGATGTTGTGAACATTAAACACGCGCGCAACTCATCTCACAACACAGAACTCTAACTGTAAAACCAGGTAGTTCAGCATTTTTTTTTAATTCAGTGTACAGTTGTAACAATACATGTATGTGATGTTGTGAATATTAAACACGGGCTCAATTCATCTCCACACACAGAACTCTCAGTGTAGGACCAGGTAGTTCAGCATTTGCTGTATTTGAGTGCACAGTTGTAACATTACATGTATGTCATGTTGTGAATGTTAAACATGCGCACCACTTATCTCAACACACAGAACACTCAGTGCAATACCATGTAGGTCAGCAATTTTTGTAATTCAGTGTGGAGTTGTAACAAAACATGTATGTGATGTTGTAAACATTAAACACGCGCGCAACTCATCTCACAACACAGAAGTCTAACTGTAAAACCAGGTAGTTCAGCATTTTTTTTTTAATTCAGTGTACAGTTGTAACAATACATGTATGTGATGTTGTGAATATTAAACACGGGCTCAATTCATCTCCACACACAGAACTCTCAGTGTAGTACCAGGTAGTTCAGCATTTGCTGTATTTGAGTGCACAGTTGTAACATTACATGTATGTCATGTTGTGAATGTTAAACATGCGCACCACTTATCTCAACACACAGAACACTCAGTGCAATACCAGGTAGGTCAGCAATTTTTGTAATTCAGTGTGGAGTTGTAACAAAACATGTATGTGATGTTGTAAACATTAAACACGCGCGCAACTCATCTCACAACACAGAAGTCTAACTGTAAAACCAGGTAGTTCAGCATTTTTTTTTAATTCAGTGTACAGTTGTAACAATACATGTATGTGATGTTGTGAATATTAAGCACGGGCTCAATTAATCTCCGCACACAGAACTCTCAGTGTAGTACCAGGTAGTTCAGCATTTGCTGTATTTGAGAGCACAGTTGTAACGCTCGCCACTCATCTCACCACACAGAACTCTCAACTACTAGGTAGTTCACCATTTTTTGTATTTGAGTGCACAGTTGTAACATTACATGTATGTCATGTTGTGAAAAATAAACATGCCCTCCACTCATCTCAACACACAGAATGCTCAGTGTAATACCAGGTAGTTCAGCATTTTTTTTTAATTCAGTGTACAGTTGTAACAATACATGTATGTGATGTTGTGAATATTAAACACGGGCTCAATTCATCTCCACACTCAGAACTCTCAGTGTAGTACCAGGTAGTTCAGCATTTGCTGAATTTGAGAGCACAGTTGTAACACTACATGTATGTCATGTTGTGAATATTAAACACGCTCGCCACTCATCTCACCACACAGAACTCTCAACTACTAGGTAGTTCACCATTTTTTGTATTTGAGTGCACAGTTGTAACATTACATGTATGTCACGTTGTGAAAGTTAAACATGCGCACCACTTATCTCAACACACAGAACGCTCAGTGCAATAGCAGGTAGTTAGGGAATTTTTTTAATTCAGTGTGGAGTTGTAACAAAACATGTATGTGATGATGTAAACATTAAACATGCGCGCAACTCATCTCACAACACAGAACTCTAACTGTAAAACCAGGTAGTTCAGCATTTTTTTTAATTCAGTGTACAGTTGTAACAATACATGTATGTGATGTTGTGAATATTAAACACGGGCTCAATTCATCTCCACACACAGAACTCTCAGTGTAGTACCAGGTAGTTCAGCATTTTCTGTATTTGAGTGCACAGTTGTAATATTACATGTATGTCATGTTGTGAGTGTAGTACCAGGTAGTTCAGCATTTGCTGTATTTGAGTGCACAGTTGTAACATTACATGTATGTCATGTTGTGAATGTTAAACATGCGCACCACTTATCTCAACACACAGAACACTCAGTGCAATACCAGGTAGGTCAGCAATTTTTGTAATTCAGTGTGGAGTTGTAACAAAACATGTATGTGATGTTGTAAACATTAAACACGCGCGCAACTCATCTCACAACACAGAAGTCTAACTGTAAAACCAGGTAGTTCAGCATTTTTTTTTTAATTCAGTGTACAGTTGTAACAATACATGTATGTGATGTTGTGAATATTAAACACAGGCTCAATTCATCTCCACACACAGAACTCTCAGTGTAGTACCAGGTAGTTCAGCATTTGCTGTATTTGAGTGCACAGTTGTAACGTTACATGTATGTCATGTTGTGAATGTTAAACATGCGCACCACTTATCTCAACACACAGAACACTCAGTGCAATACCAGGTAGTTCAGCAATTTTTGTAATTCAGTGTGGAGTTGTAACAAAACATGTATGTGATGTTGTGAACATTAAACACGCGCGCAACTCATCTCACAACACAGAACTCTAACTGTAAAACCAGGTAGTTCAGCATTTTTTTTTTATTCAGTGTACAGTTGTAACAATACATGTATGTGATGTTGTGAATATTAAACACGGGCTCAATTCATCTCCACACACAGAACTCTCAGTGTAGTACCAGGTAGTTCAGCATTTGCTGTATTTGAGTGCACAGTTGTAACATTACATGTATGTCATGTTGTGAATGTTAAACATGCGCACCACTTATCTCAACACACAGAACACTCAGTGCAATACCAGGTAGGTCAGCAATTTTTGTAATTCAGTGTGGAGTTGTAACAAAACATGTATGTGATGTTGTAAACATTAAACACGCGCGCAACTCATCTCACAACACAGAAGTCTAACTGTAAAACCAGGTAGTTCAGCATTTTTTTTTAATTCAGTGTACAGTTGTAACAATACATGTATGTGATGTTGTGAATATTAAGCACGGGCTCAATTAATCTCCGCACACAGAACTCTCAGTGTAGTACCAGGTAGTTCAGCATTTGCTGTATTTGAGAGCACAGTTGTAACGCTCGCCACTCATCTCACCACACAGAACTCTCAACTACTAGGTAGTTCACCATTTTTTGTATTTGAGTGCACAGTTGTAACATTACATGTATGTCATGTTGTGAAAAATAAACATGCCCTCCACTCATCTCAACACACAGAATGCTCAGTGTAATACCAGGTAGTTCAGCATTTTTTTTTAATTCAGTGTACAGTTGTAACAATACATGTATGTGATGTTGTGAATATTAAACACGGGCTCAATTCATCTCCACACTCAGAACTCTCAGTGTAGTACCAGGTAGTTCAGCATTTGCTGAATTTGAGAGCACAGTTGTAACACTACATGTATGTCATGTTGTGAATATTAAACACGCTCGCCACTCATCTCACCACACAGAACTCTCAACTACTAGGTAGTTCACCATTTTTTGTATTTGAGTGCACAGTTGTAACATTACATGTATGTCACGTTGTGAAAGTTAAACATGCGCACCACTTATCTCAACACACAGAACGCTCAGTGCAATAGCAGGTAGTTAGGGAATTTTTTTAATTCAGTGTGGAGTTGTAACAAAACATGTATGTGATGATGTAAACATTAAACATGCGCGCAACTCATCTCACAACACAGAACTCTAACTGTAAAACCAGGTAGTTCAGCATTTTTTTTAATTCAGTGTACAGTTGTAACAATACATGTATGTGATGTTGTGAATATTAAACACGGGCTCAATTCATCTCCACACACAGAACTCTCAGTGTAGTACCAGGTAGTTCAGCATTTTCTGTATTTGAGTGCACAGTTGTAATATTACATGTATGTCATGTTGTGAGTGTAGTACCAGGTAGTTCAGCATTTGCTGTATTTGAGTGCACAGTTGTAACATTACATGTATGTCATGTTGTGAATGTTAAACATGCGCACCACTTATCTCAACACACAGAACACTCAGTGCAATACCAGGTAGGTCAGTAATTTTTGTAATTCAGTGTGGAGTTGTAACAAAACATGTATGTGATGTTGTAAACATTAAACACGCGCGCAACTCATCTCACAACACAGAAGTCTAACTGTAAAACCAGGTAGTTCAGCATTTTTTTTTTAATTCAGTGTACAGTTGTAACAATACATGTATGTGATGTTGTGAATATTAAACACAGGCTCAATTCATCTCCACACACAGAACTCTCAGTGTAGTACCAGGTAGTTCAGCATTTGCTGTATTTGAGTGCACAGTTGTAACGTTACATGTATGTCATGTTGTGAATGTTAAACATGCGCACCACTTATCTCAACACACAGAACACTCAGTGCAATACCAGGTAGTTCAGCAATTTTTGTAATTCAGTGTGGAGTTGTAACAAAACATGTATGTGATGTTGTGAACATTAAACACGCGCGCAACTCATCTCACAACACAGAACTCTAACTGTAAAACCAGGTAGTTCAGCATTTTTTTTTTATTCAGTGTACAGTTGTAACAATACATGTATGTGATGTTGTGAATATTAAACACGGGCTCAATTTATCTCCACACACAGAACTCTCAGTGTAGTACCAGGTAGTTCAGCATTTGCTGAATTTGAGAGCACAGTTGTAACATTACATGTATGTCATGTTGTGAATATTAAACACGCTCGCCACTCATCTCACCACACAGAACTCTCAACTACTAGGTAGTTCACCATTTTTTGTATTTGAGTGCACAGTTGTAATATTACATGTATGTCACGTTGTGAAAGTTAAACATGCGCACCACTTATCTCAACACACAGAACGCTCAGTGCAATAGCAGGTAGTTCAGGAATTTTTTTAATTCAGTGTGGAGTTGTAACAAAACATGTATGTGATGATGTAAACATTAAACATGCGCGCAACTCATCTCACAACACAGAACTCTAACTGTAAAACCAGGTAGTTCAGCATTTTTTTTTAATTCAGTGTACAGTTGTAACAATACATGTATGTGATGTTGTGAATATTAAACACGGGCTCAATTCATCTCCACACACAGAACTATCAGTGTAGTACCAGGTAGTTCAGCATTTGCTGTATTTGAGTGCACAGTTGTAACATTACATGTATGTCATGTTGTGAATGTTAAACATGCGCACCACTTATCTCAACACACAGAACACTCAGTGCAATACCAGGTAGTTCAGCAATTTTTGTAATTCAGTGTGAAGTTGTAACAAAACATGTATGTGATGTTGTAAACATTAAACACGCGCGCAACTCATCTCACAACACAGAACTCTAACTGTAAAACCAGGTAGTTCAGCATTTTTTTTTAATTCAGTGTACAGTTGTAAGAATACATTTATGTGATGTTGTGAATATTAAACACGGGCTCAATTCATCTCCACACACAGAACTCTCAGTGTAGTACCAGGTAGTTCAGCATTTGCTGTATTTGAGAGCACAGTTGTAACGCTCGCCACTCATCTCACCACACAGAACTCTCAACTACCAGGTAGTTCACCATTTTTTGTATTTGAGTGCACAGTTGTAACATTACATGTATGTCATGTTGTGAATAATAAACATGCGCGCCACTCATCTCAACACACAGAATGCTCAGTGTATTACCAGGTAGTTTAGCATTTTCTGTATTTGAGTGCACAGTTGTAATATTACATGTATGTCATGTTGTGAATAATAAACATTTGCGCCACTCATCTCAACACACAGAACGCTCAGTGCAATACAAGGTAGTTCAGCAATTTTTGTAATTCAGTGTGGAGTTGTAACAAAACATGTATGTGATGTTGTAAACATTAAACACGCGCGCAACTCATCTCACAACACAGAACTCTAACTGTAAAACCAGGTAGTTCAGCATTTTTTTTTTATTCAGTGTACAGTTGTAACAATACATGTATGTGATGTTGTGAATATTAAACACGGGCTCAATTCATCTCCACACACAGAATTCTCAGTGTAGTAACCAGGTAGTTCAGCATTTGCTGAAATTGAGAGCACAGTTGTAACATTACATGTATGTCATGTTGTGAATATTAAACACACTCGCCACTCATCTCACCACACAGAACTCTCAACTACTAGGTAGTTCACCATTTTTTGTATTTGAGTGCACAGTTGTAACATTACATGTATGTCACGTTGTGAAAGTTAAACATGCGCACCACTTATCTCAACACACAGAACGCTCAGTGCAATAGCAGGTAGTTCAGCAATTTTTTTAATTCAGTGTGGAGTTGTAACAAAACATGTATGTGATGATGTAAACATTAAACATGCGCGCAACTAATCTCACAACACAGAACTCTAACTGTAAAACCAGGTAGTTCAGCATTTTTTTTTAATTCAGTGTACAGTTGTAACAATACATGTATGTGATGTGAATATTAAACACGGGCTCAATTCATCTCCACACACAGAACTCTCAGTGTAGTACCAGGTAGTTCAGCATTTGCTGTATTTGAGTGCACAGTTGTAACATTACATGTATGTCATGTTGTGAATGTTAAACATGCGCACCACTTATCTCAACACACAGAACACTCAGTGCAATACCAGGTAGGTCAGCAATTTTTGTAATTCAGTGTGGAGTTGTAACAAAACATGTATGTGATGTTGTAAACATTAAACACGCACGCAACTCATCTCACAACACAGAAGTCTAACTGTAAAACCAGGTAGTTCAGCATTTTTTTTTAATTCAGTGTACAGTTGTAACAATACATGTATGTGATGTTGTGAATATTAAACACGGGGTCAATTCATCTCCACACACAGAACTCTCAGTGTAGGACCAGGTAGTTCAGCATTTGCTGTATTTGAGTGCACAGTTGTAACATTACATGTATGTCATGTTGTGAATGTTAAACATGCGCACCACTTATCTCAACACACAGAACACTCAGTGCAATACCAGGTAGTTCAGCAATTTTTGTAATTCAGTGTGGAGTTGTAACAAAACATGTATGTGATGTTGTGAACATTAAACACGCGCGCAACTCATCTCACAACACAGAACTCTAACTGTAAAACCAGGTAGTTCAGCATTTTTTTTTAATTCAGTGTACAGTTGTAACAATACATGTATGTGATGTTGTGAATATTAAACACGGGCTCAATTCATCTCCACACACAGAATTCTCAGTGTAGTAACCAGGTAGTTCAGCATTTGCTGAATTTGAGAGCACAGTTGTAACATTACATGTATGTCATGTTGTGAATATTAAACACACTCGCCACTCATCTCACCACACAGAACTCTCAACTACTAGGTAGTTCACCATTTTTTGTATTTGAGTGCACAGTTGTAACATTACATGTATGTCACGTTGTGAAAGTTAAACATGCGCACCACTTATCTCAACACACAGAACGCTCAGTGCAATAGCAGGTAGTTCAGCAATTTTTTTAATTCAGTGTGGAGTTGTAACAAAACATGTATGTGATGATGTAAACATTAAACATGCGCGCAACTAATCTCACAACACAGAACTCTAACTGTAAAACCAGGTAGTTCAGCATTTTTTTTTAATTCAGTGTACAGTTGTAACAATACATGTATGTGATGTGAATATTAAACACGGGCTCAATTCATCTCCACACACAGAACTCTCAGTGTAGTACCAGGTAGTTCAGCATTTGCTGTATTTGAGTGCACAGTTGTAACATTACATGTATGTCATGTTGTGAATGTTAAACATGCGCACCACTTATCTCAACACACAGAACACTCAGTGCAATACCAGGTAGGTCAGCAATTTTTGTAATTCAGTGTGGAGTTGTAACAAAACATGTATGTGATGTTGTAAACATTAAACACGCGCGCAACTCATCTCACAACACAGAAGTCTAACTGTAAAACCAGGTAGTTCAGCATTTTTTTTTAATTCAGTGTACAGTTGTAACAATACATGTATGTGATGTTGTGAATATTAAACACGGGCTCAATTCATCTCCACACACAGAACTCTCAGTGTAGGACCAGGTAGTTCAGCATTTGCTGTATTTGAGTGCACAGTTGTAACATTACATGTATGTCATGTTGTGAATGTTAAACATGCGCACCACTTATCTCAACACACAGAACACTCAGTGCAATACCAGGTAGTTCAGCAATTTTTGTAATTCAGTGTGGAGTTGTAACAAAACATGTATGTGATGTTGTGAACATTAAACACGCGCGCAACTCATCTCACAACACAGAACTCTAACTGTAAAACCAGGTAGTTCAGCATTTTTTTTTAATTCAGTGTACAGTTGTAACAATACATGTATGTGATGTTGTGAATATTAAACACGGGCTCAATTCATCTCCACACACAGAACTCTCAGTGTAGGACCAGGTAGTTCAGCATTTGCTGTATTTGAGTGCACAGTTGTAACATTACATGTATGTCATGTTGTGAATGTTAAACATGCGCACCACTTATCTCAACACACAGAACACTCAGTGCAATACCATGTAGGTCAGCAATTTTTGTAATTCAGTGTGGAGTTGTAACAAAACATGTATGTGATGTTGTAAACAAAACATGCGCACCACTTATCTCAACACACAGAACACTCAGTGCAATACCAGGTAGTTCAGCAATTTTTGTAATTCAGTGTACAGTTGTAACAATACATGTATGTGATGTTGTGAATATTAAACACGGGCTCAATTCATCTCCACACTCAGAACTCTCAGTGTAGTACCAGGTAGTTCAGCATTTGCTGAATTTGAGAGCACAGTTGTAACACTACATGTATGTCATGTTGTGAATATTAAACACGCTCGCCACTCATCTCACCACACAGAACTCTCAACTACTAGGTAGTTCACCATTTTTTGTATTTGAGTGCACAGTTGTAACATTACATGTATGTCACGTTGTGAAAGTTAAACATGCGCACCACTTATCTCAACACACAGAACGCTCAGTGCAATAGCAGGTAGTTCAGGAATTTTTTTAATTCAGTGTGGAGTTGTAACAAAACATGTATGTGATGATGTAAACATTAAACATGCGCGCAACTCATCTCACAACACAGAACTCTAACTGTAAAACCAGGTAGTTCAGCATTTTTTTTAATTCAGTGTACAGTTGTAACAATACATGTATGTGATGTTGTGAATATTAAACACGGGCTCAATTCATCTCCACACACAGAACTCTCAGTGTAGTACCAGGTAGTTCAGCATTTTCTGTATTTGAGTGCACAGTTGTAATATTACATGTATGTCATGTTGTGAATAATAAACATTTGCGCCACTCATCTCAACACACAGAACGCTCAGTGCAATACAAGGTAGTTCAGCAATTTTTGTAATTCAGTGTGGAGTTGTAACAAAACATGTATGTGATGTTGTAAACATTAAACACGCGCGCAACTCATCTCACAACACAGAAGTCTAACTGTAAAACCAGGTAGTTCAGCATTTTTTTTTTAATTCAGTGTACAGTTGTAACAATACATGTATGTGATGTTGTGAATATTAAACACGGGCTCAATTCATCTCCACACACAGAACTCTCAGTGTAGTACCAGGTAGTTCAGCATTTGCTGTATTTGAGTGCACAGTTGTAACATTACATGTATGTCATGTTGTGAATGTTAAACATGCGCACCACTTATCTCAACACACAGAACACTCAGTGCAATACCAGGTAGGTCAGCAATTTTTGTAATTCAGTGTGGAGTTGTAACAAAACATGTATGTGATGTTGTAAACATTAAACACGCGCGCAACTCATCTCACAACACAGAAGTCTAACTGTAAAACCAGGTAGTTCAGCATTTTTTTTTAATTCAGTGTACAGTTGTAACAATACATGTATGTGATGTTGTGAATATTAAACACAGGCTCAATTCATCTCCACACACAGAACTCTCAGTGTAGTACCAGGTAGTTCAGCATTTGCTGTATTTGAGTGCACAGTTGTAACGTTACATGTATGTCATGTTGTGAATGTTAAACATGCGCACCACTTATCTCAACACACAGAACACTCAGTGCAATACCAGGTAGTTCAGCAATTTTTGTAATTCAGTGTGGAGTTGTAACAAAACATGTATGTGATGTTGTGAACATTAAACACGCGCGCAACTCATCTCACAACACAGAACTCTAACTGTAAAACCAGGTAGTTCAGCATTTTTTTTTTATTCAGTGTACAGTTGTAACAATACATGTATGTGATGTTGTGAATATTAAACACGGGCTCAATTTATCTCCACACACAGAACTCTCAGTGTAGTACCAGGTAGTTCAGCATTTGCTGAATTTGAGAGCACAGTTGTAACATTACATGTATGTCATGTTGTGAATATTAAACACGCTCGCCACTCATCTCACCACACAGAACTCTCAACTACTAGGTAGTTCACCATTTTTTGTATTTGAGTGCACAGTTGTAATATTACATGTATGTCACGTTGTGAAAGTTAAACATGCGCACCACTTATCTCAACACACAGAACGCTCAGTGCAATAGCAGGTAGTTCAGGAATTTTTTTAATTCAGTGTGGAGTTGTAACAAAACATGTATGTGATGATGTAAACATTAAACATGCGCGCAACTCATCTCACAACACAGAACTCTAACTGTAAAACCAGGTAGTTCAGCATTTTTTTTTAATTCAGTGTACAGTTGTAACAATACATGTATGTGATGTTGTGAATATTAAACACGGGCTCAATTCATCTCCACACACAGAACTATCAGTGTAGTACCAGGTAGTTCAGCATTTGCTGTATTTGAGTGCACAGTTGTAACATTACATGTATGTCATGTTGTGAATGTTAAACATGCGCACCACTTATCTCAACACACAGAACACTCAGTGCAATACCAGGTAGTTCAGCAATTTTTGTAATTCAGTGTGAAGTTGTAACAAAACATGTATGTGATGTTGTAAACATTAAACACGCGCGCAACTCATCTCACAACACAGAACTCTAACTGTAAAACCAGGTAGTTCAGCATTTTTTTTTAATTCAGTGTACAGTTGTAAGAATACATTTATGTGATGTTGTGAATATTAAACACGGGCTCAATTCATCTCCACACACAGAACTCTCAGTGTAGTACCAGGTAGTTCAGCATTTGCTGTATTTGAGAGCACAGTTGTAACGCTCGCCACTCATCTCACCACACAGAACTCTCAACTACCAGGTAGTTCACCATTTTTTGTATTTGAGTGCACAGTTGTAACATTACATGTATGTCATGTTGTGAATAATAAACATGCGCGCCACTCATCTCAACACACAGAATGCTCAGTGTATTACCAGGTAGTTTAGCATTTTCTGTATTTGAGTGCACAGTTGTAATATTACATGTATGTCATGTTGTGAATAATAAACATTTGCGCCACTCATCTCAACACACAGAACGCTCAGTGCAATACAAGGTAGTTCAGCAATTTTTGTAATTCAGTGTGGAGTTGTAACAAAACATGTATGTGATGTTGTAAACATTAAACACGCGCGCAACTCATCTCACAACACAGAACTCTAACTGTAAAACCAGGTAGTTCAGCATTTTTTTTTTATTCAGTGTACAGTTGTAACAATACATGTATGTGATGTTGTGAATATTAAACACGGGCTCAATTCATCTCCACACACAGAATTCTCAGTGTAGTAACCAGGTAGTTCAGCATTTGCTGAAATTGAGAGCACAGTTGTAACATTACATGTATGTCATGTTGTGAATATTAAACACACTCGCCACTCATCTCACCACACAGAACTCTCAACTACTAGGTAGTTCACCATTTTTTGTATTTGAGTGCACAGTTGTAACATTACATGTATGTCACGTTGTGAAAGTTAAACATGCGCACCACTTATCTCAACACACAGAACGCTCAGTGCAATAGCAGGTAGTTCAGAAATTTTTTTAATTCAGTGTGGAGTTGTAACAAAACATGTATGTGATGATGTAAACATTAAACATGCGCGCAACTAATCTCACAACACAGAACTCTAACTGTAAAACCAGGTAGTTCAGCATTTTTTTTTAATTCAGTGTACAGTTGTAACAATACATGTATGTGATGTGAATATTAAACACGGGCTCAATTCATCTCCACACACAGAACTCTCAGTGTAGTACCAGGTAGTTCAGCATTTGCTGTATTTGAGTGCACAGTTGTAACATTACATGTATGTCATGTTGTGAATGTTAAACATGCGCACCACTTATCTCAACACACAGAACACTCAGTGCAATACCAGGTAGGTCAGCAATTTTTGTAATTCAGTGTGGAGTTGTAACAAAACATGTATGTGATGTTGTAAACATTAAACACGCGCGCAACTCATCTCACAACACAGAAGTCTAACTGTAAAACCAGGTAGTTCAGCATTTTTTTTTAATTCAGTGTACAGTTGTAACAATACATGTATGTGATGTTGTGAATATTAAACACGGGGTCAATTCATCTCCACACACAGAACTCTCAGTGTAGGACCAGGTAGTTCAGCATTTGCTGTATTTGAGTGCACAGTTGTAACATTACATGTATGTCATGTTGTGAATGTAAAACATGCGCACCACTTATCTCAACACACAGAACACTCAGTGCAATACCAGGTAGTTCAGCAATTTTTGTAATTCAGTGTGGAGTTGTAACAAAACATGTATGTGATGTTGTGAACATTAAACACGCGCGCAACTCATCTCACAACACAGAACTCTAACTGTAAAACCAGGTAGTTCAGCATTTTTTTTTAATTCAGTGTACAGTTGTAACAATACATGTATGTGATGTTGTGAATATTAAACACGGGCTCAATTCATCTCCACACACAGAATTCTCAGTGTAGTAACCAGGTAGTTCAGCATTTGCTGAATTTGAGAGCACAGTTGTAACATTACATGTATGTCATGTTGTGAATATTAAACACACTCGCCACTCATCTCACCACACAGAACTCTCAACTACTAGGTAGTTCACCATTTTTTGTATTTGAGTGCACAGTTGTAACATTACATGTATGTCACGTTGTGAAAGTTAAACATGCGCACCACTTATCTCAACACACAGAACGCTCAGTGCAATAGCAGGTAGTTCAGCAATTTTTTTAATTCAGTGTGGAGTTGTAACAAAACATGTATGTGATGTTGTGAATATTAAACAAGGGCTCAATTCATCTCCACACACAGAACTCTCAGTGTAGTACCAGGTAGTTCAGCATTTGCTGCATTTGAGAGCACAGTTGTAACGCTCGCCACTCATCTCACCACACAGAACTCTCAACTACCAGGTAGTTCACCATTTTTTGTATTTGAGTGCACAGTTGTAACATTACATGTATGTCATGTTGTGAATAATAAACATGCGCGCCACTCATCTCAACACACAGAATGCTCAGTGTATTACCAGGTAGTTTAGCATTTTCTGTATTTGAGTGCACAGTTGTAATATTACATGTATGTCATGTTGTGAATAATAAACATTTGCGCCACTCATCTCAACACACAGAACGCTCAGTGCAATACCAGGTAGTTCAGCAATTTTTGTAATTCAGTGTGGAGTTGTAACAAAACATGTATGTGATGTTGTAAACATTAAACACGCGCGCAACTCATCTCACAACACAGAACTCTAACTGTAAAACCAGGTAGTTCAGCATTTTTTTTTAATTCAGTGTACAGTTGTAACAATACATGTATGTGATGTGAATATTAAACACGGGCTCAATTCATCTCCACACACAGAACTCTCAGTGTAGTACCAGGTAGTTCAGCATTTGCTGTATTTGAGTGCACAGTTGTAACATTACATGTATGTCATGTTGTGAATGTTAAACATGCGCACCACTTATCTCAACACACAGAACACTCAGTGCAATACCAGGTAGGTCAGCAATTTTTGTAATTCAGTGTGGAGTTGTAACAAAACATGTATGTGATGTTGTAAACATTAAACACGCGCGCAACTCATCTCACAACACAGAAGTCTAACTGTAAAACCAGGTAGTTCAGCATTTTTTTTTAATTCAGTGTACAGTTGTAACAATACATGTATGTGATGTTGTGAATATTAAACACGGGCTCAATTCATCTCCACACACAGAACTCTCAGTGTAGGACCAGGTAGTTCAGCATTTGCTGTATTTGAGTGCACAGTTGTAACATTACATGTATGTCATGTTGTGAATGTTAAACATGCGCACCACTTATCTCAACACACAGAACACTCAGTGCAATACCAGGTAGTTCAGCAATTTTTGTAATTCAGTGTGGAGTTGTAACAAAACATGTATGTGATGTTGTGAACATTAAACACGCGCGCAACTCATCTCACAACACAGAACTCTAACTGTAAAACCAGGTAGTTCAGCATTTTTTTTTAATTCAGTGTACAGTTGTAACAATACATGTATGTGATGTTGTGAATATTAAACACGGGCTCAATTCATCTCCACACACAGAACTCTCAGTGTAGGACCAGGTAGTTCAGCATTTGCTGTATTTGAGTGCACAGTTGTAACATTACATGTATGTCATGTTGTGAATGTTAAACATGCGCACCACTTATCTCAACACACAGAACACTCAGTGCAATACCAGGTAGTTCAGCAATTTTTGTAATTCAGTGTGGAGTTGTAACAAAACATGTATGTGATGTTGTGAACATTAAACACGCGCGCAACTCATCTCACAACACAGAACTCTAACTGTAAAACCAGGTAGTTCAGCATTTTTTTTTAATTCAGTGTACAGTTGTAACAATACATGTATGTGATGTTGTGAATATTAAACACGGGCTCAATTCATCTCCACACACAGAACTCTCAGTGTAGGACCAGGTAGTTCAGCATTTGCTGTATTTGAGTGCACAGTTGTAACATTACATGTATGTCATGTTGTGAATGTTAAACATGCGCACCACTTATCTCAACACACAGAACACTCAGTGCAATACCAGGTAGTTCAGCAATTTTTGTAATTCAGTGTGGAGTTGTAACAAAACATGTATGTGATGTTGTGAACATTAAACACGCGCGCAACTCATCTCACAACACAGAACTCTAACTGTAAAACCAGGTAGTTCAGCATTTTTTTTTAATTCAGTGTACAGTTGTAACAATACATGTATGTGATGTTGTGAATATTAAACACGGGCTCAATTCATCTCCACACACAGAATTCTCAGTGTAGTAACCAGGTAGTTCAGCATTTGCTGAATTTGAGAGCACAGTTGTAACATTACATGTATGTCATGTTGTGAATATTAAACACACTCGCCACTCATCTCACCACACAGAACTCTCAACTACTAGGTAGTTCACCATTTTTTGTATTTGAGTGCACAGTTGTAACATTACATGTATGTCACGTTGTGAAAGTTAAACATGCGCACCACTTATCTCAACACACAGAACGCTCAGTGCAATAGCAGGTAGTTCAGCAATTTTTGTAATTCAGTGTGGAGTTGTAACAAAACATGTACGTGATGTTGTGAACATTAAACACGCGCGCAACTCATCTCACAACACAGAACTCTAACTGTAAAACCAGGTAGTTCAGCATTTTTTTTTTATTCAGTGTACAGTTGTAACAATACATGTATGTGATGTTGTGAATATTAAACACGGGCTCAATTCATCTCCACACACAGAACTCTCAGTGTAGTACCAGGTAGTTCAGCATTTGCTGAATTTGAGAGCACAGTTGTAAAATTACATGTATGTCATGTTGTGAATATTAAACACGCTCGCCACTCATCTCACCACACAGAACTCTCAACTACTAGGTAGTTCACCATTTTTTGTATTTGAGTGCACAGTTGTAACATTACATGTATGTCACGTTGTGAAAGTTAAACATGCGCACCACTTATCTCAACACACAGAACGCTCAGTGCAATAGCAGGTAGTTCAGGAATTTTTTTAATTCAGTGTGGAGTTGTAACAAAACATGTATGTGATGATGTAAACATTAAACATGCGCGCAACTCATCTCACAACACAGAACTCTAACTGTAAAAACAGGTAGTTCAGCATTTTTTTTTAATTCAGTGTACAGTTGTAACAATACATGTATGTGATGTTGTGAATATTAAACACGGGCTCAATTCATCTCCACACACAGAACTATCAGTGTAGTACCAGGTAGTTCAGCATTTGCTGTATTTGAGTGCACAGTTGTAACATTACATGTATGTCATGTTGTGAATGTTAAACATGCGCACCACTTATCTCAACACACAGAACACTCAGTGCAATACCAGGTAGTTCAGCAATTTTTGTAATTCAGTGTGAAGTTGTAACAAAACATGTATGTGATGTTGTGAATATTAAACAAGGGCTCAATTCATCTCCACACACAGAACTCTCAGTGTAGTACCAGGTAGTTCAGCATTTGCTGCATTTGAGAGCACAGTTGTAACGCTCGCCACTCATCTCACCACACAGAACTCTCAACTACCAGGTAGTTCACCATTTTTTGTATTTGAGTGCACAGTTGTAACATTACATGTATGTCATGTTGTGAATAATAAACATGCGCGCCACTCATCTCAACACACAGAATGCTCAGTGTATTACCAGGTAGTTTAGCATTTTCTGTATTTGAGTGCACAGTTGTAATATTACATGTATGTCATGTTGTGAATAATAAACATTTGCGCCACTCATCTCAACACACAGAACGCTCAGTGCAATACCAGGTAGTTCAGCAATTTTTGTAATTCAGTGTGGAGTTGTAACAAAACATGTATGTGATGTTGTAAACATTAAACACGCGCGCAACTCATCTCACAACACAGAACTCTAACTGTAAAACCAGGTAGTTCAGCATTTTTTTTTAATTCAGTGTACAGTTGTAACAATACATGTATGTGATGTTGTGAATATTAAACACGGGCTCAATTCATCTCCACACACAGAACTATCAGTGTAGTACCAGGTAGTTCAGCATTTGCTGTATTTGAGTGCACAGTTGTAACATTACATGTATGTCATGTTGTGAATGTTAAACATGCGCACCACTTATCTCAACACACAGAACACTCAGTGCAATACCAGGTAGTTCAGCAATTTTTGTAATTCAGTGTGAAGTTGTAACAAAACATGTATGTGATGTTGTGAATATTAAACAAGGGCTCAATTCATCTCCACACACAGAACTCTCAGTGTAGTACCAGGTAGTTCAGCATTTGCTGCATTTGAGAGCACAGTTGTAACGCTCGCCACTCATCTCACCACACAGAACTCTCAACTACCAGGTAGTTCACCATTTTTTGTATTTGAGTGCACAGTTGTAACATTACATGTATGTCATGTTGTGAATAATAAACATGCGCGCCACTCATCTCAACACACAGAATGCTCAGTGTATTACCAGGTAGTTTAGCATTTTCTGTATTTGAGTGCACAGTTGTAATATTACATGTATGTCATGTTGTGAATAATAAACATTTGCGCCACTCATCTCAACACACAGAACGCTCAGTGCAATACCAGGTAGTTCAGCAATTTTTGTAATTCAGTGTACAGTTGTAACAATACATGTATGTGATGTTGTGAATATTAAACACGGGCTCAATTCATCTCCACACACAGAACTCTCAGTGTAGGACCAGGTAGTTCAGCATTTGCTGTATTTGAGTGCACAGTTGTAACATTACATGTATGTCATGTTGTGAATGTTAAACATGCGCACCACTTATCTCAACACACAGAACACTCAGTGGAATACCAGGTAGTTCAGCAATTTTTGTAATTCAGTGTGGAGTTGTAACAAAACATGTATGTGATGTTGTGAACATTAAACACGCGCGCAACTCATCTCACAACACAGAACTCTAACTGTAAAACCAGGTAGTTCAGCATTTTTTTTTAATTCAGTGTACAGTTGTAACAATACATGTATGTGATGTTGTGAATATTAAACACGGGCTCAATTCATCTCCACACACAGAACTCTCAGTGTAGGACCAGGTAGTTCAGCATTTGCTGTATTTGAGTGCACAGTTGTAACATTACATGTATGTCATGTTGTGAATGTTAAACATGCGCACCACTTATCTCAACACACAGAACACTCAGTGCAATACCAGGTAGTTCAGCAATTTTTGTAATTCAGTGTGGAGTTGTAACAAAACATGTATGTGATGTTGTGAACATTAAACACGCGCGCAACTCATCTCACAACACAGAACTCTAACTGTAAAACCAGGTAGTTCAGCATTTTTTTTTAATTCAGTGTACAGTTGTAACAATACATGTATGTGATGTTGTGAATATTAAACACGGGCTCAATTCATCTCCACACACAGAACTCTCAGTGTAGGACCAGGTAGTTCAGCATTTGCTGTATTTGAGTGCACAGTTGTAACATTACATGTATGTCATGTTGTGAATGTTAAACATGCGCACCACTTATCTCAACACACAGAACACTCAGTGCAATACCAGGTAGTTCAGCAATTTTTGTAATTCAGTGTGGAGTTGTAACAAAACATGTATGTGATGTTGTGAACATTAAACACGCGCGCAACTCATCTCACAACACAGAACTCTAACTGTAAAACCAGGTAGTTCAGCATTTTTTTTTAATTCAGTGTACAGTTGTAACAATACATGTATGTGATGTTGTGAATATTAAACACGGGCTCAATTCATCTCCACACACAGAATTCTCAGTGTAGTAACCAGGTAGTTCAGCATTTGCTGAATTTGAGAGCACAGTTGTAACATTACATGTATGTCATGTTGTGAATATTAAACACACTCGCCACTCATCTCACCACACAGAACTCTCAACTACTAGGTAGTTCACCATTTTTTGTATTTGAGTGCACAGTTGTAACATTACATGTATGTCACGTTGTGAAAGTTAAACATGCGCACCACTTATCTCAACACACAGAACGCTCAGTGCAATAGCAGGTAGTTCAGCAATTTTTGTAATTCAGTGTGGAGTTGTAACAAAACATGTACGTGATGTTGTGAACATTAAACACGCGCGCAACTCATCTCACAACACAGAACTCTAACTGTAAAACCAGGTAGTTCAGCATTTTTTTTTTATTCAGTGTACAGTTGTAACAATACATGTATGTGATGTTGTGAATATTAAACACGGGCTCAATTCATCTCCACACACAGAACTCTCAGTGTAGTACCAGGTAGTTCAGCATTTGCTGAATTTGAGAGCACAGTTGTAAAATTACATGTATGTCATGTTGTGAATATTAAACACGCTCGCCACTCATCTCACCACACAGAACTCTCAACTACTAGGTAGTTCACCATTTTTTGTATTTGAGTGCACAGTTGTAACATTACATGTATGTCACGTTGTGAAAGTTAAACATGCGCACCACTTATCTCAACACACAGAACGCTCAGTGCAATAGCAGGTAGTTCAGGAATTTTTTTAATTCAGTGTGGAGTTGTAACAAAACATGTATGTGATGATGTAAACATTAAACATGCGCGCAACTCATCTCACAACACAGAACTCTAACTGTAAAAACAGGTAGTTCAGCATTTTTTTTTAATTCAGTGTACAGTTGTAACAATACATGTATGTGATGTTGTGAATATTAAACACGGGCTCAATTCATCTCCACACACAGAACTATCAGTGTAGTACCAGGTAGTTCAGCATTTGCTGTATTTGAGTGCACAGTTGTAACATTACATGTATGTCATGTTGTGAATGTTAAACATGCGCACCACTTATCTCAACACACAGAACACTCAGTGCAATACCAGGTAGTTCAGCAATTTTTGTAATTCAGTGTGAAGTTGTAACAAAACATGTATGTGATGTTGTGAATATTAAACAAGGGCTCAATTCATCTCCACACACAGAACTCTCAGTGTAGTACCAGGTAGTTCAGCATTTGCTGCATTTGAGAGCACAGTTGTAACGCTCGCCACTCATCTCACCACACAGAACTCTCAACTACCAGGTAGTTCACCATTTTTTGTATTTGAGTGCACAGTTGTAACATTACATGTATGTCATGTTGTGAATAATAAACATGCGCGCCACTCATCTCAACACACAGAATGCTCAGTGTATTACCAGGTAGTTTAGCATTTTCTGTATTTGAGTGCACAGTTGTAATATTACATGTATGTCATGTTGTGAATAATAAACATTTGCGCCACTCATCTCAACACACAGAACGCTCAGTGCAATACCAGGTAGTTCAGCAATTTTTGTAATTCAGTGTGGAGTTGTAACAAAACATGTATGTGATGTTGTAAACATTAAACACGCGCGCAACTCATCTCACAACACAGAACTCTAACTGTAAAACCAGGTAGTTCAGCATTTTTTTTTAATTCAGTGTACAGTTGTAACAATACATGTATGTGATGTTGTGAATATTAAACACGGGCTCAATTCATCTCCACACACAGAACTATCAGTGTAGTACCAGGTAGTTCAGCATTTGCTGTATTTGAGTGCACAGTTGTAACATTACATGTATGTCATGTTGTGAATGTTAAACATGCGCACCACTTATCTCAACACACAGAACACTCAGTGCAATACCAGGTAGTTCAGCAATTTTTGTAATTCAGTGTGAAGTTGTAACAAAACATGTATGTGATGTTGTGAATATTAAACAAGGGCTCAATTCATCTCCACACACAGAACTCTCAGTGTAGTACCAGGTAGTTCAGCATTTGCTGCATTTGAGAGCACAGTTGTAACGCTCGCCACTCATCTCACCACACAGAACTCTCAACTACCAGGTAGTTCACCATTTTTTGTATTTGAGTGCACAGTTGTAACATTACATGTATGTCATGTTGTGAATAATAAACATGCGCGCCACTCATCTCAACACACAGAATGCTCAGTGTATTACCAGGTAGTTTAGCATTTTCTGTATTTGAGTGCACAGTTGTAATATTACATGTATGTCATGTTGTGAATAATAAACATTTGCGCCACTCATCTCAACACACAGAACGCTCAGTGCAATACCAGGTAGTTCAGCAATTTTTGTAATTCAGTGTACAGTTGTAACAATACATGTATGTGATGTTGTGAATATTAAACACGGGCTCAATTCATCTCCACACACAGAACTCTCAGTGTAGGACCAGGTAGTTCAGCATTTGCTGTATTTGAGTGCACAGTTGTAACATTACATGTATGTCATGTTGTGAATGTTAAACATGCGCACCACTTATCTCAACACACAGAACACTCAGTGGAATACCAGGTAGTTCAGCAATTTTTGTAATTCAGTGTGGAGTTGTAACAAAACATGTATGTGATGTTGTGAACATTAAACACGCGCGCAACTCATCTCACAACACAGAACTCTAACTGTAAAACCAGGTAGTTCAGAATTTTTTTTTTATTCAGTGTACAGTTGTAACAATACATGTATGTGATGTTGTGAATATTAAACACGGGCTCAATTCATCTCCACACACAGAACTCTCAGTGTAGTACCAGGTAGTTCAGCATTTGCTGAATTTGAGAGCACAGTTGTAACATTACATGTATGTCATGTTGTGAATATTAAACACGCTCGCCACTCATCTCACCACACAGAACTCTCAACTACTAGGTAGTTCACCATTTTTTGTATTTGAGTGCACAGTTGTAACATTACATGTATGTCACGTTGTGAAAGTTAAACATGCGCACCACTTATCTCAACACACAGAACGCTCAGTGCAATAGCAGGTAGTTCAGGAATTTTTTTAATTCAGTGTGGAGTTGTAACAAAACATGTATGTGATGATGTAAACATTAAACATGCGCGCAACTCATCTCACAACACAGAACTCTAACTGTAAAAACAGGTAGTTCAGCATTTTTTTTTAATTCAGTGTACAGTTGTAACAATACATGTATGTGATGTTGTGAATATTAAACACGGGCTCAATTCATCTCCACACACAGAACTATCAGTGTAGTACCAGGTAGTTCAGCATTTGCTGTATTTGAGTGCACAGTTGTAACATTACATGTATGTCATGTTGTGAATGTTAAACATGCGCACCACTTATCTCAACACACAGAACACTCAGTGCAATACCAGGTAGTTCAGCAATTTTTGTAATTCAGTGTGAAGTTGTAACAAAACATGTATGTGATGTTGTGAATATTAAACAAGGGCTCAATTCATCTCCACACACAGAACTCTCAGTGTAGTACCAGGTAGTTCAGCATTTGCTGCATTTGAGAGCACAGTTGTAACGCTCGCCACTCATCTCACCACACAGAACTCTCAACTACCAGGTAGTTCACCATTTTTTGTATTTGAGTGCACAGTTGTAACATTACATGTATGTCATGTTGTGAATAATAAACATGCGCGCCACTCATCTCAACACACAGAATGCTCAGTGTATTACCAGGTAGTTTAGCATTTTCTGTATTTGAGTGCACAGTTGTAATATTACATGTATGTCATGTTGTGAATAATAAACATTTGCGCCACTCATCTCAACACACAGAACGCTCAGTGCAATAGCAGGTAGTTCAGCAATTTTTGTAATTCAGTGTGGAGTTGTAACAAAACATGTACGTGATGTTGTGAACATTAAACACGCGCGCAACTCATCTCACAACACAGAACTCTAACTGTAAAACCAGGTAGTTCAGCATTTTTTTTTAATTCAGTGTACAGTTGTAACAATACATGTATGTGATGTTGTGAATATTAAACACGGGCTCAATTCATCTCCACACACAGAACTCTCAGTGTAGTACCAGGTAGTTCAGCATTTGCTGAATTTGAGAGCACAGTTGTAAAATTACATGTATGTCATGTTGTGAATATTAAACACGCTCGCCACTCATCTCACCACACAGAACTCTCAACTACTAGGTAGTTCACCATTTTTTGTATTTGAGTGCACAGTTGTAACATTACATGTATGTCACGTTGTGAAAGTTAAACATGCGCACCACTTATCTCAACACACAGAACGCTCAGTGCAATAGCAGGTAGTTCAGGAATTTTTTTAATTCAGTGTGGAGTTGTAACAAAACATGTATGTGATGATGTAAACATTAAACATGCGCGCAACTCATCTCACAACACAGAACTCTAACTGTAAAAACAGGTAGTTCAGCATTTTTTTTTAATTCAGTGTACAGTTGTAACAATACATGTATGTGATGTTGTGAATATTAAACACGGGCTCAATTCATCTCCACACACAGAACTATCAGTGTAGTACCAGGTAGTTCAGCATTTGCTGTATTTGAGTGCACAGTTGTAACATTACATGTATGTCATGTTGTGAATGTTAAACATGCGCACCACTTATCTCAACACACAGAACACTCAGTGCAATACCAGGTAGTTCAGCAATTTTTGTAATTCAGTGTGAAGTTGTAACAAAACATGTATGTGATGTTGTGAATATTAAACAAGGGCTCAATTCATCTCCACACACAGAACTCTCAGTGTAGTACCAGGTAGTTCAGCATTTGCTGCATTTGAGAGCACAGTTGTAACGCTCGCCACTCATCTCACCACACAGAACTCTCAACTACCAGGTAGTTCACCATTTTTTGTATTTGAGTGCACAGTTGTAACATTACATGTATGTCATGTTGTGAATAATAAACATGCGCGCCACTCATCTCAACACACAGAATGCTCAGTGTATTACCAGGTAGTTTAGCATTTTCTGTATTTGAGTGCACAGTTGTAATATTACATGTATGTCATGTTGTGAATAATAAACATTTGCGCCACTCATCTCAACACACAGAACGCTCAGTGCAATACCAGGTAGTTCAGCAATTTTTGTAATTCAGTGTGGAGTTGTAACAAAACATGTATGTGATGTTGTAAACATTAAACACGCGCGCAACTCATCTCACAACACAGAACTCTAACTGTAAAACCAGGTAGTTCAGCATTTTTTTTTAATTCAGTGTACAGTTGTAACAATACATGTATGTGATGTTGTGAATATTAAACACGGGCTCAATTCATCTCCACACACAGAACTATCAGTGTAGTACCAGGTAGTTCAGCATTTGCTGTATTTGAGTGCACAGTTGTAACATTACATGTATGTCATGTTGTGAATGTTAAACATGCGCACCACTTATCTCAACACACAGAACACTCAGTGCAATACCAGGTAGTTCAGCAATTTTTGTAATTCAGTGTGAAGTTGTAACAAAACATGTATGTGATGTTGTGAATATTAAACAAGGGCTCAATTCATCTCCACACACAGAACTCTCAGTGTAGTACCAGGTAGTTCAGCATTTGCTGCATTTGAGAGCACAGTTGTAACGCTCGCCACTCATCTCACCACACAGAACTCTCAACTACCAGGTAGTTCACCATTTTTTGTATTTGAGTGCACAGTTGTAACATTACATGTATGTCATGTTGTGAATAATAAACATGCGCGCCACTCATCTCAACACACAGAATGCTCAGTGTATTACCAGGTAGTTTAGCATTTTCTGTATTTGAGTGCACAGTTGTAATATTACATGTATGTCATGTTGTGAATAATAAACATTTGCGCCACTCATCTCAACACACAGAACGCTCAGTGCAATACCAGGTAGTTCAGCAATTTTTGTAATTCAGTGTACAGTTGTAACAATACATGTATGTGATGTTGTGAATATTAAACACGGGCTCAATTCATCTCCACACACAGAACTCTCAGTGTAGGACCAGGTAGTTCAGCATTTGCTGTATTTGAGTGCACAGTTGTAACATTACATGTATGTCATGTTGTGAATGTTAAACATGCGCACCACTTATCTCAACACACAGAACACTCAGTGGAATACCAGGTAGTTCAGCAATTTTTGTAATTCAGTGTGGAGTTGTAACAAAACATGTATGTGATGTTGTGAACATTAAACACGCGCGCAACTCATCTCACAACACAGAACTCTAACTGTAAAACCAGGTAGTTCAGAATTTTTTTTTTATTCAGTGTACAGTTGTAACAATACATGTATGTGATGTTGTGAATATTAAACACGGGCTCAATTCATCTCCACACACAGAACTCTCAGTGTAGTACCAGGTAGTTCAGCATTTGCTGAATTTGAGAGCACAGTTGTAACATTACATGTATGTCATGTTGTGAATATTAAACACGCTCGCCACTCATCTCACCACACAGAACTCTCAACTACTAGGTAGTTCACCATTTTTTGTATTTGAGTGCACAGTTGTAACATTACATGTATGTCACGTTGTGAAAGTTAAACATGCGCACCACTTATCTCAACACACAGAACGCTCAGTGCAATAGCAGGTAGTTCAGGAATTTTTTTAATTCAGTGTGGAGTTGTAACAAAACATGTATGTGATGATGTAAACATTAAACATGCGCGCAACTCATCTCACAACACAGAACTCTAACTGTAAAAACAGGTAGTTCAGCATTTTTTTTTAATTCAGTGTACAGTTGTAACAATACATGTATGTGATGTTGTGAATATTAAACACGGGCTCAATTCATCTCCACACACAGAACTATCAGTGTAGTACCAGGTAGTTCAGCATTTGCTGTATTTGAGTGCACAGTTGTAACATTACATGTATGTCATGTTGTGAATGTTAAACATGCGCACCACTTATCTCAACACACAGAACACTCAGTGCAATACCAGGTAGTTCAGCAATTTTTGTAATTCAGTGTGAAGTTGTAACAAAACATGTATGTGATGTTGTGAATATTAAACAAGGGCTCAATTCATCTCCACACACAGAACTCTCAGTGTAGTACCAGGTAGTTCAGCATTTGCTGCATTTGAGAGCACAGTTGTAACGCTCGCCACTCATCTCACCACACAGAACTCTCAACTACCAGGTAGTTCACCATTTTTTGTATTTGAGTGCACAGTTGTAACATTACATGTATGTCATGTTGTGAATAATAAACATGCGCGCCACTCATCTCAACACACAGAATGCTCAGTGTATTACCAGGTAGTTTAGCATTTTCTGTATTTGAGTGCACAGTTGTAATATTACATGTATGTCATGTTGTGAATAATAAACATTTGCGCCACTCATCTCAACACACAGAACGCTCAGTGCAATACCAGGTAGTTCAGCAATTTTTGTAATTCAGTGTGGAGTTGTAACAAAACATGTATGTGATGTTGTAAACATTAAACACGCGCGCAACTCATCTCACAACACAGAACTCTAACTGTAAAACCAGGTAGTTCAGCATTTTTTTTTAATTCAGTGTACAGTTGTAACAATACATGTATGTGATGTTGTGAATATTAAACACGGGCTCAATTCATCTCCACACACAGAACTATCAGTGTAGTACCAGGTAGTTCAGCATTTGCTGTATTTGAGTGCACAGTTGTAACATTACATGTATGTCATGTTGTGAATGTTAAACATGCGCACCACTTATCTCAACACACAGAACACTCAGTGCAATACCAGGTAGTTCAGCAATTTTTGTAATTCAGTGTGAAGTTGTAACAAAACATGTATGTGATGTTGTGAATATTAAACAAGGGCTCAATTCATCTCCACACACAGAACTCTCAGTGTAGTACCAGGTAGTTCAGCATTTGCTGCATTTGAGAGCACAGTTGTAACGCTCGCCACTCATCTCACCACACAGAACTCTCAACTACCAGGTAGTTCACCATTTTTTGTATTTGAGTGCACAGTTGTAACATTACATGTATGTCATGTTGTGAATAATAAACATGCGCGCCACTCATCTCAACACACAGAATGCTCAGTGTATTACCAGGTAGTTTAGCATTTTCTGTATTTGAGTGCACAGTTGTAATATTACATGTATGTCATGTTGTGAATAATAAACATTTGCGCCACTCATCTCAACACACAGAACGCTCAGTGCAATACCAGGTAGTTCAGCAATTTTTGTAATTCAGTGTGGAGTTGTAACAAAACATGTATGTGATGTTGTAAACATTAAACACGCGCGCAACTCATCTCACAACACAGAAGTCTAACTGTAAAACCAGGTAGTTCAGCATTTTCTTTTAATTCAGTGTACAGTTGTAACAATACATGTATGTGATGTTGTGAATATTAAACACGGGCTCAATTCATCTCCACACACAGAACTCTCAGTGTAGGACCAGGTAGTTCAGCATTTGCTGTATTTGAGTGCACAGTTGTAACATTACATGTATGTCATGTTGTGAATGTTAAACATGCGCACCACTTATCTCAACACACAGAACACTCAGTGGAATACCAGGTAGTTCAGCAATTTTTGTAATTCAGTGTGGAGTTGTAACAAAACATGTATGTGATGTTGTGAACATTAAACACGCGCGCAACTCATCTCACAACACAGAACTCTAACTGTAAAACCAGGTAGTTCAGAATTTTTTTTTTATTCAGTGTACAGTTGTAACAATACATGTATGTGATGTTGTGAATATTAAACACGGGCTCAATTCATCTCCACACACAGAACTCTCAGTGTAGTACCAGGTAGTTCAGCATTTGCTGAATTTGAGAGCACAGTTGTAACATTACATGTATGTCATGTTGTGAATATTAAACACGCTCGCCACTCATCTCACCACAGAGAACTCTCAACTACTAGGTAGTTCACCATTTTTTGTATTTGAGTGCACAGTTGTAACATTACATGTATGTCACGTTGTGAAAGTTAAACATGCGCACCACTTATCTCAACACACAGAACGCTCAGTGCAATAGCAGGTAGTTCAGGAATTTTTTTAATTCAGTGTGGAGTTGTAACAAAACATGTATGTGATGATGTAAACATTAAACATGCGCGCAACTCATCTCACAACACAGAACTCTAACTGTAAAACCAGGTAGTTCAGCATTTTTTTTTAATTCAGTGTACAGTTGTAACAATACATGTATGTGATGTTGTGAATATTAAACACGGGCTCAATTCATCTCCACACACAGAACTATCAGTGTAGTACCAGGTAGTTCAGCATTTGCTGTATTTGAGTGCACAGTTGTAACATTACATGTATGTCATGTTGTGAATGTTAAACATGCGCACCACTTATCTCAACACACAGAACACTCAGTGCAATACCAGGTAGTTCAGCAATTTTTGTAATTCAGTGTGAAGTTGTAACAAAACATGTATGTGATGTTGTGAATATTAAACAAGGGCTCAATTCATCTCCACACACAGAACTCTCAGTGTAGTACCAGGTAGTTCAGCATTTGCTGCATTTGAGAGCACAGTTGTAACGCTCGCCACTCATCTCACCACACAGAACTCTCAACTACCAGGTAGTTCACCATTTTTTGTATTTGAGTGCACAGTTGTAACATTACATGTATGTCATGTTGTGAATAATAAACATGCGCGCCACTCATCTCAACACACAGAATGCTCAGTGTATTACCAGGTAGTTTAGCATTTTCTGTATTTGAGTGCACAGTTGTAATATTACATGTATGTCATGTTGTGAATAATAAACATTTGCGCCACTCATCTCAACACACAGAACGCTCAGTGCAATACCAGGTAGTTCAGCAATTTTTGTAATTCAGTGTGGAGTTGTAACAAAACATGTATGTGATGTTGTAAACATTAAACACGCGCGCAACTCATCTCACAACACAGAACTCTAACTGTAAAACCAGGTAGTTCAGCATTTTTTTTTAATTCAGTGTACAGTTGTAACAATACATGTATGTGATGTTGTGAATATTAAACACGGGCTCAATTCATCTCCACACACAGAACTATCAGTGTAGTACCAGGTAGTTCAGCATTTGCTGTATTTGAGTGCACAGTTGTAACATTACATGTATGTCATGTTGTGAATGTTAAACATGCGCACCACTTATCTCAACACACAGAACACTCAGTGCAATACCAGGTAGTTCAGCAATTTTTGTAATTCAGTGTGAAGTTGTAACAAAACATGTATGTGATGTTGTGAATATTAAACAAGGGCTCAATTCATCTCCACACACAGAACTCTCAGTGTAGTACCAGGTAGTTCAGCATTTGCTGCATTTGAGAGCACAGTTGTAACGCTCGCCACTCATCTCACCACACAGAACTCTCAACTACCAGGTAGTTCACCATTTTTTGTATTTGAGTGCACAGTTGTAACATTACATGTATGTCATGTTGTGAATAATAAACATGCGCGCCACTCATCTCAACACACAGAATGCTCAGTGTATTACCAGGTAGTTTAGCATTTTCTGTATTTGAGTGCACAGTTGTAATATTACATGTATGTCATGTTGTGAATAATAAACATTTGCGCCACTCATCTCAACACACAGAACGCTCAGTGCAATACCAGGTAGTTCAGCAATTTTTGTAATTCAGTGTGGAGTTGTAACAAAACATGTATGTGATGTTGTAAACATTAAACACGCGCGCAACTCATCTCACAACACAGAAGTCTAACTGTAAAACCAGGTAGTTCAGCATTTTCTTTTAATTCAGTGTACAGTTGTAACAATACATGTATGTGATGTTGTGAATATTAAACACGGGCTCAATTCATCTCCACACACAGAACTCTCAGTGTAGGACCAGGTAGTTCAGCATTTGCTGTATTTGAGTGCACAGTTGTAACATTACATGTATGTCATGTTGTGAATGTTAAACATGCGCACCACTTATCTCAACACACAGAACACTCAGTGCAATACCAGGTAGTTCAGCAATTTTTGTAATTCAGTGTGGAGTTGTAACAAAACATGTATGTGATGTTGTGAACATTAAACACGCGCGCAACTCATCTCACAACACAGAACTCTAACTTTAAAACCAGGTAGTTCAGCATTTTTTTTAAATTCAGTGTACAGTTGTAACAATACATGTATGTGATGTTGTGAATATTAAACACGGGCTCAATTCATCTCCACACACAGAACTCTCAGTGTAGTACCAGGTAGTTCAGCATTTGCTGAATTTGAGAGCACAGTTGTAACATTACATGTATGTCATGTTGTGAATATTAAACACGCTCGCCACTCATCTCACCACAGAGAACTCTCAACTACTAGGTAGTTCACCATTTTTTGTATTTGAGTGCACAGTTGTAACATTACATGTATGTCACGTTGTGAAAGTTAAACATGCGCACCACTTATCTCAACACACAGAACGCTCAGTGCAATAGCAGGTAGTTCAGGAATTTTTTTAATTCAGTGTGGAGTTGTAACAAAACATGTATGTGATGATGTAAACATTAAACATGCGCGCAACTCATCTCACAACACAGAACTCTAACTGTAAAACCAGGTAGTTCAGCATTTTTTTTTAATTCAGTGTACAGTTGTAACAATACATGTATGTGATGTTGTGAATATTAAACACGGGCTCAATTCATCTCCACACACAGAACTATCAGTGTAGTACCAGGTAGTTCAGCATTTGCTGTATTTGAGTGCACAGTTGTAACATTACATGTATGTCATGTTGTGAATGTTAAACATGCGCACCACTTATCTCAACACACAGAACACTCAGTGCAATACCAGGTAGTTCAGCAATTTTTGTAATTCAGTGTGAAGTTGTAACAAAACATGTATGTGATGTTGTGAATATTAAACAAGGGCTCAATTCATCTCCACACACAGAACTCTCAGTGTAGTACCAGGTAGTTCAGCATTTGCTGCATTTGAGAGCACAGTTGTAACGCTCGCCACTCATCTCACCACACAGAACTCTCAACTACCAGGTAGTTCACCATTTTTTGTATTTGAGTGCACAGTTGTAACATTACATGTATGTCATGTTGTGAATAATAAACATGCGCGCCACTCATCTCAACACACAGAATGCTCAGTGTATTACCAGGTAGTTTAGCATTTTCTGTATTTGAGTGCACAGTTGTAATATTACATGTATGTCATGTTGTGAATAATAAACATTTGCGCCACTCATCTCAACACACAGAACGCTCAGTGCAATACCAGGTAGTTCAGCAATTTTTGTAATTCAGTGTGGAGTTGTAACAAAACATGTATGTGATGTTGTAAACATTAAACACGCGCGCAACTCATCTCACAACACAGAACTCTAACTGTAAAACCAGGTAGTTCAGCATTTTTTTTTAATTCAGTGTACAGTTGTAACAATACATGTATGTGATGTTGTGAATATTAAACACGGGCTCAATTCATCTCCACACACAGAACTATCAGTGTAGTACCAGGTAGTTCAGCATTTGCTGTATTTGAGTGCACAGTTGTAACATTACATGTATGTCATGTTGTGAATGTTAAACATGCGCACCACTTATCTCAACACACAGAACACTCAGTGCAATACCAGGTAGTTCAGCAATTTTTTTAATTCAGTGTGAAGTTGTAACAAAACATGTATGTGATGTTGTGAATATTAAACAAGGGCTCAATTCATCTCCACACACAGAACTCTCAGTGTAGTACCAGGTAGTTCAGCATTTGCTGCATTTGAGAGCACAGTTGTAACGCTCGCCACTCATCTCACCACACAGAACTCTCAACTACCAGGTAGTTCACCATTTTTTGTATTTGAGTGCACAGTTGTAACATTACATGTATGTCATGTTGTGAATAATAAACATGCGCGCCACTCATCTCAACACACAGAATGCTCAGTGTATTACCAGGTAGTTTAGCATTTTCTGTATTTGAGTGCACAGTTGTAATATTACATGTATGTCATGTTGTGAATAATAAACATTTGCGCCACTCATCTCAACACACAGAACGCTCAGTGCAATACCAGGTAGTTCAGCAATTTTTGTAATTCAGTGTGGAGTTGTAACAAAACATGTATGTGATGTTGTAAACATTAAACACGCGCGCAACTCATCTCACAACACAGAAGTCTAACTGTAAAACCAGGTAGTTCAGCATTTTCTTTTAATTCAGTGTACAGTTGTAACAATACATGTATGTGATGTTGTGAATATTAAACACGGGCTCAATTCATCTCCACACACAGAACTCTCAGTGTAGGACCAGGTAGTTCAGCATTTGCTGTATTTGAGTGCACAGTTGTAACATTACATGTATGTCATGTTGTGAATGTTAAACATGCGCACCACTTATCTCAACACACAGAACACTCAGTGCAATACCAGGTAGTTCAGCAATTTTTGTAATTCAGTGTGGAGTTGTAACAAAACATGTATGTGATGTTGTGAACATTAAACACGCGCGCAACTCATCTCACAACACAGAACTCTAACTGTAAAACCAGGTAGTTCAGCATTTTTTTTTTATTCAGTGTACAGTTGTAACAATACATGTATGTGATGTTGTGAATATTAAACACGGGCTCAATTCATCTCCACACACAGAACTCTCAGTGTAGTACCAGGTAGTTCAGCATTTGCTGAATTTGAGAGCACAGTTGTAACATTACATGTATGTCATGTTGTGAATATTAAACACGCTCGCCACTCATCTCACCACACAGAACTCTCAACTACTAGGTAGTTCACCATTTTTTGTATTTGAGTGCACAGTTGTAACATTAAATGTATGTCACGTTGTGAAAGTTAAACATGCGCACCACTTATCTCAACACACAGAACGCTCAGTGCAATAGCAGGTAGTTCAGGATTTTTTTTAATTCAGTGTGGAGTTGTAACAAAACCTGTATGTGATGATGTAAACATTAAACATGCGCGCAACTCATCTCACAACACAGAACTCTAACTGTAAAACCAGGTAGTTCAGCATTTTTTTTTAATTCAGTGTACAGTTGTAACAATACATGTATGTGATGTTGTGAATATTAAACACGGGCTCAATTCATCTCCACACACAGAACTATCAGTGTAGTACCAGGTAGTTCAGCATTTGCTGTATTTGAGTGCACAGTTGTAACATTACATGTATGTCATGTTGTGAATGTTAAACATGCGCACCACTTATCTCAACACACAGAACACTCAGTGCAATACCAGGTAGTTCAGCAATTTTTGTAATTCAGTGTGAAGTTGTAACAAAACATGTATGTGATGTTGTGAATATTAAACAAGGGCTCAATTCATCTCCACACACAGAACTCTCAGTGTAGTACCAGGTAGTTCAGCATTTGCTGCATTTGAGAGCACAGTTGTAACGCTCGCCACTCATCTCACCACACAGAACTCTCAACTACCAGGTAGTTCACCATTTTTTGTATTTGAGTGCACAGTTGTAACATTACATGTATGTCATGTTGTGAATAATAAACATGCGCGCCACTCATCTCAACACACAGAATGCTCAGTGTATTACCAGGTAGTTTAGCATTTTCTGTATTTGAGTGCACAGTTGTAATATTACATGTATGTCATGTTGTGAATAATAAACATTTGCGCCACTCATCTGAACACACAGAACGCTCAGTGCAATACCAGGTAGTTCAGCAATTTTTGTAATTCAGTGTGGAGTTGTAACAAAACATGTATGTGATGTTGTAAACATTAAACACGCGCGCAACTCATCTCACAACACAGAACTCTAACTGTAAAACCAGGTAGTTCAGCATTTTTTTTTAATTCAGTGTACAGTTGTAACAATACATGTATGTGATGTTGTGAATATTAAACACGGGCTCAATTCATCTCCACACACAGAACTATCAGTGTAGTACCAGGTAGTTCAGCATTTGCTGTATTTGAGTGCACAGTTGTAACATTACATGTATGTCATGTTGTGAATGTTAAACATGCGCACCACTTATCTCAACACACAGAACACTCAGTGCAATACCAGGTAGTTCAGCAATTTTTGTAATTCAGTGTGAAGTTGTAACAAAACATGTATGTGATGTTGTGAATATTAAACAAGGGCTCAATTCATCTCCACACACAGAACTCTCAGTGTAGTACCAGGTAGTTCAGCATTTGCTGCATTTGAGAGCACAGTTGTAACGCTCGCCACTCATCTCACCACACAGAACTCTCAACTACCAGGTAGTTCACCATTTTTTGTATTTGAGTGCACAGTTGTAACATTACATGTATGTCATGTTGTGAATAATAAACATGCGCGCCACTCATCTCAACACACAGAATGCTCAGTGTATTACCAGGTAGTTTAGCATTTTCTGTATTTGAGTGCACAGTTGTAATATTACATGTATGTCATGTTGTGAATAATAAACATTTGCGCCACTCATCTCAACACACAGAACGCTCAGTGCAATACCAGGTAGTTCAGCAATTTTTGTAATTCAGTGTGGAGTTGTAACAAAACATGTATGTGATGTTGTAAACATTAAACACGCGCGCAACTCATCTCACAACACAGAAGTCTAACTGTAAAACCAGGTAGTTCAGCATTTTCTTTTAATTCAGTGTACAGTTGTAACAATACATGTATGTGATGTTGTGAATATTAAACACGGGCTCAATTCATCTCCACACACAGAACTCTCAGTGTAGGACCAGGTAGTTCAGCATTTGCTGTATTTGAGTGCACAGTTGTAACATTACATGTATGTCATGTTGTGAATGTTAAACATGCGCACCACTTATCTCAACACACAGAACACTCAGTGCAATACCAGGTAGTTCAGCAATTTTTGTAATTCAGTGTGGAGTTGTAACAAAACATGTATGTGATGTTGTGAACATTAAACACGCGCGCAACTCATCTCACAACACAGAACTCTAACTGTAAAACCAGGTAGTTCAGCATTTTTTTTTAATTCAGTGTACAGTTGTAACAATACATGTATGTGATGTTGTGAATATTAAACACGGGCTCAATTCATCTCCACACACAGAATTCTCAGTGTAGTAACCAGGTAGTTCAGCATTTGCTGAATTTGAGAGCACAGTTGTAACATTACATGTATGTCATGTTGTGAATATTAAACACACTCGCCACTCATCTCACCACACAGAACTCTCAACTACTAGGTAGTTCACCATTTTTTGTATTTGAGTGCACAGTTGTAACATTACATGTATGTCACGTTGTGAAAGTTAAACATGCGCACCACTTATCTCAACACACAGAACGCTCAGTGCAATAGCAGGTAGTTCAGCAATTTTTGTAATTCAGTGTGGAGTTGTAACAAAACATGTATGTGATGTTGTGAACATTAAACACGCGCGCAACTCATCTCACAACACAGAACTCTAACTGTAAAACCAGGTAGTTCAGCATTTTTTTTTTATTCAGTGTACAGTTGTAACAATACATGTATGTGATGTTGTGAATATTAAACACGGGCTCAATTCATCTCCACACACAGAACTCTCAGTGTAGTACCAGGTAGTTCAGCATTTGCTGAATTTGAGAGCACAGTTGTAACATTACATGTATGTCATGTTGTGAATATTAAACACGCTCGCCACTCATCTCACCACACAGAACTCTCAACTACTAGGTAGTTCACCATTTTTTGTATTTGAGTGCACAGTTGTAACATTACATGTATGTCACGTTGTGAAAGTTAAACATGCGCACCACTTATCTCAACACACAGAACGCTCAGTGCAATAGCAGGTAGTTCAGGAATTTTTTTAATTCAGTGTGGAGTTGTAACAAAACATGTATGTGATGATGTAAACATTAAACATGCGCGCAACTCATCTCACAACACAGAACTCTAACTGTAAAAACAGGTAGTTCAGCATTTTTTTTTAATTCAGTGTACAGTTGTAACAATACATGTATGTGATGTTGTGAATATTAAACACGGGCTCAATTCATCTCCACACACAGAACTATCAGTGTAGTACCAGGTAGTTCAGCATTTGCTGTATTTGAGTGCACAGTTGTAACATTACATGTATGTCATGTTGTGAATGTTAAACATGCGCACCACTTATCTCAACACACAGAACACTCAGTGCAATACCAGGTAGTTCAGCAATTTTTGTAATTCAGTGTGAAGTTGTAACAAAACATGTATGTGATGTTGTGAATATTAAACAAGGGCTCAATTCATCTCCACACACAGAACTCTCAGTGTAGTACCAGGTAGTTCAGCATTTGCTGCATTTGAGAGCACAGTTGTAACGCTCGCCACTCATCTCACCACACAGAACTCTCAACTACCAGGTAGTTCACCATTTTTTGTATTTGAGTGCACAGTTGTAACATTACATGTATGTCATGTTGTGAATAATAAACATGCGCGCCACTCATCTCAACACACAGAATGCTCAGTGTATTACCAGGTAGTTTAGCATTTTCTGTATTTGAGTGCACAGTTGTAATATTACATGTATGTCATGTTGTGAATAATAAACATTTGCGCCACTCATCTCAACACACAGAACGCTCAGTGCAATACCAGGTAGTTCAGCAATTTTTGTAATTCAGTGTGGAGTTGTAACAAAACATGTATGTGATGTTGTAAACATTAAACACGCGCGCAACTCATCTCACAACACAGAACTCTAACTGTAAAACCAGGTAGTTCAGCATTTTTTTTTAATTCAGTGTACAGTTGTAACAATACATGTATGTGATGTTGTGAATATTAAACACGGGCTCAATTCATCTCCACACACAGAACTATCAGTGTAGTACCAGGTAGTTCAGCATTTGCTGTATTTGAGTGCACAGTTGTAACATTACATGTATGTCATGTTGTGAATGTTAAACATGCGCACCACTTATCTCAACACACAGAACACTCAGTGCAATACCAGGTAGTTCAGCAATTTTTGTAATTCAGTGTGAAGTTGTAACAAAACATGTATGTGATGTTGTGAATATTAAACAAGGGCTCAATTCATCTCCACACACAGAACTCTCAGTGTAGTACCAGGTAGTTCAGCATTTGCTGCATTTGAGAGCACAGTTGTAACGCTCGCCACTCATCTCACCACACAGAACTCTCAACTACCAGGTAGTTCACCATTTTTTGTATTTGAGTGCACAGTTGTAACATTACATGTATGTCATGTTGTGAATAATAAACATGCGCGCCACTCATCTCAACACACAGAATGCTCAGTGTATTACCAGGTAGTTTAGCATTTTCTGTATTTGAGTGCACAGTTGTAATATTACATGTATGTCATGTTGTGAATAATAAACATTTGCGCCACTCATCTCAACACACAGAACGCTCAGTGCAATACCAGGTAGTTCAGCAATTTTTGTAATTCAGTGTGGAGTTGTAACAAAACATGTATGTGATGTTGTAAACATTAAACACGCGCGCAACTCATCTCACAACACAGAAGTCTAACTGTAAAACCAGGTAGTTCAGCATTTTCTTTTAATTCAGTGTACAGTTGTAACAATACATGTATGTGATGTTGTGAATATTAAACACGGGCTCAATTCATCTCCACACACAGAACTCTCAGTGTAGGACCAGGTAGTTCAGCATTTGCTGTATTTGAGTGCACAGTTGTAACATTACATGTATGTCATGTTGTGAATGTTAAACATGCGCACCACTTATCTCAACACACAGAACACTCAGTGCAATACCAGGTAGTTCAGCAATTTTTGTAATTCAGTGTGGAGTTGTAACAAAACATGTATGTGATGTTGTGAACATTAAACACGCGCGCAACTCATCTCACAACACAGAACTCTAACTGTAAAACCAGGTAGTTCAGCATTTTTTTTTTATTCAGTGTACAGTTGTAACAATACATGTATGTGATGTTGTGAATATTAAACACGGGCTCAATTCATCTCCACACACAGAACTCTCAGTGTAGTACCAGGTAGTTCAGCATTTGCTGAATTTGAGAGCACAGTTGTAACATTACATGTATGTCATGTTGTGAATATTAAACACGCTCGCCACTCATCTCACCACACAGAACTCTCAACTACTAGGTAGTTCACCATTTTTTGTATTTGAGTGCACAGTTGTAACATTACATGTATGTCACGTTGTGAAAGTTAAACATGCGCACCACTTATCTCAACACACAGAACGCTCAGTGCAATAGCAGGTAGTTCAGGATTTTTTTTAATTCAGTGTGGAGTTGTAACAAAACATGTATGTGATGATGTAAACATTAAACATGCGCGCAACTCATCTCACAACACAGAACTCTAACTGTAAAACCAGGTAGTTCAGCATTTTTTTTTAATTCAGTGTACAGTTGTAACAATACATGTATGTGATGTTGTGAATATTAAACACGGGCTCAATTCATCTCCACACACAGAACTATCAGTGTAGTACCAGGTAGTTCAGCATTTGCTGTATTTGAGTGCACAGTTGTAACATTACATGTATGTCATGTTGTGAATGTTAAACATGCGCACCACTTATCTCAACACACAGAACACTCAGTGCAATACCAGGTAGTTCAGCAATTTTTTTAATTCAGTGTACAGTTGTAACAATACATGTATGTGATGTTGTGAATATTAAACACCGGCTCAATTCATCTCCACACACAGAACTATCAGTGTAGTACCAGGTAGTTCAGCATTTGCTGTATTTGAGTGCACAGTTGTAACATTACATGTATGTCATGTTGTGAATGTTAAACATGCGCACCACTTATCTCAACACACAGAACACTCAGTGCAATACCAGGTAGTTCAGCAATTTTTGTAATTCAGTGTGAAGTTGTAACAAAACATGTATGTGATGTTGTGAATATTAAACAAGGGCTCAATTCATCTCCACACACAGAACTCTCAGTGTAGTACCAGGTAGTTCAGCATTTGCTGCATTTGAGAGCACAGTTGTAACGCTCGCCACTCATCTCACCACACAGAACTCTCAACTACCAGGTAGTTCACCATTTTTTGTATTTGAGTGCACAGTTGTAACATTACATGTATGTCATGTTGTGAATAATAAACATGCGCGCCACTCATCTCAACACACAGAATGCTCAGTGTATTACCAGGTAGTTTAGCATTTTCTGTATTTGAGTGCACAGTTGTAATATTACATGTATGTCATGTTGTGAATAATAAACATTTGCGCCACTCATCTCAACACACAGAACGCTCAGTGCAATACCAGGTAGTTCAGCAATTTTTGTAATTCAGTGTGGAGTTGTAACAAAACATGTATGTGATGTTGTAAACATTAAACACGCGCGCAACTCATCTCACAACACAGAACTCTAACTGTAAAACCAGGTAGTTCAGCATTTTTTTTTAATTCAGTGTACAGTTGTAACAATACATGTATGTGATGTTGTGAATATTAAACACGGGCTCAATTCATCTCCACACACAGAACTATCAGTGTAGTACCAGGTAGTTCAGCATTTGCTGTATTTGAGTGCACAGTTGTAACATTACATGTATGTCATGTTGTGAATGTTAAACATGCGCACCACTTATCTCAACACACAGAACACTCAGTGCAATACCAGGTAGTTCAGCAATTTTTGTAATTCAGTGTGAAGTTGTAACAAAACATGTATGTGATGTTGTGAATATTAAACAAGGGCTCAATTCATCTCCACACACAGAACTCTCAGTGTAGTACCAGGTAGTTCAGCATTTGCTGCATTTGAGAGCACAGTTGTAACGCTCGCCACTCATCTCACCACACAGAACTCTCAACTACCAGGTAGTTCACCATTTTTTGTATTTGAGTGCACAGTTGTAACATTACATGTATGTCATGTTGTGAATAATAAACATGCGCGCCACTCATCTCAACACACAGAATGCTCAGTGTATTACCAGGTAGTTTAGCATTTTCTGTATTTGAGTGCACAGTTGTAATATTACATGTATGTCATGTTGTGAATAATAAACATTTGCGCCACTCATCTCAACACACAGAACGCTCAGTGCAATACCAGGTAGTTCAGCAATTTTTGTAATTCAGTGTGGAGTTGTAACAAAACATGTATGTGATGTTGTAAACATTAAACACGCGCGCAACTCATCTCACAACACAGAACTCTAACTGTAAAACCAGGTAGTTCAGCATTTTTTTTTAATTCAGTGTACAGTTGTAACAATACATGTATGTGATGTTGTGAATATTAAACACGGGCTCAATTCATCTCCACACACAGAACTATCAGTGTAGTACCAGGTAGTTCAGCATTTGCTGTATTTGAGTGCACAGTTGTAACATTACATGTATGTCATGTTGTGAATGTTAAACATGCGCACCACTTATCTCAACACACAGAACACTCAGTGCAATACCAGGTAGTTCAGCAATTTTTGTAATTCAGTGTGAAGTTGTAACAAAACATGTATGTGATGTTGTGAATATTAAACAAGGGCTCAATTCATCTCCACACACAGAACTCTCAGTGTAGTACCAGGTAGTTCAGCATTTGCTGCATTTGAGAGCACAGTTGTAACGCTCGCCACTCATCTCACCACACAGAACTCTCAACTACCAGGTAGTTCACCATTTTTTGTATTTGAGTGCACAGTTGTAACATTACATGTATGTCATGTTGTGAATAATAAACATGCGCGCCACTCATCTCAACACACAGAATGCTCAGTGTATTACCAGGTAGTTTAGCATTTTCTGTATTTGAGTGCACAGTTGTAATATTACATGTATGTCATGTTGTGAATAATAAACATTTGCGCCACTCATCTCAACACACAGAACGCTCAGTGCAATACCAGGTAGTTCAGCAATTTTTGTAATTCAGTGTGGAGTTGTAACAAAACATGTATGTGATGTTGTAAACATTAAACACGCGCGCAACTCATCTCACAACACAGAAGTCTAACTGTAAAACCAGGTAGTTCAGCATTTTCTTTTAATTCAGTGTACAGTTGTAACAATACATGTATGTGATGTTGTGAATATTAAACACGGGCTCAATTCATCTCCACACACAGAACTCTCAGTGTAGTACCAGGTAGTTCAGCATTTGCTGAATTTGAGAGCACAGTTGTAACATTACATGTATGTCATGTTGTGAATATTAAACACGCTCGCCACTCATCTCACCACACAGAACTCTCAACTACTAGGTAGTTCACCATTTTTTGTATTTGAGTGCACAGTTGTAACATTAAATGTATGTCACGTTGTGAAAGTTAAACATGCGCACCACTTATCTCAACACACAGAACGCTCAGTGCAATAGCAGGTAGTTCAGGATTTTTTTTAATTCAGTGTGGAGTTGTAACAAAACCTGTATGTGATGATGTAAACATTAAACATGCGCGCAACTCATCTCACAACACAGAACTCTAACTGTAAAACCAGGTAGTTCAGCATTTTTTTTTAATTCAGTGTACAGTTGTAACAATACATGTATGTGATGTTGTGAATATTAAACACGGGCTCAATTCATCTCCACACACAGAACTATCAGTGTAGTACCAGGTAGTTCAGCATTTGCTGTATTTGAGTGCACAGTTGTAACATTACATGTATGTCATGTTGTGAATGTTAAACATGCGCACCACTTATCTCAACACACAGAACACTCAGTGCAATACCAGGTAGTTCAGCAATTTTTGTAATTCAGTGTGAAGTTGTAACAAAACATGTATGTGATGTTGTGAATATTAAACAAGGGCTCAATTCATCTCCACACACAGAACTCTCAGTGTAGTACCAGGTAGTTCAGCATTTGCTGCATTTGAGAGCACAGTTGTAACGCTCGCCACTCATCTCACCACACAGAACTCTCAACTACCAGGTAGTTCACCATTTTTTGTATTTGAGTGCACAGTTGTAACATTACATGTATGTCATGTTGTGAATAATAAACATGCGCGCCACTCATCTCAACACACAGAATGCTCAGTGTATTACCAGGTAGTTTAGCATTTTCTGTATTTGAGTGCACAGTTGTAATATTACATGTATGTCATGTTGTGAATAATAAACATTTGCGCCACTCATCTCAACACACAGAACGCTCAGTGCAATACCAGGTAGTTCAGCAATTTTTGTAATTCAGTGTGGAGTTGTAACAAAACATGTATGTGATGTTGTAAACATTAAACACGCGCGCAACTCATCTCACAACACAGAACTCTAACTGTAAAACCAGGTAGTTCAGCATTTTTTTTTAATTCAGTGTACAGTTGTAACAATACATGTATGTGATGTTGTGAATATTAAACACGGGCTCAATTCATCTCCACACACAGAACTATCAGTGTAGTACCAGGTAGTTCAGCATTTGCTGTATTTGAGTGCACAGTTGTAACATTACATGTATGTCATGTTGTGAATGTTAAACATGCGCACCACTTATCTCAACACACAGAACACTCAGTGCAATACCAGGTAGTTCAGCAATTTTTGTAATTCAGTGTGAAGTTGTAACAAAACATGTATGTGATGTTGTGAATATTAAACAAGGGCTCAATTCATCTCCACACACAGAACTCTCAGTGTAGTACCAGGTAGTTCAGCATTTGCTGCATTTGAGAGCACAGTTGTAACGCTCGCCACTCATCTCACCACACAGAACTCTCAACTACCAGGTAGTTCACCATTTTTTGTATTTGAGTGCACAGTTGTAACATTACATGTATGTCATGTTGTGAATAATAAACATGCGCGCCACTCATCTCAACACACAGAATGCTCAGTGTATTACCAGGTAGTTTAGCATTTTCTGTATTTGAGTGCACAGTTGTAATATTACATGTATGTCATGTTGTGAATAATAAACATTTGCGCCACTCATCTCAACACACAGAACGCTCAGTGCAATACCAGGTAGTTCAGCAATTTTTGTAATTCAGTGTGGAGTTGTAACAAAACATGTATGTGATGTTGTAAACATTAAACACGCGCGCAACTCATCTCACAACACAGAAGTCTAACTGTAAAACCAGGTAGTTCAGCATTTTCTTTTAATTCAGTGTACAGTTGTAACAATACATGTATGTGATGTTGTGAATATTAAACACGGGCTCAATTCATCTCCACACACAGAACTCTCAGTGTAGTACCAGGTAGTTCAGCATTTGCTGAATTTGAGAGCACAGTTGTAACATTACATGTATGTCATGTTGTGAATATTAAACACGCTCGCCACTCATCTCACCACACAGAACTCTCAACTACTAGGTAGTTCACCATTTTTTGTATTTGAGTGCACAGTTGTAACATTAAATGTATGTCACGTTGTGAAAGTTAAACATGCGCACCACTTATCTCAACACACAGAACGCTCAGTGCAATAGCAGGTAGTTCAGGAATTTTTTTAATTCAGTGTGGAGTTGTAACAAAACCTGTATGTGATGATGTAAACATTAAACATGCGCGCAACTCATCTCACAACACAGAACTCTAACTGTAAAACCAGGTAGTTCAGCAATTTTTGTAATTCAGTGTGAAGTTGTAACAAAACATGTATGTGATGTTGTGAATATTAAACAAGGGCTCAATTCATCTCCACACACAGAACTCTCAGTGTAGTACCAGGTAGTTCAGCATTTGCTGTATTTGAGTGCACAGTTGTAACATTACATGTATGTCATGTTGTGAATGTTAAACATGCGCACCACTTATCTCAACACACAGAACACTCAGTGCAATACCAGGTAGTTCAGCAATTTTTGTAATTCAGTGTGAAGTTGTAACAAAACATGTATGTGATGTTGTGAATATTAAACAAGGGCTCAATTCATCTCCACACACAGAACTCTCAGTGTAGTACCAGGTAGTTCAGCATTTGCTGCATTTGAGAGCACAGTTGTAACGCTCGCCACTCATCTCACCACACAGAACTCTCAACTACCAGGTAGTTCACCATTTTTTGTATTTGAGTGCACAGTTGTAACATTACATGTATGTCATGTTGTGAATAATAAACATGCGCGCCACTCATCTCAACACACAGAATGCTCAGTGTATTACCAGGTAGTTTAGCATTTTCTGTATTTGAGTGCACAGTTGTAATATTACATGTATGTCATGTTGTGAATAATAAACATTTGCGCCACTCATCTCAACACACAGAACGCTCAGTGCAATACCAGGTAGTTCAGCATTTTTTGTAATTCAGTGTGGAGTTGTAACAAAACATGTATGTGATGTTGTAAACATTAAACACGCGCGCAACTCATCTCACAACACAGAAGTCTAACTGTAAAACCAGGTAGTTCAGCATTTTCTTTTAATTCAGTGTACAGTTGTAACAATACATGTATGTGATGTTGTGAATATTAAACACGGGCTCAATTCATCTCCACACACAGAACTCTCAGTGTAGGACCAGGTAGTTCAGCATTTGCTGTATTTGAGTGCACAGTTGTAACATTACATGTATGTCATGTTGTGAATGTTAAACATGCGCACCACTTATCTCAACACACAGAACACTCAGTGCAATACCAGGTAGTTCAGCAATTTTTGTAATTCAGTGTGAAGTTGTAACAAAACATGTATGTGATGTTGTGAATATTAAACAAGGGCTCAATTCATCTCCACACACAGAACTCTCAGTGTAGTACCAGGTAGTTCAGCATTTGCTGCATTTGAGAGCACAGTTGTAACGCTCGCCACTCATCTCACCACACAGAACTCTCAACTACCAGGTAGTTCACCATTTTTTGTATTTGAGTGCACAGTTGTAACATTACATGTATGTCATGTTGTGAATAATAAACATGCGCGCCACTCATCTCAACACACAGAATGCTCAGTGTATTACCAGGTAGTTTAGCATTTTCTGTATTTGAGTGCACAGTTGTAATATTACATGTATGTCATGTTGTGAATAATAAACATTTGCGCCACTCATCTCAACACACAGAACGCTCAGTGCAATACCAGGTAGTTCAGCAATTTTTGTAATTCAGTGTGGAGTTGTAACAAAACATGTATGTGATGTTGTAAACATTAAACACGCGCGCAACTCATCTCACAACACAGAAGTCTAACTGTAAAACCAGGTAGTTCAGCATTTTCTTTTAATTCAGTGTACAGTTGTAACAATACATGTATGTGATGTTGTGAATATTAAACACGGGCTCAATTCATCTCCACACACAGAACTCTCAGTGTAGGACCAGGTAGTTCAGCATTTGCTGTATTTGAGTGCACAGTTGTAACATTACATGTATGTCATGTTGTGAATGTTAAACATGCGCACCACTTATCTCAACACACAGAACACTCAGTGCAATACCAGGTAGTTCAGCAATTTTTGTAATTCAGTGTGGAGTTGTAACAAAACATGTATGTGATGTTGTGAACATTAAACACGCGCGCAACTCATCTCACAACACAGAACTCTAACTGTAAAACCAGGTAGTTCAGCATTTTTTTTTTATTCAGTGTACAGTTGTAACAATACATGTATGTGATGTTGTGAATATTAAACACGGGCTCAATTCATCTCCACACACAGAACTCTCAGTGTAGTACCAGGTAGTTCAGCATTTGCTGAATTTGAGAGCACAGTTGTAACATTACATGTATGTCATGTTGTGAATATTAAACACGCTCGCCACTCATCTCACCACACAGAACTCTCAACTACTAGGTAGTTCACCATTTTTTGTATTTGAGTGCACAGTTGTAACATTACATGTATGTCACGTTGTGAAAGTTAAACATGCGCACCACTTATCTCAACACACAGAACGCTCAGTGCAATAGCAGGTAGTTCAGGAATTTTTTTAATTCAGTGTGGAGTTGTAACAAAACATGTATGTGATGATGTAAACATTAAACATGCGCGCAACTCATCTCACAACACAGAACTCTAACTGTAAAACCAGGTAGTTCAGCATTTTTTTTTAATTCAGTGTACAGTTGTAACAATACATGTATGTGATGTTGTGAATATTAAACACGGGCTCAATTCATCTCCACACACAGAACTATCAGTGTAGTACCAGGTAGTTCAGCATTTGCTGTATTTGAGTGCACAGTTGTAACATTACATGTATGTCATGTTGTGAATGTTAAACATGCGCACCACTTATCTCAACACACAGAACACTCAGTGCAATACCAGGTAGTTCAGCAATTTTTGTAATTCAGTGTGAAGTTGTAACAAAACATGTATGTGATGTTGTGAATATTAAACAAGGGCTCAATTCATCTCCACACACAGAACTCTCAGTGTAGTACCAGGTAGTTCAGCATTTGCTGCATTTGAGAGCACAGTTGTAACGCTCGCCACTCATCTCACCACACAGAACTCTCAACTACCAGGTAGTTCACCATTTTTTGTATTTGAGTGCACAGTTGTAACATTACATGTATGTCATGTTGTGAATAATAAACATGCGCGCCACTCATCTCAACACACAGAATGCTCAGTGTATTACCAGGTAGTTTAGCATTTTCTGTATTTGAGTGCACAGTTGTAATATTACATGTATGTCATGTTGTGAATAATAAACATTTGCGCCACTCATCTCAACACACAGAACGCTCAGTGCAATACCAGGTAGTTCAGCAATTTTTGTAATTCAGTGTGGAGTTGTAACAAAACATGTATGTGATGTTGTAAACATTAAACACGCGCGCAACTCATCTCACAACACAGAACTCTAACTGTAAAACCAGGTAGTTCAGCATTTTTTTTTAATTCAGTGTACAGTTGTAACAATACATGTATGTGATGTTGTGAATATTAAACACGGGCTCAATTCATCTCCACACACAGAACTATCAGTGTAGTACCAGGTAGTTCAGCATTTGCTGTATTTGAGTGCACAGTTGTAACATTACATGTATGTCATGTTGTGAATGTTAAACATGCGCACCACTTATCTCAACACACAGAACACTCAGTGCAATACCAGGTAGTTCAGCAATTTTTGTAATTCAGTGTGAAGTTGTAACAAAACATGTATGTGATGTTGTGAATATTAAACAAGGGCTCAATTCATCTCCACACACAGAACTCTCAGTGTAGTACCAGGTAGTTCAGCATTTGCTGCATTTGAGAGCACAGTTGTAACGCTCGCCACTCATCTCACCACACAGAACTCTCAACTACCAGGTAGTTCACCATTTTTTGTATTTGAGTGCACAGTTGTAACATTACATGTATGTCATGTTGTGAATAATAAACATGCGCGCCACTCATCTCAACACACAGAATGCTCAGTGTATTACCAGGTAGTTTAGCATTTTCTGTATTTGAGTGCACAGTTGTAATATTACATGTATGTCATGTTGTGAATAATAAACATTTGCGCCACTCATCTCAACACACAGAACGCTCAGTGCAATACCAGGTAGTTCAGCAATTTTTGTAATTCAGTGTGGAGTTGTAACAAAACATGTATGTGATGTTGTAAACATTAAACACGCGCGCAACTCATCTCACAACACAGAAGTCTAACTGTAAAACCAGGTAGTTCAGCATTTTCTTTTAATTCAGTGTACAGTTGTAACAATACATGTATGTGATGTTGTGAATATTAAACACGGGCTCAATTCATCTCCACACACAGAACTCTCAGTGTAGGACCAGGTAGTTCAGCATTTGCTGTATTTGAGTGCACAGTTGTAACATTACATGTATGTCATGTTGTGAATGTTAAACATGCGCACCACTTATCTCAACACACAGAACACTCAGTGCAATACCAGGTAGTTCAGCAATTTTTGTAATTCAGTGTGAAGTTGTAACAAAACATGTATGTGATGTTGTGAATATTAAACAAGGGCTCAATTCATCTCCACACACAGAACTCTCAGTGTAGTACCAGGTAGTTCAGCATTTGCTGCATTTGAGAGCACAGTTGTAACGCTCGCCACTCATCTCACCACACAGAACTCTCAACTACCAGGTAGTTCACCATTTTTTGTATTTGAGTGCACAGTTGTAACATTACATGTATGTCATGTTGTGAATAATAAACATGCGCGCCACTCATCTCAACACACAGAATGCTCAGTGTATTACCAGGTAGTTTAGCATTTTCTGTATTTGAGTGCACAGTTGTAATATTACATGTATGTCATGTTGTGAATAATAAACATTTGCGCCACTCATCTCAACACACAGAACGCTCAGTGCAATACCAGGTAGTTCAGCAATTTTTGTAATTCAGTGTGGAGTTGTAACAAAACATGTATGTGATGTTGTAAACATTAAACACGCGCGCAACTCATCTCACAACACAGAAGTCTAACTGTAAAACCAGGTAGTTCAGCATTTTCTTTTAATTCAGTGTACAGTTGTAACAATACATGTATGTGATGTTGTGAATATTAAACACGGGCTCAATTCATCTCCACACACAGAACTCTCAGTGTAGGACCAGGTAGTTCAGCATTTGCTGTATTTGAGTGCACAGTTGTAACATTACATGTATGTCATGTTGTGAATGTTAAACATGCGCACCACTTATCTCAACACACAGAACACTCAGTGCAATACCAGGTAGTTCAGCAATTTTTGTAATTCAGTGTGGAGTTGTAACAAAACATGTATGTGATGTTGTGAACATTAAACACGCGCGCAACTCATCTCACAACACAGAACTCTAACTGTAAAACCAGGTAGTTCAGCATTTTTTTTTTATTCAGTGTACAGTTGTAACAATACATGTATGTGATGTTGTGAATATTAAACACGGGCTCAATTCATCTCCACACACAGAACTCTCAGTGTAGTACCAGGTAGTTCAGCATTTGCTGAATTTGAGAGCACAGTTGTAACATTACATGTATGTCATGTTGTGAATATTAAACACGCTCGCCACTCATCTCACCACACAGAACTCTCAACTACTAGGTAGTTCACCATTTTTTGTATTTGAGTGCACAGTTGTAACATTACATGTATGTCACGTTGTGAAAGTTAAACATGCGCACCACTTATCTCAACACACAGAACGCTCAGTGCAATAGCAGGTAGTTCAGGAATTTTTTTAATTCAGTGTGGAGTTGTAACAAAACATGTATGTGATGATGTAAACATTAAACATGCGCGCAACTCATCTCACAACACAGAACTCTAACTGTAAAACCAGGTAGTTCAGCATTTTTTTTTAATTCAGTGTACAGTTGTAACAATACATGTATGTGATGTTGTGAATATTAAACACGGGCTCAATTCATCTCCACACACAGAACTATCAGTGTAGTACCAGGTAGTTCAGCATTTGCTGTATTTGAGTGCACAGTTGTAACATTACATGTATGTCATGTTGTGAATGTTAAACATGCGCACCACTTATCTCAACACACAGAACACTCAGTGCAATACCAGGTAGTTCAGCAATTTTTGTAATTCAGTGTGAAGTTGTAACAAAACATGTATGTGATGTTGTGAATATTAAACAAGGGCTCAATTCATCTCCACACACAGAACTCTCAGTGTAGTACCAGGTAGTTCAGCATTTGCTGCATTTGAGAGCACAGTTGTAACGCTCGCCACTCATCTCACCACACAGAACTCTCAACTACCAGGTAGTTCACCATTTTTTGTATTTGAGTGCACAGTTGTAACATTACATGTATGTCATGTTGTGAATAATAAACATGCGCGCCACTCATCTCAACACACAGAATGCTCAGTGTATTACCAGGTAGTTTAGCATTTTCTGTATTTGAGTGCACAGTTGTAATATTACATGTATGTCATGTTGTGAATAATAAACATTTGCGCCACTCATCTCAACACACAGAACGCTCAGTGCAATACCAGGTAGTTCAGCAATTTTTGTAATTCAGTGTGGAGTTGTAACAAAACATGTATGTGATGTTGTAAACATTAAACACGCGCGCAACTCATCTCACAACACAGAACTCTAACTGTAAAACCAGGTAGTTCAGCATTTTTTTTTAATTCAGTGTACAGTTGTAACAATACATGTATGTGATGTTGTGAATATTAAACACGGGCTCAATTCATCTCCACACACAGAACTATCAGTGTAGTACCAGGTAGTTCAGCATTTGCTGTATTTGAGTGCACAGTTGTAACATTACATGTATGTCATGTTGTGAATGTTAAACATGCGCACCACTTATCTCAACACACAGAACACTCAGTGCAATACCAGGTAGTTCAGCAATTTTTGTAATTCAGTGTGAAGTTGTAACAAAACATGTATGTGATGTTGTGAATATTAAACAAGGGCTCAATTCATCTCCACACACAGAACTCTCAGTGTAGTACCAGGTAGTTCAGCATTTGCTGCATTTGAGAGCACAGTTGTAACGCTCGCCACTCATCTCACCACACAGAACTCTCAACTACCAGGTAGTTCACCATTTTTTGTATTTGAGTGCACAGTTGTAACATTACATGTATGTCATGTTGTGAATAATAAACATGCGCGCCACTCATCTCAACACACAGAATGCTCAGTGTATTACCAGGTAGTTTAGCATTTTCTGTATTTGAGTGCACAGTTGTAATATTACATGTATGTCATGTTGTGAATAATAAACATTTGCGCCACTCATCTCAACACACAGAACGCTCAGTGCAATACCAGGTAGTTCAGCAATTTTTGTAATTCAGTGTGGAGTTGTAACAAAACATGTATGTGATGTTGTAAACATTAAACACGCGCGCAACTCATCTCACAACACAGAAGTCTAACTGTAAAACCAGGTAGTTCAGCATTTTCTTTTAATTCAGTGTACAGTTGTAACAATACATGTATGTGATGTTGTGAATATTAAACACGGGCTCAATTCATCTCCACACACAGAACTCTCAGTGTAGGACCAGGTAGTTCAGCATTTGCTGTATTTGAGTGCACAGTTGTAACATTACATGTATGTCATGTTGTGAATGTTAAACATGTGCACCACTTATCTCAACACACAGAACACTCAGTGCAATACCAGGTAGTTCAGCAATTTTTGTAATTCAGTGTGGAGTTGTAACAAAACATGTATGTGATGTTGTGAACATTAAACACGCGCGCAACTCATCTCACAACACAGAACTCTAACTGTAAAACCAGGTAGTTCAGCATTTTTTTTTAATTCAGTGTACAGTTGTAACAATACATGTATGTGATGTTGTGAATATTAAACACGGGCTCAATTCATCTCCACACACAGAATTCTCAGTGTAGTAACCAGGTAGTTCAGCATTTGCTGAATTTGAGAGCACAGTTGTAACATTACATGTATGTCATGTTGTGAATATTAAACACACTCGCCACTCATCTCACCACACAGAACTCTCAACTACTAGGTAGTTCACCATTTTTTGTATTTGAGTGCACAGTTGTAACATTACATGTATGTCACGTTGTGAAAGTTAAACATGCGCACCACTTATCTCAACACACAGAACGCTCAGTGCAATAGCAGGTAGTTCAGCAATTTTTTTAATTCAGTGTGGAGTTGTAACAAAACATGTATGTGATGATGTAAACATTAAACATGCGCGCAACTAATCTCACAACACAGAACTCTAACTGTAAAACCAGGTAGTTCAGCATTTTTTTTTAATTCAGTGTACAGTTGTAACAATACATGTATGTGATGTGAATATTAAACACGGGCTCAATTCATCTCCACACACAGAACTCTCAGTGTAGTACCAGGTAGTTCAGCATTTGCTGTATTTGAGTGCACAGTTGTAACATTACATGTATGTCATGTTGTGAATGTTAAACATGCGCACCACTTATCTCAACACACAGAACACTCAGTGCAATACCAGGTAGGTCAGCAATTTTTGTAATTCAGTGTGGAGTTGTAACAAAACATGTATGTGATGTTGTAAACATTAAACACGCGCGCAACTCATCTCACAACACAGAAGTCTAACTGTAAAACCAGGTAGTTCAGCATTTTTTTTTAATTCAGTGTACAGTTGTAACAATACATGTATGTGATGTTGTGAATATTAAACACGGGCTCAATTCATCTCCACACACAGAACTCTCAGTGTAGGACCAGGTAGTTCAGCATTTGCTGTATTTGAGTGCACAGTTGTAACATTACATGTATGTCATGTTGTGAATGTTAAACATGCGCACCACTTATCTCAACACACAGAACACTCAGTGCAATACCAGGTAGTTCAGCAATTTTTGTAATTCAGTGTGGAGTTGTAACAAAACATGTATGTGATGTTGTGAACATTAAACACGCGCGCAACTCATCTCACAACACAGAACTCTAACTGTAAAACCAGGTAGTTCAGCATTTTTTTTTTATTCAGTGTACAGTTGTAACAATACATGTATGTGATGTTGTGAATATTAAACACGGGCTCAATTCATCTCCACACACAGAACTCTCAGTGTAGTACCAGGTAGTTCAGCATTTGCTGAATTTGAGAGCACAGTTGTAACATTACATGTATGTCATGTTGTGAATATTAAACACGCTCGCCACTCATCTCACCACACAGAACTCTCAACTACTAGGTAGTTCACCATTTTTTGTATTTGAGTGCACAGTTGTAACATTACATGTATGTCACGTTGTGAAAGTTAAACATGCGCACCACTTATCTCAACACACAGAACGCTCAGTGCAATAGCAGGTAGTTCAGGAATTTTTTTAATTCAGTGTGGAGTTGTAACAAAACATGTATGTGATGATGTAAACATTAAACATGCGCGCAACTCATCTCACAACACAGAACTCTAACTGTAAAACCAGGTAGTTCAGCATTTTTTTTTAATTCAGTGTACAGTTGTAACAATACATGTATGTGATGTTGTGAATATTAAACACGGGCTCAATTCATCTCCACACACAGAACTATCAGTGTAGTACCAGGTAGTTCAGCATTTGCTGTATTTGAGTGCACAGTTGTAACATTACATGTATGTCATGTTGTGAATGTTAAACATGCGCACCACTTATCTCAACACACAGAACACTCAGTGCAATACCAGGTAGTTCAGCAATTTTTGTAATTCAGTGTGAAGTTGTAACAAAACATGTATGTGATGTTGTAAACATTAAACACGCGCGCAACTCATCTCACAACACAGAACTCTAAATGTAAAACCAGGTAGTTCAGCATTTTTTTTTAATTCAGTGTACAGTTGTAAGAATACATTTATGTGATGTTGTGAATATTAAACACGGGCTCAATTCATCTCCACACACAGAACTCTCAGTGTAGTACCAGGTTGTTCAGCATTTGCTGTATTTGAGAGCACAGTTGTAACGCTCGCCACTCATCTCACCACACAGAACTCTCAACTACCAGGTAGTTCACCATTTTTTGTATTTGAGTGCACAGTTGTAACATTACATGTATGTCATGTTGTGAATAATAAACATGCGCGCCACTCATCTCAACACACAGAATGCTCAGTGTATTACCAGGTAGTTTAGCATTTTCTGTATTTGAGTGCACAGTTGTAATATTACATGTATGTCATGTTGTGAATAATAAACATTTGCGCCACTCATCTCAACACACAGAACGCTCAGTGCAATACCAGGTAGTTCAGCAATTTTTGTAATTCAGTGTGGAGTTGTAACAAAACATGTATGTGATGTTGTAAACATTAAACACGCGCGCAACTCATCTCACAACACAGAAGTCTAACTGTAAAACCAGGTAGTTCAGCATTTTCTTTTAATTCAGTGTACAGTTGTAACAATACATGTATGTGATGTTGTGAATATTAAACACGGGCTCAATTCATCTCCACACACAGAACTCTCAGTGTAGTACCAGGTAGTTCAGCATTTGCTGTATTTGAGTGCACAGTTGTAACATTACATGTATGTCATGTTGTGAATGTTAAACATGCGCACCACTTATCTCAACACACAGAACACTCAGTGCAATACCAGGTAGGTCAGCAATTTTTGTAATTCAGTGTGGAGTTGTAACAAAACATGTATGTGATGTTGTAAACATTAAACACGCGCGCAACTCATCTCACAACACAGAAGTCTAACTGTAAAACCAGGTAGTTCAGCATTTTTTTTTAATTCAGTGTACAGTTGTAACAATACATGTATGTGATGTTGTGAATATTAAACACAGGCTCAATTCATCTCCACACACAGAACTCTCAGTGTAGTACCAGGTAGTTCAGCATTTGCTGTATTTGAGTGCACAGTTGTAACGTTACATGTATGTCATGTTGTGAATGTTAAACATGCGCACCACTTATCTCAACACACAGAACACTCAGTGCAATACCAGGTAGTTCAGCAATTTTTGTAATTCAGTGTGGAGTTGTAACAAAACATGTATGTGATGTTGTAAACATTAAACACGCGCGCAACTCATCTCACAACACAGACGTCTAACTGTAAAACCAGGTAGTTCAGCATTTTTTTTTAATTCAGTGTACAGTTGTAACAATACATGTATGTGATGTTGTGAATATTAAACACGGGCTCAATTCATCTCCACACACAGAACTATCAGTGTAGTACCAGGTAGTTCAGCATTTGCTGTATTTGAGTGCACAGTTGTAACATTACATGTATGTCATGTTGTGAATGTTAAACATGCGCACCACTTATCTCAACACACAGAACACTCAGTGCAATACCAGGTAGTTCAGCAATTTTTGTAATTCAGTGTGAAGTTGTAACAAAACATGTATGTGATGTTGTGAATATTAAACACGGGCTCAATTCATCTCCACACACAGAACTCTCAGTGTAGTACCAGGTAGTTCAGCATTTGCTGTATTTGAGAGCACAGTTGTAACGCTCGCCACTCATCTCACCACACAGAACTCTCAACTACCAGGTAGTTCACCATTTTTTGTATTTGAGTGCACAGTTGTAACATTACATGTATGTCATGTTGTGAATAATAAACATGCGCGCCACTCATCTCAACACACAGAATGCTCAGTGTATTACCAGGTAGTTTAGCATTTTCTGTATTTGAGTGCACAGTTGTAATATTACATGTATGTCATGTTGTGAATAATAAACATTTGCGCCACTCATCTCAACACACAGAACGCTCAGTGCAATACCAGGTAGTTCAGCAATTTTTGTAATTCAGTGTGGAGTTGTAACAAAACATGTATGTGATGTTGTAAACATTAAACACGCGCGCAACTCATCTCACAACACAGAAGTCTAACTGTAAAACCAGGTAGTTCAGCATTTTCTTTTAATTCAGTGTACAGTTGTAACAATACATGTATGTGATGTTGTGAATATTAAACACGGGCTCAATTCATCTCCACACACAGAACTCTCAGTGTAGTACCAGGTAGTTCAGCATTTGCTGTATTTGAGTGCACAGTTGTAACATTACATGTATGTCATGTTGTGAATGTTAAACATGCGCACCACTTATCTCAACACACAGAACACTCAGTGCAATACCAGGTAGGTCAGCAATTTTTGTAATTCAGTGTGGAGTTGTAACAAAACATGTATGTGATGTTGTAAACATTAAACACGCGCGCAACTCATCTCACAACACAGAAGTCTAACTGTAAAACCAGGTAGTTCAGCATTTTTTTTTAATTCAGTGTACAGTTGTAACAATACATGTATGTGATGTTGTGAATATTAAACACAGGCTCAATTCATCTCCACACACAGAACTCTCAGTGTAGTACCAGGTAGTTCAGCATTTGCTGTATTTGAGTGCACAGTTGTAACGTTACATGTATGTCATGTTGTGAATGTTAAACATGCGCACCACTTATCTCAACACACAGAACACTCAGTGCAATACCAGGTAGTTCAGCAATTTTTGTAATTCAGTGTGGAGTTGTAACAAAACATGTATGTGATGTTGTAAACATTAAACACGCGCGCAACTCATCTCACAACACAGACGTCTAACTGTAAAACCAGGTAGTTCAGCATTTTTTTTTAATTCAGTGTACAGTTGTAACAATACATGTATGTGATGTTGTGAATATTAAACACGGGCTCAATTCATCTCCACACACAGAACTCTCAGTGTAGGACCAGGTAGTTCAGCATTTGCTGTATTTGAGTGCACAGTTGTAACATTACATGTATGTCATGTTGTGAATGTTAAACATGCGCACCACTTATCTCAACACACAGAACACTCAGTGCAATACCAGGTAGTTCAGCAATTTTTGTAATTCAGTGTGGAGTTGTAACAAAACATGTATGTGATGTTGTGAACATTAAACACGCGCGCAACTCATCTCACAACACAGAACTCTAACTGTAAAACCAGGTAGTTCAGCATTTTTTTTTTATTCAGTGTACAGTTGTAACAATACATGTATGTGATGTTGTGAATATTAAACACGGGCTCAATTCATCTCCACACACAGAACTCTCAGTGTAGTACCAGGTAGTTCAGCATTTGCTGAATTTGAGAGCACAGTTGTAACATTACATGTATGTCATGTTGTGAATATTAAACACGCTCGCCACTCATCTCACCACACAGAACTCTCAACTACTAGGTAGTTCACCATTTTTTGTATTTGAGTGCACAGTTGTAACATTACATGTATGTCACGTTGTGAAAGTTAAACATGCGCACCACTTATCTCAACACACAGAACGCTCAGTGCAATAGCAGGTAGTTCAGGAATTTTTTTAATTCAGTGTGGAGTTGTAACAAAACATGTATGTGATGATGTAAACATTAAACATGCGCGCAACTCATCTCACAACACAGAACTCTAACTGTAAAACCAGGTAGTTCAGCATTTTTTTTTAATTCAGTGTACAGTTGTAAGAATACATTTATGTGATGTTGTGAATATTAAACACGGGCTCAATTCATCTCCACACACAGAACTCTCAGTGTAGTACCAGGTAGTTCAGCATTTGCTGTATTTGAGAGCACAGTTGTAACGCTCGCCACTCATCTCACCACACAGAACTCTCAACTACCAGGTAGTTCACCATTTTTTGTATTTGAGTGCACAGTTGTAACATTACATGTATGTCATGTTGTGAATAATAAACATGCGCGCCACTCATCTCAACACACAGAATGCTCAGTGTATTACCAGGTAGTTTAGCATTTTCTGTATTTGAGTGCACAGTTGTAATATTACATGTATGTCATGTTGTGAATAATAATCATTTGCGCCACTCATCTCAACACACAGAACGCTCAGTGCAATACAAGGTAGTTCAGCAATTTTTGTAATTCAGTGTGGAGTTGTAACAAAACATGTATGTGATGTTGTAAACATTAAAGACGCGCGCAACTCGTCTCACAACACAGAACTCTAACTGTAAAACCAGGTAGTTCAGCATTTTTTTTTTATTCAGTGTACAGTTGTAACAATACATGTATGTGATGTTGTGAATATTAAACACGGGCTCAATTCATCTCCACACACAGAATTCTCAGTGTAGTAACCAGGTAGTTCAGCATTTGCTGAATTTGAGAGCACAGTTGTAACATTACATGTATGTCATGTTGTGAATATTAAACACACTCGCCACTCATCTCACCACACAGAACTCTCAACTACTAGGTAGTTCACCTTTTTTTGTATTTGAGTGCACAGTTGTAACATTACATGTATGTCACGTTGTGAAAGTTAAACATGCGCACCACTTATCTCAACACACAGAACGCTCAGTGCAATAGCAGGTAGTTCAGGAATTTTTTTAATTCAGTGTGGAGTTGTAACAAAACATGTATGTGATGATGTAAACATTAAACATGCGCGCAACTCATCTCACAACACAGAAGTCTAACTGTAAAACCAGGTAGTTCAGCATTTTTTTTTAATTCAGTGTACAGTTGTAACAATACATGTATGTGATGTTGTGAATATTAAACACAGGCTCAATTCATCTCCACACACAGAACTCTCAGTGTAGTACCAGGTAGTTCAGCATTTGCTGTATTTGAGTGCACAGTTGTAACGTTACATGTATGTCATGTTGTGAATGTTAAACATGCGCACCACTTATCTCAACACACAGAACACTCAGTGCAATACCAGGTAGTTCAGCAATTTTTGTAATTCAGTGTGGAGTTGTAACAAAACATGTATGTGATGTTGTAAACATTAAACACGCGCGCAACTCATCTCACAACACAGACGTCTAACTGTAAAACCAGGTAGTTCAGCATTTTTTTTTAATTCAGTGTACAGTTGTAACAATACATGTATGTGATGTTGTGAATATTAAACACGGGCTCAATTCATCTCCACACACAGAACTCTCAGTGTAGGACCAGGTAGTTCAGCATTTGCTGTATTTGAGTGCACAGTTGTAACATTACATGTATGTCATGTTGTGAATGTTAAACATGCGCACCACTTATCTCAACACACAGAACACTCAGTGCAATACCAGGTAGTTCAGCAATTTTTGTAATTCAGTGTGGAGTTGTAACAAAACATGTATGTGATGTTGTGAACATTAAACACGCGCGCAACTCATCTCACAACACAGAACTCTAACTGTAAAACCAGGTAGTTCAGCATTTTTTTTTTATTCAGTGTACAGTTGTAACAATACATGTATGTGATGTTGTGAATATTAAACACGGGCTCAATTCATCTCCACACACAGAACTCTCAGTGTAGTACCAGGTAGTTCAGCATTTGCTGAATTTGAGAGCACAGTTGTAACATTACATGTATGTCATGTTGTGAATATTAAACACGCTCGCCACTCATCTCACCACACAGAACTCTCAACTACTAGGTAGTTCACCATTTTTTGTATTTGAGTGCACAGTTGTAACATTACATGTATGTCACGTTGTGAAAGTTAAACATGCGCACCACTTATCTCAACACACAGAACGCTCAGTGCAATAGCAGGTAGTTCAGGAATTTTTTTAATTCAGTGTGGAGTTGTAACAAAACATGTATGTGATGATGTAAACATTAAACATGCGCGCAACTCATCTCACAACACAGAACTCTAACTGTAAAACCAGGTAGTTCAGCATTTTTTTTTAATTCAGTGTACAGTTGTAAGAATACATTTATGTGATGTTGTGAATATTAAACACGGGCTCAATTCATCTCCACACACAGAACTCTCAGTGTAGTACCAGGTAGTTCAGCATTTGCTGTATTTGAGAGCACAGTTGTAACGCTCGCCACTCATCTCACCACACAGAACTCTCAACTACCAGGTAGTTCACCATTTTTTGTATTTGAGTGCACAGTTGTAACATTACATGTATGTCATGTTGTGAATAATAAACATGCGCGCCACTCATCTCAACACACAGAATGCTCAGTGTATTACCAGGTAGTTTAGCATTTTCTGTATTTGAGTGCACAGTTGTAATATTACATGTATGTCATGTTGTGAATAATAATCATTTGCGCCACTCATCTCAACACACAGAACGCTCAGTGCAATACAAGGTAGTTCAGCAATTTTTGTAATTCAGTGTGGAGTTGTAACAAAACATGTATGTGATGTTGTAAACATTAAAGACGCGCGCAACTCGTCTCACAACACAGAACTCTAACTGTAAAACCAGGTAGTTCAGCATTTTTTTTTTATTCAGTGTACAGTTGTAACAATACATGTATGTGATGTTGTGAATATTAAACACGGGCTCAATTCATCTCCACACACAGAATTCTCAGTGTAGTAACCAGGTAGTTCAGCATTTGCTGAATTTGAGAGCACAGTTGTAACATTACATGTATGTCATGTTGTGAATATTAAACACACTCGCCACTCATCTCACCACACAGAACTCTCAACTACTAGGTAGTTCCCCATTTTTTGTATTTGAGTGCACAGTTGTAACATTACATGTATGTCACGTTGTGAAAGTTAAACATGCGCACCACTTATCTCAACACACAGAACGCTCAGTGCAATAGCAGGTAGTTCAGGAATTTTTTTAATTCAGTGTGGAGTTGTAACAAAACATGTATGTGATGATGTAAACATTAAACATGCGCGCAACTCATCTCACAACACAGAACTCTAACTGTAAAACCAGGTAGTTCAGCATTTTTTTTTAATTCAGTGTACAGTTGTAACAATACATGTATGTGATGTTGTGAATATTAAACACGGGCTCAATTCATCTCCACACACAGAACTATCAGTGTAGTACCAGGTAGTTCAGCATTTGCTGTATTTGAGTGCACAGTTGTAACATTACATGTATGTCATGTTGTGAATGTTAAACATGCGCACCACTTATCTCAACACACAGAACACTCAGTGCAATACCAGGTAGTTCAGCAATTTTTGTAATTCAGTGTGAAGTTGTAACAAAACATGTATGTGATGTTGTAAACATTAAACACGCGCGCAACTCATCTCACAACACAGAACTCTAAATGTAAAACCAGGTAGTTCAGCATTTTTTTTTAATTCAGTGTACAGTTGTAAGAATACATTTATGTGATGTTGTGAATATTAAACACGGGCTCAATTCATCTCCACACACAGAACTCTCAGTGTAGTACCAGGTAGTTCAGCATTTGCTGTATTTGAGAGCACAGTTGTAACGCTCGCCACTCATCTCACCACACAGAACTCTCAACTACCAGGTAGTTCACCATTTTTTGTATTTGAGTGCACAGTTGTAACATTACATGTATGTCATGTTGTGAATAATAAACATGCGCGCCACTCATCTCAACACACAGAATGCTCAGTGTATTACCAGGTAGTTTAGCATTTTCTGTATTTGAGTGCACAGTTGTAATATTACATGTATGTCATGTTGTGAATAATAAACATTTGCGCCACTCATCTCAACACACAGAACGCTCAGTGCAATACAAGGTAGTTCAGCAATTTTTGTAATTCAGTGTGGAGTTGTAACAAAACATGTATGTGATGTTGTGAACATTAAACACGCGCGCAACTCATCTCACAACACAGAACTCTAACTGTAACCAGGTAGTTCAGCATTTTTTTTTTATTCAGTGTACAGTTGTAACAATACATGTATGTGATGTTGTGAATATTAAACACGGGCTCAATTCATCTCCACACACAGAATTCTCAGTGTAGTAACCAGGTAGTTCAGCATTTGCTGAATTTGAGAGCACAGTTGTAACATTACATGTATGTCATGTTGTGAATATTAAACACACTCGCCACTCATCTCACCACACAGAACTCTCAACTACCAGGTAGTTCACCATTTTTTGTATTTGAGTGCACAGTTGTAACATTACATGTATGTCATGTTGTGAATAATAAACATGCGCGCCACTCATCTCAACACACAGAATGCTCAGTGTATTACCAGGTAGTTTAGCATTTTCTGTATTTGAGTGCACAGTTGTAATATTACATGTATGTCATGTTGTGAATAATAAACATTTGCGCCACTCATCTCAACACACAGAACGCTCAGTGCAATACAAGGTAGTTCAGCAATTTTTGTAATTCAGTGTGGAGTTGTAACAAAACATGTATGTGATGTTGTGAACATTAAACACGCGCGCAACTCATCTCACAACACAGAACTCTAACTGTAACCAGGTAGTTCAGCATTTTTTTTTTATTCAGTGTACAGTTGTAACAATACATGTATGTGATGTTGTGAATATTAAACACGGGCTCAATTCATCTCCACACACAGAACTCTCAGTGTAGTACCAGGTAGTTCAGCATTTGCTGAATTTGAGAGCACAGTTGTAACATTACATGTATGTCATGTTGTGAATATTAAACACGCTCGCCACTCATCTCACCACACAGAACTCTCAACTACTAGGTAGTTCACCATTTTTTGTATTTGAGTGCACAGTTGTAACATTACATGTATGTCACGTTGTGAAAGTTAAACATGCGCACCACTTATCTCAACACACAGAACGCTCAGTGCAATAGCAGGTAGTTCAGGAATTTTTTTAATTCAGTGTGGAGTTGTAACAAAACATGTATGTGATGATGTAAACATTAAACATGCGCGCAACTCATCTCACAACACAGAACTCTAACTGTAAAACCAGGTAGTTCAGCATTTTTTTTTAATTCAGTGTACAGTTGTAAGAATACATTTATGTGATGTTGTGAATATTAAACACGGGCTCAATTCATCTCCACACACAGAACTCTCAGTGTAGTACCAGGTAGTTCAGCATTTGCTGTATTTGAGAGCACAGTTGTAACGCTCGCCACTCATCTCACCACACAGAACTCTCAACTACCAGGTAGTTCACCATTTTTTGTATTTGAGTGCACAGTTGTAACATTACATGTATGTCATGTTGTGAATAATAAACATGCGCGCCACTCATCTCAACACACAGAATGCTCAGTGTATTACCAGGTAGTTTAGCATTTTCTGTATTTGAGTGCACAGTTGTAATATTACATGTATGTCATGTTGTGAATAATAAACATTTGCGCCACTCATCTCAACACACAGAACGCTCAGTGCAATACCAGGTAGTTCAGCAATTTTTGTAATTCAGTGTGGAGTTGTAACAAAACATGTATGTGATGTTGTAAACATTAAACACGCGCGCAACTCATCTCACAACACAGAAGTCTAACTGTAAAACCAGGTAGTTCAGCATTTTCTTTTAATTCAGTGTACAGTTGTAACAATACATGTATGTGATGTTGTGAATATTAAACACGGGCTCAATTCATCTCCACACACAGAACTCTCAGTGTAGTACCAGGTAGTTCAGCATTTGCTGTATTTGAGTGCACAGTTGTAACATTACATGTATGTCATGTTGTGAATGTTAAACATGCGCACCACTTATCTCAACACACAGAACACTCAGTGCAATACCAGGTAGGTCAGCAATTTTTGTAATTCAGTGTGGAGTTGTAACAAAACATGTATGTGATGTTGTAAACATTAAACACGCGCGCAACTCATCTCACAACACAGAAGTCTAACTGTAAAACCAGGTAGTTCAGCATTTTTTTTTAATTCAGTGTACAGTTGTAACAATACATGTATGTGATGTTGTGAATATTAAACACAGGCTCAATTCATCTCCACACACAGAACTCTCAGTGTAGTACCAGGTAGTTCAGCATTTGCTGTATTTGAGTGCACAGTTGTAACGTTACATGTATGTCATGTTGTGAAAGTTAAACATGCGCACCACTTATCTCAACACACAGAACACTCAGTGCAATACCAGGTAGTTCAGCAATTTTTGTAATTCAGTGTGGAGTTGTAACAAAACATGTATGTGATGTTGTAAACATTAAACACGCGCGCAACTCATCTCACAACACAGACGTCTAACTGTAAAACCAGGTAGTTCAGCATTTTTTTTTAATTCAGTGTACAGTTGTAACAATACATGTATGTGATGTTGTGAATATTAAACACGGGCTCAATTCATCTCCACACACAGAACTATCAGTGTAGTACCAGGTAGTTCAGCATTTGCTGTATTTGAGTGCACAGTTGTAACATTACATGTATGTCATGTTGTGAATGTTAAACATGCGCACCACTTATCTCAACACACAGAACACTCAGTGCAATACCAGGTAGTTCAGCAATTTTTGTAATTCAGTGTGAAGTTGTAACAAAACATGTATGTGATGTTGTGAATATTAAACACGGGCTCAATTCATCTCCACACACAGAACTCTCAGTGTAGTACCAGGTAGTTCAGCATTTGCTGTATTTGAGAGCACAGTTGTAACGCTCGCCACTCATCTCACCACACAGAACTCTCAACTACCAGGTAGTTCACCATTTTTTGTATTTGAGTGCACAGTTGTAACATTACATGTATGTCATGTTGTGAATAATAAACATGCGCGCCACTCATCTCAACACACAGAATGCTCAGTGTATTACCAGGTAGTTTAGCATTTTCTGTATTTGAGTGCACAGTTGTAATATTACATGTATGTCATGTTGTGAATAATAAACATTTGCGCCACTCATCTCAACACACAGAACGCTCAGTGCAATACCAGGTAGTTCAGCAATTTTTGTAATTCAGTGTGGAGTTGTAACAAAACATGTATGTGATGTTGTAAACATTAAACACGCGCGCAACTCATCTCACAACACAGAAGTCTAACTGTAAAACCAGGTAGTTCAGCATTTTCTTTTAATTCAGTGTACAGTTGTAACAATACATGTATGTGATGTTGTGAATATTAAACACGGGCTCAATTCATCTCCACACACAGAACTCTCAGTGTAGTACCAGGTAGTTCAGCATTTGCTGTATTTGAGTGCACAGTTGTAACATTACATGTATGTCATGTTGTGAATGTTAAACATGCGCACCACTTATCTCAACACACAGAACACTCAGTGCAATACCAGGTAGGTCAGCAATTTTTGTAATTCAGTGTGGAGTTGTAACAAAACATGTATGTGATGTTGTAAACATTAAACACGCGCGCAACTCATCTCACAACACAGAAGTCTAACTGTAAAACCAGGTAGTTCAGCATTTTTTTTTAATTCAGTGTACAGTTGTAACAATACATGTATGTGATGTTGTGAATATTAAACACAGGCTCAATTCATCTCCACACACAGAACTCTCAGTGTAGTACCAGGTAGTTCAGCATTTGCTGTATTTGAGTGCACAGTTGTAACGTTACATGTATGTCATGTTGTGAATGTTAAACATGCGCACCACTTATCTCAACACACAGAACACTCAGTGCAATACCAGGTAGTTCAGCAATTTTTGTAATTCAGTGTGGAGTTGTAACAAAACATGTATGTGATGTTGTAAACATTAAACACGCGCGCAACTCATCTCACAACACAGACGTCTAACTGTAAAACCAGGTAGTTCAGCATTTTTTTTTAATTCAGTGTACAGTTGTAACAATACATGTATGTGATGTTGTGAATATTAAACACGGGCTCAATTCATCTCCACACACAGAACTCTCAGTGTAGGACCAGGTAGTTCAGCATTTGCTGTATTTGAGTGCACAGTTGTAACATTACATGTATGTCATGTTGTGAATGTTAAACATGCGCACCACTTATCTCAACACACAGAACACTCAGTGCAATACCAGGTAGTTCAGCAATTTTTGTAATTCAGTGTGGAGTTGTAACAAAACATGTATGTGATGTTGTGAACATTAAACACGCGCGCAACTCATCTCACAACACAGAACTCTAACTGTAAAACCAGGTAGTTCAGCATTTTTTTTTTATTCAGTGTACAGTTGTAACAATACATGTATGTGATGTTGTGAATATTAAACACGGGCTCAATTCATCTCCACACACAGAACTCTCAGTGTAGTACCAGGTAGTTCAGCATTTGCTGAATTTGAGAGCACAGTTGTAACATTACATGTATGTCATGTTGTGAATATTAAACACGCTCGCCACTCATCTCACCACACAGAACTCTCAACTACTAGGTAGTTCACCATTTTTTGTATTTGAGTGCACAGTTGTAACATTACATGTATGTCACGTTGTGAAAGTTAAACATGCGCACCACTTATCTCAACACACAGAACGCTCAGTGCAATAGCAGGTAGTTCAGGAATTTTTTTAATTCAGTGTGGAGTTGTAACAAAACATGTATGTGATGATGTAAACATTAAACATGCGCGCAACTCATCTCACAACACAGAACTCTAACTGTAAAACCAGGTAGTTCAGCATTTTTTTTTAATTCAGTGTACAGTTGTAAGAATACATTTATGTGATGTTGTGAATATTAAACACGGGCTCAATTCATCTCCACACACAGAACTCTCAGTGTAGTACCAGGTAGTTCAGCATTTGCTGTATTTGAGAGCACAGTTGTAACGCTCGCCACTCATCTCACCACACAGAACTCTCAACTACCAGGTAGTTCACCATTTTTTGTATTTGAGTGCACAGTTGTAACATTACATGTATGTCATGTTGTGAATAATAAACATGCGCGCCACTCATCTCAACACACAGAATGCTCAGTGTATTACCAGGTAGTTTAGCATTTTCTGTATTTGAGTGCACAGTTGTAATATTACATGTATGTCATGTTGTGAATAATAATCATTTGCGCCACTCATCTCAACACACAGAACGCTCAGTGCAATACAAGGTAGTTCAGCAATTTTTGTAATTCAGTGTGGAGTTGTAACAAAACATGTATGTGATGTTGTAAACATTAAAGACGCGCGCAACTCGTCTCACAACACAGAACTCTAACTGTAAAACCAGGTAGTTCAGCATTTTTTTTTTATTCAGTGTACAGTTGTAACAATACATGTATGTGATGTTGTGAATATTAAACACGGGCTCAATTCATCTCCACACACAGAATTCTCAGTGTAGTAACCAGGTAGTTCAGCATTTGCTGAATTTGAGAGCACAGTTGTAACATTACATGTATGTCATGTTGTGAATATTAAACACACTCGCCACTCATCTCACCACACAGAACTCTCAACTACTAGGTAGTTCACCATTTTTTGTATTTGAGTGCACAGTTGTAACATTACATGTATGTCACGTTGTGAAAGTTAAACATGCGCACCACTTATCTCAACACACAGAACGCTCAGTGCAATAGCAGGTAGTTCAGGAATTTTTTTAATTCAGTGTGGAGTTGTAACAAAACATGTATGTGATGATGTAAACATTAAACATGCGCGCAACTCATCTCACAACACAGAACTCTAACTGTAAAACCAGGTAGTTCAGCATTTTTTTTTAATTCAGTGTACAGTTGTAACAATACATGTATGTGATGTTGTGAATATTAAACACGGGCTCAATTCATCTCCACACACAGAACTATCAGTGTAGTACCAGGTAGTTCAGCATTTGCTGTATTTGAGTGCACAGTTGTAACATTACATGTATGTCATGTTGTGAATGTTAAACATGCGCACCACTTATCTCAACACACAGAACACTCAGTGCAATACCAGGTAGTTCAGCAATTTTTGTAATTCAGTGTGAAGTTGTAACAAAACATGTATGTGATGTTGTAAACATTAAACATCCGCGCAACTCATCTCACAACACAGAACTCTAAATGTAAAACCAGGTAGTTCAGCATTTTTTTTTAATTCAGTGTACAGTTGTAAGAATACATTTATGTGATGTTGTGAATATTAAACACGGGCTCAATTCATCTCCACACACAGAACTCTCAGTGTAGTACCAGGTAGTTCAGCATTTGCTGAATTTGAGAGCACAGTTGTAACATTACATGTATGTCATGTTGTGAATATTAAACACGCTCGCCACTCATCTCACCACACAGAACTCTCAACTACTAGGTAGTTCACCATTTTTTGTATTTGAGTGCACAGTTGTAACATTACATGTATGTCACGTTGTGAAAGTTAAACATGCGCACCACTTATCTCAACACACAGAACGCTCAGTGCAATAGCAGGTAGTTCAGGAATTTTTTTAATTCAGTGTGGAGTTGTAACAAAACATGTATGTGATGATGTAAACATTAAACATGCGCGCAACTCATCTCACAACACAGAACTCTAACTGTAAAACCAGGTAGTTCAGCATTTTTTTTTAATTCAGTGTACAGTTGTAAGAATACATTTATGTGATGTTGTGAATATTAAACACGGGCTCAATTCATCTCCACACACAGAACTCTCAGTGTAGTACCAGGTAGTTCAGCATTTGCTGTATTTGAGAGCACAGTTGTAACGCTCGCCACTCATCTCACCACACAGAACTCTCAACTACCAGGTAGTTCACCATTTTTTGTATTTGAGTGCACAGTTGTAACATTACATGTATGTCATGTTGTGAATAATAAACATGCGCGCCACTCATCTCAACACACAGAATGCTCAGTGTATTACCAGGTAGTTTAGCATTTTCTGTATTTGAGTGCACAGTTGTAATATTACATGTATGTCATGTTGTGAATAATAATCATTTGCGCCACTCATCTCAACACACAGAACGCTCAGTGCAATACAAGGTAGTTCAGCAATTTTTGTAATTCAGTGTGGAGTTGTAACAAAACATGTATGTGATGTTGTAAACATTAAAGACGCGCGCAACTCGTCTCACAACACAGAACTCTAACTGTAAAACCAGGTAGTTCAGCATTTTTTTTTTATTCAGTGTACAGTTGTAACAATACATGTATGTGATGTTGTGAATATTAAACACGGGCTCAATTCATCTCCACACACAGAATTCTCAGTGTAGTAACCAGGTAGTTCAGCATTTGCTGAATTTGAGAGCACAGTTGTAACATTACATGTATGTCATGTTGTGAATATTAAACACACTCGCCACTCATCTCACCACACAGAACTCTCAACTACTAGGTAGTTCACCATTTTTTGTATTTGAGTGCACAGTTGTAACATTACATGTATGTCACGTTGTGAAAGTTAAACATGCGCACCACTTATCTCAACACACAGAACGCTCAGTGCAATAGCAGGTAGTTCAGGAATTTTTTTAATTCAGTGTGGAGTTGTAACAAAACATGTATGTGATGATGTAAACATTAAACATGCGCGCAACTCATCTCACAACACAGAACTCTAACTGTAAAACCAGGTAGTTCAGCATTTTTTTTTAATTCAGTGTACAGTTGTAACAATACATGTATGTGATGTTGTGAATATTAAACACGGGCTCAATTCATCTCCACACACAGAACTATCAGTGTAGTACCAGGTAGTTCAGCATTTGCTGTATTTGAGTGCACAGTTGTAACATTACATGTATGTCATGTTGTGAATGTTAAACATGCGCACCACTTATCTCAACACACAGAACACTCAGTGCAATACCAGGTAGTTCAGCAATTTTTGTAATTCAGTGTGAAGTTGTAACAAAACATGTATGTGATGTTGTAAACATTAAACACGCGCGCAACTCATCTCACAACACAGAACTCTAAATGTAAAACCAGGTAGTTCAGCATTTTTTTTTAATTCAGTGTACAGTTGTAAGAATACATTTATGTGATGTTGTGAATATTAAACACGGGCTCAATTCATCTCCACACACAGAACTCTCAGTGTAGTACCAGGTAGTTCAGCATTTGCTGTATTTGAGAGCACAGTTGTAACGCTCGCCACTCATCTCACCACACAGAACTCTCAACTACCAGGTAGTTCACCATTTTTTGTATTTGAGTGCACAGTTGTAACATTACATGTATGTCATGTTGTGAATAATAAACATGCGCGCCACTCATCTCAACACACAGAATGCTCAGTGTATTACCAGGTAGTTTAGCATTTTCTGTATTTGAGTGCACAGTTGTAATATTACATGTATGTCATGTTGTGAATAATAAACATTTGCGCCACTCATCTCAACACACAGAACGCTCAGTGCAATACAAGGTAGTTCAGCAATTTTTGTAATTCAGTGTGGAGTTGTAACAAAACATGTATGTGATGTTGTGAACATTAAACACGCGCGCAACTCATCTCACAACACAGAACTCTAACTGTAACCAGGTAGTTCAGCATTTTTTTTTTATTCAGTGTACAGTTGTAACAATACATGTATGTGATGTTGTGAATATTAAACACGGGCTCAATTCATCTCCACACACAGAATTCTCAGTGTAGTAACCAGGTAGTTCAGCATTTGCTGAATTTGAGAGCACAGTTGTAACATTACATGTATGTCATGTTGTGAATATTAAACACACTCGCCACTCATCTCACCACACAGAACTCTCAACTACCAGGTAGTTCACCATTTTTTGTATTTGAGTGCACAGTTGTAACATTACATGTATGTCATGTTGTGAATAATAAACATGCGCGCCACTCATCTCAACACACAGAATGCTCAGTGTATTACCAGGTAGTTTAGCATTTTCTGTATTTGAGTGCACAGTTGTAATATTACATGTATGTCATGTTGTGAATAATAAACATTTGCGCCACTCATCTCAACACACAGAACGCTCAGTGCAATACAAGGTAGTTCAGCAATTTTTGTAATTCAGTGTGGAGTTGTAACAAAACATGTATGTGATGTTGTGAACATTAAACACGCGCGCAACTCATCTCACAACACAGAACTCTAACTGTAACCAGGTAGTTCAGCATTTTTTTTTTATTCAGTGTACAGTTGTAACAATACATGTATGTGATGTTGTGAATATTAAACACGGGCTCAATTCATCTCCACACACAGAACTCTCAGTGTAGTACCAGGTAGTTCAGCATTTGCTGAATTTGAGAGCACAGTTGTAACATTACATGTATGTCATGTTGTGAATATTAAACACGCTCGCCACTCATCTCACCACACAGAACTCTCAACTACTAGGTAGTTCACCATTTTTTGTATTTGAGTGCACAGTTGTAACATTACATGTATGTCACGTTGTGAAAGTTAAACATGCGCACCACTTATCTCAACACACAGAACGCTCAGTGCAATAGCAGGTAGTTCAGGAATTTTTTTAATTCAGTGTGGAGTTGTAACAAAACATGTATGTGATGATGTAAACATTAAACATGCGCGCAACTCATCTCACAACACAGAACTCTAACTGTAAAACCAGGTAGTTCAGCATTTTTTTTTAATTCAGTGTACAGTTGTAAGAATACATTTATGTGATGTTGTGAATATTAAACACGGGCTCAATTCATCTCCACACACAGAACTCTCAGTGTAGTACCAGGTAGTTCAGCATTTGCTGTATTTGAGAGCACAGTTGTAACGCTCGCCACTCATCTCACCACACAGAACTCTCAACTACCAGGTAGTTCACCATTTTTTGTATTTGAGTGCACAGTTGTAACATTACATGTATGTCATGTTGTGAATAATAAACATGCGCGCCACTCATCTCAACACACAGAATGCTCAGTGTATTACCAGGTAGTTTAGCATTTTCTGTATTTGAGTGCACAGTTGTAATATTACATGTATGTCATGTTGTGAATAATAAACATTTGCGCCACTCATCTCAACACACAGAACGCTCAGTGCAATACCAGGTAGTTCAGCAATTTTTGTAATTCAGTGTGGAGTTGTAACAAAACATGTATGTGATGTTGTAAACATTAAACACGCGCGCAACTCATCTCACAACACAGAAGTCTAACTGTAAAACCAGGTAGTTCAGCATTTTCTTTTAATTCAGTGTACAGTTGTAACAATACATGTATGTGATGTTGTGAATATTAAACACGGGCTCAATTCATCTCCACACACAGAACTCTCAGTGTAGTACCAGGTAGTTCAGCATTTGCTGTATTTGAGTGCACAGTTGTAACATTACATGTATGTCATGTTGTGAATGTTAAACATGCGCACCACTTATCTCAACACACAGAACACTCAGTGCAATACCAGGTAGGTCAGCAATTTTTGTAATTCAGTGTGGAGTTGTAACAAAACATGTATGTGATGTTGTAAACATTAAACACGCGCGCAACTCATCTCACAACACAGAAGTCTAACTGTAAAACCAGGTAGTTCAGCATTTTTTTTTAATTCAGTGTACAGTTGTAACAATACATGTATGTGATGTTGTGAATATTAAACACAGGCTCAATTCATCTCCACACACAGAACTCTCAGTGTAGTACCAGGTAGTTCAGCATTTGCTGTATTTGAGTGCACAGTTGTAACGTTACATGTATGTCATGTTGTGAAAGTTAAACATGCGCACCACTTATCTCAACACACAGAACACTCAGTGCAATACCAGGTAGTTCAGCAATTTTTGTAATTCAGTGTGGAGTTGTAACAAAACATGTATGTGATGTTGTAAACATTAAACACGCGCGCAACTCATCTCACAACACAGACGTCTAACTGTAAAACCAGGTAGTTCAGCATTTTTTTTTAATTCAGTGTACAGTTGTAACAATACATGTATGTGATGTTGTGAATATTAAACACGGGCTCAATTCATCTCCACACACAGAACTATCAGTGTAGTACCAGGTAGTTCAGCATTTGCTGTATTTGAGTGCACAGTTGTAACATTACATGTATGTCATGTTGTGAATGTTAAACATGCGCACCACTTATCTCAACACACAGAACACTCAGTGCAATACCAGGTAGTTCAGCAATTTTTGTAATTCAGTGTGAAGTTGTAACAAAACATGTATGTGATGTTGTGAATATTAAACACGGGCTCAATTCATCTCCACACACAGAACTCTCAGTGTAGTACCAGGTAGTTCAGCATTTGCTGTATTTGAGAGCACAGTTGTAACGCTCGCCACTCATCTCACCACACAGAACTCTCAACTACCAGGTAGTTCACCATTTTTTGTATTTGAGTGCACAGTTGTAACATTACATGTATGTCATGTTGTGAATAATAAACATGCGCGCCACTCATCTCAACACACAGAATGCTCAGTGTATTACCAGGTAGTTTAGCATTTTCTGTATTTGAGTGCACAGTTGTAATATTACATGTATGTCATGTTGTGAATAATAAACATTTGCGCCACTCATCTCAACACACAGAACGCTCAGTGCAATACCAGGTAGTTCAGCAATTTTTGTAATTCAGTGTGGAGTTGTAACAAAACATGTATGTGATGTTGTAAACATTAAACACGCGCGCAACTCATCTCACAACACAGAAGTCTAACTGTAAAACCAGGTAGTTCAGCATTTTCTTTTAATTCAGTGTACAGTTGTAACAATACATGTATGTGATGTTGTGAATATTAAACACGGGCTCAATTCATCTCCACACACAGAACTCTCAGTGTAGTACCAGGTAGTTCAGCATTTGCTGTATTTGAGTGCACAGTTGTAACATTACATGTATGTCATGTTGTGAATGTTAAACATGCGCACCACTTATCTCAACACACAGAACACTCAGTGCAATACCAGGTAGGTCAGCAATTTTTGTAATTCAGTGTGGAGTTGTAACAAAACATGTATGTGATGTTGTAAACATTAAACACGCGCGCAACTCATCTCACAACACAGAAGTCTAACTGTAAAACCAGGTAGTTCAGCATTTTTTTTTAATTCAGTGTACAGTTGTAACAATACATGTATGTGATGTTGTGAATATTAAACACAGGCTCAATTCATCTCCACACACAGAACTCTCAGTGTAGTACCAGGTAGTTCAGCATTTGCTGTATTTGAGTGCACAGTTGTAACGTTACATGTATGTCATGTTGTGAATGTTAAACATGCGCACCACTTATCTCAACACACAGAACACTCAGTGCAATACCAGGTAGTTCAGCAATTTTTGTAATTCAGTGTGGAGTTGTAACAAAACATGTATGTGATGTTGTAAACATTAAACACGCGCGCAACTCATCTCACAACACAGACGTCTAACTGTAAAACCAGGTAGTTCAGCATTTTTTTTTAATTCAGTGTACAGTTGTAACAATACATGTATGTGATGTTGTGAATATTAAACACGGGCTCAATTCATCTCCACACACAGAACTCTCAGTGTAGGACCAGGTAGTTCAGCATTTGCTGTATTTGAGTGCACAGTTGTAACATTACATGTATGTCATGTTGTGAATGTTAAACATGCGCACCACTTATCTCAACACACAGAACACTCAGTGCAATACCAGGTAGTTCAGCAATTTTTGTAATTCAGTGTGGAGTTGTAACAAAACATGTATGTGATGTTGTGAACATTAAACACGCGCGCAACTCATCTCACAACACAGAACTCTAACTGTAAAACCAGGTAGTTCAGCATTTTTTTTTTATTCAGTGTACAGTTGTAACAATACATGTATGTGATGTTGTGAATATTAAACACGGGCTCAATTCATCTCCACACACAGAACTCTCAGTGTAGTACCAGGTAGTTCAGCATTTGCTGAATTTGAGAGCACAGTTGTAACATTACATGTATGTCATGTTGTGAATATTAAACACGCTCGCCACTCATCTCACCACACAGAACTCTCAACTACTAGGTAGTTCACCATTTTTTGTATTTGAGTGCACAGTTGTAACATTACATGTATGTCACGTTGTGAAAGTTAAACATGCGCACCACTTATCTCAACACACAGAACGCTCAGTGCAATAGCAGGTAGTTCAGGAATTTTTTTAATTCAGTGTGGAGTTGTAACAAAACATGTATGTGATGATGTAAACATTAAACATGCGCGCAACTCATCTCACAACACAGAACTCTAACTGTAAAACCAGGTAGTTCAGCATTTTTTTTTAATTCAGTGTACAGTTGTAAGAATACATTTATGTGATGTTGTGAATATTAAACACGGGCTCAATTCATCTCCACACACAGAACTCTCAGTGTAGTACCAGGTAGTTCAGCATTTGCTGTATTTGAGAGCACAGTTGTAACGCTCGCCACTCATCTCACCACACAGAACTCTCAACTACCAGGTAGTTCACCATTTTTTGTATTTGAGTGCACAGTTGTAACATTACATGTATGTCATGTTGTGAATAATAAACATGCGCGCCACTCATCTCAACACACAGAATGCTCAGTGTATTACCAGGTAGTTTAGCATTTTCTGTATTTGAGTGCACAGTTGTAATATTACATGTATGTCATGTTGTGAATAATAATCATTTGCGCCACTCATCTCAACACACAGAACGCTCAGTGCAATACAAGGTAGTTCAGCAATTTTTGTAATTCAGTGTGGAGTTGTAACAAAACATGTATGTGATGTTGTAAACATTAAAGACGCGCGCAACTCGTCTCACAACACAGAACTCTAACTGTAAAACCAGGTAGTTCAGCATTTTTTTTTTATTCAGTGTACAGTTGTAACAATACATGTATGTGATGTTGTGAATATTAAACACGGGCTCAATTCATCTCCACACACAGAATTCTCAGTGTAGTAACCAGGTAGTTCAGCATTTGCTGAATTTGAGAGCACAGTTGTAACATTACATGTATGTCATGTTGTGAATATTAAACACACTCGCCACTCATCTCACCACACAGAACTCTCAACTACTAGGTAGTTCACCATTTTTTGTATTTGAGTGCACAGTTGTAACATTACATGTATGTCACGTTGTGAAAGTTAAACATGCGCACCACTTATCTCAACACACAGAACGCTCAGTGCAATAGCAGGTAGTTCAGGAATTTTTTTAATTCAGTGTGGAGTTGTAACAAAACATGTATGTGATGATGTAAACATTAAACATGCGCGCAACTCATCTCACAACACAGAACTCTAACTGTAAAACCAGGTAGTTCAGCATTTTTTTTTAATTCAGTGTACAGTTGTAACAATACATGTATGTGATGTTGTGAATATTAAACACGGGCTCAATTCATCTCCACACACAGAACTATCAGTGTAGTACCAGGTAGTTCAGCATTTGCTGTATTTGAGTGCACAGTTGTAACATTACATGTATGTCATGTTGTGAATGTTAAACATGCGCACCACTTATCTCAACACACAGAACACTCAGTGCAATACCAGGTAGTTCAGCAATTTTTGTAATTCAGTGTGAAGTTGTAACAAAACATGTATGTGATGTTGTAAACATTAAACACGCGCGCAACTCATCTCACAACACAGAACTCTAACTGTAAAACCAGGTAGTTCAGCATTTTTTTTTAATTCAGTGTACAGTTGTAAGAATACATTTATGTGATGTTGTGAATATTAAACACGGGCTCAATTCATCTCCACACACAGAACTCTCAGTGTAGTACCAGGTAGTTCAGCATTTGCTGTATTTGAGAGCACAGTTGTAACGCTCGCCACTCATCTCACCACACAGAACTCTCAACTACCAGGTAGTTCACCATTTTTTGTATTTGAGTGCACAGTTGTAACATTACATGTATGTCATGTTGTGAATAATAAACATGCGCGCCACTCATCTCAACACACAGAATGCTCAGTGTATTACCAGGTAGTTTAGCATTTTCTGTATTTGAGTGCACAGTTGTAATATTACATGTATGTCATGTTGTGAATAATAAACATTTGCGCCACTCATCTCAACACACAGAACGCTCAGTGCAATACAAGGTAGTTCAGCAATTTTTGTAATTCAGTGTGGAGTTGTAACAAAACATGTATGTGATGTTGTGAACATTAAACACGCGCGCAACTCATCTCACAACACAGAACTCTAACTGTAACCAGGTAGTTCAGCATTTTTTTTTTATTCAGTGTACAGTTGTAACAATACATGTATGTGATGTTGTGAATATTAAACACGGGCTCAATTCATCTCCACACACAGAATTCTCAGTGTAGTAACCAGGTAGTTCAGCATTTGCTGAATTTGAGAGCACAGTTGTAACATTACATGTATGTCATGTTGTGAATATTAAACACACTCGCCACTCATCTCACCACACAGAACTCTCAACTACCAGGTAGTTCACCATTTTTTGTATTTGAGTGCACAGTTGTAACATTACATGTATGTCATGTTGTGAATAATAAACATGCGCGCCACTCATCTCAACACACAGAATGCTCAGTGTATTACCAGGTAGTTTAGCATTTTCTGTATTTGAGTGCACAGTTGTAATATTACATGTATGTCATGTTGTGAATAATAAACATTTGCGCCACTCATCTCAACACACAGAACGCTCAGTGCAATACAAGGTAGTTCAGCAATTTTTGTAATTCAGTGTGGAGTTGTAACAAAACATGTATGTGATGTTGTGAACATTAAACACGCGCGCAACTCATCTCACAACACAGAACTCTAACTGTAACCAGGTAGTTCAGCATTTTTTTTTTATTCAGTGTACAGTTGTAACAATACATGTATGTGATGTTGTGAATATTAAACACGGGCTCAATTCATCTCCACACACAGAACTCTCAGTGTAGTACCAGGTAGTTCAGCATTTGCTGAATTTGAGAGCACAGTTGTAACATTACATGTATGTCATGTTGTGAATATTAAACACGCTCGCCACTCATCTCACCACACAGAACTCTCAACTACTAGGTAGTTCACCATTTTTTGTATTTGAGTGCACAGTTGTAACATTACATGTATGTCACGTTGTGAAAGTTAAACATGCGCACCACTTATCTCAACACACAGAACGCTCAGTGCAATAGCAGGTAGTTCAGGAATTTTTTTAATTCAGTGTGGAGTTGTAACAAAACATGTATGTGATGATGTAAACATTAAACATGCGCGCAACTCATCTCACAACACAGAACTCTAACTGTAAAACCAGGTAGTTCAGCATTTTTTTTTAATTCAGTGTACAGTTGTAAGAATACATTTATGTGATGTTGTGAATATTAAACACGGGCTCAATTCATCTCCACACACAGAACTCTCAGTGTAGTACCAGGTAGTTCAGCATTTGCTGTATTTGAGAGCACAGTTGTAACGCTCGCCACTCATCTCACCACACAGAACTCTCAACTACCAGGTAGTTCACCATTTTTTGTATTTGAGTGCACAGTTGTAACATTACATGTATGTCATGTTGTGAATAATAAACATGCGCGCCACTCATCTCAACACACAGAATGCTCAGTGTATTACCAGGTAGTTTAGCATTTTCTGTATTTGAGTGCACAGTTGTAATATTACATGTATGTCATGTTGTGAATAATAATCATTTGCGCCACTCATCTCAACACACAGAACGCTCAGTGCAATACAAGGTAGTTCAGCAATTTTTGTAATTCAGTGTGGAGTTGTAACAAAACATGTATGTGATGTTGTAAACATTAAAGACGCGCGCAACTCGTCTCACAACACAGAACTCTAACTGTAAAACCAGGTAGTTCAGCATTTTTTTTTTATTCAGTGTACAGTTGTAACAATACATGTATGTGATGTTGTGAATATTAAACACGGGCTCAATTCATCTCCACACACAGAATTCTCAGTGTAGTAACCAGGTAGTTCAGCATTTGCTGAATTTGAGAGCACAGTTGTAACATTACATGTATGTCATGTTGTGAATATTAAACACACTCGCCACTCATCTCACCACACAGAACTCTCAACTACTAGGTAGTTCACCATTTTTTGTATTTGAGTGCACAGTTGTAACATTACATGTATGTCACGTTGTGAAAGTTAAACATGCGCACCACTTATCTCAACACACAGAACGCTCAGTGCAATAGCAGGTAGTTCAGGAATTTTTTTAATTCAGTGTGGAGTTGTAACAAAACATGTATGTGATGATGTAAACATTAAACATGCGCGCAACTCATCTCACAACACAGAACTCTAACTGTAAAACCAGGTAGTTCAGCATTTTTTTTTAATTCAGTGTACAGTTGTAACAATACATGTATGTGATGTTGTGAATATTAAACACGGGCTCAATTCATCTCCACACACAGAACTATCAGTGTAGTACCAGGTAGTTCAGCATTTGCTGTATTTGAGTGCACAGTTGTAACATTACATGTATGTCATGTTGTGAATGTTAAACATGCGCACCACTTATCTCAACACACAGAACACTCAGTGCAATACCAGGTAGTTCAGCAATTTTTGTAATTCAGTGTGAAGTTGTAACAAAACATGTATGTGATGTTGTAAACATTAAACATCCGCGCAACTCATCTCACAACACAGAACTCTAAATGTAAAACCAGGTAGTTCAGCATTTTTTTTTAATTCAGTGTACAGTTGTAAGAATACATTTATGTGATGTTGTGAATATTAAACACGGGCTCAATTCATCTCCACACACAGAACTCTCAGTGTAGTACCAGGTAGTTCAGCATTTGCTGTATTTGAGAGCACAGTTGTAACGCTCGCCACTCATCTCACCACACAGAACTCTCAACTACCAGGTAGTTCACCATTTTTTGTATTTGAGTGCACAGTTGTAACATTACATGTATGTCATGTTGTGAATAATAAACATGCGCGCCACTCATCTCAACACACAGAATGCTCAGTGTATTACCAGGTAGTTTAGCATTTTCTGTATTTGAGTGCACAGTTGTAATATTACATGTATGTCATGTTGTGAATAATAAACATTTGCGCCACTCATCTCAACACACAGAACGCTCAGTGCAATACAAGGTAGTTCAGCAATTTTTGTAATTCAGTGTGGAGTTGTAACAAAACATGTATGTGATGTTGTGAACATTAAACACGCGCGCAACTCATCTCACAACACAGAACTCTAACTGTAACCAGGTAGTTCAGCATTTTTTTTTTATTCAGTGTACAGTTGTAACAATACATGTATGTGATGTTGTGAATATTAAACACGGGCTCAATTCATCTCCACACACAGAATTCTCAGTGTAGTAACCAGGTAGTTCAGCATTTGCTGAATTTGAGAGCACAGTTGTAACATTACATGTATGTCATGTTGTGAATATTAAACACACTCGCCACTCATCTCACCACACAGAACTCTCAACTACCAGGTAGTTCACCATTTTTTGTATTTGAGTGCACAGTTGTAACATTACATGTATGTCATGTTGTGAATAATAAACATGCGCGCCACTCATCTCAACACACAGAATGCTCAGTGTATTACCAGGTAGTTTAGCATTTTCTGTATTTGAGTGCACAGTTGTAATATTACATGTATGTCATGTTGTGAATAATAAACATTTGCGCCACTCATCTCAACACACAGAACGCTCAGTGCAATACAAGGTAGTTCAGCAATTTTTGTAATTCAGTGTGGAGTTGTAACAAAACATGTATGTGATGTTGTGAACATTAAACACGCGCGCAACTCATCTCACAACACAGAACTCTAACTGTAACCAGGTAGTTCAGCATTTTTTTTTTATTCAGTGTACAGTTGTAACAATACATGTATGTGATGTTGTGAATATTAAACACGGGCTCAATTCATCTCCACACACAGAACTCTCAGTGTAGTACCAGGTAGTTCAGCATTTGCTGAATTTGAGAGCACAGTTGTAACATTACATGTATGTCATGTTGTGAATATTAAACACGCTCGCCACTCATCTCACCACACAGAACTCTCAACTACTAGGTAGTTCACCATTTTTTGTATTTGAGTGCACAGTTGTAACATTACATGTATGTCACGTTGTGAAAGTTAAACATGCGCACCACTTATCTCAACACACAGAACGCTCAGTGCAATAGCAGGTAGTTCAGGAATTTTTTTAATTCAGTGTGGAGTTGTAACAAAACATGTATGTGATGATGTAAACATTAAACATGCGCGCAACTCATCTCACAACACAGAACTCTAACTGTAAAACCAGGTAGTTCAGCATTTTTTTTTAATTCAGTGTACAGTTGTAAGAATACATTTATGTGATGTTGTGAATATTAAACACGGGCTCAATTCATCTCCACACACAGAACTCTCAGTGTAGTACCAGGTAGTTCAGCATTTGCTGTATTTGAGAGCACAGTTGTAACGCTCGCCACTCATCTCACCACACAGAACTCTCAACTACCAGGTAGTTCACCATTTTTTGTATTTGAGTGCACAGTTGTAACATTACATGTATGTCATGTTGTGAATAATAAACATGCGCGCCACTCATCTCAACACACAGAATGCTCAGTGTATTACCAGGTAGTTTAGCATTTTCTGTATTTGAGTGCACAGTTGTAATATTACATGTATGTCATGTTGTGAATAATAATCATTTGCGCCACTCATCTCAACACACAGAACGCTCAGTGCAATACAAGGTAGTTCAGCAATTTTTGTAATTCAGTGTGGAGTTGTAACAAAACATGTATGTGATGTTGTAAACATTAAAGACGCGCGCAACTCGTCTCACAACACAGAACTCTAACTGTAAAACCAGGTAGTTCAGCATTTTTTTTTTATTCAGTGTACAGTTGTAACAATACATGTATGTGATGTTGTGAATATTAAACACGGGCTCAATTCATCTCCACACACAGAATTCTCAGTGTAGTAACCAGGTAGTTCAGCATTTGCTGAATTTGAGAGCACAGTTGTAACATTACATGTATGTCATGTTGTGAATATTAAACACACTCGCCACTCATCTCACCACACAGAACTCTCAACTACTAGGTAGTTCACCATTTTTTGTATTTGAGTGCACAGTTGTAACATTACATGTATGTCACGTTGTGAAAGTTAAACATGCGCACCACTTATCTCAACACACAGAACGCTCAGTGCAATAGCAGGTAGTTCAGGAATTTTTTTAATTCAGTGTGGAGTTGTAACAAAACATGTATGTGATGATGTAAACATTAAACATGCGCGCAACTCATCTCACAACACAGAACTCTAACTGTAAAACCAGGTAGTTCAGCATTTTTTTTTAATTCAGTGTACAGTTGTAACAATACATGTATGTGATGTTGTGAATATTAAACACGGGCTCAATTCATCTCCACACACAGAACTATCAGTGTAGTACCAGGTAGTTCAGCATTTGCTGTATTTGAGTGCACAGTTGTAACATTACATGTATGTCATGTTGTGAATGTTAAACATGCGCACCACTTATCTCAACACACAGAACACTCAGTGCAATACCAGGTAGTTCAGCAATTTTTGTAATTCAGTGTGAAGTTGTAACAAAACATGTATGTGATGTTGTAAACATTAAACATCCGCGCAACTCATCTCACAACACAGAACTCTAAATGTAAAACCAGGTAGTTCAGCATTTTTTTTTAATTCAGTGTACAGTTGTAAGAATACATTTATGTGATGTTGTGAATATTAAACACGGGCTCAATTCATCTCCACACACAGAACTCTCAGTGTAGTACCAGGTAGTTCAGCATTTGCTGTATTTGAGAGCACAGTTGTAACGCTCGCCACTCATCTCACCACACAGAACTCTCAACTACCAGGTAGTTCACCATTTTTTGTATTTGAGTGCACAGTTGTAACATTACATGTATGTCATGTTGTGAATAATAAACATGCGCGCCACTCATCTCAACACACAGAATGCTCAGTGTATTACCAGGTAGTTTAGCATTTTCTGTATTTGAGTGCACAGTTGTAATATTACATGTATGTCATGTTGTGAATAATAAACATTTGCGCCACTCATCTCAACACACAGAACGCTCAGTGCAATACAAGGTAGTTCAGCAATTTTTGTAATTCAGTGTGGAGTTGTAACAAAACATGTATGTGATGTTGTGAACATTAAACACGCGCGCAACTCATCTCACAACACAGAACTCTAACTGTAACCAGGTAGTTCAGCATTTTTTTTTTATTCAGTGTACAGTTGTAACAATACATGTATGTGATGTTGTGAATATTAAACACGGGCTCAATTCATCTCCACACACAGAATTCTCAGTGTAGTAACCAGGTAGTTCAGCATTTGCTGAATTTGAGAGCACAGTTGTAACATTACATGTATGTCATGTTGTGAATATTAAACACACTCGCCACTCATCTCACCACACAGAACTCTCAACTACCAGGTAGTTCACCATTTTTTGTATTTGAGTGCACAGTTGTAACATTACATGTATGTCATGTTGTGAATAATAAACATGCGCGCCACTCATCTCAACACACAGAATGCTCAGTGTATTACCAGGTAGTTTAGCATTTTCTGTATTTGAGTGCACAGTTGTAATATTACATGTATGTCATGTTGTGAATAATAAACATTTGCGCCACTCATCTCAACACACAGAACGCTCAGTGCAATACAAGGTAGTTCAGCAATTTTTGTAATTCAGTGTGGAGTTGTAACAAAACATGTATGTGATGTTGTGAACATTAAACACGCGCGCAACTCATCTCAGAACACAGAACTCTAACTGTAACCAGGTAGTTCAGCATTTTTTTTTTATTCAGTGTACAGTTGTAACAATACATGTATGTGATGTTGTGAATATTAAACACGGGCTCAATTCATCTCCACACACAGAACTCTCAGTGTAGGACCAGGTAGTTCAGCATTTGCTGTATTTGAGTGCACAGTTGTAACATTACATGTATGTCATGTTGTGAATGTTAAACATGCGCACCACTTATCTCAACACACAGAACACTCAGTGCAATACCAGGTAGTTCAGCAATTTTTGTAATTCAGTGTGGAGTTGTAACAAAACATGTATGTGATGTTGTGAACATTAAACACGCGCGCAACTCATCTCACAACACAGAACTCTAACTGTAAAACCAGGTAGTTCAGCATTTTTTTTTTATTCAGTGTACAGTTGTAACAATACATGTATGTGATGTTGTGAATATTAAACACGGGCTCAATTCATCTCCACACACAGAACTCTCAGTGTAGTACCAGGTAGTTCAGCATTTGCTGAATTTGAGAGCACAGTTGTAACATTACATGTATGTCATGTTGTGAATATTAAACACGCTCGCCACTCATCTCACCACACAGAACTCTCAACTACTAGGTAGTTCACCATTTTTTGTATTTGAGTGCACAGTTGTAACATTACATGTATGTCACGTTGTGAAAGTTAAACATGCGCACCACTTATCTCAACACACAGAACGCTCAGTGCAATAGCAGGTAGTTCAGGAATTTTTTTAATTCAGTGTGGAGTTGTAACAAAACATGTATGTGATGATGTAAACATTAAACATGCGCGCAACTCATCTCACAACACAGAACTCTAACTGTAAAACCAGGTAGTTCAGCATTTTTTTTTAATTCAGTGTACAGTTGTAAGAATACATTTATGTGATGTTGTGAATATTAAACACGGGCTCAATTCATCTCCACACACAGAACTCTCAGTGTAGTACCAGGTAGTTCAGCATTTGCTGTATTTGAGAGCACAGTTGTAACGCTCGCCACTCATCTCACCACACAGAACTCTCAACTACCAGGTAGTTCACCATTTTTTGTATTTGAGTGCACAGTTGTAACATTACATGTATGTCATGTTGTGAATAATAAACATGCGCGCCACTCATCTCAACACACAGAATGCTCAGTGTATTACCAGGTAGTTTAGCATTTTCTGTATTTGAGTGCACAGTTGTAATATTACATGTATGTCATGTTGTGAATAATAATCATTTGCGCCACTCATCTCAACACACAGAACGCTCAGTGCAATACAAGGTAGTTCAGCAATTTTTGTAATTCAGTGTGGAGTTGTAACAAAACATGTATGTGATGTTGTAAACATTAAAGACGCGCGCAACTCGTCTCACAACACAGAACTCTAACTGTAAAACCAGGTAGTTCAGCATTTTTTTTTTATTCAGTGTACAGTTGTAACAATACATGTATGTGATGTTGTGAATATTAAACACGGGCTCAATTCATCTCCACACACAGAATTCTCAGTGTAGTAACCAGGTAGTTCAGCATTTGCTGAATTTGAGAGCACAGTTGTAACATTCCATGTATGTCATGTTGTGAATATTAAACACACTCGCCACTCATCTCACCACACAGAACTCTCAACTACTAGGTAGTTCACCATTTTTTGTATTTGAGTGCACAGTTGTAACATTACATGTATGTCACGTTGTGAAAGTTAAACATGCGCACCACTTATCTCAACACACAGAACGCTCAGTGCAATAGCAGGTAGTTCAGGAATTTTTTTAATTCAGTGTGGAGTTGTAACAAAACATGTATGTGATGATGTAAACATTAAACATGCGCGCAACTCATCTCACAACACAGAACTCTAACTGTAAAACCAGGTAGTTCAGCATTTTTTTTTAATTCAGTGTACAGTTGTAACAATACATGTATGTGATGTTGTGAATATTAAACACGGGCTCAATTCATCTCCACACACAGAACTATCAGTGTAGTACCAGGTAGTTCAGCATTTGCTGTATTTGAGTGCACAGTTGTAACATTACATGTATGTCATGTTGTGAATGTTAAACATGCGCACCACTTATCTCAACACACAGAACACTCAGTGCAATACCAGGTAGTTCAGCAATTTTTGTAATTCAGTGTGAAGTTGTAACAAAACATGTATGTGATGTTGTAAACATTAAACACGCGCGCAACTCATCTCACAACACAGAACTCTAAATGTAAAACCAGGTAGTTCAGCATTTTTTTTTAATTCAGTGTACAGTTGTAAGAATACATTTATGTGATGTTGTGAATATTAAACACGGGCTCAATTCATCTCCACACACAGAACTCTCAGTGTAGTACCAGGTAGTTCAGCATTTGCTGTATTTGAGAGCACAGTTGTAACGCTCGCCACTCATCTCACCACACAGAACTCTCAACTACCAGGTAGTTCACCATTTTTTGTATTTGAGTGCACAGTTGTAACATTACATGTATGTCATGTTGTGAATAATAAACATGCGCGCCACTCATCTCAACACACAGAATGCTCAGTGTATTACCAGGTAGTTTAGCATTTTCTGTATTTGAGTGCACAGTTGTAATATTACATGTATGTCATGTTGTGAATAATAAACATTTGCGCCACTCATCTCAACACACAGAACGCTCAGTGCAATACAAGGTAGTTCAGCAATTTTTGTAATTCAGTGTGGAGTTGTAACAAAACATGTATGTGATGTTGTGAACATTAAACACGCGCGCAACTCATCTCACAACACAGAACTCTAACTGTAACCAGGTAGTTCAGCATTTTTTTTTTATTCAGTGTACAGTTGTAACAATACATGTATGTGATGTTGTGAATATTAAACACGGGCTCAATTCATCTCCACACACAGAATTCTCAGTGTAGTAACCAGGTAGTTCAGCATTTGCTGAATTTGAGAGCACAGTTGTAACATTACATGTATGTCATGTTGTGAATATTAAACACACTCGCCACTCATCTCACCACACAGAACTCTCAACTACTAGGTAGTTCACCATTTTTTGTATTTGAGTGCACAGTTGTAACATTACATGTATGTCACGTTGTGAAAGTTAAACATGCGCACCACTTATCTCAACACACAGAACGCTCAGTGCAATAGCAGGTAGTTCAGCAATTTTTTTAATTCAGTGTGGAGTTGTAGCAAAACATGTATGTGATGATGTAAACATTAAACATGCGCGCAACTAATCTCACAACACAGAAGTCTAACTGTAAAACCAGGTAGTTCAGCATTTTTTTTTAATTCAGTGTACAGTTGTAACAATACATGTATGTGATGTGAATATTAAACACGGGCTCAATTCATCTCCACACACAGAACTCTCAGTGTAGGACCAGGTAGTTCAGCATTTGCTGTATTTGAGTGCACAGTTGTAACATTACATGTATGTCATGTTGTGAATGTTAAACATGCGCACCACTTATCTCAACACACAGAACACTCAGTGCAATACCAGGTAGTTCAGCAATTTTTGTAATTCAGTGTGAAGTTGTAACAAAACATGTATGTGATGTTGTGAATATTAAACAAGGGCTCAATTCATCTCCACACACAGAACTCTCAGTGTAGTACCAGGTAGTTCAGCATTTGCTGCATTTGAGAGCACAGTTGTAACGCTCGCCACTCATCTCACCACACAGAACTCTCAACTACCAGGTAGTTCACCATTTTTTGTATTTGAGTGCACAGTTGTAACATTACATGTATGTCATGTTGTGAATAATAAACATGCGCGTCACTCATCTCAACACACAGAATGCTCAGTGTATTACCAGGTAGTTTAGCATTTTCTGTATTTGAGTGCACAGTTGTAATATTACATGTATGTCATGTTGTGAATAATAAACATTTGCGCCACTCATCTCAACACACAGAACGCTCAGTGCAATACCAGGTAGTTCAGCAATTTTTGTAATTCAGTGTGGAGTTGTAACAAAACATGTATGTGATGTTGTAAACATTAAACACGCGCGCAACTCATCTCACAACACAGAAGTCTAACTGTAAAACCAGGTAGTTCAGCATTTTCTTTTAATTCAGTGTACAGTTGTAACAATACATGTATGTGATGTTGTGAATATTAAACACGGGCTCAATTCATCTCCACACACAGAACTCTCAGTGTAGTACCAGGTAGTTCAGCATTTGCTGTATTTGAGTGCACAGTTGTAACATTACATGTATGTCATGTTGTGAATGTTAAACATGCGCACCACTTATCTCAACACACAGAACACTCAGTGCAATACCAGGTAGGTCAGCAATTTTTGTAATTCAGTGTGGAGTTGTAACAAAACATGTATGTGATGTTGTAAACATTAAACACGCGCGCAACTCATCTCACAACACAGAAGTCTAACTGTAAAACCAGGTAGTTCAGCATTTTTTTTTTATTCAGTGTACAGTTGTAACAATACATGTATGTGATGTTGTGAATATTAAACACGGGCTCAATTCATCTCCACACACAGAACTCTCAGTGTAGTACCAGGTAGTTCAGCATTTGCTGAATTTGAGAGCACAGTTGTAACATTACATGTATGTCATGTTGTGAATATTAAACACGCTCGCCACTCATCTCACCACACAGAACTCTCAACTACTAGGTAGTTCACCATTTTTTGTATTTGAGTGCACAGTTGTAACATTACATGTATGTCACGTTGTGAAAGTTAAACATGCGCACCACTTATCTCAACACACAGAACGCTCAGTGCAATAGCAGGTAGTTCAGGAATTTTTTTAATTCAGTGTGGAGTTGTAACAAAACATGTATGTGATGATGTAAACATTAAACATGCGCGCAACTCATCTCACAACACAGAACTCTAACTGTAAAACCAGGTAGTTCAGCATTTTTTTTTAATTCAGTGTACAGTTGTAACAATACATGTATGTGATGTGAATATTAAACACGGGCTCAATTCATCTCCACACACAGAACTCTCAGTGTAGTACCAGGTAGTTCAGCATTTGCTGTATTTGAGTGCACAGTTGTAACATTACATGTATGTCATGTTGTGAATGTTAAACATGCGCACCACTTATCTCAACACACAGAACACTCAGTGCAATACCAGGTAGTTCAGCAATTTTTGTAATTCAGTGTGAAGTTGTAACAAAACATGTATGTGATGTTGTGAATATTAAACAAGGGCTCAATTCATCTCCACACACAGAACTCTCAGTGTAGTACCAGGTAGTTCAGCATTTGCTGCATTTGAGAGCACAGTTGTAACGCTCGCCACTCATCTCACCACACAGAACTCTCAACTACCAGGTAGTTCACCATTTTTTGTATTTGAGTGCACAGTTGTAACATTACATGTATGTCATGTTGTGAATAATAAACATGCGCGCCACTCATCTCAACACACAGAATGCTCAGTGTATTACCAGGTAGTTTAGCATTTTCTGTATTTGAGTGCACAGTTGTAATATTACATGTATGTCATGTTGTGAATAATAAACATTTGCGCCACTCATCTCAACACACAGAACGCTCAGTGCAATACCAGGTAGTTCAGCAATTTTTGTAATTCAGTGTGGAGTTGTAACAAAACATGTATGTGATGTTGTAAACATTAAACACGCGCGCAACTCATCTCACAACACAGAAGTCTAACTGTAAAACCAGGTAGTTCAGCATTTTTTTTTAATTCAGTGTACAGTTGTAACAATACATGTATGTGATGTTGTGAATATTAAACACGGGCTCAATTCATCTCCACACACAGAACTCTCAGTGTAGTACCAGGTAGTTCAGCATTTGCTGTATTTGAGTGCACAGTTGTAACATTACATGTATGTCATGTTGTGAATGTTAAACATGCGCACCACTTATCTCAACACACAGAACACTCAGTGCAATACCAGGTAGGTCAGCAATTTTTGTAATTCAGTGTGGAGTTGTAACAAAACATGTATGTGATGTTGTAAACATTAAACACGCGCGCAACTCATCTCACAACACAGAAGTCTAACTGTAAAACCAGGTAGTTCAGCATTTTTTTTTAATTCAGTGTACAGTTGTAACAATACATGTATGTGATGTGAATATTAAACACGGGCTCAATTCATCTCCACACACAGAACTCTCAGTGTAGTACCAGGTAGTTCAGCATTTGCTGTATTTGAGTGCACAGTTGTAACATTACATGTATGTCATGTTGTGAATGTTAAACATGCGCACCACTTATCTCAACACACAGAACACTCAGTGCAATACCAGGTAGTTCAGCAATTTTTGTAATTCAGTGTGAAGTTGTAACAAAACATGTATGTGATGTTGTGAATATTAAACAAGGGCTCAATTCATCTCCACACACAGAACTCTCAGTGTAGTACCAGGTAGTTCAGCATTTGCTGCATTTGAGAGCACAGTTGTAACGCTCGCCACTCATCTCACCACACAGAACTCTCAACTACCAGGTAGTTCACCATTTTTTGTATTTGAGTGCACAGTTGTAACATTACATGTATGTCATGTTGTGAATAATAAACATGCGCGCCACTCATCTCAACACACAGAATGCTCAGTGTATTACCAGGTAGTTTAGCATTTTCTGTATTTGAGTGCACAGTTGTAATATTACATGTATGTCATGTTGTGAATAATAAACATTTGCGCCACTCATCTCAACACACAGAACGCTCAGTGCAATACCAGGTAGTTCAGCAATTTTTGTAATTCAGTGTGGAGTTGTAACAAAACATGTATGTGATGTTGTAAACATTAAACACGCGCGCAACTCATCTCACAACACAGAAGTCTAACTGTAAAACCAGGTAGTTCAGCATTTTCTTTTAATTCAGTGTACAGTTGTAACAATACATGTATGTGATGTTGTGAATATTAAACACGGGCTCAATTCATCTCCACACACAGAACTCTCAGTGTAGTACCAGGTAGTTCAGCATTTGCTGTATTTGAGTGCACAGTTGTAACATTACATGTATGTCATGTTGTGAATGTTAAACATGCGCACCACTTATCTCAACACACAGAACACTCAGTGCAATACCAGGTAGGTCAGCAATTTTTGTAATTCAGTGTGGAGTTGTAACAAAACATGTATGTGATGTTGTAAACATTAAACACGCGCGCAACTCATCTCACAACACAGAAGTCTAACTGTAAAACCAGGTAGTTCAGCATTTTTTTTAATTCAGTGTACAGTTGTAACAATACATGTATGTGATGTTGTAAATATTAAACACAGGCTCAATTCATCTCCACACACAGAACTCTCAGTGTAGTACCAGGTAGTTCAGCATTTGCTGTATTTGAGTGCACAGTTGTAACGTTACATGTATGTCATGTTGTGAATGTTAAACATGCGCACCACTTATCTCAACACACAGAACACTCAGTGCAATACCAGGTAGTTCAGCAATTTTTGTAATTCAGTGTGGAGTTGTAACAAAACATGTATGTGATGTTGTGAACATTAAACACGCGCGCAACTCATCTCACAACACAGAACTCTAACTGTAAAACCAGGTAGTTCAGCATTTTTTTTTTATTCAGTGTACAGTTGTAACAATACATGTATGTGATGTTGTGAATATTAAACACGGGCTCAATTCATCTCCACACACAGAACTCTCAGTGTAGTACCAGGTAGTTCAGCATTTGCTGAATTTGAGAGCACAGTTGTAACATTACATGTATGTCATGTTGTGAATATTAAACACGCTCGCCACTCATCTCACCACACAGAACTCTCAACTACTAGGTAGTTCACCATTTTTTGTATTTGAGTGCACAGTTGTAACATTACATGTATGTCACGTTGTGAAAGTTAAACATGCGCACCACTTATCTCAACACACAGAACGCTCAGTGCAATAGCAGGTAGTTCAGGAATTTTTTTAATTCAGTGTGGAGTTGTAACAAAACATGTATGTGATGATGTAAACATTAAACATGCGCGCAACTCATCTCACAACACAGAACTCTAACTGTAAAACCAGGTAGTTCAGCATTTTTTTTTAATTCAGTGTACAGTTGTAACAATACATGTATGTGATGTTGTGAATATTAAACATGGGCTCAATTCATCTCCACACACAGAACTCTCAGTGTAGTACCAGGTAGTTCAGCATTTGCTGTATTTGAGTGCACAGTTGTAACATTACATGTATGTCATGTTGTGAATGTTAAACATGCGCACCACTTATCTCAACACACAGAACACTCAGTGCAATACCAGGTAGTTCAGCAATTTTTGTAATTCAGTGTGAAGTTGTAACAAAACATGTATGTGATGTTGTAAACATTAAACACGCGCGCAACTCATCTCACAACACAGAACTCTAACTGTAAAACCAGGTAGTTCAGCATTTTTTTTTAATTCAGTGTACAGTTGTAAGAATACATTTATGTGATGTTGTGAATATTAAACACGGGCTCAATTCATCTCCACACACAGAACTCTCAGTGTAGTACCAGGTAGTTCAGCATTTGCTGTATTTGAGAGCACAGTTGTAACGCTCGCCACTCATCTCACCACACAAAACTCTCAACTACCAGGTAGTTCACCATTTTTTGTATTTGAGTGCACAGTTGTAACATTACATGTATGTCATGTTGTGAATAATAAACATGCGCGCCACTCATCTCAACACACAGAATGCTCAGTGTATTACCAGGTAGTTTAGCATTTTCTGTATTTGAGTGCACAGTTGTAATATTACATGTATGTCATGTTGTGAATAATAAACATTTGCGCCACTCATCTCAACACACAGAACGCTCAGTGCAATACAAGGTAGTTCAGCAATTTTTGTAATTCAGTGTGGAGTTGTAACAAAACATGTATGTGATGTTGTAAACATTAAACACGCGCGCAACTCATCTCACAACACAGAAGTCTAACTGTAAAACCAGGTAGTTCAGCATTTTTTTTTTTAATTCAGTGTACAGTTGTAACAATACATGTATGTGATGTTGTGAATATTAAACACGGGCTCAATTCATCTCCACACACAGAACTCTCAGTGTAGGACCAGGTAGTTCAGCATTTGCTGTATTTGAGTGCACAGTTGTAACATTACATGTATGTCATGTTGTGAATGTTAAACATGCGCACCACTTATCTCAACACACAGAACACTCAGTGCAATACCAGGTAGGTCAGCAATTTTTGTAATTCAGTGTGGAGTTGTAACAAAACATGTATGTGATGTTGTAAACATTAAACACGCGCGCAACTCATCTCACAACACAGAAGTCTAACTGTAAAACCAGGTAGTTCAGCATTTTTTTTAATTCAGTGTACAGTTGTAACAATACATGTATGTGATGTTGTGAATATTAAACACGGGCTCAATTCATCTCCACACACAGAACTCTCAGTGTAGGACCAGGTAGTTCAGCATTTGCTGTATTTGAGTGCACAGTTGTAACATTACATGTATGTCATGTTGTGAATGTTAAACATGCGTACCACTTATCTCAACACACAGAACACTCAGTGCAATACCAGGTAGTTCAGCAATTTTTGTAATTCAGTGTGGAGTTGTAACAAAACATGTATGTGATGTTGTGAACATTAAACACGCGCGCAACTCATCTCACAACACAGAACTCTAACTGTAAAACCAGGTAGTTCAGCATTTTTTTTTTATTCAGTGTACAGTTGTAACAATACATGTATGTGATGTTGTGAATATTAAACACGGGCTCAATTCATCTCCACACACAGAACTCTCAGTGTAGTACCAGGTAGTTCAGCATTTGCTGAATTTGAGAGCACAGTTGTAACATTACATGTATGTCATGTTGTGAATAATAAACACGCTCGCCACTCATCTCACCACACAGAACTCTCAACTACTAGGTAGTTCACCATTTTTTGTATTTGAGTGCACAGTTGTAACATTACATGTATGTCACGTTGTGAAAGTTAAACATGCGCACCACTTATCTCAACACACAGAACGCTCAGTGCAATAGCAGGTAGTTCAGGAATTTTTTTAATTCAGTGTGGAGTTGTAACAAAACATGTATGTGATGATGTAAACATTAAACATGCGCGCAACTCATCTCACAACACAGAAGTCTAACTGTAAAACCAGGTAGTTCAGCATTTTTTTTTAATTCAGTGTACAGTTGTAACAATACATGTATGTGATGTTGTGAATATTAAACACGGGCTCAATTCATCTCCACACACAGAACTCTCAGTGTAGTACCAGGTAGTTCAGCATTTGCTGTATTTGAGTGCACAGTTGTAACATTACATGTATGTCATGTTGTGAATGTTAAACATGCGCACCACTTATCTCAACACACAGAACACTCAGTGCAATACCAGGTAGTTCAGCAATTTTTGTAATTCAGTGTGAAGTTGTAACAAAACATGTATGTGATGTTGTAAACATTAAACACGCGCGCAACTCATCTCACAACACAGAACTCTAACTGTAAAACCAGGTAGTTCAGCATTTTTTTTTAATTCAGTGTACAGTTGTAAGAATACATTTATGTGATGTTGTGAATATTAAACACGGGCTCAATTCATCTCCACACACAGAACTCTCAGTGTAGTACCAGGTAGTTCAGCATTTGCTGTATTTGAGAGCACAGTTGTAACGCTCGCCACTCATCTCACCACACAGAACTCTCAACTACCAGGTAGTTCACCATTTTTTGTATTTGAGTGCACAGTTGTAACATTACATGTATGTCATGTTGTGAATAATAAACATGCGCGCCACTCATCTCAACACACAGAATGCTCAGTGTATTACCAGGTAGTTTAGCATTTTCTGTATTTGAGTGCACAGTTGTAATATTACATGTATGTCATGTTGTGAATAATAAACATTTGCGCCACTCATCTCAACACACAGAACGCTCAGTGCAATACAAGGTAGTTCAGCAATTTTTGTAATTCAGTGTGAAGTTGTAACAAAACATGTATGTGATGTTGTGAACATTAAACACGCGCGCAACTCATCTCACAACACAGAACTCTAACTGTAAAACCAGGTAGTTCAGCATTTTTTTTTAATTCAGTGTACAGTTGTAACAATACATGTATGTGATGTTGTGAATATTAAACACGGGCTCAATTCATCTCCACACACAGAACTCTCAGTGTAGGACCAGGTAGTTCAGCATTTGCTGTATTTGAGTGCACAGTTGTAACATTACATGTATGTCATGTTGTGAATGTTAAACATGCGCACCACTTATCTCAACACACAGAACACTCAGTGCAATACCAGGTAGGTCAGCAATTTTTGTAATTCAGTGTGGAGTTGTAACAAAACATGTATGTGATGTTGTAAACATTAAACACGCGCGCAACTCATCTCACAACACAGAAGTCTAACTGTAAAACCAGGTAGTTCAGCATTTTTTTTTAATTCAGTGTACAGTTGTAACAATACATGTATGTGATGTTGTAAATATTAAACACAGGCTCAATTCATCTCCACACACAGAACTCTCAGTGTAGTACCAGGTAGTTCAGCATTTGCTGTATTTGAGTGCACAGTTGTAACGTTACATGTATGTCATGTTGTGAATGTTAAACATGCGCACCACTTATCTCAACACACAGAACACTCAGTGCAATACCAGGTAGTTCAGCAATTTTTGTAATTCAGTGTGGAGTTGTAACAAAACATGTATGTGATGTTGTGAACATTAAACACGCGCGCAACTCATCTCACAACACAGAACTCTAACTGTAAAACCAGGTAGTTCAGCATTTTTTTTTTATTCAGTGTACAGTTGTAACAATACATGTATGTGATGTTGTGAATATTAAACACGGGCTCAATTCATCTCCACACACAGAACTCTCAGTGTAGTACCAGGTAGTTCAGCATTTGCTGAATTTGAGAGCACAGTTGTAACATTACATGTATGTCATGTTGTGAATATTAAACACGCTCGCCACTCATCTCACCACACAGAACTCTCAACTACTAGGTAGTTCACCATTTTTTGTATTTGAGTGCACAGTTGTAACATTACATGTATGTCACGTTGTGAAAGTTAAACATGCGCACCACTTATCTCAACACACAGAACGCTCAGTGCAATAGCAGGTAGTTCAGGAATTTTTTTAATTCAGTGTGGAGTTGTAACAAAACATGTATGTGATGATGTAAACATTAAACATGCGCGCAACTCATCTCACAACACAGAACTCTAACTGTAAAACCAGGTAGTTCAGCATTTTTTTTTAATTCAGTGTACATTTGTAACAATACATGTATGTGATGTTGTGAATATTAAACACGGGCTCAATTCATCTCCACACACAGAACTCTCAGTGTAGTACCAGGTAGTTCAGCATTTGCTGTATTTGAGTGCACAGTTGTAACATTACATGTATGTCATGTTGTGAATGTTAAACATGCGCACCACTTATCTCAACACACAGAACACTCAGTGCAATACCAGGTAGTTCAGCAATTTTTGTAATTCAGTGTGAAGTTGTAACAAAACATGTATGTGATGTTGTAAACATTAAACACGCGCGCAACTCATCTCACAACACAGAACTCTAACTGTAAAACCAGGTAGTTCAGCATTTTTTTTTAATTCAGTGTACAGTTGTAAGAATACATTTATGTGATGTTGTGAATATTAAACACGGGCTCAATTCATCTCCACACACAGAACTCTCAGTGTAGTACCAGGTAGTTCAGCATTTGCTGTATTTGAGAGCACAGTTGTAACGCTCGCCACTCATCTCACCACACAAAACTCTCAACTACCAGGTAGTTCACCATTTTTTGTATTTGAGTGCACAGTTGTAACATTACATGTATGTCATGTTGTGAATAATAAACATGCGCGCCACTCATCTCAACACACAGAATGCTCAGTGTATTACCAGGTAGTTTAGCATTTTCTGTATTTGAGTGCACAGTTGTAATATTACATGTATGTCATGTTGTGAATAATAAACATTTGCGCCACTCATCTCAACACACAGAACGCTCAGTGCAATACAAGGTAGTTCAGCAATTTTTGTAATTCAGTGTGGAGTTGTAACAAAACATGTATGTGATGTTGTAAACATTAAACACGCGCGCAACTCATCTCACAACACAGAAGTCTAACTGTAAAACCAGGTAGTTCAGCATTTTTTTTTTTAATTCAGTGTACAGTTGTAACAATACATGTATGTGATGTTGTGAATATTAAACACGGGCTCAATTCATCTCCACACACAGAACTCTCAGTGTAGGACCAGGTAGTTCAGCATTTGCTGTATTTGAGTGCACAGTTGTAACATTACATGTATGTCATGTTGTGAATGTTAAACATGCGCACCACTTATCTCAACACACAGAACACTCAGTGCAATACCAGGTAGGTCAGCAATTTTTGTAATTCAGTGTGGAGTTGTAACAAAACATGTATGTGATGTTGTAAACATTAAACACGCGCGCAACTCATCTCACAACACAGAAGTCTAACTGTAAAACCAGGTAGTTCAGCATTTTTTTTTAATTCAGTGTACAGTTGTAACAATACATGTATGTGATGTTGTGAATATTAAACACGGGCTCAATTCATCTCCACACACAGAACTCTCAGTGTAGGACCAGGTAGTTCAGCATTTGCTGTATTTGAGTGCACAGTTGTAACATTACATGTATGTCATGTTGTGAATGTTAAACATGCGTACCACTTATCTCAACACACAGAACACTCAGTGCAATACCAGGTAGTTCAGCAATTTTTGTAATTCAGTGTGGAGTTGTAACAAAACATGTATGTGATGTTGTGAACATTAAACACGCGCGCAACTCATCTCACAACACAGAACTCTAACTGTAAAACCAGGTAGTTCAGCATTTTTTTTTTATTCAGTGTACAGTTGTAACAATACATGTATGTGATGTTGTGAATATTAAACACGGGCTCAATTCATCTCCACACACAGAACTCTCAGTGTAGTACCAGGTAGTTCAGCATTTGCTGAATTTGAGAGCACAGTTGTAACATTACATGTATGTCATGTTGTGAATATTAAACACGCTCGCCACTCATCTCACCACACAGAACTCTCAACTACTAGGTAGTTCACCATTTTTTGTATTTGAGTGCACAGTTGTAACATTACATGTATGTCACGTTGTGAAAGTTAAACATGCGCACCACTTATCTCAACACACAGAACGCTCAGGGCAATAGCAGGTAGTTCAGCAATTTTTTTAATTCAGTGTGGAGTTGTAACAAAACATGTATGTGATGATGTAAACATTAAACATGCGCGCAACTAATCTCACAACACAGAACTCTAACTGTAAAACCAGGTAGTTCAGCATTTTTTTTTAATTCAGTGTACAGTTGTAACAATACATGTATGTGATGTGAATATTAAACTCGGGCTCAATTCATCTCCACACACAGAACTCTCAGTGTAGTACCAGGTAGTTCAGCATTTGCTGTATTTGAGAGCACAGTTGTAACATTACATGTATGTCATGTTGTGAATGTTAAACATGCGCACCACTTATCTCAACACACAGAACACTCAGTGCAATACCAGGTAGTTCAGCAATTTTTGTAATTCAGTGTGAAGTTGTAACAAAACATGTATGTTATGTTGTGAATATTAAACACGGGCTCAATTCATCTCCACACACAGAACTCTCAGTGTAGTACCAGGTAGTTCAGCATTTGCTGTATTTGAGAGCACAGTTGTAACGCTCGCCACTCATCTCACCACACAGAACTCTCAACTACCAGGTAGTTCACCATTTTTTGTATTTGAGTGCACAGTTTTAACATTACATGTATGTCATGTTGTGAATAATAAACATGCGCGCCACTCATCTCAACACACAGAATGCTCAGTGTATTACCAGGTAGTTTAGCATTTTCTGTATTTGAGTGCACAGTTGTAATATTACATGTATGTCATGTTGTGAATAATAAACATTTGCGCCACTCATCTCAACACACAGAACGCTCAGTGCAATACCAGGTAGTTCAGCAATTTTTGTAATTCAGTGTGGAGTTGTAACAAAACATGTATGTTATGTTGTCAATATTAAACACGGGCTCAATTCATCTCCACACACAGAACTCTCAGTGTAGTACCAGGTAGTTCAGCATTTGCTGTATTTGAGAGCACAGTTGTAACGCTCGCCACTCATCTCACCACACAGAACTCTCAACTACCAGGTAGTTCACCATTTTTTGTATTTGAGTGCACAGTTTTAACATTACATGTATGTCATGTTGTGAATAATAAACATGCGCGCCACTCATCTCAACACACAGAATGCTCAGTGTATTACCAGGTAGTTTAGCATTTTCTGTATTTGAGTGCACAGTTGTAATATTACATGTATGTCATGTTGTGAATAATAAACATTTGCGCCACTCATCTCAACACACAGAACGCTCAGTGCAATACCAGGTAGTTCAGCAATTTTTGTAATTCAGTGTGGAGTTGTAACAAAACATGTATGTGATGTTGTAAACATTAAACACGCGCGCAACTCATCTCACAACACAGAAGTCTAACTGTAAAACCAGGTAGTTCAGCATTTTTTTTTAATTCAGTGTACAGTTGTAACAATACATGTACGTGATGTTGTGAATATTAAACACGGGCTCAATTCATCTCCACACACAGAACTCTCAGTGTAGTACCAGGTAGTTCAGCATTTGCTGTATTTGAGTGCACAGTTGTAACATTACATGTATGTCATGTTGTGAATGTTAAACATGCGCACCACTTATCTCAACACACAGAACACTCAGTGCAATACCAGGTAGGTCAGCAATTTTTGTAATTCAGTGTGGAGTTGTAACAAAACATGTATGTGATGTTGTAAACATTAAACACGCGCGCAACTCATCTCACAACACAGAACTCTAACTGTAAAACCAGGTAGTTCAGCATTTTTTTTTAATTCAGTGTACAGTTGTAAGAATACATTTATGTGATGTTGTGAATATTAAACACGGGCTCAATTCATCTCCACACACAGAACTCTCAGTGTAGTACCAGGTAGTTCAGCATTTGCTGTATTTGAGAGCACAGTTGTAACGCTCGCCACTCATCTCACCACACAGAACTCTCAACTACCAGGTAGTTCACCATTTTTTGTATTTGAGTGCACAGTTGTAACATTACATGTATGTCATGTTGTGAATAATAAACATGCGCGCCACTCATCTCAACACACAGAATGCTCAGTGTATTACCAGGTAGTTTAGCATTTTCTGTATTTGAGTGCACAGTTGTAATATTACATGTATGTCATGTTGTGAATAATAAACATTTGCGCCACTCATCTCAACACACAGAACGCTCAGTGCGATACAAGGTAGTTCAGCAATTTTTGTAATTCAGTGTGAAGTTGTAACAAAACATGTATGTGATGTTGTGAACATTAAACACGCGCGCAACTCATCTCACAACACAGAACTCTAACTGTAAAACCAGGTAGTTCAGCATTTTTTTTTAATTCAGTGTACAGTTGTAACAATACATGTATGTGATGTTGTGAATATTAAACACGGGCTCAATTCATCTCCACACACAGAACTCTCAGTGTAGGACCAGGTAGTTCAGCATTTGCTGTATTTGAGTGCACAGTTGTAACATTACATGTATGTCATGTTGTGAATGTTAAACATGCGCACCACTTATCTCAACACACAGAACACTCAGTGCAATACCAGGTAGGTCAGCAATTTTTGTAATTCAGTGTGGAGTTGTAACAAAACATGTATGTGATGTTGTAAACATTAAACACGCGCGCAACTCATCTCACAACACAGAAGTCTAACTGTAAAACCAGGTAGTTCAGCATTTTTTTTTAATTCAGTGTACAGTTGTAACAATACATGTATGTGATGTTGTAAATATTAAACACAGGCTCAATTCATCTCCACACACAGAACTCTCAGTGTAGTACCAGGTAGTTCAGCATTTGCTGTATTTGAGTGCACAGTTGTAACGTTACATGTATGTCATGTTGTGAATGTTAAACATGCGCACCACTTATCTCAACACACAGAACACTCAGTGCAATACCAGGTAGTTCAGCAATTTTTGTAATTCAGTGTGGAGTTGTAACAAAACATGTATGTGATGTTGTGAACATTAAACACGCGCGCAACTCATCTCACAACACAGAACTCTAACTGTAAAACCAGGTAGTTCAGCATTTTTTTTTTATTCAGTGTACAGTTGTAACAATACATGTATGTGATGTTGTGAATATTAAACACGGGCTCAATTCATCTCCACACACAGAACTCTCAGTGTAGTACCAGGTAGTTCAGCATTTGCTGAATTTGAGAGCACAGTTGTAACATTACATGTATGTCATGTTGTGAATATTAAACACGCTCGCCACTCATCTCACCACACAGAACTCTCAACTACTAGGTAGTTCACCATTTTTTGTATTTGAGTGCACAGTTGTAACATTACATGTATGTCACGTTGTGAAAGTTAAACATGCGCACCACTTATCTCAACACACAGAACGCTCAGTGCAATAGCAGGTAGTTCAGGAATTTTTTTAATTCAGTGTGGAGTTGTAACAAAACATGTATGTGATGATGTAAACATTAAACATGCGCGCAACTCATCTCACAACACAGAACTCTAACTGTAAAACCAGGTAGTTCAGCATTTTTTTTTAATTCAGTGTACATTTGTAACAATACATGTATGTGATGTTGTGAATATTAAACACGGGCTCAATTCATCTCCACACACAGAACTCTCAGTGTAGTACCAGGTAGTTCAGCATTTGCTGTATTTGAGAGCACAGTTGTAACGCTCGCCACTCATCTCACCACACAGAACTCTCAACTACCAGGTAGTTCACCATTTTTTGTATTTGAGTGCACAGTTTTAACATTACATGTATGTCATGTTGTGAATAATAAACATGCGCGCCACTCATCTCAACACACAGAATGCTCAGTGTATTACCAGGTAGTTTAGCATTTTCTGTATTTGAGTGCACAGTTGTAATATTACATGTATGTCATGTTGTGAATAATAAACATTTGCGCCACTCATCTCAACACACAGAACGCTCAGTGCAATACCAGGTAGTTCAGCAATTTTTGTAATTCAGTGTGGAGTTGTAACAAAACATGTATGTGATGTTGTAAACATTAAACACGCGCGCAACTCATCTCACAACACAGAAGTCTAACTGTAAAACCAGGTAGTTCAGCATTTTTTTTTAATTCAGTGTACAGTTGTAACAATACATGTACGTGATGTTGTGAATATTAAACACGGGCTCAATTCATCTCCACACACAGAACTCTCAGTGTAGTACCAGGTAGTTCAGCATTTGCTGTATTTGAGTGCACAGTTGTAACATTACATGTATGTCATGTTGTGAATGTTAAACATGCGCACCACTTATCTCAACACACAGAACACTCAGTGCAATACCAGGTAGGTCAGCAATTTTTGTAATTCAGTGTGGAGTTGTAACAAAACATGTATGTGATGTTGTAAACATTAAACACGCGCGCAACTCATCTCACAACACAGAACTCTAACTGTAAAACCAGGTAGTTCAGCATTTTTTTTTAATTCAGTGTACAGTTGTAAGAATACATTTATGTGATGTTGTGAATATTAAACACGGGCTCAATTCATCTCCACACACAGAACTCTCAGTGTAGTACCAGGTAGTTCAGCATTTGCTGTATTTGAGAGCACAGTTGTAACGCTCGCCACTCATCTCACCACACAGAACTCTCAACTACCAGGTAGTTCACCATTTTTTGTATTTGAGTGCACAGTTGTAACATTACATGTATGTCATGTTGTGAATAATAAACATGCGCGCCACTCATCTCAACACACAGAATGCTCAGTGTATTACCAGGTAGTTTAGCATTTTCTGTATTTGAGTGCACAGTTGTAATATTACATGTATGTCATGTTGTGAATAATAAACATTTGCGCCACTCATCTCAACACACAGAACGCTCAGTGCGATACAAGGTAGTTCAGCAATTTTTGTAATTCAGTGTGAAGTTGTAACAAAACATGTATGTGATGTTGTGAACATTAAACACGCGCGCAACTCATCTCACAACACAGAACTCTAACTGTAAAACCAGGTAGTTCAGCATTTTTTTTTAATTCAGTGTACAGTTGTAACAATACATGTATGTGATGTTGTGAATATTAAACACGGGCTCAATTCATCTCCACACACAGAACTCTCAGTGTAGGACCAGGTAGTTCAGCATTTGCTGTATTTGAGTGCACAGTTGTAACATTACATGTATGTCATGTTGTGAATGTTAAACATGCGCACCACTTATCTCAACACACAGAACACTCAGTGCAATACCAGGTAGGTCAGCAATTTTTGTAATTCAGTGTGGAGTTGTAACAAAACATGTATGTGATGTTGTAAACATTAAACACGCGCGCAACTCATCTCACAACACAGAAGTCTAACTGTAAAACCAGGTAGTTCAGCATTTTTTTTTAATTCAGTGTACAGTTGTAACAATACATGTATGTGATGTTGTAAATATTAAACACAGGCTCAATTCATCTCCACACACAGAACTCTCAGTGTAGTACCAGGTAGTTCAGCATTTGCTGTATTTGAGTGCACAGTTGTAACGTTACATGTATGTCATGTTGTGAATGTTAAACATGCGCACCACTTATCTCAACACACAGAACACTCAGTGCAATACCAGGTAGTTCAGCAATTTTTGTAATTCAGTGTGGAGTTGTAACAAAACATGTATGTGATGTTGTGAACATTAAACACGCGCGCAACTCATCTCACAACACAGAACTCTAACTGTAAAACCAGGTAGTTCAGCATTTTTTTTTTATTCAGTGTACAGTTGTAACAATACATGTATGTGATGTTGTGAATATTAAACACGGGCTCAATTCATCTCCACACACAGAACTCTCAGTGTAGTACCAGGTAGTTCAGCATTTGCTGAATTTGAGAGCACAGTTGTAACATTACATGTATGTCATGTTGTGAATATTAAACACGCTCGCCACTCATCTCACCACACAGAACTCTCAACTACTAGGTAGTTCACCATTTTTTGTATTTGAGTGCACAGTTGTAACATTACATGTATGTCACGTTGTGAAAGTTAAACATGCGCACCACTTATCTCAACACACAGAACGCTCAGTGCAATAGCAGGTAGTTCAGGAATTTTTTTAATTCAGTGTGGAGTTGTAACAAAACATGTATGTGATGATGTAAACATTAAACATGCGCGCAACTCATCTCACAACACAGAACTCTAACTGTAAAACCAGGTAGTTCAGCATTTTTTTTTAATTCAGTGTACATTTGTAACAATACATGTATGTGATGTTGTGAATATTAAACACGGGCTCAATTCATCTCCACACACAGAACTCTCAGTGTAGTACCAGGTAGTTCAGCATTTGCTGTATTTGAGTGCACAGTTGTAACATTACATGTATGTCATGTTGTGAATGTTAAACATGCGCACCACTTATCTCAACACACAGAACACTCAGTGCAATACCAGGTAGTTCAGCAATTTTTGTAATTCAGTGTGAAGTTGTAACAAAACATGTATGTGATGTTGTAAACATTAAACACGCGCGCAACTCATCTCACAACACAGAACTCTAACTGTAAAACCAGGTAGTTCAGCATTTTTTTTTAATTCAGTGTACAGTTGTAAGAATACATTTATGTGATGTTGTGAATATTAAACACGGGCTCAATTCATCTCCACACACAGAACTCTCAGTGTAGTACCAGGTAGTTCAGCATTTGCTGTATTTGAGAGCACAGTTGTAACGCTCGCCACTCATCTCACCACACAAAACTCTCAACTACCAGGTAGTTCACCATTTTTTGTATTTGAGTGCACAGTTGTAACATTACATGTATGTCATGTTGTGAATAATAAACATGCGCGCCACTCATCTCAACACACAGAATGCTCAGTGTATTACCAGGTAGTTTAGCATTTTCTGTATTTGAGTGCACAGTTGTAATATTACATGTATGTCATGTTGTGAATAATAAACATTTGCGCCACTCATCTCAACACACAGAACGCTCAGTGCAATACAAGGTAGTTCAGCAATTTTTGTAATTCAGTGTGGAGTTGTAACAAAACATGTATGTGATGTTGTAAACATTAAACACGCGCGCAACTCATCTCACAACACAGAAGTCTAACTGTAAAACCAGGTAGTTCAGCATTTTTTTTTTTAATTCAGTGTACAGTTGTAACAATACATGTATGTGATGTTGTGAATATTAAACACGGGCTCAATTCATCTCCACACACAGAACTCTCAGTGTAGGACCAGGTAGTTCAGCATTTGCTGTATTTGAGTGCACAGTTGTAACATTACATGTATGTCATGTTGTGAATGTTAAACATGCGCACCACTTATCTCAACACACAGAACACTCAGTGCAATACCAGGTAGGTCAGCAATTTTTGTAATTCAGTGTGGAGTTGTAACAAAACATGTATGTGATGTTGTAAACATTAAACACGCGCGCAACTCATCTCACAACACAGAAGTCTAACTGTAAAACCAGGTAGTTCAGCATTTTTTTTTAATTCAGTGTACAGTTGTAACAATACATGTATGTGATGTTGTGAATATTAAACACGGGCTCAATTCATCTCCACACACAGAACTCTCAGTGTAGGACCAGGTAGTTCAGCATTTGCTGTATTTGAGTGCACAGTTGTAACATTACATGTATGTCATGTTGTGAATGTTAAACATGCGTACCACTTATCTCAACACACAGAACACTCAGTGCAATACCAGGTAGTTCAGCAATTTTTGTAATTCAGTGTGGAGTTGTAACAAAACATGTATGTGATGTTGTGAACATTAAACACGCGCGCAACTCATCTCACAACACAGAACTCTAACTGTAAAACCAGGTAGTTCAGCATTTTTTTTTTATTCAGTGTACAGTTGTAACAATACATGTATGTGATGTTGTGAATATTAAACACGGGCTCAATTCATCTCCACACACAGAACTCTCAGTGTAGTACCAGGTAGTTCAGCATTTGCTGAATTTGAGAGCACAGTTGTAACATTACATGTATGTCATGTTGTGAATATTAAACACGCTCGCCACTCATCTCACCACACAGAACTCTCAACTACTAGGTAGTTCACCATTTTTTGTATTTGAGTGCACAGTTGTAACATTACATGTATGTCACGTTGTGAAAGTTAAACATGCGCACCACTTATCTCAACACACAGAACGCTCAGTGCAATAGCAGGTAGTTCAGCAATTTTTTTAATTCAGTGTGGAGTTGTAACAAAACATGTATGTGATGATGTAAACATTAAACATGCGCGCAACTAATCTCACAACACAGAACTCTAACTGTAAAACCAGGTAGTTCAGCATTTTTTTTTAATTCAGTGTACAGTTGTAACAATACATGTATGTGATGTGAATATTAAACTCGGGCTCAATTCATCTCCACACACAGAACTCTCAGTGTAGTACCAGGTAGTTCAGCATTTGCTGTATTTGAGAGCACAGTTGTAACATTACATGTATGTCATGTTGTGAATGTTAAACATGCGCACCACTTATCTCAACACACAGAACACTCAGTGCAATACCAGGTAGTTCAGCAATTTTTGTAATTCAGTGTGAAGTTGTAACAAAACATGTATGTTATGTTGTGAATATTAAACACGGGCTCAATTCATCTCCACACACAGAACTCTCAGTGTAGTACCAGGTAGTTCAGCATTTGCTGTATTTGAGAGCACAGTTGTAACGCTCGCCACTCATCTCACCACACAGAACTCTCAACTACCAGGTAGTTCACCATTTTTTGTATTTGAGTGCACAGTTTTAACATTACATGTATGTCATGTTGTGAATAATAAACATGCGCGCCACTCATCTCAACACACAGAATGCTCAGTGTATTACCAGGTAGTTTAGCATTTTCTGTATTTGAGTGCACAGTTGTAATATTACATGTATGTCATGTTGTGAATAATAAACATTTGCGCCACTCATCTCAACACACAGAACGCTCAGTGCAATACCAGGTAGTTCAGCAATTTTTGTAATTCAGTGTGGAGTTGTAACAAAACATGTATGTTATGTTGTGAATATTAAACACGGGCTCAATTCATCTCCACACACAGAACTCTCAGTGTAGTACCAGGTAGTTCAGCATTTGCTGTATTTGAGAGCACAGTTGTAACGCTCGCCACTCATCTCACCACACAGAACTCTCAACTACCAGGTAGTTCACCATTTTTTGTATTTGAGTGCACAGTTTTAACATTACATGTATGTCATGTTGTGAATAATAAACATGCGCGCCACTCATCTCAACACACAGAATGCTCAGTGTATTACCAGGTAGTTTAGCATTTTCTGTATTTGAGTGCACAGTTGTAATATTACATGTATGTCATGTTGTGAATAATAAACATTTGCGCCACTCATCTCAACACACAGAACGCTCAGTGCAATACCAGGTAGTTCAGCAATTTTTGTAATTCAGTGTGGAGTTGTAACAAAACATGTATGTTATGTTGTCAATATTAAACACGGGCTCAATTCATCTCCACACACAGAACTCTCAGTGTAGTACCAGGTAGTTCAGCATTTGCTGTATTTGAGAGCACAGTTGTAACGCTCGCCACTCATCTCACCACACAGAACTCTCAACTACCAGGTAGTTCACCATTTTTTGTATTTGAGTGCACAGTTTTAACATTACATGTATGTCATGTTGTGAATAATAAACATGCGCGCCACTCATCTCAACACACAGAATGCTCAGTGTATTACCAGGTAGTTTAGCATTTTCTGTATTTGAGTGCACAGTTGTAATATTACATGTATGTCATGTTGTGAATAATAAACATTTGCGCCACTCATCTCAACACACAGAACGCTCAGTGCAATACCAGGTAGTTCAGCAATTTTTGTAATTCAGTGTGGAGTTGTAACAAAACATGTATGTGATGTTGTAAACATTAAACACGCGCGCAACTCATCTCACAACACAGAAGTCTAACTGTAAAACCAGGTAGTTCAGCATTTTTTTTTAATTCAGTGTACAGTTGTAACAATACATGTACGTGATGTTGTGAATATTAAACACGGGCTCAATTCATCTCCACACACAGAACTCTCAGTGTAGTACCAGGTAGTTCAGCATTTGCTGTATTTGAGTGCACAGTTGTAACATTACATGTATGTCATGTTGTGAATGTTAAACATGCGCACCACTTATCTCAACACACAGAACACTCAGTGCAATACCAGGTAGGTCAGCAATTTTTGTAATTCAGTGTGGAGTTGTAACAAAACATGTATGTGATGTTGTAAACATTAAACACGCGCGCAACTCATCTCACAACACAGAACTCTAACTGTAAAACCAGGTAGTTCAGCATTTTTTTTTAATTCAGTGTACAGTTGTAAGAATACATTTATGTGATGTTGTGAATATTAAACACGGGCTCAATTCATCTCCACACACAGAACTCTCAGTGTAGTACCAGGTAGTTCAGCATTTGCTGTATTTGAGAGCACAGTTGTAACGCTCGCCACTCATCTCACCACACAGAACTCTCAACTACCAGGTAGTTCACCATTTTTTGTATTTGAGTGCACAGTTGTAACATTACATGTATGTCATGTTGTGAATAATAAACATGCGCGCCACTCATCTCAACACACAGAATGCTCAGTGTATTACCAGGTAGTTTAGCATTTTCTGTATTTGAGTGCACAGTTGTAATATTACATGTATGTCATGTTGTGAATAATAAACATTTGCGCCACTCATCTCAACACACAGAACGCTCAGTGCGATACAAGGTAGTTCAGCAATTTTTGTAATTCAGTGTGAAGTTGTAACAAAACATGTATGTGATGTTGTGAACATTAAACACGCGCGCAACTCATCTCACAACACAGAACTCTAACTGTAAAACCAGGTAGTTCAGCATTTTTTTTTAATTCAGTGTACAGTTGTAACAATACATGTATGTGATGTTGTGAATATTAAACACGGGCTCAATTCATCTCCACACACAGAACTCTCAGTGTAGGACCAGGTAGTTCAGCATTTGCTGTATTTGAGTGCACAGTTGTAACATTACATGTATGTCATGTTGTGAATGTTAAACATGCGCACCACTTATCTCAACACACAGAACACTCAGTGCAATACCAGGTAGGTCAGCAATTTTTGTAATTCAGTGTGGAGTTGTAACAAAACATGTATGTGATGTTGTAAACATTAAACACGCGCGCAACTCATCTCACAACACAGAAGTCTAACTGTAAAACCAGGTAGTTCAGCATTTTTTTTTAATTCAGTGTACAGTTGTAACAATACATGTATGTGATGTTGTAAATATTAAACACAGGCTCAATTCATCTCCACACACAGAACTCTCAGTGTAGTACCAGGTAGTTCAGCATTTGCTGTATTTGAGTGCACAGTTGTAACGTTACATGTATGTCATGTTGTGAATGTTAAACATGCGCACCACTTATCTCAACACACAGAACACTCAGTGCAATACCAGGTAGTTCAGCAATTTTTGTAATTCAGTGTGGAGTTGTAACAAAACATGTATGTGATGTTGTGAACATTAAACACGCGCGCAACTCATCTCACAACACAGAACTCTAACTGTAAAACCAGGTAGTTCAGCATTTTTTTTTTATTCAGTGTACAGTTGTAACAATACATGTATGTGATGTTGTGAATATTAAACACGGGCTCAATTCATCTCCACACACAGAACTCTCAGTGTAGTACCAGGTAGTTCAGCATTTGCTGAATTTGAGAGCACAGTTGTAACATTACATGTATGTCATGTTGTGAATATTAAACACGCTCGCCACTCATCTCACCACACAGAACTCTCAACTACTAGGTAGTTCACCATTTTTTGTATTTGAGTGCACAGTTGTAACATTACATGTATGTCACGTTGTGAAAGTTAAACATGCGCACCACTTATCTCAACACACAGAACGCTCAGTGCAATAGCAGGTAGTTCAGGAATTTTTTTAATTCAGTGTGGAGTTGTAACAAAACATGTATGTGATGATGTAAACATTAAACATGCGCGCAACTCATCTCACAACACAGAACTCTAACTGTAAAACCAGGTAGTTCAGCATTTTTTTTTAATTCAGTGTACATTTGTAACAATACATGTATGTGATGTTGTGAATATTAAACACGGGCTCAATTCATCTCCACACACAGAACTCTCAGTGTAGTACCAGGTAGTTCAGCATTTGCTGTATTTGAGTGCACAGTTGTAACATTACATGTATGTCATGTTGTGAATGTTAAACATGCGCACCACTTATCTCAACACACAGAACACTCAGTGCAATACCAGGTAGTTCAGCAATTTTTGTAATTCAGTGTGAAGTTGTAACAAAACATGTATGTGATGTTGTAAACATTAAACACGCGCGCAACTCATCTCACAACACAGAACTCTAACTGTAAAACCAGGTAGTTCAGCATTTTTTTTTAATTCAGTGTACAGTTGTAAGAATACATTTATGTGATGTTGTGAATATTAAACACGGGCTCAATTCATCTCCACACACAGAACTCTCAGTGTAGTACCAGGTAGTTCAGCATTTGCTGTATTTGAGAGCACAGTTGTAACGCTCGCCACTCATCTCACCACACAAAACTCTCAACTACCAGGTAGTTCACCATTTTTTGTATTTGAGTGCACAGTTGTAACATTACATGTATGTCATGTTGTGAATAATAAACATGCGCGCCACTCATCTCAACACACAGAATGCTCAGTGTATTACCAGGTAGTTTAGCATTTTCTGTATTTGAGTGCACAGTTGTAATATTACATGTATGTCATGTTGTGAATAATAAACATTTGCGCCACTCATCTCAACACACAGAACGCTCAGTGCAATACAAGGTAGTTCAGCAATTTTTGTAATTCAGTGTGGAGTTGTAACAAAACATGTATGTGATGTTGTAAACATTAAACACGCGCGCAACTCATCTCACAACACAGAAGTCTAACTGTAAAACCAGGTAGTTCAGCATTTTTTTTTTTAATTCAGTGTACAGTTGTAACAATACATGTATGTGATGTTGTGAATATTAAACACGGGCTCAATTCATCTCCACACACAGAACTCTCAGTGTAGGACCAGGTAGTTCAGCATTTGCTGTATTTGAGTGCACAGTTGTAACATTACATGTATGTCATGTTGTGAATGTTAAACATGCGCACCACTTATCTCAACACACAGAACACTCAGTGCAATACCAGGTAGGTCAGCAATTTTTGTAATTCAGTGTGGAGTTGTAACAAAACATGTATGTGATGTTGTAAACATTAAACACGCGCGCAACTCATCTCACAACACAGAAGTCTAACTGTAAAACCAGGTAGTTCAGCATTTTTTTTTAATTCAGTGTACAGTTGTAACAATACATGTATGTGATGTTGTGAATATTAAACACGGGCTCAATTCATCTCCACACACAGAACTCTCAGTGTAGGACCAGGTAGTTCAGCATTTGCTGTATTTGAGTGCACAGTTGTAACATTACATGTATGTCATGTTGTGAATGTTAAACATGCGTACCACTTATCTCAACACACAGAACACTCAGTGCAATACCAGGTAGTTCAGCAATTTTTGTAATTCAGTGTGGAGTTGTAACAAAACATGTATGTGATGTTGTGAACATTAAACACGCGCGCAACTCATCTCACAACACAGAACTCTAACTGTAAAACCAGGTAGTTCAGCATTTTTTTTTTATTCAGTGTACAGTTGTAACAATACATGTATGTGATGTTGTGAATATTAAACACGGGCTCAATTCATCTCCACACACAGAACTCTCAGTGTAGTACCAGGTAGTTCAGCATTTGCTGAATTTGAGAGCACAGTTGTAACATTACATGTATGTCATGTTGTGAATATTAAACACGCTCGCCACTCATCTCACCACACAGAACTCTCAACTACTAGGTAGTTCACCATTTTTTGTATTTGAGTGCACAGTTGTAACATTACATGTATGTCACGTTGTGAAAGTTAAACATGCGCACCACTTATCTCAACACACAGAACGCTCAGTGCAATAGCAGGTAGTTCAGCAATTTTTTTAATTCAGTGTGGAGTTGTAACAAAACATGTATGTGATGATGTAAACATTAAACATGCGCGCAACTAATCTCACAACACAGAACTCTAACTGTAAAACCAGGTAGTTCAGCATTTTTTTTTAATTCAGTGTACAGTTGTAACAATACATGTATGTGATGTGAATATTAAACTCGGGCTCAATTCATCTCCACACACAGAACTCTCAGTGTAGTACCAGGTAGTTCAGCATTTGCTGTATTTGAGAGCACAGTTGTAACATTACATGTATGTCATGTTGTGAATGTTAAACATGCGCACCACTTATCTCAACACACAGAACACTCAGTGCAATACCAGGTAGTTCAGCAATTTTTGTAATTCAGTGTGAAGTTGTAACAAAACATGTATGTTATGTTGTGAATATTAAACACGGGCTCAATTCATCTCCACACACAGAACTCTCAGTGTAGTACCAGGTAGTTCAGCATTTGCTGTATTTGAGAGCACAGTTGTAACGCTCGCCACTCATCTCACCACACAGAACTCTCAACTACCAGGTAGTTCACCATTTTTTGTATTTGAGTGCACAGTTTTAACATTACATGTATGTCATGTTGTGAATAATAAACATGCGCGCCACTCATCTCAACACACAGAATGCTCAGTGTATTACCAGGTAGTTTAGCATTTTCTGTATTTGAGTGCACAGTTGTAATATTACATGTATGTCATGTTGTGAATAATAAACATTTGCGCCACTCATCTCAACACACAGAACGCTCAGTGCAATACCAGGTAGTTCAGCAATTTTTGTAATTCAGTGTGGAGTTGTAACAAAACATGTATGTTATGTTGTGAATATTAAACACGGGCTCAATTCATCTCCACACACAGAACTCTCAGTGTAGTACCAGGTAGTTCAGCATTTGCTGTATTTGAGAGCACAGTTGTAACGCTCGCCACTCATCTCACCACACAGAACTCTCAACTACCAGGTAGTTCACCATTTTTTGTATTTGAGTGCACAGTTTTAACATTACATGTATGTCATGTTGTGAATAATAAACATGCGCGCCACTCATCTCAACACACAGAATGCTCAGTGTATTACCAGGTAGTTTAGCATTTTCTGTATTTGAGTGCACAGTTGTAATATTACATGTATGTCATGTTGTGAATAATAAACATTTGCGCCACTCATCTCAACACACAGAACGCTCAGTGCAATACCAGGTAGTTCAGCAATTTTTGTAATTCAGTGTGGAGTTGTAACAAAACATGTATGTGATGTTGTAAACATTAAACACGCGCGCAACTCATCTCACAACACAGAAGTCTAACTGTAAAACCAGGTAGTTCAGCATTTTTTTTTAATTCAGTGTACAGTTGTAACAATACATGTATGTGATGTTGTGAATATTAAACACGGGCTCAATTCATCTCCACACACAGAACTCTCAGTGTAGTACCAGGTAGTTCAGCATTTGCTGTATTTGAGTGCACAGTTGTAACATTACATGTATGTCATGTTGTGAATGTTAAACATGCGCACCACTTATCTCAACACACAGAACACTCAGTGCAATACCAGGTAGGTCAGCAATTTTTGTAATTCAGTGTGGAGTTGTAACAAAACATGTATGTGATGTTGTAAACATTAAACACGCGCGCAACTCATCTCACAACACAGAAGTCTAACTGTAAAACCAGGTAGTTCAGCATTTTTTTTTAATTCAGTGTACAGTTGTAACAATACATGTATGTGATGTTGTAAATATTAAACACAGGCTCAATTCATCTCCACACACAGAACTCTCAGTGTAGTACCAGGTAGTTCAGCATTTGCTGTATTTGAGTGCACAGTTGTAACGTTACATGTATGTCATGTTGTGAATGTTAAACATGCGCACCACTTATCTCAACACACAGAACACTCAGTGCAATACCAGGTAGTTCAGCAATTTTTGTAATTCAGTGTGGAGTTGTAACAAAACATGTATGTGATGTTGTGAACATTAAACACGCGCGCAACTCATCTCACAACACAGAACTCTAACTGTAAAACCAGGTAGTTCAGCATTTTTTTTTTATTCAGTGTACAGTTGTAACAATACATGTATGTGATGTTGTGAATATTAAACACAGGCTCAATTCATCTCCACACACAGAACTCTCAGTGTAGTACCAGGTAGTTCAGCATTTGCTGTATTTGAGTGCACAGTTGTAACGTTACATGTATGTCATGTTGTGAATGTTAAACATGCGCACCACTTATCTCAACACACAGAACACTCAGTGCAATACCAGGTAGTTCAGCAATTTTTGTAATTCAGTGTGGAGTTGTAACAAAACATGTATGTGATGTTGTGAACATTAAACACGCGCGCAACTCATCTCACAACACAGAACTCTAACTGTAAAACCAGGTAGTTCAGCATTTTTTTTTTATTCAGTGTACAGTTGTAACAATACATGTATGTGATGTTGTGAATATTAAACACGGGCTCAATTCATCTCCACACACAGAACTCTCAGTGTAGTACCAGGTAGTTCAGCATTTGCTGAATTTGAGAGCACAGTTGTAACATTACATGTATGTCATGTTGTGAATATTAAACACGCTCGCCACTCATCTCACCACACAGAACTCTCAACTACTAGGTAGTTCACCATTTTTTGTATTTGAGTGCACAGTTGTAACATTACATGTATGTCACGTTGTGAAAGTTAAACATGCGCACCACTTATCTCAACACACAGAACGCTCAGTGCAATAGCAGGTAGTTCAGGAATTTTTTTAATTCAGTGTGGAGTTGTAACAAAACATGTATGTGATGATGTAAACATTAAACATGCGCGCAACTCATCTCACAACACAGAACTCTAACTGTAAAACCAGGTAGTTCAGCATTTTTTTTTAATTCAGTGTACAGTTGTAACAATACATGTATGTGATGTTGTGAATATTAAACACGGGCTCAATTCATCTCCACACACAGAACTCTCAGTGTAGTACCAGGTAGTTCAGCATTTGCTGTATTTGAGTGCACAGTTGTAACATTACATGTATGTCATGTTGTGAATGTTAAACATGCGCACCACTTATCTCAACACACAGAACACTCAGTGCAATACCAGGTAGTTCAGCAATTTTTGTAATTCAGTGTGAAGTTGTAACAAAACATGTATGTGATGTTGTGAATATTAAACAAGGGCTCAATTCATCTCCACACACAGAACTCTCAGTGTAGTACCAGGTAGTTCAGCATTTGCTGCATTTGAGAGCACAGTTGTAACGCTCGCCACTCATCTCACCACACAGAACTCTCAACTACCAGGTAGTTCACCATTTTTTGTATTTGAGTGCACAGTTGTAACATTACATGTATGTCATGTTGTGAATAATAAACATGCGCGCCACTCATCTCAACACACAGAATGCTCAGTGTATTACCAGGTAGTTTAGCATTTTCTGTATTTGAGTGCACAGTTGTAATATTACATGTATGTCATGTTGTGAATAATAAACATTTGCGCCACTCATCTCAACACACAGAACGCTCAGTGCAATACCAGGTAGTTCAGCAATTTTTGTAATTCAGTGTGGAGTTGTAACAAAACATGTATGTGATGTTGTGAATATTAAACACGGGCTCAATTCATCTCCACACACAGAACTCTCAGTGTAGTACCAGGTAGTTCAGCATTTGCTGTATTTGAGTGCACAGTTGTAACATTACATGTATGTCATGTTGTGAATGTTAAACATGCGCACCACTTATCTCAACACACAGAACACTCAGTGCAATACCAGGTAGGTCAGCAATTTTTGTAATTCAGTGTGGAGTTGTAACAAAACATGTATGTGATGTTGTAAACATTAAACACGCGCGCAACTCATCTCACAACACAGAAGTCTAACTGTAAAACCAGGTAGTTCAGCATTTTTTTTTAATTCAGTGTACAGTTGTAACAATACATGTATGTGATGTTGTGAATATTAAACACGGGCTCAATTCATCTCCACACACAGAACTCTCAGTGTAGGACCAGGTAGTTCAGCATTTGCTGTATTTGAGTGCACAGTTGTAACATTACATGTATGTCATGTTGTGAATGTTAAACATGCGTACCACTTATCTCAACACACAGAACACTCAGTGCAATACCAGGTAGTTCAGCAATTTTTGTAATTCAGTGTGGAGTTGTAACAAAACATGTATGTGATGTTGTGAACATTAAACACGCGCGCAACTCATCTCACAACACAGAACTCTAACTGTAAAACCAGGTAGTTCAGCATTTTTTTTTTATTCAGTGTACAGTTGTAACAATACATGTATGTGATGTTGTGAATATTAAACACGGGCTCAATTCATCTCCACACACAGAACTCTCAGTGTAGTACCAGGTAGTTCAGCATTTGCTGAATTTGAGAGCACAGTTGTAACATTACATGTATGTCATGTTGTGAATATTAAACACGCTCGCCACTCATCTCACCACACAGAACTCTCAACTACTAGGTAGTTCACCATTTTTTGTATTTGAGTGCACAGTTGTAACATTACATGTATGTCACGTTGTGAAAGTTAAACATGCGCACCACTTATCTCAACACACAGAACGCTCAGTGCAATAGCAGGTAGTTCAGGAATTTTTTTAATTCAGTGTGGAGTTGTAACAAAACATGTATGTGATGATGTAAACATTAAACATGCGCGCAACTCATCTCACAACACAGAAGTCTAACTGTAAAACCAGGTAGTTCAGCATTTTTTTTTAATTCAGTGTACAGTTGTAACAATACATGTATGTGATGTTGTGAATATTAAACACGGGCTCAATTCATCTCCACACACAGAACTCTCAGTGTAGTACCAGGTAGTTCAGCATTTGCTGTATTTGAGTGCACAGTTGTAACATTACATGTATGTCATGTTGTGAATGTTAAACATGCGCACCACTTATCTCAACACACAGAACACTCAGTGCAATACCAGGTAGTTCAGCAATTTTTGTAATTCAGTGTGAAGTTGTAACAAAACATGTATGTGATGTTGTGAATATTAAACAAGGGCTCAATTCATCTCCACACACAGAACTCTCAGTGTAGTACCAGGTAGTTCAGCATTTGCTGCATTTGAGAGCACAGTTGTAACGCTCGCCACTCATCTCACCACACAGAACTCTCAACTACCAGGTAGTTCACCATTTTTTGTATTTGAGTGCACAGTTGTAACATTACATGTATGTCATGTTGTGAATAATAAACATGCGCGCCACTCATCTCAACACACAGAATGCTCAGTGTATTACCAGGTAGTTTAGCATTTTCTGTATTTGAGTGCACAGTTGTAATATTACATGTATGTCATGTTGTGAATAATAAACATTTGCGCCACTCATCTCAACACACAGAACGCTCAGTGCAATACCAGGTAGTTCAGCAATTTTTGTAATTCAGTGTGGAGTTGTAACAAAACATGTATGTGATGTTGTAAACATTAAACACGCGCGCAACTCATCTCACAACACAGAAGTCTAACTGTAAAACCAGGTAGTTCAGCATTTTCTTTTAATTCAGTGTACAGTTGTAACAATACATGTATGTGATGTTGTGAATATTAAACACGGGCTCAATTCATCTCCACACACAGAACTCTCAGTGTAGTACCAGGTAGTTCAGCATTTGCTGTATTTGAGTGCACAGTTGTAACGTTACATGTATGTCATGTTGTGAATGTTAAACATGCGCACCACTTATCTCAACACACAGAACACTCAGTGTAATACCAGGTAGTTCAGCAATTTTTGTAATTCAGTGTGGAGTTGTAACAAAACATGTATGTGATGTTGTGAACATTAAACACGCGCGCAACTCATCTCACAACACAGAACTCTAACTGTAAAACCAGGTAGTTCAGCATTTTTTTTTTATTCAGTGTACAGTTGTAACAATACATGTATGTGATGTTGTGAATATTAAACACGGGCTCAATTCATCTCCACACACAGAACTCTCAGTGTAGTACCAGGTAGTTCAGCATTTGCTGAATTTGAGAGCACAGTTGTAACATTACATGTATGTCATGTTGTGAATATTAAACACGCTCGCCACTCATCTCACCACACAGAACTCTCAACTACTAGGTAGTTCACCATTTTTTGTATTTGAGTGCACAGTTGTAACATTACATGTATGTCACGTTGTGAAAGTTAAACATGCGCACCACTTATCTCAACACACAGAACGCTCAGTGCAATAGCAGGTAGTTCAGGAATTTTTTTAATTCAGTGTGGAGTTGTAACAAAACATGTATGTGATGATGTAAACATTAAACATGCGCGCAACTCATCTCACAACACAGAACTCTAACTGTAAAACCAGGTAGTTCAGCATTTTTTTTTAATTCAGTGTACAGTTGTAACAATACATGTATGTGATGTGAATATTAAACACGGGCTCAATTCATCTCCACACACAGAACTCTCAGTGTAGTACCAGGTAGTTCAGCATTTGCTGTATTTGAGTGCACAGTTGTAACATTACATGTATGTCATGTTGTGAATGTTAAACATGCGCACCACTTATCTCAACACACAGAACACTCAGTGCAATACCAGGTAGTTCAGCAATTTTTGTAATTCAGTGTGAAGTTGTAACAAAACATGTATGTGATGTTGTGAATATTAAACAAGGGCTCAATTCATCTCCACACACAGAACTCTCAGTGTAGTACCAGGTAGTTCAGCATTTGCTGCATTTGAGAGCACAGTTGTAACGCTCGCCACTCATCTCACCACACAGAACTCTCAACTACCAGGTAGTTCACCATTTTTTGTATTTGAGTGCACAGTTGTAACATTACATGTATGTCATGTTGTGAATAATAAACATGCGCGCCACTCATCTCAACACACAGAATGCTCAGTGTATTACCAGGTAGTTTAGCATTTTCTGTATTTGAGTGCACAGTTGTAATATTACATGTATGTCATGTTGTGAATAATAAACATTTGCGCCACTCATCTCAACACACAGAACGCTCAGTGCAATACCAGGTAGTTCAGCAATTTTTGTAATTCAGTGTGGAGTTGTAACAAAACATGTATGTGATGTTGTAAACATTAAACACGCGCGCAACTCATCTCACAACACAGAAGTCTAACTGTAAAACCAGGTAGTTCAGCATTTTTTTTTAATTCAGTGTACAGTTGTAACAATACATGTATGTGATGTTGTGAATATTAAACACGGGCTCAATTCATCTCCACACACAGAACTCTCAGTGTAGTACCAGGTAGTTCAGCATTTGCTGTATTTGAGTGCACAGTTGTAACATTACATGTATGTCATGTTGTGAATGTTAAACATGCGCACCACTTATCTCAACACACAGAACACTCAGTGCAATACCAGGTAGGTCAGCAATTTTTGTAATTCAGTGTGGAGTTGTAACAAAACATGTATGTGATGTTGTAAACATTAAACACGCGCGCAACTCATCTCACAACACAGAAGTCTAACTGTAAAACCAGGTAGTTCAGCATTTTTTTTTAATTCAGTGTACAGTTGTAACAATACATGTATGTGATGTGAATATTAAACACGGGCTCAATTCATCTCCACACACAGAACTCTCAGTGTAGTACCAGGTAGTTCAGCATTTGCTGTATTTGAGTGCACAGTTGTAACATTACATGTATGTCATGTTGTGAATGTTAAACATGCGCACCACTTATCTCAACACACAGAACACTCAGTGCAATACCAGGTAGTTCAGCAATTTTTGTAATTCAGTGTGAAGTTGTAACAAAACATGTATGTGATGTTGTGAATATTAAACAAGGGCTCAATTCATCTCCACACACAGAACTCTCAGTGTAGTACCAGGTAGTTCAGCATTTGCTGCATTTGAGAGCACAGTTGTAACGCTCGCCACTCATCTCACCACACAGAACTCTCAACTACCAGGTAGTTCACCATTTTTTGTATTTGAGTGCACAGTTGTAACATTACATGTATGTCATGTTGTGAATAATAAACATGCGCGCCACTCATCTCAACACACAGAATGCTCAGTGTATTACCAGGTAGTTTAGCATTTTCTGTATTTGAGTGCACAGTTGTAATATTACATGTATGTCATGTTGTGAATAATAAACATTTGCGCCACTCATCTCAACACACAGAACGCTCAGTGCAATACCAGGTAGTTCAGCAATTTTTGTAATTCAGTGTGGAGTTGTAACAAAACATGTATGTGATGTTGTAAACATTAAACACGCGCGCAACTCATCTCACAACACAGAAGTCTAACTGTAAAACCAGGTAGTTCAGCATTTTCTTTTAATTCAGTGTACAGTTGTAACAATACATGTATGTGATGTTGTGAATATTAAACACGGGCTCAATTCATCTCCACACACAGAACTCTCAGTGTAGTACCAGGTAGTTCAGCATTTGCTGTATTTGAGTGCACAGTTGTAACGTTACATGTATGTCATGTTGTGAATGTTAAACATGCGCACCACTTATCTCAACACACAGAACACTCAGTGTAATACCAGGTAGTTCAGCAATTTTTGTAATTCAGTGTGGAGTTGTAACAAAACATGTATGTGATGTTGTGAACATTAAACACGCGCGCAACTCATCTCACAACACAGAACTCTAACTGTAAAACCAGGTAGTTCAGCATTTTTTTTTTATTCAGTGTACAGTTGTAACAATACATGTATGTGATGTTGTGAATATTAAACACGGGCTCAATTCATCTCCACACACAGAACTCTCAGTGTAGTACCAGGTAGTTCAGCATTTGCTGAATTTGAGAGCACAGTTGTAACATTACATGTATGTCATGTTGTGAATATTAAACACGCTCGCCACTCATCTCACCACACAGAACTCTCAACTACTAGGTAGTTCACCATTTTTTGTATTTGAGTGCACAGTTGTAACATTACATGTATGTCACGTTGTGAAAGTTAAACATGCGCACCACTTATCTCAACACACAGAACGCTCAGTGCAATAGCAGGTAGTTCAGGAATTTTTTTAATTCAGTGTGGAGTTGTAACAAAACATGTATGTGATGATGTAAACATTAAACATGCGCGCAACTCATCTCACAACACAGAACTCTAACTGTAAAACCAGGTAGTTCAGCATTTTTTTTTAATTCAGTGTACAGTTGTAACAATACATGTATGTGATGTGAATATTAAACACGGGCTCAATTCATCTCCACACACAGAACTCTCAGTGTAGTACCAGGTAGTTCAGCATTTGCTGTATTTGAGTGCACAGTTGTAACATTACATGTATGTCATGTTGTGAATGTTAAACATGCGCACCACTTATCTCAACACACAGAACACTCAGTGCAATACCAGGTAGTTCAGCAATTTTTGTAATTCAGTGTGAAGTTGTAACAAAACATGTATGTGATGTTGTGAATATTAAACAAGGGCTCAATTCATCTCCACACACAGAACTCTCAGTGTAGTACCAGGTAGTTCAGCATTTGCTGCATTTGAGAGCACAGTTGTAACGCTCGCCACTCATCTCACCACACAGAACTCTCAACTACCAGGTAGTTCACCATTTTTTGTATTTGAGTGCACAGTTGTAACATTACATGTATGTCATGTTGTGAATAATAAACATGCGCGCCACTCATCTCAACACACAGAATGCTCAGTGTATTACCAGGTAGTTTAGCATTTTCTGTATTTGAGTGCACAGTTGTAATATTACATGTATGTCATGTTGTGAATAATAAACATTTGCGCCACTCATCTCAACACACAGAACGCTCAGTGCAATACCAGGTAGTTCAGCAATTTTTGTAATTCAGTGTGGAGTTGTAACAAAACATGTATGTGATGTTGTAAACATTAAACACGCGCGCAACTCATCTCACAACACAGAAGTCTAACTGTAAAACCAGGTAGTTCAGCATTTTTTTTTAATTCAGTGTACAGTTGTAACAATACATGTATGTGATGTTGTGAATATTAAACACGGGCTCAATTCATCTCCACACACAGAACTCTCAGTGTAGTACCAGGTAGTTCAGCATTTGCTGTATTTGAGTGCACAGTTGTAACATTACATGTATGTCATGTTGTGAATGTTAAACATGCGCACCACTTATCTCAACACACAGAACACTCAGTGCAATACCAGGTAGGTCAGCAATTTTTGTAATTCAGTGTGGAGTTGTAACAAAACATGTATGTGATGTTGTAAACATTAAACACGCGCGCAACTCATCTCACAACACAGAAGTCTAACTGTAAAACCAGGTAGTTCAGCATTTTTTTTTAATTCAGTGTACAGTTGTAACAATACATGTATGTGATGTGAATATTAAACACGGGCTCAATTCATCTCCACACACAGAACTCTCAGTGTAGTACCAGGTAGTTCAGCATTTGCTGTATTTGAGTGCACAGTTGTAACATTACATGTATGTCATGTTGTGAATGTTAAACATGCGCACCACTTATCTCAACACACAGAACACTCAGTGCAATACCAGGTAGTTCAGCAATTTTTGTAATTCAGTGTGAAGTTGTAACAAAACATGTATGTGATGTTGTGAATATTAAACAAGGGCTCAATTCATCTCCACACACAGAACTCTCAGTGTAGTACCAGGTAGTTCAGCATTTGCTGCATTTGAGAGCACAGTTGTAACGCTCGCCACTCATCTCACCACACAGAACTCTCAACTACCAGGTAGTTCACCATTTTTTGTATTTGAGTGCACAGTTGTAACATTACATGTATGTCATGTTGTGAATAATAAACATGCGCGCCACTCATCTCAACACACAGAATGCTCAGTGTATTACCAGGTAGTTTAGCATTTTCTGTATTTGAGTGCACAGTTGTAATATTACATGTATGTCATGTTGTGAATAATAAACATTTGCGCCACTCATCTCAACACACAGAACGCTCAGTGCAATACCAGGTAGTTCAGCAATTTTTGTAATTCAGTGTGGAGTTGTAACAAAACATGTATGTGATGTTGTAAACATTAAACACGCGCGCAACTCATCTCACAACACAGAAGTCTAACTGTAAAACCAGGTAGTTCAGCATTTTCTTTTAATTCAGTGTACAGTTGTAACAATACATGTATGTGATGTTGTGAATATTAAACACGGGCTCAATTCATCTCCACACACAGAACTCTCAGTGTAGTACCAGGTAGTTCAGCATTTGCTGTATTTGAGTGCACAGTTGTAACGTTACATGTATGTCATGTTGTGAATGTTAAACATGCGCACCACTTATCTCAACACACAGAACACTCAGTGTAATACCAGGTAGTTCAGCAATTTTTGTAATTCAGTGTGGAGTTGTAACAAAACATGTATGTGATGTTGTGAACATTAAACACGCGCGCAACTCATCTCACAACACAGAACTCTAACTGTAAAACCAGGTAGTTCAGCATTTTTTTTTTATTCAGTGTACAGTTGTAACAATACATGTATGTGATGTTGTGAATATTAAACACGGGCTCAATTCATCTCCACACACAGAACTCTCAGTGTAGTACCAGGTAGTTCAGCATTTGCTGAATTTGAGAGCACAGTTGTAACATTACATGTATGTCATGTTGTGAATATTAAACACGCTCGCCACTCATCTCACCACACAGAACTCTCAACTACTAGGTAGTTCACCATTTTTTGTATTTGAGTGCACAGTTGTAACATTACATGTATGTCACGTTGTGAAAGTTAAACATGCGCACCACTTATCTCAACACACAGAACGCTCAGTGCAATAGCAGGTAGTTCAGCAATTTTTTTAATTCAGTGTGGAGTTGTAACAAAACATGTATGTGATGATGTAAACATTAAACATGCGCGCAACTCATCTCACAACACAGAACTCTAACTGTAAAACCAGGTAGTTCAGCATTTTTTTTTAATTCAGTGTACAGTTGTAACAATACATGTATGTGATGTTGTGAATATTAAACACGGGCTCAATTCATCTCCACACACAGAACTCTCAGTGTAGGACCAGGTAGTTCAGCATTTGCTGTATTTGAGTGCACAGTTGTAATATTACATGTATGTCATGTTGTGAATGTTAAACATGCGCACCACTTATCTCAACACACAGAACACTCAGTGCAATAATACCAGGTAGTTCAGCAATTTTTGTAATTCAGTGTGGAGTTGTAACAAAACATGTATGTGATGTTGTGAACATTAAACACGCGCGAAACTCATCTCACAACACAGAACTCTAACTGTAAAACCAGGTAGTTCAGCATTTTTTTTTTATTCAGTGTACAGTTGTAACAATACATGTATGTGATGTTGTGAATATTAAACACGGGCTCAATTCATCTCCACACACAGAATTCTCAGTGTAGTACCAGGTAGTTCAGCATTTGCTGAATTTGAGAGCACAGTTGTAACATTACATGTATGTCATGTTGTGAATATTAAACACACTCGCCACTCATCTCACCACACAGAACTCTCAACTACTAGGTAGTTCACCATTTTTTGTATTTGAGTGCACAGTTGTAACATTACATGTATGTCACGTTGTGAAAGTTAAACATGCGCACCACTTATCTCAACACACAGAACGCTCAGTGCAATAGCAGGTAGTTCAGCAATTTTTTTAATTCAGTGTGGAGTTGTAACAAAACATGTATGTGATGATGTAAACATTAAACATGCGCGCAACTAATCTCACAACACAGAACTCTAACTGTAAAACCAGGTAGTTCAGCATTTTTTTTTAATTCAGTGTACAGTTGTAACAATACATGTATGTGATGTGAATATTAAACTCGGGCTCAATTCATCTCCACACACAGAACTCTCAGTGTAGTACCAGGTAGTTCAGCATTTGCTGTATTTGAGTGCACAGTTGTAACATTACATGTATGTCATGTTGTGAATGTTAAACATGCGCACCACTTATCTCAACACACAGAACACTCAGTGCAATACCAGGTAGTTCAGCAATTTTTGTAATTCAGTGTGAAGTTGTAACAAAACATGTATGTGATGTTGTGAATATTAAACACGGGCTCAATTCATCTCCACACACAGAACTCTCAGTGTAGTACCAGGTAGTTCAGCATTTGCTGTATTTGAGAGCGCAGTTGTAACGCTCGCCACTCATCTCACCACACAGAACTCTCAACTACCAGGTAGTTCACCATTTTTTGTATTTGAGTGCACAGTTTTAACATTACATGTATGTCATGTTGTGAATAATAAACATGCGCGCCACTCATCTCAACACACAGAATGCTCAGTGTATTACCAGGTAGTTTAGCATTTTCTGTATTTGAGTGCACAGTTGTAATATTACATGTATGTCATGTTGTGAATAATAAACATTTGCGCCACTCATCTCAACACACAGAACGCTCAGTGCAATACCAGGTAGTTCAGCAATTTTTGTAATTCAGTGTGGAGTTGTAACAAAACATGTATGTGATGTTGTAAACATTAAACACGCGCGCAACTCATCTCACAACACAGAAGTCTAACTGTAAAACCAGGTAGTTCAGCATTTTTTTTTAATTCAGTGTACAGTTGTAACAATACATGTACGTGATGTTGTGAATATTAAACACGGGCTCAATTCATCTCCACACACAGAACTCTCAGTGTAGTACCAGGTAGTTCAGCATTTGCTGTATTTGAGTGCACAGTTGTAACATTACATATATGTCATGTTGTGAATGTTAAACATGCGCACCACTTATCTCAACACACAGAACACTCAGTGCAATACCAGGTAGGTCAGCAATTTTTGTAATTCAGTGTGGAGTTGTAACAAAACATGTATGTGATGTTGTAAACATTAAACACGCGCGCAACTCATCTCACAACACAGAAGTCTAACTGTAAAACCAGGTAGTTCAGCATTTTTTTTTAATTCAGTGTACAGTTGTAACAATACATGTATGTGATGTTGTGAATATTAAACACGGGCTCAATTCATCTCCACACACAGAACTCTCAGTGTAGGACCAGGTAGTTCAGCATTTTCTGTATTTGAGTGCACAGTTGTAACATTACATGTATGTCATGTTGTGAATGTTAAACATGCGCACCACTTATCTCAACACACAGAACACTCAGTGCAATACCAGGTAGTTCAGCAATTTTTGTAATTCAGTGTGGAGTTGTAACAAAACATGTATGTGATGTTGTGAACATTAAACACGCGCGCAACTCATCTCACAACACAGAACTCTAACTGTAAAACCAGGTAGTTCAGCATTTTTTTTTTATTCAGTGTACAGTTGTAACAATACATGTATGTGATGTTGTGAATATTAAACACGGGCTCAATTCATCTCCACACACAGAATTCTCAGTGTAGTACCAGGTAGTTCAGCATTTGCTGAATTTGAGAGCACAGTTGTAACATTACATGTATGTCATGTTGTGAATATTAAACACACTCGCCACTCATCTCACCACACAGAACTCTCAACTACTACGTAGTTCACCATTTTTTGTATTTGAGTGCACAGTTGTAACATTACATGTATGTCACGTTGTGAAAGTTAAACATGCGCACCACTTATCTCAACACACAGAACGCTCAGTGCAATAGCAGGTAGTTCAGCAATTTTTTTAATTCAGTGTGGAGTTGTAACAAAACATGTATGTGATGATGTAAACATTAAACATGCGCGCAACTAATCTCACAACACAGAACTCTAACTGTAAAACCAGGTAGTTCAGCATTTTTTTTTAATTCAGTGTACAGTTGTAACAATACATGTATGTGATGTGAATATTAAACACGGGCTCAATTCATCTCCACACACAGAACTCTCAGTGTAGGACCAGGTAGTTCAGCATTTGCTGTATTTGAGTGCACAGTTGTAACATTACATGTATGTCATGTTGTGAATGTTAAACATGCGCACCACTTATCTCAACACACAGAACACTCAGTGCAATACCAGGTAGTTCAGCAATTTGTGTAATTCAGTGTGAAGTTGTAACAAAACATGTATGTGATGTTGTGAATATTAAACACGGGCTCAATTCATCTCCACACACAGAACTCTCAGTGTAGTACCAGGTAGTTCAGCATTTGCTGTATTTGAGAGCACAGTTGTAACGCTCGCCACTCATCTCACCACACAGAACTCTCAACTACCAGGTAGTTCACCATTTTTTGTATTTGAGTGCACAGTTGTAACATTACATGTATGTCATGTTGTGAATAATAAACATGCGCGCCACTCATCTCAACACACAGAATGCTCAGTGTATTACCAGGTAGTTTAGCATTTTCTGTATTTGAGTGCACAGTTGTAATATTACATGTATGTCATGTTGTGAATAATAAACATTTGCGCCACTCATCTCAACACACAGAACGCTCAGTGCAATACCAGGTAGTTCAGCAATTTTTGTAATTCAGTGTGGAGTTGTAACAAAACATGTATGTGATGTTGTAAACATTAAACACGCGCGCAACTCATCTCACAACACAGAAGTCTAACTGTAAAACCAGGTAGTTCAGCATTTTTTTTTAATTCAGTGTACAGTTGTAACAATACATGTACGTGATGTTGTGAATATTAAACACGGGCTCAATTCATCTCCACACACAGAACTCTCAGTGTAGTACCAGGTAGTTCAGCATTTGCTGTATTTGAGTGCACAGTTGTAACATTACATGTATGTCATGTTGTGAATGTTAAACATGCGCACCACTTATCTCAACACACAGAACACTCAGTGCAATACCAGGTAGGTCAGCAATTTTTGTAATTCAGTGTGGAGTTGTAACAAAACATGTATGTGATGTTGTAAACATTAAACACGCGCGCAACTCATCTCATAACACAGAAGTCTAACTGTAAAACCAGGTAGTTCAGCATTTTTTTTTAATTCAGTGTACAGTTGTAACAATACATGTATGTGATGTTGTGAATATTAAACACGGGCTCAATTCATCTCCACACACAGAACTCTCAGTGTAGGACCAGGTAGTTCAGCATTTGCTGTATTTGAGTGCACAGTTGTAACATTACATGTATGTCATGTTGTGAATGTTAAACATGCGCACCACTTATCTCAACACACAGAACACTCAGTGCAATACCAGGTAGTTCAGCAATTTTTGTAATTCAGTGTGGAGTTGTAACAATACATGTATGTGATGTTGTGAATATTAAACACGGGCTCAATTCATCTCCACACACAGAACTCTCAGTGTAGTACCAGGTAGTTCAGCATTTGCTGTATTTGAGAGCACAGTTGTAACGCTCGCCACTCATCTCACCACACAGAACTCTCAACTACCAGGTAGTTCACCATTTTTTGTATTTGAGTGCACAGTTGTAACATTACATGTATGTCATGTTGTGAATAATAAACACACTCGCCACTCATCTCACCACACAGAACTCTCAACTACTACGTAGTTCACCATTTTTTGTATTTGAGTGCACAGTTGTAACATTACATGTATGTCACGTTGTGAAAGTTAAACATGCGCACCACTTATCTCAACACACAGAACGCTCAGTGTAATAGCAGGTAGTTCAGCAATTTTTTTAATTCAGTGTGGAGTTGTAACAAAACATGTATGTGATGATGTAAACATTAAACATGCGCGCAACTAATCTCACAACACAGAATTCTAACTGTAAAACCAGGTAGTTCAGCATTTTTTTTTAATTCAGTGTACAGTTGTAACAATACATGTATGTGATGTGAATATTAAACACGGGCTCAATTCATCTCCACACACAGAACTCTCAGTGTAGGACCAGGTAGTTCAGCATTTGCTGTATTTGAGTGCACAGTTGTAACATTACATGTATGTCATGTTGTGAATGTTAAACATGCGCACCACTTATCTCAACACACAGAACACTCAGTGCAATACCAGGTAGTTCAGCAATTTTTGTAATTCAGTGTGAAGTTGTAACAAAACATGTATGTGATGTTGTGAATATTAAACACGGGCTCAATTCATCTCCACACACAGAACTCTCAGTGTAGTACCAGGTAGTTCAGCATTTGCTGTATTTGAGAGCACAGTTGTAACGCTCGCCACTCATCTCACCACACAGAACTCTCAACTACCAGGTAGTTCACCATTTTTTGTATTTGAGTGCACAGTTGTAACATTACATGTATGTCATGTTGTGAATAATAAACATGCGCGCCACTCATCTCAACACACAGAATGCTCAGTGTATTACCAGGTAGTTTAGCATTTTCTGTATTTGAGTGCACAGTTGTAATATTACATGTATGTCATGTTGTGAATAATAAACATTTGCGCCACTCATCTCAACACACAGAACGCTCAGTGCAATACCAGGTAGTTCAGCAATTTTTGTAATTCAGTGTGGAGTTGTAACAAAACATGTATGTGATGTTGTAAACATTAAACACGCGCGCAACTCATCTCACAACACAGAAGTCTAACTGTAAAACCAGGTAGTTCAGCATTTTTTTTTAATTCAGTGTACAGTTGTAACAATACATGTATGTGATGTTGTGAATATTAAACACGGGCTCAATTCATCTCCACACACAGAACTCTCAGTGTAGTACCAGGTAGTTCACCATTTTTTGTAATTCAGTGTACAGTTATAACAATACATGTATGTGATGTTGTGCACATTAAACACGCGCGGCACTCATCTCACAACACAGAACTCTCAACTACCAAGTAGTTCAGCATTTGCTGTATTTGAGTGCACAGTTGTAACATTACATGTATGTCATGTGTTGAATAATAAACATTTGCGCCACTCATCTCAACACACAGAACGCTCAGTGCAATACCAGGTAGTTCAGCAATTTTTGTAATTCAGTGTGGAGTTGTAACAAAACATGTATGTGATGTTGTAAACATTAAACACGCGCGCAACTCATCTCACAACACAGAAGTCTAACTGTAAAACCAGGTAGTTCAGCATTTTTTTTTAATTCAGTGTACAGTTGTAACAATACATGTATGTGATGTTGTGAATATTAAACACGGGCTCAATTCATCTCCACACACAGAACTCTCAGTGTAGTACCAGGTAGTTCAGCATTTGCTGTATTTGAGTGCACAGTTGTAACATTACATGTATGTCATGTTGTGAATGTTAAACATGCGCACCACTTATCTCAACACACAGAACACTCAGTGCAATACCAGGTAGTTCAGCAATTTTTGTAATTCAGTGTGGAGTTGTAACAAAACATGTATGTGATGTTGTAAACATTAAACACGCGCGCAACTCATCTCACAACACAGAAGTCTAACTGTAAAACCAGGTACTTCAGCATTTTTTTTTAATTCAGTGTACAGTTGTAACAATACATGTATGTGATGTTGTGAATATTAAACACGGGCTCAATTCATCTCCACACACAGAACTCTCAGTGTAGTACCAGGTAGTTCACCATTTTTTGTATTTGAGTGCACAGTTGTAACATTACATGTATGTCATGTTGTGAATAATAAACATGCGCGCCACTCATCTCAACACACAGAATGCTCAGTGTATTACCAGGTAGTTTAGAATTTTCTGTATTTGAGTGCACAGTTGTAATATTACATGTATGTCATGTTGTGAATAATAAACCAGGTAGTTCAGCAATTTTTGTAATTCAGTGTGGAGTTGTAACAAAACATGTATGTGATGTTGTAAACATTAAACACGCGCGCAACTCATCTCACAACACAGAAGTCTAACTGTAAAACCAGGTAGTTCAGCATTTTTTTTTAATTCAGTGTACAGTTGTAACAATACATGTATGTGATGTTGTGAATATTAAACACGGGCTCAATTCATCTCCACACACAGAACTCTCAGTGTAGTACCAGGTAGTTCACCATTTTTTGTATTTGAGTGCACAGTTGTAACATTACATGTATGTCATGTTGTGAATAATAAACATGCGCGCCACTCATCTCAACACACAGAATGCTCAGTGTATTACCAGGTAGTTTAGAATTTTCTGTATTTGAGTGCACAGTTGTAATATTACATGTATGTCATGTTGTGAATAATAAACCAGGTAGTTCAGCAATTTTTGTAATTCAGTGTGGAGTTGTAACAAAACATGTATGTGATGTTGTAAACATTAAACACGCGCGCAACTCATCTCACAACACAGAAGTCTAACTGTAAAACCAGGTAGTTCAGCATTTTTTTTAATTCAGTGTACAGTTGTAACAATACATGTATGTGATGTTGTGAATATTAAACACGGGCTCAATTCATCTCCACACACAGAACTCTCAGTGTAGTACCAGGTAGTTCACCATTTTTTGTATTTGAGTGCACAGTTGTAACATTACATGTATGTCATGTTGTGAATAATAAACATGCGCGCCACTCATCTCAACACACAGAATGCTCAGTGTATTACCAGGTAGTTTAGAATTTTCTGTATTTGAGTGCACAGTTGTAATATTACATGTATGTCATGTTGTGAATAATAAACCAGGTAGTTCAGCAATTTTTGTAATTCAGTGTGGAGTTGTAACAAAACATGTATGTGATGTTGTAAACATTAAACACGCGCGCAACTAATCTCACAACACAGAACTCTCAACTACCAGGTAGTTCACCATTTTTTGTAATTCAGTGTACAGTTGTAACAATACATGTATGTGATGTTGTGCACATTAAACACGCGCGCCACTCATCTCACAACACAGAACTCTCAACTACCAAGTAGTTCAGCATTTGCTGTATTTGAGTGCACAGTTGTAACATTACATGTATGTCATGTTGTGAATGTTAAACATGCGCACCACTTATCTCAACACACAGAAACCTCAGTGCAATACCAGGTAGTTCAGCAATTTTTGGAATTCAGTGTGGAGTTGTAACAAAACATGTATGTGATGTTGTAAATATTAAACACGCGCGCAACTCATCTCACAACACAGAAGTCTAACTGTAAAACCAGGTAGTTCAGCATTTTTTTTTAATTCAGTGTACAGTTGTAACAATACATGTATGTGATGTTGTGAATATTAAACACGGGCTCAATTCATCTCCACACACAGAACTCTCAGTGTAGTACCAGGTAGTTCAGCATTTGCTGTATTTGAGTGCACAGTTGTAACATTACATGTATGTCATGTTGTGAATGTTAAACATGCGCACCACTTATCTCAACACACAGAACACTCAGTGCAATACCAGGTAGTTCAGCAATTTTTGTAATTCAGTGTGAAGTTGTAACAAAACATGTATGTGATGTTGTAAACATTAAACACGCGCGCAACTCATCTCACAACACAGAACTCTAACTGTAAAACCAGGTAGTTCAGCATTTTTTTTTAATTCAGTGTACAGTTGTAAGAATACATTTATGTGATGTTGTGAATATTAAACACGGGCTCAATTCATCTCCACACACAGAACTCTCAGTGTAGTACCAGGTAGTTCAGCATTTGCTGTATTTGAGAGCACAGTTGTAACGCTCGCCACTCATCTCACCACACAGAACTCTCAACTACCAGGTAGTTCACCATTTTTTGTATTTGAGTGCACAGTTGTAACATTACATGTATCTCATGTTGTGAATAATAAACATGCGCGCCACTCATCTCAACACACAGAATGCTCAGTGTATTACCAGGTAGTTTAGAATTTTCTGTATTTGAGTGCACAGTTGTAATATTACATGTATGTCATGTTGTGAATAATAAACCAGGTAGTTCAGCAATTTTTGTAATTCAGTGTGGAGTTGTAACAAAACATGTATGTGATGTTGTAAACATTAAACACGCGCGCAACTCATCTCACAACACAGAAGTCTAACTGTAAAACCAGGTAGTTCAGCATTTTTTTTAATTCAGTGTACAGTTGTAACAATACATGTATGTGATGTTGTGAATATTAAACACGGGCTCAATTCATCTCCACACACAGAACTCTCAGTGTAGTACCAGGTAGTTCACCATTTTTTGTATTTGAGTGCACAGTTGTAACATTACATGTATGTCATGTTGTGAATAATAAACATGCGCGCCACTCATCTCAACACACAGAATGCTCAGTGTATTACCAGGTAGTTTAGAATTTTCTGTATTTGAGTGCACAGTTGTAATATTACATGTATGTCATGTGTTGAATAATAAACATTTGCGCCACTCATCTCAACACACAGAACGCTCAGTGCAATACCAGGTAGTTCAGCAATTTTTGTAATTCAGTGTGGAGTTGTAACAAAACATGTATGTGATGTTGTAAACATTAAACACGCGCGCAACTCATCTCACAACACAGAACTCTAACTGTAAAACCAGGTAGTTCAGCATTTTTTTTTAATTCAGTGTACAGTTGTAACAATACATGTATGTGATGTTGTGAATATTAAACACGGGCTCAATTCATCTCCACACACAGAACTCTCAGTGTAGTACCAGGTAGTTCAGCATTTGCTGTATTTGAGTGCACAGTTGTAACATTACATGTATGTCATGTTGTGAATGTTAAACATGCGCACCACTTATCTCAACACACAGAACACTCAGTGCAATACCAGGTAGTTCAGCAATTTTTGTAATTCAGTGTGAAGTTGTAACAAAACATGTATGTGATGTTGTAAACATTAAACACGCGCGCAACTCATCTCACAACACAGAACTCTAACTGTAAAACCAGGTAGTTCAGCATTTTTTTTTAATTCAGTGTACAGTTGTAAGAATACATTTATGTGATGTTGTGAATATTAAACACGGGCTCAATTCATCTCCACACACAGAACTCTCAGTGTAGTACCAGGTAGTTCAGCATTTGCTGTATTTGAGAGCACAGTTGTAACGCTCGCCACTCATCTCACCACACAGAACTCTCAACTACCAGGTAGTTCACCATTTTTTGTATTTGAGTGCACAGTTGTAACATTACATGTATCTCATGTTGTGAATAATAAACATGCGCGCCACTCATCTCAACACACAGAATGCTCAGTGTATTACCAGGTAGTTTAGAATTTTCTGTATTTGAGTGCACAGTTGTAATATTACATGTATGTCATGTTGTGAATAATAAACCAGGTAGTTCAGCAATTTTTGTAATTCAGTGTGGAGTTGTAACAAAACATGTATGTGATGTTGTAAACATTAAACACGCGCGCAACTCATCTCACAACACAGAAGTCTAACTGTAAAACCAGGTAGTTCAGCATTTTTTTTAATTCAGTGTACAGTTGTAACAATACATGTATGTGATGTTGTGAATATTAAACACGGGCTCAATTCATCTCCACACACAGAACTCTCAGTGTTGTACCAGGTAGTTCACCATTTTTTGTATTTGAGTGCACAGTTGTAACATTACATGTATGTCATGTTGTGAATAATAAACATGCGCGCCACTCATCTCAACACACAGAATGCTCAGTGTATTACCAGGTAGTTTAGAATTTTCTGTATTTGAGTGCACAGTTGTAATATTACATGTATGTCATGTGTTGAATAATAAACATTTGCGCCACTCATCTCAACACACAGAACGCTCAGTGCAATACCAGGTAGTTCAGCAATTTTTGTAATTCAGTGTGGAGTTGTAACAAAACATGTATGTGATGTTGTAAACATTAAACACGCGCGCAACTCATCTCACAACACAGAACTCTAACTGTAAAACCAGGTAGTTCAGCATTTTTTTTTAATTCAGTGTACAGTTGTAACAATACATGTATGTGATGTTGTGAATATTAAACACGGGCTCAATTCATCTCCACACACAGAACTCTCAGTGTAGTACCAGGTAGTTCAGCATTTGCTGTATTTGAGTGCACAGTTGTAACATTACATGTATGTCATGTTGTGAATGTTAAACATGCGCACCACTTATCTCAACACACAGAACACTCAGTGCAATACCAGGTAGTTCAGCAATTTTTGTAATTCAGTGTGGAGTTGTAACAAAACATGTATGTGATGTTGTAAACATTAAACACGCGCGCAACTCATCTCACAACACAGAAGTCTAACTGTAAAACCAGGTAGTTCAGCATTTTTTTTTAATTCAGTGTACAGTTGTAACAATACATGTATGTGATGTTGTGAATATTAAACACGGGCTCAATTCATCTCCACACACAGAACTCTCAGTGTAGTACCAGGTAGTTCACCATTTTTTGTATTTGAGTGCACAGTTGTAACATTACATGTATGTCATGTTGTGAATGTTAAACATGCGCACCACTTATCTCAACACACAGAACACTCAGTGCAATACCAGGTAGTTCAGCAATTTTTGTAATTCAGTGTGGAGTTGTAACAAAACATGTATGTGATGTTGTAAACATTAAACACGCGCGCAACTCATCTCACAACACAGAACTCTAACTGTAAAACCAGGTAGTTCAGCATTTTTTTTTAATTCAGTGTACAGTTGTAACAATACATGTATGTGATGTTGTGAATATTAAACACGGGCTCAATTCATCTCCACACACAGAACTCTCAGTGTAGTACCAGGTAGTTCACCATTTTTTGTATTTGAGTGCACAGTTGTAACATTACATGTATGTCATGTTGTGAATAATAAACATGCGCGCCACTCATCTCAACACACAGAATGCTCAGTGTATTACCAGGTAGTTTAGAATTTTCTGTATTTGAGTGCACAGTTGTAATATTACATGTATGTCATGTTGTGAATAATAAACCAGGTAGTTCAGCAATTTTTGTAATTCAGTGTGGAGTTGTAACAAAACATGTATGTGATGTTGTAAACATTAAACACGCGCGCAACTCATCTCACAACACAGAACTCTCAACTACCAGGTAGTTCACCATTTTTTGTAATTCAGTGTACAGTTGTAACAATACATGTATGTGATGTTGTGCACATTAAACACGCGCGCCACTCATCTCACCACACAGAACTCTCAACTACCAAGTAGTTCACCATTTTCTGTATTTGAGTGCACAGTTGTAACATTACATGTATGTCATGTGAATAATAAACATGCGCGCCACTCATCTCAACACACAGAACGCTCAGTGCAATACCAGGTAGTTCAGCAATTTTTGTAATTCAGTGTGGAGTTGTAACAAAACATGTATGTGATGTTGTAAACATTAAACACGCGCGCAACTCATCTCACAACACAGAAGTCTAACTGTAAAACCAGGTAGTTCAGCATTTTTTTTTAATTCAGTGTACAGTTGTAACAATACATGTATGTGATGTTGTGAATATTAAACACGGGCTCAATTCATCTCCACACACAGAACTCTCAGTGTAGTACCAGGTAGTTCACCATTTTTTGTATTTGAGTGCACAGTTGTAACATTACATGTATGTCATGTTGTGAATAATAAACATGCGCGCCACTCATCTCAACACACAGAATGCTCAGTGTATTACCAGGTAGTTTAGAATTTTCTGTATTTGAGTGCACAGTTGTAATATTACATGTATGTCATGTTGTGAATAATAAACCAGGTAGTTCAGCAATTTTTGTAATTCAGTGTGGAGTTGTAACAAAACATGTATGTGATGTTGTAAACATTAAACACGCGCGCAACTAATCTCACAACACAGAACTCTCAACTACCAGGTAGTTCACCATTTTTTGTAATTCAGTGTACAGTTGTAACAATACATGTATGTGATGTTGTGCACATTAAACACGCGCGCCACTCATCTCACAACACAGAACTCTACACTACCAAGTAGTTCAGCATTTGCTGTATTTGAGTGCACAGTTGTAACATTACATGTATGTCATGTTGTGAATGTTAAACATGCGCACCACTTATCTCAACACACAGAAACCTCAGTGCAATACCAGGTAGTTCAGCAATTTTTGGAATTCAGTGTGGAGTTGTAACAAAACATGTATGTGATGTTGTAAATATTAAACACGCGCGCAACTCATCTCACAACACAGAAGTCTAACTGTAAAACCAGGTAGTTCAGCATTTTTTTTTAATTCAGTGTACAGTTGTAACAATACATGTATGTGATGTTGTGAATATTAAACACGGGCTCAATTCATCTCCACACACAGAACTCTCAGTGTAGTACCAGGTAGTTCAGCATTTGCTGTATTTGAGTGCACAGTTGTAACATTACATGTATGTCATGTTGTGAATGTTAAACATGCGCACCACTTATCTCAACACACAGAACACTCAGTGCAATAACAGGTAGTTCAGCATTTTTTGTAATTCAGTGTGAAGTTGTAACAAAACATGTATGTGATGTTGTAAACATTAAACACGCGCGCAACTCATCTCACAACACAGAACTCTAACTGTAAAACCAGGTAGTTCAGCATTTTTTTTTAATTCAGTGTGTAGTTTAAGAATACATTTATGTGATGTTGTGAATATTAAACACGGGCTCAATTCATCTCCACACACAGAACTCTCAGTGTAGTACCAGGTAGTTCAGCATTTGCTGTATTTGAGAGCACAGTTGTAACGCTCGCCACTCATCTCACCACACAGAACTCTCAACTACCAGGTAGTTCACCATTTTTTGTATTTGAGTGCACAGTTGTAACATTACATGTATGTCATGTTGTGAATAATAAACATGCGCGCCACTCATCTCAACACACAGAATGCTCAGTGTATTACCAGGTAGTTTATCATTTTCTGTATTTGAGTGCACAGTTGTAATATTACATGTATGTCATGTTGTGAATAATAAACATTTGCGCCACTCATCTCAACACACAGAACACTCAGTGCAATACCAGGTATTTTCGCAATTTTTGTAATTCAGTGTGGAGTTGTAACAAAACATGTATGTGATGTTGTAAACATTAAACACGCGCGCAACTCATCTCACAACACAGAACTCTCAACTACCAGGTAGTTCACCATTTTTTGTAATTCAGTGTACAGTTGTAACAATACATGTATGTGATGTTGTGCACATTAAACACGCGCGCCACTCATCTCACCACACAGAACTCTCAACTACCAAGTAGTTCACCATTTTCTGTATTTGAGTGCACAGTTGTAACATTACATGTATGTCATGTGAATAATAAACATGCGCGCCACTCATCTCAACACACAGAACGCTCAGTGCAATACCAGGTAGTTCAGCAATTTTTGTAATTCAGTGTGGAGTTGTAACAAAACATGTATGTGATGTTGTAAACATTAAACACGCGCGCAACTCATCTCACAACACAGAAGTCTAACTGTAAAACCAGGTAGTTCAGCATTTTTTTTTAATTCAGTGTACAGTTGTAACAATACATGTATGTGATGTTGTGAATATTAAACACGGGCTCAATTCATCTCCACACACAGAACTCTCAGTGTAGTACCAGGTAGTTCACCATTTTTTGTATTTGAGTGCACAGTTGTAACATTACATGTATGTCATGTTGTGAATAATAAACATGCGCGCCACTCATCTCAACACACAGAATGCTCAGTGTATTACCAGGTAGTTTAGAATTTTCTGTATTTGAGTGCACAGTTGTAATATTACATGTATGTCATGTTGTGAATAATAAACCAGGTAGTTCAGCAATTTTTGTAATTCAGTGTGGAGTTGTAACAAAACATGTATGTGATGTTGTAAACATTAAACACGCGCGCAACTAATCTCACAACACAGAACTCTCAACTACCAGGTAGTTCACCATTTTTTGTAATTCAGTGTACAGTTGTAACAATACATGTATGTGATGTTGTGCACATTAAACACGCGCGCCACTCATCTCACAACACAGAACTCTACACTACCAAGTAGTTCAGCATTTGCTGTATTTGAGTGCACAGTTGTAACATTACATGTATGTCATGTTGTGAATGTTAAACATGCGCACCACTTATCTCAACACACAGAAACCTCAGTGCAATACCAGGTAGTTCAGCAATTTTTGGAATTCAGTGTGGAGTTGTAACAAAACATGTATGTGATGTTGTAAATATTAAACACGCGCGCAACTCATCTCACAACACAGAAGTCTAACTGTAAAACCAGGTAGTTCAGCATTTTTTTTTAATTCAGTGTACAGTTGTAACAATACATGTATGTGATGTTGTGAATATTAAACACGGGCTCAATTCATCTCCACACACAGAACTCTCAGTGTAGTACCAGGTAGTTCAGCATTTGCTGTATTTGAGTGCACAGTTGTAACATTACATGTATGTCATGTTGTGAATGTTAAACATGCGCACCACTTATCTCAACACACAGAACACTCAGTGCAATAACAGGTAGTTCAGCATTTTTTGTAATTCAGTGTGAAGTTGTAACAAAACATGTATGTGATGTTGTAAACATTAAACACGCGCGCAACTCATCTCACAGCACAGAACTCTAACTGTAAAACCAGGTAGTTCAGCATTTTTTTTTAATTCAGTGTATAGTTTAAGATTACATTTATGTGATGTTGTGAATATTAAACACGGGCTCAATTCATCTCCACACACAGAACTCTCAGTGTAGTACCAGGTAGTTCAGCATTTGCTGTATTTGAGAGCACAGTTGTAACGCTCGCCACTCATCTCACCACACAGAACTCTCAACTACCAGGTAGTTCACCATTTTTTGTATTTGAGTGCACAGTTGTAACATTACATGTATGTCATGTTGTGAATAATAAACATGCGCGCCACTCATCTCAACACACAGAATGCTCAGTGTATTACCAGGTAGTTTAGCATTTTCTGTATTTGAGTGCACAGTTGTAATATTACATGTATGTCATGTTGTGAATAATAAACATTTGCGCCACTCATCTCAACACACAGAACACTCAGTGCAATACCAGGTATTTTCGCAATTTTTGTAATTCAGTGTGGAGTTGTAACAAAACATGTATGTGATGTTGTAAACATTAAACACGCGCGCAACTCATCTCACAACACAGAACTCTCAACTACCAGGTAGTTCACCATTTTTTGTAATTCAGTGTACAGTTGTAACAATACATGTATGTGATGTTGTGCACATTAAACACGCGCGCCACTCATCTCACCACACAGAACTCTCAACTACCAAGTAGTTCACCATTTTCTGTATTTGAGTGCACAGTTGTAACATTACATGTATGTCATGTGAATAATAAACATGCGCGCCACTCATCTCAACACACAGAACGCTCAGTGCAATACCAGGTAGTTCAGCAATTTTTGTAATTCAGTGTGGAGTTGTAACAAAACATGTATGTGATGTTGTAAACATTAAACACGCGCGCAACTCATCTCACAACACAGAAGTCTAACTGTAAAACCAGGTAGTTCAGCATTTTTTTTTAATTCAGTGTACAGTTGTAACAATACATGTATGTGATGTTGTGAATATTAAACACGGGCTCAATTCATCTCCACACACAGAACTCTCAGTGTAGTACCAGGTAGTTCACCATTTTTTGTATTTGAGTGCACAGTTGTAACATTACATGTATGTCATGTTGTGAATAATAAACATGCGCGCCACTCATCTCAACACACAGAATGCTCAGTGTATTACCAGGTAGTTTAGAATTTTCTGTATTTGAGTGCACAGTTGTAATATTACATGTATGTCATGTGTTGAATAATAAACATTTGCGCCACTCATCTCAACACACAGAACGCTCAGTGCAATACCAGGTAGTTCAGCAATTTTTGTAATTCAGTGTGGAGTTGTAACAAAACATGTATGTGATGTTGTAAACATTAAACACGCGCGCAACTCATCTCACAACACAGAATTCTAACTGTAAAACCAGGTAGTTCAGCATTTTTTTTTAATTCAGTGTACAGTTGTAACAAAACATGTATGTGATGTTGTGAACATTAAACACGCGCGCAACTCATCTCACAACACAGAACTCTAACTGTAAAACCAGGTAGTTCAGCATTTTTTTTTAATTCAGTGTACAGTTGTAACAATACATGTATGTGATGTTGTGAATATTAAACACGGGCTCAATTCATCTCCACACACAGAACTCTCAGTGTAGTACCAGGTAGTTCAGCATTTGCTGTATTTGAGTGCACAGTTGTAACATTACATGTATGTCATGTTGTGAATGTTAAACATGCGCACCACTTATCTCAACACACAGAACACTCAGTGCAATACCAGGTAGTTCAGCAATTTTTGTAATTCAGTGTGAAGTTGTAACAAAACATGTATGTGATGTTGTAAACATTAAACACGCGCGCAACTCATCTCACAACACAGAACTCAACTGTAAAACCAGGTAGTTCAGCATTTTTTTTTAATTCAGTGTACAGTTGTAAGAATACATTTATGTGATGTTGTGAATATTAAACACGGGCTCAATTCATCTCCACACACAGAACTCTCAGTGTAGTACCAGGTAGTTCAGCATTTGCTGTATTTGAGAGCACAGTTGTAACGCTCGCCACTCATCTCACCACACAGAACTCTCAACTACCAGGTAGTTCACCATTTTTTGTATTTGAGTGCACAGTTGTAACATTACATGTATGTCATGTTGTGAATAATAAACATGCGCGCCACTCATCTCAACACACAGAATGCTCAGTGTATTACCAGGTAGTTTAGAATTTTCTGTATTTGAGTGCACAGTTGTAATATTACATGTATGTCATGTTGTGAATAATAAACCAGGTAGTTCAGCAATTTTTGTAATTCAGTGTGGAGTTGTAACAAAACATGTATGTGATGTTGTAAACATTAAACACGCGCGCAACTCATCTCACAACACAGAAGTCTAACTGTAAAACCAGGTAGTTCAGCATTTTTTTTTAATTCAGTGTACAGTTGTAACAATACATGTATGTGATGTTGTGAATATTAAACACGGGCTCAATTCATCTCCACACACAGAACTCTCAGTGTAGTACCACGTAGTTCACCATTTTTTGTAATTCAGTGTACAGTTGTAACAATACATGTATGTGATGTTGTGCACATTAAACACGCGCGGCACTCATCTCACAACACAGAACTCTCAACTACCAAGTAGTTCAGCATTTGCTGTATTTGAGTGCACAGTTGTAACATTACATGTATGTCATGTGTTGAATAATAAACATTTGCGCCACTCATCTCAACACACAGAACGCTCAGTGCAATACCAGGTAGTTCAGCAATTTTTGTAATTCAGTGTGGAGTTGTAACAAAACATGTATGTGATGTTGTAAACATTAAACACGCGCGCAACTCATGTCACAACACAGAAGTCTAACTGTAAAACCAGGTAGTTCAGCATTTTTTTTTAATTCAGTGTACAGTTGTAACAATACATGTATGTGATGTTGTGAATATTAAACACGGGCTCAATTCATCTCCACACACAGAACTCTCAGTGTAGTACCAGGTAGTTCAGCATTTGCTGTATTTGAGTGCACAGTTGTAACATTACATGTATGTCATGTTGTGAATGTTAAACATGCGCACCACTTATCTCAACACACAGAACACTCAGTGCAATACCAGGTAGTTCAGCAATTTTTGTAATTCAGTGTGAAGTTGTAACAAAACATGTATGTGATGTTGTAAACATTAAACACGCGCGCAACTCATCTCACAACACAGAACTCTAACTGTAAAACCAGGTAGTTCAGCATTTTTTTTTAATTCAGTGTACAGTTGTAAGAATACATTTATGTGATGTTGTGAATATTAAACACGGGCTCAATTCATCTCCACACACAGAACTCTCAGTGTAGTACCAGGTAGTTCAGCATTTGCTGTATTTGAGAGCACAGTTGTAACGCTCGCCACTCATCTCACCACACAGAACTCTCAACTACCAGGTAGTTCACCATTTTTTGTATTTGAGTGCACAGTTGTAACATTACATGTATGTCATGTTGTGAATAATAAACATGCGCGCCACTCATCTCAACACACAGAATGCTCAGTGTATTACCAGGTAGTTTAGAATTTTCTGTATTTGAGTGCACAGTTGTAATATTACATGTATGTCATGTTGTGAATAATAAACATTTGCGCCACTCATCTCAACACACAGAACGCTCAGTGCAATACCAGGTAGTTCAGCAATTTTTGTAATTCAGTGTGGAGTTGTAACAAAACATGTATGTTATGTTGTGAATATTAAACACGGGCTCAATTCATCTCCACACACAGAACTCTCAGTGTAGTACCAGGTAGTTCAGCATTTGCTGTATTTGAGTGCACAGTTGTAACATTACATGTATGTCATGTTGTGAATGTTAAACATGCGCACCACTTATCTCAACACACAGAACACTCAGTGCAATACCAGGTAGGTCAGCAATTTTTGTAATTCAGTGTGGAGTTGTAACAAAACATGTATGTGATGTTGTAAACATTAAACACGCGAGCAACTCAACTCACAACACAGAACTCTCAACTACCAGGTAGTTCACCATTTTTTGTAATTCAGTGTACAGTTGTAACAATACATGTATGTGATGTTGTGCACATTAAACACGCACGCCACTCATCTCACCACACAGAACTCTCAACTACCAAGTAGTTCACCATTTTCTGTATTTGAGTGCACAGTTGTAACATTACATGTATGTCATGTGAATAATAAACATGCGCGCCACTCATCTCAACACACAGAACGCTCAGTGCAATACCAGGTAGTTCAGCAATTTTTGTAATTCAGTGTGGAGTTGTAACAAAACATGTATGTGATGTTGTAAACATTAAACACGCGCGCAACTCATCTCACAACACAGAAGTCTAACTGTAAAACCAGGTAGTTCAGCATTTTTTTTTAATTCAGTGTACAGTTGTAACAATACATGTATGTGATGTTGTGAATATTAAACACGGGCTCAATTCATCTCCACACACAGAACTCTCAGTGTAGTACCAGGTAGTTCAGCATTTGCTATATTTGAGTGCACAGTTGTAACATTACATGTATGTCATGTTGTGAATGTTAAACATGCGCACCACTTATCTCAACAAACAGAACACTCAGTGCAATACCAGGTAGTTCAGCAATTTTTGTAATTCAGTGTGGAGTTGTAACAAAACATGTATGTGATGTTGTAAACATTAAACACGCGCGCAACTCATCTCACAACACAGAACTCTAACTGTAAAACCAGGTAGTTCAGCATTTTTTTTTAATTCAGTGTACAGTTGTAACAATACATGTATGTGATGTTGTGAATATTAAACACGGGCTCAATTCATCTCCACACACAGAACTCTCAGTGTAGTACCAGGTAGTTCAGCATTTGCTGAATTTGAGAGCACAGTTGTAACATTACATGTATGTCATGTTGTGAATATTAAACACGCTCGCCACTCATCTCACCACACAGAACTCTCAACTACTAGGTAGTTCACCATTTTTTGTATTTGAGTGCACAGTTGTAACATTACATGTATGTCACGTTGTGAAAGTTAAACATGCGCACCACTTATCTCAACACACAGAACGCTCAGTGCAATAGCAGGTAGTTCAGCAATTTTTTTAATTCAGTGTGGAGTTGTAACAAAACATGTATGTGATGTTGTAAACATTAAACACGTGCGCAACTCATCTCACAACACAGAACTCTAACTGTAAAACCAGGTAGTTCAGCATTTTTTTTCAATTCAGTGTACAGTTGTAACAATACATGTATGTGATGTTGTGAATATTAAACACGGGCTCAATTCATCTCCACACACAGAACTCTCGGTGTAGTACCAGGTAGTTCAGCATTTGCTGTATTTGAGAGCACAGTTGTAACGCTCGCCACTCATCTCACCACACAGAACTCTCAACTACCAGGTAGTTCACCATTTTTTGTATTTGAGTGCACAGTTGTGACATTACATGTATGTTATGTTGTGAATAATAAACATGCCCGCCACTCATCTCAACACACAGAATGCTCAGTGTAATACCAGGTAGTTTAGCATTTTCTGTATTTGAGTGCACAGTTGTAATATTACATGTATGTCATGTTGTGAATAATAAACATTTGCGCCACTCATCTCAACACACAGAACGCTCAGTGCAATACCAGGTAGTTCAGCAATTTTTGTAATTCAGTGTGGAGTTGTAACAAAACATGTATGTGATGTTGTAAACATTAAACACGCGCGCAACTCATCTCACAACACAGAAGTCTAACTGTAAAACCAGGTAGTTCAGCATTTTTTTTTTATTCAGTGTACAGTTGTAACAATACATGTATGTGATGTTGTGCACATTAAACAGGCGCGCCACTCATCTCACCACACAGAACTCTCAACTACCAAGTAGTTCACCATTTTCTGTATTTGAGTGCACAGTTGTAACATTACATGTATGTCATGTGAATAATAAACATGCGCGCCACTCATCTCACAACACAGAACTCTAACTGTAAAACCAGGTAGTTCAGCATTTTTTTTTAATTCAGTGTACAGTTGTAACAATACATGTATGTGATGTTGTGAATATTAAACACGGGCTCAATTCATCTCCACACACAGAACTCTCAGTGTAGTACCAGGTAGTTCAGCATTTGCTGAATTTGAGAGCACAGTTGTAACATTACATGTATGTCATGTTGTGAATATTAAACACGCTCGCCACTCATCTCACCACACAGAACTCTCAACTACTAGGTAGTTCACCATTTTTTGTATTTGAGTGCACAGTTGTAACATTACATGTATGTCACGTTGTGAAAGTTAAACATGCGCACCACTTATCTCAACACACAGAACGCTCAGTGCAATAGCAGGTAGTTCAGCAATTTTTTTAATTCAGTGTGGAGTTGTAACAAAACATGTATGTGATGTTGTAAACATTAAACACGCGCGCAACTCATCTCACAACACAGAACTCTAACTGTAAAACCAGGTAGTTCAGCATTTTTTTTTTATTCAGTGTACAGTTGTAACAATACATGTATGTGATGTTGTGCACATTAAACAGGCGCGCCACTCATCTCACCACACAGAACTCTCAACTACCAAGTAGTTCACCATTTTCTGTATTTGAGTTCACAGTTGTAACATTACATGTATGTCATGTGAATAATAAACATGCGCGCCACTCATCTCACAACACAGAACTCTAACTGTAAAACCAGGTAGTTCAGCATTTTTTTTTAATTCAGTGTACAGTTGTAACAATACATGTATGTGATGTTGTGAATATTAAACATGGGCTCAATTCATCTCCACACACAGAACTCTCAGTGTAGTACCAGGTAGTTCAGCATTTGCTGAATTTGAGAGCACAGTTGTAACATTACATGTATGTCATGTTGTGAATATTAAACACGCTCGCCACTCATCTCACCACACAGAACTCTCAACTACTAGGTAGTTCACCATTTTTTGTATTTGAGTGCACAGTTGTAACATTACATGTATGTCACGTTGTGAAAGTTAAACATGCGCACCACTTATCTCAACACACAGAACGCTCAGTGCAATAGCAGGTAGTTCAGCAATTTTTTTAATTCAGTGTGGAGTTGTAACAAAACATGTATGTGATGTTGTAAACATTAAACACGCGCGCAACTCATCTCACAACACAGAACTCTAACTGTAAAACCAGGTAGTTCAGCATTTTTTTTTTATTCAGTGTACAGTTGTAACAATACATGTATGTGATGTTGTGCACATTAAACAGGCGCGCCACTCATCTCACCACACAGAACTCTCAACTACCAAGTAGTTCACCATTTTCTGTATTTGAGTGCACAGTTGTAACATTACATGTATGTCATGTGAATAATAAACATGCGCGCCACTCATCTCACAACACAGAACTCTAACTGTAAAACCAGGTAGTTCAGCATTTTTTTTTAATTCAGTGTACAGTTGTAACAATACATGTATGTGATGTTGTGAATATTAAACACGGGCTCAATTCATCTCCACACACAGAACTCTCAGTGTAGTACCAGGTAGTTCAGCATTTGCTGAATTTGAGAGCACAGTTGTAACATTACATGTATGTCATGTTGTGAATATTAAACACGCTCGCCACTAATCTCACCACACAGAACTCTCAACTACTAGGTAGTTCACCATTTTTTGTATTTGAGTGCACAGTTGTAACATTACATGTATGTCACGTTGTGAAAGTTAAACATGCGCACCACTTATCTCAACACACAGAACGCTCAGTGCAATAGCAGGTAGTTCAGCAATTTTTTTAATTCAGTGTGGAGTTGTAACAAAACATGTATGTGATGTTGTAAACATTAAACACGCGCGCAACTCATCTCACAACACAGAACTCTAACTGTAAAACCAGGTAGTTCAGCATTTTTTTTTAATTCAGTGTACAGTTGTAACAATACATGTATGTGATGTTGTGAATATTAAACACGGGCTCAATTCATCTCCACACACAGAACTCTCGGTGTAGTACCAGGTAGTTCAGCATTTGCTGTATTTGAGAGCACAGTTGTAACGCTCGCCACTCATCTCACCACACAGAACTCTCAACTACCAGGTAGTTCACCATTTTTTGTATTTGAGTGCACAGTTGTAACATTACATGTATGTCATGTTGTGAATAATAAACATGCGCGCCACTCATCTCAACACACAGAATGCTCAGTGTAATACCAGGTAGTTTAGCATTTTCTGTATTTGAGTGCACAGTTGTAATATTACATGTATGTCATGTTGTGAATAATAAACATTTGCGCCACTCATCTCAACACACAGAACGCTCAGTGCAATACCAGGTAGTTCAGCAATTTTTGTAATTCAGTGTGGAGTTGTAACAAAACATGTATGTGATGTTGTAAACATTAAACACGCGCGCAACTCATCTCACAACACAGAACTCTCAACTACCAGGTAGTTCACCATTTTTTGTAATTCAGTGTACAGTTGTAACAATACATGTATGTGATGTTGTGCACATTAAACACGCGCGCCACTCATCTCACCACACAGAACTCTCAACTACCAAGTAGTTCACCATTTTCTGTATTTGAGTGCACAGTTGTAACATTACATGTATGTCATGTGAATAATAAACATGCGCGCCACTCATCTCAACACACAGAACGGTCAGTGCAATACCAGGTAGTTCAGCAATTTTTGTAATTCAGTGTGGAGATGTAACAAAACATGTATGTGATGTTGTAAACATTAAACACGCGCGCAACTCATCTCACAACACAGAACTCTCAACTACCAGGTACAGTAGTTCACCATTTTTTGTAATTCAGTGTACAGTTGTAACAATACATGTATGTGATGTTGTGCACATTAAACACGCGCGCCACTCATCTCACCACACAGAACTCTCAACTACCAAGTAGTTCACCATTTTCTGTATTTGAGTGCACAGTTGTAACATTACATGTATGTCATGTGAATAATAAACATGCGCGCCACTCATCTCAACACACAGAACGCTCAGTGCAATACCAGGTAGTTCAGCAATTTTTGTAATTCAGTGTGGAGTTGTAAGAAAACATGTATGTGATGTTGTAAACATTAAACACGCGCGCAACTCATCTCACAACACAGAAGTCTAACTGTAAAACCAGGTAGTTCAGCATTTTTTTTTAATTCAGTGTACAGTTGCAACAATACATGTATGTGATGTTGTGAATATTAAACACGGGCTCAATTCATCTCCACACACAGAACTCTCAGTGTAGTACCAGGTAGTTCAGCATTTGCTGTATTTGAGTGCACAGTTGTAACATTACATGTATGTCATGTTGTGAATGTTAAACATGTGCACCACTTATCTCAACACACAGAACACTCAGTGCAATACCAGGTAGTTCAGCAATTTTTGTAATTCAGTGTGGAGTTGTAACAAAACATGTATGTGATGTTGTAAACATTAAACACGCGCGCAACTCATCTCACAACACAGAACTCTAACTGTAAAACCAGGTAGTTCAGCATTTTTTGTAATTCAGTGTACAGTTGTAACAATATATGTATGCATCTTGAAATTTACACCTTTGAATTCACGCAGCAGGAGGACAAAATAAGTCTCTAGGTACTAATGGAGAAATTCAATGAACATTTTACCCCCCAAAGGAATGTAACATTTGAGAGACATATGTTCAACACAAGCATTCAGGCCCCCAGTGAGAACTTAGACCAGTTTCGTTACTGACTTGAGAACCAAGGCAAGGTCATGTGATTATGGACATTTGTGACAGTTCAATAAAGTATACATGTATGTTTATAGTAATTGTATACATTTCTATAATTTACAGATTGTGCATCAACCAGAGGTAATGGCCAGGATTCTGGCTGGCATCAAAACACGCACACCTAACAAACATTTCACTATAGCTGCCACAGCATACATACATGCCTGTGAATAATTACAATTTTTACCTTTTGAAAATGCATGAACGATTTACATGGTTACATATTTGTTGCATGTCTAAATTATTATTTTGCCATCAAAACCTCTGTGTTGTTTTTACTGTTTTATAGCAGGAAACCACCCACATTCCATATTCCAGGTGTGTCATGCGGAATATAAGAGCAAACTAATCTATCGACGTGGTACCCATCTTCTATGGTACAGGGGAACACTAAATAATGTGTGTACCAAGTATAGTATATTGACACTACAACTGTTAGCTGAACCCTTCTACTTTGTTTGTGGTTAAACAGAAACATCTAGTGGTGAGCTGTAGTATCCACGAATGTTGCCTGTGGAGTTTGGTCTCCAACATAATATCCATACAAAGTGGAAGATTAGTCGAAATATATAACAGTAGGGAAAGTTATATAACAGTTATAGACAGTTACAGGGTCAGTAAATACAACAGTTTACACAAAATGAATGTGAAGCTACAAGATGGGTAAGCTTCTACCAAGGCAGCTCATCAGAGTTAGACGAGTTAGTGTAATATGACAAAGATCTCCAGGACACAAGAGGGCACTGTTGCATAATGAATGTTCAAAAATTAGTAGCTGCTGTACAGGATGTTGTGGTTTCAATAAAGCCCTACTGTCTAGCACTGAATGGACACTACTTAGTGTCAGAACGGACAAATCTTCACCAAAAAGAAGCACTACAAGCACCAGACCCTCTGAGGTTAGGAGACATCGCCGACGGTTGGAAGAATATTCAAACTTTACATGACTGCTACATGCATTGAAAGAAAAGCTTAAAAAAATACAAAGCAGCACATTACTGGACGTCATCGGGGACGAAGCTCTTGAAATGTACACCTTTGAATTCACGCAGCAGGAGGACAAAATAAAGCTCTAGGTACTAATGGAAAAATTCAATGAACATTTTACCCCCCACAGGAATGTAACGTTTGAGAGACATATGTTCAAAACAAGCATTCAGGCCCCCAGTGAGAACTTAGACCAGTTTCGTTACTGACTTGAGAACCAAGGCAAGGTCATGTGATTATGGACATTTGTGACAGTTCAATAAAGTATACATGTATTTTTATGGTAATTGTATACATTTCTATAATTTACAGATTGTGCATCAACCAGAGGTCATGGCCAGGATTCTGGCTGGCATCAAAACACACACACCTAACAAACATTTCACTACAGCTGCCACAGCATACATACATGCCTGTGAATAATTACAATTTTTACCTTTTGACAATGCATGAACGATTTCCATGGTTACATATTTGTTGCATGTCTAAATGATTATTTTGCCATCAAAACCTCTGCGTTGTTTTTACTGTTTTATAGCAGGAAACCACCCACATTCCATATTCCAGGTGTGTCATGCGGAATATAAGAGCAAACTAATCTATCGACGTGGTACCCATCTTCTATGGTACAGGGGAACACTAAATAATGTGTGTACCAAGTATAGTATATTGACACTACAACTGTTAGCTGGACCCTTCTATTTTGTTTGTAGTTAAACAGAAACATCTAGTGGTGAGCTGTAGTATCCACGAATGTTGCCTGTGGAGTTTGGTCTCCAACATAATATCCATACAAAGTGGAAGATTAGTCGAAATATATAACAGTAGGGAATTCCAGTTACAGGGTCAGTAAATACAACAGTTTACACAAAATTAATGTGAAGCTACAAGAGGGGTAAGCTGCTACCAAGGCAGCTCATCAGAGTTAGACGAGTTAGCGTAATATGACAAAGATCTCCAGGACACAAGAGGGCACTGTTGCATAATGAATGTTCAAACATTAGTAGCTGCTGTACAGGATGTTGTGGTTTCAATAAAGCCCTACTGTCTAGCACTCAATGGACACTACTTAGTGTCAGAACGGACAAATCTTCATCAAAAAGAAGCACTACAAGCACCAGACACTCTGAGGTTAGGAGACATCGCCGACGGTTGGAAGAATATTCAAACTTTACATGACTGCTACATGCATTGAAAGAAAAGCTTAAAAAAATCCAAAGCAGCACATTACTGGATGTCATCGGGGACGAAGCTCTTCAAATTTACACCTTTGAATTCACGCAGCAGGACAAAATAAAAAATGGAATGTGGTGTGTTGTTTTTACTGTTTTATAGCAGGAAACCAGAGGTTTTGATGGCAAAATAATAATTTAGACATGCAACAAATATGTAACCATGTAAATCGTTCATGTATTGTCAAAAGGTAAAAATTGTAATTATTCACAGGCATGTATGTATGCTGTGGCAGCTATAGTGAAATGTTTGTTAGGTGTGCGTGTTTTGATGCCAGCCAGAATCCTGGCCATGACCTCTGGTTGATGCACAATCTGTAAATTATAGAAATGTATACAATTACCATAAACATACATGTATACTTTATTGAACTGTCACAAATGTCCATAATCACATGACCTTGCTTTGGTTCTCAGGTCAGTAACGAAACTGGTCTAAGTTCTCACTGGGGGCCTGAATGCTTGTGTTGAACATATGTCTCTCAAACGTTACATTCCTGTGGGGGGTAAAATGTTCATTGAATTTCTCCATTAGTACCTAGAGCTTTATTTTGTCCTCCTGCTGCGTGAATTCAAAGGTGTACATTTCAAGAGCTTCGTCCCCGATGACGTCCAGTAATGTGCTGCTTTGTATTTTTTTAAGCTTTTCTTTCAATGCATGTAGCAGTCATGTAAAGTTTGAATATTCTTCCAACCGTCGGCTATGTCTCCTAACCTCAGAGGGTCTGGTGCTTGTAGTGCTTCTTTTTGGTGAAGATTTGTCCGTTCTGACACTAAGTAGTGTCCATTGAGTGCTAGACAGTAGGGCTTTATTGAAACCACAACATCCTGTACAGCAGCTACTAATGTTTGAACATTCATTATGCAACAGTGCCCTCTTGTGTCCTGGAGATCTTTGTCAAATTACGCTAACTCGTCTAACTCTGATGAGCTGCCTTGGTAGAAGCTTACCCCTCTTGTAGTTTCACATTCATTTTGTGTAAACTGTTGTATTTACTGACCCTGTAACTGGAATTCCCTACTGTTATATATTTCGACTAATCTTCCACTTTGTATGGATATTATGTTGGAGACCAAACTCCACAGGCAACATTCGTGGATACTACAGCTCACCACTAGATGTTTCTGTTTAACCACAAACAAAATAGAAGGGTCCAGCTAACAGTTGTAGTGTCAATATACTATACTTGGTACACACATTATTTAGTGTTCCCCTGTACCATAGAAGATGGGTACCACGTCGATAGATTAGTTTGCTCTTATATTCCTCATGACACACCTGGAATATGGAATGTGGGTGTGTTGTTTTTACTGTTTTATAGCAGGAAACCAGAGGTTTTGATGGCAAAATAATAATTTAGACATGCAACAAATATGTAAATCGTTCATGCATTGTCAAAAGGTAAAAATTGTAATTATTCACAGGCATGTATGTATGCTGTGGCAGCTATAGTGAAATGTTTGTTAGGTGTGCGTGTTTTGATGCCAGCCAGAATCCTGGCCATGACCTCTGGTTGATGCACAATCTGTAAATTATAGAAATGTATACAATTACCATAAACATACATGTATACTTTATTGAACTGTCACAAATGTCCATAATCACATGACCTTGCCTTGGTTCTCAAGTCAGTAACGAAACTGGTCTAAGTTCTCACTGGGGGCCTGAATGCTTGTGTTGAACATATGTCTCTCAAACGTTACATTCCTGTGGGGGGTAAAATGTTCATTGAATTTCTCCATTAGTACCTAGAGCTTTATTTTGTCCTCCTGCTGCGTGAATTCAAAGGTGTACATTTCAAGAGCTTCGTCCCCGATGACGTCCAGTAATGTGCTGCTTTGTATTTTTTTAAGCTTTTCTTTCAATGCATGTAGCAGTCATGTAAAGTTTGAATATTCTTCCAACCGTCGGCTATGTCTCCTAACCTCAGAGGGTCTGGTGCTTGTAGTGCTTCTTTTTGGTGAAGATTTGTCCGTTCTGACACTAAGTAGTGTCCATTGAGTGCTAGACAGTAGGGCTTTATTGAAACCACAACATCCTGTACAGCAGCTACTAATGTTTGAACATTCATTATGCAACAGTGCCCTCTTGTGTCCTGGAGATCTTTGTCAAATTACGCTAACTCGTCTAACTCTGATGAGCTGCCTTGGTAGAAGCTTACCCCTCTTGTAGTTTCACATTCATTTTGTGTAAACTGTTGTATTTACTGACCCTGTAACTGGAATTCCCTACTGTTATATATTTCGACTAATCTTCCACTTTGTATGGATATTATGTTGGAGACCAAACTCCACAGGCAACATTCGTGGATACTACAGCTCACCACTAGATGTTTCTGTTTAACCACAAACAAAATAGAAGGGTCCAGCTAACAGTTGTAGTGTCAATATACTATACTTGGTACACAAATTATTTAGTGTTCCCCTGTACCATAGAAGATGGGTACCACGTCGATAGATCAGTTTGCTCTTATATTCCTCATGACACACCTGGAATATGGAATGTGGGTGTGTTGTTTTTACTGTTTTATAGCAGGAAACCAGAGGTTTTGATGGCAAAATAATAATTTAGACATGCAACAAATATGTAAATCGTTCATGCATTGTCAAAAGGTAAAAATTATAATTATTCACAGGCATGTATGTATGCTGTGGCAGCTATAGTGAAATGTTTGTTAGGTGTGCGTGTTTTGATGCCAGCCAGAATCCTGGCCATGACCTCTGGTTGATGCACAATCTGTAAATTATAGAAATGTATACAATTACCATAAACATACATGTATACTTTATTGAACTGTCACAAATGTCCATAATCACATGACCTTACTTTGGTTCTCAGGTCAGTAACGAAACTGGTCTAAGTTCTCACTGGGGGCCTGAATGCTTGTGTTGAACATATGTCTCTCAAACGTTACATTCCTGTGGGGGGTAAAATGTTCATTGAATTTCTCCATTAGTACCTAGAGCTTTATTTTGTCCTCCTGCTGCGTGAATTCAAAGGTGTACATTTCAAGAGCTTCGTCCCCGATGACGTCCAGTAATGTACTGCTTTGTATTTTTTTAAGCTTTTCTTTCAATGCATGTAGCAGTCATGTAAAGTTTGAATATTCTTCCAACCGTCGACTATGTCTCCTAACCTCAGAGGGTCTGGTGCTTGTAGTGCTTCTTTTTGGTGAAGATTTGTCCGTTCTGACACTAAGTAGTGTCCATTGAGTGCTAGACAGTAGGGCTTTATTGAAACCACAACATCCTGTACAGCAGCTACTAATGTTTGAACATTCATTATGCAACAGTGCCCTCTTGTGTCCTGGAGATCTTTGTCAAATTACGCTAACTCGTCTAACTCTGATGAGCTGCCTTGGTAGAAGCTTACCCCTCTTGTAGTTTCACATTCATTTTGTGTAAACTGTTGTATTTACTGACCCTGTAACTAGAATTCCCTACTGTTATATATTTCGACTAATCTTCCACTTTGTATGGATATTATGTTGGAGACCAAACTCCACAGGCAACATTCGTGGATACTACAGCTCACCACTACATGTTTCTGTTTAACCACAAACAAAATAGAAGGGTCCAGCTAACAGTTGTAGTGTCAATATACTATACTTGGTACACACATTATTTAGTGTTCCCCTGTACCATAGAAGATGGGTACCACGTCGATAGATTAGTTTGCTCTTATATTCCTCATGACACACCTGGAATATGGAATGTGGGTGTGTTGTTTTTACTGTTTTATAGCAGGAAACCAGAGGTTTTGATGGCAAAATAATAATTTAGACATGCAACAAATATGTAAATCGTTCATGCATTGTCAAAAGGTAAAAATTGTAATTATTCACAGGCATGTATGTATGCTGTGGCAGCTATAGTGAAATGTTTGTTAGGTGTGCGTGTTTTGATGCCAGCCAGAATCCTGGCCATGACCTCTGGTTGATGCACAATCTGTAAATTATAGAAATGTATACAATTACCATAAACATACATGTATACTTTATTGAACTGTCACAAATGTCCATAATCACATGACCTTGCCTTGGTTCTCAAGTCAGTAACGAAACTGGTCTAAGTTCTCACTGGGGGCCTGAATGCTTGTGTTGAACATATGTCTCTCAAACGTTACATTCCTGTGGGGGGTAAAATGTTCATTGAATTTCTCCATTAGTACCTAGAGCTTTATTTTGTCCTCCTGCTGCGTGAATTCAAAGGTGTACATTTCAAGAGCTTCGTCCCCGATGACGTCCAGTAATGTGCTGCTTTGTATTTTTTTAAGCTTTTCTTTCAATGCATGTAGCAGTCATGTAAAGTTTGAATATTCTTCCAACCGTCGGCTATGTCTCCTAACCTCAGAGGGTCTGGTGCTTGTAGTGCTTCTTTTTGGTGAAGATTTGTCCGTTCTGACACTAAGTAGTGTCCATTGAGTGCTAGACAGTAGGGCTTTATTGAAACCACAACATCCTGTACAGCAGCTACTAATGTTTGAACATTAATTATGCAACAGTGCCCTCTTGTGTCCTGGAGATCTTTGTCAAATTACGCTAACTCGTCTAACTCTGATGAGCTGCCTTGGTAGAAGCTTACCCCTCTTGTAGTTTCACATTCATTTTGTGTAAACTGTTGTATTTACTGACCCTGTAACTGGAATTCCCTACTGTTATATATTTCGACTAATCTTCCACTTTGTATGGATATTATGTTGGAGACCAAACTCCACAGGCAACATTCGTGGATACTACAGCTCACCACTAGATGTTTCTGTTTAACCACAAACAAAATAGAAGGGTCCAGCTAACAGTTGTAGTGTCAATATACTATACTTGGTACACACATTATTTAGTGTTCCCCTGTACCATAGAAGATGGGTACCACGTCGATAGATTAGTTTGCTCTTATATTCCTCATGACACACCTGGAATATGGAATGTGGGTGTGTTGTTTTTACTTTTTTATAGCAGGAAACCAGAGGTTTTGATGGCAAAATAATAATTTAGACATGCAACAAATATGTAAATCGTTCATGCATTGTCAAAAGGTAAAAATTGTAATTATTCACAGGCATGTATGTATGCTGTGGCAGCTATAGTGAAATGTTTGTTAGGTTTGCGTGTTTTGATGCCAGCCAGAATCCTGGCCATGACCTCTGGTTGATGCACAATCCGTAAATTATAGAAATGTATACAATTACCATAAACATACATGTATACTTTATTGAACTGTCACAAATGTCCATAATCACATGACCTTGCCTTGGTTCTCAGGTCAGTAACGAAACTGGTCTAAGTTCTCACTGGGGGCCTGAATGCTTGTGTTGAAAATATGTCTCTCAAACGTTACATTCCTGTGGGGGGTAAAATGTTCATTGAATTACTCCATTAGTACCTAGAGCTTTACTTTGTCCTCCTGCTGCGTGAATTCAAAGGTGTACATTTCAAGAGCTTCGTCCCCGATGACGTCCAGTAATGTGCTGCTTTGTATTTTTTTAAGCTTTTCTTTCAATGCATGTAGCAGTCATGTAAAGTTTGAATATTCTTCCAACCGTCGGCTATGTCTCCTAACCTCAGAGGGTCTGGTGCTTGTAGTGCTTCTTTTTGGTGAAGATTTGTCCGTTCTGACACTAAGTAGTGTCCATTGAGTGCTAGACAGTAGGGCTTTATTGAAACCACAACATCCTGTACAGCAGCTACTAATGTTTGAACATTAATTATGCAACAGTGCCCTCTTGTGTCCTGGAGATCTTTGTCAAATTACGCTAACTCGTCTAACTCTGATGAGCTGCCTTGGTAGAAGCTTACCCCTCTTGTAGTTTCACATTCATTTTGTGTAAACTGTTGTATTTACTGACCCTGTAACTGGAATTCCCTACTGTTATATATTTCGACTAATCTTCCACTTTGTATGGATATTATGTTGGAGACCAAACTCCACAGGCAACATTCGTGGATACTACAGCTCACCACTAGATGTTTCTGTTTAACCACAAACAAAATAGAAGGGTCCAGCTAACAGTTGTAGTGTCAATATACTATACTTGGTACACACATTATTTAGTGTTCCCCTGTACCATAGAAGATGGGTACCACGTCGATAGATTAGTTTGCTCTTATATTCCTCATGACACACCTGGAATATGGAATGTGGGTGTGTTGTTTTTACTTTTGTTATAGCAGGAAACCAGAGGTTTTGATGGCAAAATAATAATTTAGACATGCAACAAATATGTAAATCGTTCATGCATTGTCAAAAGGTAAAAATTGTAATTATTCACAGGCATGTATGTATGCTGTGGCAGCTATAGTGAAATGTTTGTTAGGTGTGCGTGTTTTGATGCCAGCCAGAATCCTGGCCATGACCTCTGGTTGATGCACAATCTGTAAATTATAGAAATGTATACAATTACCATAAACATACATGTATACTTTATTGAACTGTCACAAATGTCCATAATCACATGACCTTGCCTTGGTTCTCAGGTCAGTAACGAAACTGGTCTAAGTTCTCACTGGGGGCCTGAATGCTTGTGTTGAAAATATGTCTCTCAAACGTTACATTCCTGTGGGGGGTAAAATGTTCATTGAATTACTCCATTAGTACCTAGAGCTTTACTTTGTCCTCCTGCTGCGTGAATTCAAAGGTGTACATTTGAAGAGCTTCGTCCCCGATGACGTCCAGTAATGTGCTGCTTTGTATTTTTTTAAGCTTTTCTTTCAATGCATGTAGCAGTCATGTAAAGTTTGAATATTCTTCCAACCGTCGGCTATGTCTCCTAACCTCAGAGGGTCTGGTGCTTGTAGTGCTTCTTTTTGGTGAAGATTTGTCCGTTCTGACACTAAGTAGTGTCCATTGAGTGCTAGACAGTAGGGCTTTATTGAAACCACAACATCCTGTACAGCAGCTACTAATGTTTGAACATTAATTATGCAACAGTGCCCTCTTGTGTCCTGGAGATCTTTGTCAAATTACGCTAACTCGTCTAACTCTGATGAGCTGCCTTGGTAGAAGCTTACCCCTCTTGTAGTTTCACATTCATTTTGTGTAAACTGTTGTATTTACTGACCCTGTAACTGGAATTCCCTACTGTTATATATTTCGACTAATCTTCCACTTTGTATGGATATTATGTTGGAGACCAAACTCCACAGGCAACATTCGTGGATACTACAGCTCACCACTAGATGTTTCTGTTTAACCACAAACAAAATAGAAGGGTCCAGCTAACAGTTGTAGTGTCAATATACTATACTTGGTACACACATTATTTAGTGTTCCCCTGTACCATAGAAGATGGGTACCACGTCGATAGATTAGTTTGCTCTTATATTCCTCATGACACACCTGGAATATGGAATGTGGGTGTGTTGTTTTTACTGTTTTATAGCAGGAAACCAGAGGTTTTGATGGCAAAATAATAATTTAGACATGCAACAAATATGTAAATCGTTCATGCATTGTCAAAAGGTAAAAATTGTAATTATTCACAGGCATGTATGTATGCTGTGGCAGCTATAGTGAAATGTTTGTTAGGTGTGCGTGTTTTGATGCCAGCCAGAATCCTGGCCATGACCTCTGGTTGATGCACAATCTGTAAATTATAGAAATGTATACAATTACCATAAACATACATGTATACTTTATATAACTGTCACAAATGTCCATAATCACATGACCTTGCCTTGGTTCTCAAGTCAGTAACGAAACTGGTCTAAGTTCTCACTGGGGGCCTGAATGCTTGTGTTGAACATACTGTATGTCTCTCAAACGTTACATTCCTGTGGGGGGTAAAATGTTCATTGAATTTCTCCATTAGTACCTAGAGCTTTATTTTGTCCTCCTGCTGCGTGAATTCAAAGGTGTACATTTCAAGAGCTTCGTCCCCGATGACGTCCAGTAATGTGCTGCTTTGTATTTTTTTAAGCTTTTCTTTCAATGCATGTAGCAGTCATGTAAAGTTTGAATATTCTTCCAACCGTCGGCTATGTCTCCTAACCTCAGAGGGTCTGGTGCTTGTAGTGCTTCTTTTTGGTGAAGATTTGTCCGTTCTGACACTAAGTAGTGTCCATTGAGTGCTAGACAGTAGGGCTTTATTGAAACCACAACATCCTGTACAGCAGCTACTAATGTTTGAACATTCATTATGCAACAGTGCCCTCTTGTGTCCTGGAGATCTTTGTCAAATTACGCTAACTCGTCTAACTCTGATGAGCTGCCTTGGTAGAAGCTTACCCCTCTTGTAGTTTCACATTCATTTTGTGTAAACTGTTGTATTTACTGACCCTGTAACTGGAATTCCCTACTGTTATATATTTCGACTAATCTTCCACTTTGTATGGATATTATGTTGGAGACCAAACTCCACAGGCAACATTCGTGGATACTACAGCTCACCACCAGATGTTTCTGTTTAACCACAAACAAAATAGAAGGGTCCAGCTAACAGTTGTAGTGTCAATATACTATACTTGGTACACACATTATTTAGTGTTCCACTGTACCATAGAAGATGGGTACCACTTCGATAGATTAGTTTGCTCTTATATTCCTCATGACACACCTGGAATATGGAATGTGGGTGTGTTGTTTTTACTGTTTTATAGCAGGAAACCAGAGGTTTTGATGGCAAAATAATAATTTAGACATGCAACATGTATGTAACCATGTTTTGATCTGTTTTTGCAATGTGTATTATGTGTATGCTACTGGACACCTTCATTTCCTTCGGGATCAATAAAGTTACCCTACTCTACTACTATTACTACAAACTTTGAAGTTGGACTTGAACCTCCAAATTCTGCTCTCACCAACACAGTGCAAAGGGTGGAGCTAAGATCACATAGTCATTTGCATGTTGGAGACATCCCGGTTTGAACTAAATAGCCTGTGTGTATAGACTACACAGTGAAGTTATTGATAGTGTGATTAGTGTATTGTAGTCAACCTTCTGGGTGAAGAAACATGTGTCTCCTTTAGTACATTTGTGTACTTTTGTGAGCTTTCATATGGGGCTATTGGATGTAATCATTTGTGGCCATGATATGGATTTTGGGTCAGAAAAAAGGGGAAATGGAGGGGGCTATACAGCAATCAGGTGAAACAGCTGTGATTAACCATAAAATGAAGACTTGAGAGATTACTGGGAGGGGTGGTTTGGGGGGCTGAACAAAACCGCTTGGGGGTCATAGGCCAAACATGTGCTGGACCAGCTGTTGACGAGCCTATATTGGACCTCCGCTGGGGTGTTTCTACTGCTGAATAGGCGTAAGCAGAAATGGCCCAGAGGGTAGCCCCTGTTTCTTAGGAGCCAGCAACCCCCAAATCCACCAACTTCTAGAACCTCGCGGAGTCCACAGTTGGCCCACATGAAGGAGTCATGTGTGCTGCCTGGCCACCACATTTGTGAATTTCCCCTCGTTCCCCCTGGTGATTGTAGCCTGACCCACGGGGAAGGTCAACCTAGCAGTGAGCTGCAAGAGCACCTGAGTGACTGCGGTTACTGAAGGATGACCTACTGAAGCCAAGGCCTCCAAGCAACTCAAAAAAGCTGCCACTGGCATAGAAGCGCAGGGCAGCTAAAAGCTGCACGGTGGGTGACAGGGCAAAATTGCGCCTTGTGGCCCTCACCAAATGAGGCTGACCGCTCAATTCGCACAAACAAGAGCGCACAATTCTCGAATAACCTCCCTGTTTAGCCCTCATTGGTTAGCACATGTCATACATGAATTTCAGAGGTAATAACTGTCACATGATGTCACATGGAAGTCAGTCTTATTGGGTTGACATGGTGCTACTGCCAAACCTGGATTTGAACCTGTAATCCTGCGATCACAGGGCCAATGCCTTAACCGCTAGGCCACCACTGCCCCATGTCTAACTTTAGGTAGATTTGGTTTGCAACACATTGGCTTCAGGTTCACCATTATGTGTAGGGCATACGCATCTGTTTTGGACACTTTGTATTTATTCTGACACTTATAATGGTAGGTCACACAACACATATTGACCAAGCTGTTAAAAAGAATAATCGTGAAAGACAAACTGAAAAACAATTAACATTGCAAGGTGGCCTGACCTACAGCATTGCGTGGGTGGCTGTTTACTACAGGGGTGTGTTAATGTTTCACTTCACCATATATTGAATGTAATTTATTCCAGTGTATGTATTGGCAGGAGATGCAACAAGCAGACAGACAGTGGGAAATTTCAGTGGGAAATGTCTTTATTAGAGCAATGCAACTTAAGTGCTAAATGAACGGCCCATTCTAAAATCGGTACTGAAGTACCGATGACGTTTTTCACCAATTTCATATCTAAAAACTTCCCATAAAAGTTACATGATAAGCTATACAGTGATATCATTGGTTATTGGGTTTATGGCGCGAATTGCTTTTGCTACGTAAAGAGAAATCATGGACGTGAAATGTCACTGTTGGAGGAGTGCCAGTGACATGTCAGTCATCTGTCATCTGTTATTCTTCAACTTTACCTCATTCAAGGGAAAAGACATCGGATCAACTGAGGTAAAGGACTCTTTTGATTTGTTTGTGATATCATATATCTTGTTTATTACTTGAAAAAACGGCAGTACTTACTTATTTTTCATAGTTAGATTATATGACCGCGAGTGGTAATATCAGCAGGCTGTGTAGGTAAATAATCAAGCAGCAAACAGATTACTGAAACTCATTACTCATTTTCGTTTGTGGGCTTTTGTATGACTGACAAGTGTAGGACAGGCTATAGGAGGAAAGGAGATTCCTTGAAGTTTGTGCAAAATAGCCTGTCAGTAGTTTCATATCAAACTAGCTTTGCCTTCCAGATCTACTGGAGCTACGCTACATGCATGATAGGTTCTCCTAAATTGTCAACTTCGCTCTCAAACATATATGAAGGTTCTAGGTAGTGCTTCAAAATGCAAAAAGAAATTGGAGAGAGACAAGAAAAAAATGTGAGTAAGCAATTTATTGCAAACAACCATTAAGGGCTGCTATGGCCTAGTGGTTAGGGAGTTGGTCTTGCAACCAAAAGGTTGTCGGTTCAAATCCCACCCTACCCATGGTTGAGATGCCCTAGAGCAAGGCATCTAACCCCACACTGCTCCAGGGACTGTAACTGAAACCCTGTAAATATCTGTAAGTCGCTCTGGATAACAGCGTCAGCTAAGTGTAATGTAATGTAAAATGAAATAGGCCAACTGTAGACTCTGGGGGCAATGGGGAGCCCTCTGTTTCTACAGTTTAGGCCAACTACCACACAAAAGTCTACAGTTCAACCAATGGGCCCTCATGCCAATCGGATCGCCGCTCCGCGGCAGGTGGGATTGTGTCTGCAAGCAAAGTTATGAACAGCTGAGCCGAGGATTTTTCTCCAGAGACGTCTATATAACGATTTGAGGTGAGCCATGACCGCTTATTTTCAGATAACGAGAAGTTTTCAAGTGGCTTAAACGAATCTGTTGATGACCGTCGTAACTTGCTAGTTATGTTTGAACGGCAAGCATCGCCTAGCGCTATAGCTCCTATAACATACCGGTAGCCAGTCAGGAAAATATCAGTCCAGGTAAGTTGTCTTACATATTTTTTTGATGTCTGTGGATGATATTTTCAATCAGCGCAATGGCTATGTACAATTGCAGTATGTAAAATAATGCCAAGTGGTGTTGACGCGGGTTTGGTAACTTCTCTGTCTTGGTTAGATTTTTTTATTATTATTCTGAAGAGGGATATGGGTTTTTACGCAGACATAAATACAGGTGACTGTATAGCCTAACAGTATTTCAATGGATGTCAAGTAGTACTATTTTCTTGTATAAACTGTATCTATAGCCAAGCAGAGTTGACGGCGAATTCAGTAACTTAACTAGTATGCTTTCTCATATTTAAAAACAAAATAGACTAGTAGGCTACGATATCGTACTTATTGTGATGAGACTGCGCTACAGAGGCAATGCTGTATCGAAAAAAACTCATGATCTTTCTCCTCCCAGAAGAGAAATGATCCTTTGATGCCTATATTGTGCCTGGACAACAATGCATCCTTAAAACAAGCAAGCAGGCCAAGGCATACCAGTCCAAGCCTATGAGCTCACAGACTGACAGCTGGCTACGAGACCCCAAGACAGCTTATGAAGAAGGTAAGAGTTGGTTAGAGTCACAGATGCGCCCATCCTTTGTTTATTACTTTCCAGGCATGATAATCTAACACAAAGCACTGCAACTGTTTTTCTTACTTTGTCTTTAGCTAAAAAGAAATGCCAGCTACTCACTGCAACCCCAACTGAGGTACAGTGTCTGGGTCAGCTGATTATAACTTTTGGCAAATACAACAGCAAAAGTTTTAAATAGCTGGTGGAAAATGTTGGGTACATCAAATACTCAGTATGGCACACTAAATATGATTAACATGTGCATAGTTTTGTTTCTGATGAATAGTGTTTAATGTTGAATGTAAATTGCAGTGTCCTTAATGTTAAATGTTCAAATTCAGTCTTGATCGCCACATTAGAAACTAACCACCGAGAGCAAAATCCTCAATGATTAGATGAATGAACAGCTCCTGAAATATGTGCAGCTGTTCCCTGCAGTCTCCTGCCATCTAGAAATTAATGTGGATATGGCCATCTATGGACAGGGCCACTTCAGGTCCTTTACCTTTCAAGCAATGTGGCAGTGGTTCAGCCTGCACAAGAGGATCCAGGCTGATCCTCAAGCTGGCACTGATGAATAGTGGTAGTATAGTATAGTATTCTTGAAAGCTGAAATTTAATTATGTGTTACAGAAACCTCAGCATGATGTAGCCCCACCAGCAGCAGCTGCCTCCACCAGCAAGGTCCCTGCACCAGGAAGGCTCGTCCAACAGCGGCTACCACTTTTGCCTTCAGCTCATCACATCCCGGTTGGGAGGATGATGGTCTGCTGGTGGAAGCTCTTTTTACCTATGAAAGACAAGGTACGTTGGTTTTAATGAGATCTTATGTTAATGTCACCACAACTCATAATGCAGAATCTCTATTGGATACGCAAAAACATACAGTTGGTGTCACATCTACATGAACTAGATGTACTGCATAGCGGTACATGGTATGACCGCCGCAGTATATTAAAATGTGTGAACTGTTGGTATGATGAGTGTGTGGTAGAGCAGTGTTGTGAGGTGAGAATTTCTGTGGAAATGATTTCCTGGAAGTGGGCATGGATGTGGGTTTTGAATGAATGACATTGTGTGTGTTTGTGTAGTGTGTAGGAGTGATTTGTGAAGGCAAGGAATAGGCAACATGAGATTTTGTACAATTACAGCGCCCCCTATGGACAAAATTGTATGGCACGTGCTGTGGTTTTAGAGGTCTTTGTGCTGATTGTGCATGACGTACTTTGTGCAGTTCCCACCTTCTCGGTCCAAGATATTGGCAACTCAAAATCCCAATTTTTCCATATACCCTTATCACTAGGTGGCGCTATGCTTCAAGTGAGTGTTTATGGGCTGGGTCAATACGCCTCTGTAACACCGACATACTAACACAAAATCGTTGTCTTGGGCAAAATTGTTGCTGAGTTATTTAACAAAAACTGTTTTTTAACACCTAGCTGCGGTGATAAACATCGCCCCCTATGACGAAATGTCAAAACATTTTGTACACATGAAAAGAAAGCTGTTAAGAAATGGCATGTCAACTTTGACCAAATTTGAGCAATTAAAAGCCAAGATATGGACTTTTGAAAAATTTAAGCTACGTGTTAAATGTTCATTCACGTGTAACTTCGAAACGGTCTATATCAAGATAAATCCTTTGATAACTTTTTGTCAGCATTGTCTGTAGATTTGATATACCAAATTTGGTGAGATTCACATGAACGGCCTATGACGAATTCGTTCAGATTCGTTTTCGCAATGTTAAAATTTCACAGAAATAGTTTTCGTTGGAAGTGGGCATCGACCAGTGTTTTCAATGCGTGAGGGTCAGTAGATTTCATGATAAAAAAAAATTGGTTGTAAACGTTAGCATCTAGATGCTAAATGACATTTTGTATAATTACAGCGCCCCCTATGGACCAAATTGTATGACACGTGCTGTGGTTTTAGAGGTCTTTGTGCTGATCATGCATGACGTATTTTGTGCAGTTTCCACCTTCTCGGTCCAAGATATTGGCAACTCAAAATCCCAATTTTTCCACTAATCACTAGGTGGCGCTATGCTTCAAGTGAGCATTTATGGGCTGAGTCGATACGTCTCTGTAACACAGACATATCACAAAAATTTCATGTTGTTGGGTGAAATGTTCAATGAGTTATTCAGCAAAAACTTTTGCCGGTCTCCCCCTCTTTAACGAACACTGGCCCAGCGGGGGGGTGGCCCTGGGGGACCAAAAGGCGTTATTCGCTCACAAACTTCTAGGGCTACATGCCTACAAACATTCATGTCCCCCCGAGTTTAAATGTCCTGGGAATCGGTGATGAAAAATCGGTGACAAAAAATAATTTAAAAAAAAAAAAAGGGAAAAATTTCGCGGCAACTCCAATATGACCGCTTTCGCTAGCTTTGCTAGCGGCGATCCTAAATATGAAAGTGTCATGTAACTGCTTTGACATTGTTTATTTATGTGTATTTAGGAAAGTGTTTGGTGTTCATTAGTAGAGGAGACCAGTGGCAGAGACAGAGGACCAGAAATGGAGAGCCAGTCAGTCACTCCACACACAGACATCCTTCCACCATTGCGGGTAAGTTCAGTTCAAAACAGAGAACTGAAAGGCAAACAGTCATGCTCAGCCATTACACGTCCCAGCACCATTAATATTTCAGCTAATGCACTGATCGTTTATAGGCTCCTGCTGATGTGACCGGTGCAGCACTTCAGCCACGCCAGGCTACTGAAACATCTGTGACAGAGGCTGCAGAACTTGAGGGTAATGCATGAGTTTTTTATGCATTAAAATGATTGAAAGTCTGAGCACCTCATGGTTATTACATTATGTTTGTTTGCTGTTACAAGGTCACATTTGAAGGGTGGCACAAAGGCTGTCAGTCTGGACCCAACGGGCAGTCCAAGGAGGACATCAAGTGGCTGAAAGAAGATGAAGACAGGGGGCTCTTCCAAAAGGCAGCATCCTATAAGGTCAAATACGGCTGGACGAGGTGGACAATAGTCCTGAGGAATGGACAGTCCGAGGTGGACAATAGACCGAACATGGTACAGATTCTTTTGTTTGTCCTGTCATCTACATTTTGTTCCATGTTGATGGCTTATTTTATTAAGGTTATGTAAAACATGCTGTGCCTGTGCTTTATGCCTGTGCCTGTGCGATGTGGAAATGAGTGGAATTTGATGTGTTACCGGTTCCAGACAGGGTTGCTGATGGATTAAAACACAGCCAGACACAAGTTGAAAGCGCGGGGAACATTCGCAGGCATTAACATAAGATATCACTACACAAACGTAATATTCCATTACAACAGTCTCTACATCTTTCTAGACATTTTAAGAGTTACCCAAAACCCACCTGATGAGAGTGATAGGATTAAAACACAGCCGGACACAAGTTGATGTGTTAAATGTTCTGACGACAAATGCTTTAATGGTTTTAACTTTAGGCGGTCAGAACAATAGGCTCTGCCATCACTACTGGCCTAGCGCCATCTACAGGTGTGGTGTGTACTAGTATAGAACAGCTTGAATCTCACTGAAAAAGGAAACCAAAATAGCCAAAAAAAATATAGGGGTTCCTAATTTATTTATTTTTTAGGTTTATTTTAACCTGGTTAAATTCCAGTCCATTACACTCTCCCCTAGTTTCTTTAGATGTCTCCAGACATCTAATCTGCCAGTCCATTTTTCAGTCACCTAATACATCCAAGTCGGTATAACTGGCCAGTAAGGAAAGGGATTTGCGGCAGGGTAAGTTACTAACCCCCCAGGCACTAGGAAAGCTTGAACCGGATTAACTTGACTTTGTCTGAATGATGGTTCACCTAGAGTGTCATAAGTCATGATTTCTTTTGGTCTAACAGTCTGACTAGATCTTCTTAGGGTCTGTGGTTTCTTCCTCTAGATGACTGTGATCACTTTCAGCTTCTTGTTGATACAACAGTCCCCCTGCCTGATATAGTTCCTCAAGTTCATCTGGAGCCTGTTCATCATATGCTCTGTCCTCCACTCCTGGAACTTCATTATCATACTCCACTCTTGGAACTTCATGGGCATATTCTGGTTCTGATGCTGTGAGTGGCTGAAACTCCTCAACAGTCACCCTTAGTCTAGGTCTTTCTTCTACCGGAGGTGTTCTTGGCCTGAGATTACTCTGGTTCTGGTTGGGATTTGGGTATATGGATAAGAAAGCATTTCTTTTTCAGAGCTCTCTGCTTCTTCATCAGATTCCACTGTATTTGTTCTTTTCTTCTTTACAGCTTCACAAGTGTGCTTCTCAGCAGGTAAGTCACTTTCGTTTCTCTTTTGTCTTCTTCCCTTCACTGGTGTTTTCAGGATGTTTTCCTCCACAGGTAAGTCATTTACAAGCAACAGAAGGTTTCTATGTAACACTCGCAATGATGGATCACCTGTTTCAGGCTGGACCTTGTATACTGGTCCCTCTCCTATCTTTTCTATTATGCAATGTACTCTTTCCTCCCAATAGGAGCGCAGTTTTCCTGGACCACCACGTTCTGACAGGTTCCTCACAAGGACCCGGTCACCTGGTTGAGGGATTGTTACTTTAACTTTTCTGTCATATTGTTCTTTCCCTTTGGCTGATGATTTCTGGCTGTTCTCCGAAGCGATCTTGTAAGCTTCCTGCATCTTTTTGGCCCACTTCTGCGCAAAAGCTTGTGGCGTTTGCTTTTCATTATCAGGTTTTAGATTGAAAATCAGATCAATTGGCAACCGTGGTGGCCTTCCATACAAAAGAAAGAATGGGGAATATCCTGTTGACGGGAATGGGAGATACCTGCAAGTTGCTGAAGTCTCTGAAACAGGCCATTTTCAAACTCGCGCCCCTGGTCATGGTGTAACTTTTCAGGGTACCCAAAGCGCGGTATGAAGTCCTGAAATATTTTTTCTGCAGCCATTTGTTTGTCACATACTCTTCAACCTCCCGCTGCATGAAAGCCCAGTAGAATCTCTGCCGTGCCAAATTAATCATCTTTTCTGACCCCACATTACATTACATTACATTACACTTAGCTGACGCTCTTATCCAGGGCTGCGTTTCCCGATAACGATGGATCTTAGCCTTAAGAGCAACGTAAACGATTGATCCCACGAACGTTTCTACAGTGTTCACGGACCGTTTCTCGAACATGATCGTACGTGAACGCGCGTGCCCTGCTCTTAAGATGGTTCTTAGAGCTGAAAGTTGGCGCTATTAAGTGACGTTGGAGCTTTCTTTTGAACTTCATTGGGCATACGGTAAAGTTGGCTTCAATGCAAGAAAATACATTTTTAAAAGACAAACAAAACTTGTAACGTTTGCTTATCGCTCATCTATAATTTATCTCATTCAAATGTAAGCAAAAAAGATCTCTGACCAGTCTGAGTACACAAACAAAAATAATATTATTTGATTTAAATAGTCTATAGGACACTGTATTCAGATGTTTTGTTACATGTTTTCTGCACACGTCCAAAATAAGCCCACTTACTGTGACTGTCCTTGTGAGGCTGTGCTAAAGGCGCTGGATATAGGCTATTTGAAGGCATCGGGGGACAAGACGGGAGACGTAAAAACAGTATGCCTACAGAAAATGAGGACTGTCTTTGATATAGTTTAAGATTGCAGCAGTGTGATAAGGCGAATTAAGCCGTACAGTATAGGCCTACTGTCATTTTGATTTTCGAAGGTTCAAGGCCACACAGGTTCAAGGCCACACTATCCCTGCTGTTTTTAAATACTGCCCGTCAACAATGTCTTCGCCACTCCCTTTTTGTTATGCCCATAGAACTGTCATGTTCCAAGCTTTTTGTTTTGACGGACTTTATATCGCTTCTGGGCTATATTTCTCTTAGTTGCCTCGAAACGCTCCCGTTCATGTAATGCACATACAAATCACATGTAGGATCACCGTTTCATTATGCCCAATCTTACTATCAAATATAGTTGACGTATGTGGCTGCAATCATATTGATTTGATTCCAGGCCCTTGCGCAATTTGGGCTACTTCTTTATTTCCGTCGGTCTGCTGTGTCAGCTACATGATGTCATGGTAGTTATATGGTAGTTGCATGATAGTTACAAGAATAATGTCTTATGACAACATCTTCAGGCACGCGTAGCCTATTTTCACTTCACATCCTCTGGGTGTCTCCACTGTGCCACGCCAGTTAAGATCAATCTTAGAGCTCTACGGGTGCTCTGGACCACACGTAGAGTTACGTGTGATTCCACGATGGTTTTTGGCCAAGGAAGGTTTCGGGAAACGGTCCGTAAACTCTACGATGGTCCTAAGTGTGAAGTTGAGTACTACCTAGGCTTAAGTACTACTTAACATCGCTCGTAGGGCTTTCGGGAAACGCAGCCCAGAGCGACTTACAGATGTTTACAGGGTTTCAGTTACAGGCCCTGGAGCAGTGTGGGGTTAGATGCCTTGCTCAAGGGCATCTCAACTATCGGTAGGGCGGGATTCGAACCGGCAACCTTCCGATTGCAAGACCAACTCCCTAACCACTAGGCCACAAGACCAACTCCCTAACCACTATGTGGTATAACTAATTGTTTACGGGTGCCAGACTGTCTGTACAGAATCCCTTCCTCAAGCTCCAGTTTGTTCCACTCATGTACTACGTGTCTCTCTGTTCATATTCCTTTTGTCTTTCTCATTCGGGACCCACTCATTCTCTTTTAATGTGGTTATTTCTTTGATGACAGGGTCATCATGTTGTGCAACCTGGATATCTGTCTGAGATAAGGGCGTCACTGCATGTCCACATGCAATTTCATCTTCCATGTTATCTGATGATCTGGGAGTCTCAGAGATGCTACCCAGGGCACATCATCATCCACAACTGCCTTATCCCCTTGCCACACTGCCGCTACAACATCAGGAGGCAGGGTTTCTGTGTACTCACTAATATTTTCTGTTAGGTTCACAGGACATCGTGAAAGAGTGTGTTCTGTTTTCCAGGCCTGTATCTTATATCAAAGCAGAAATCTGCCAACTCACCAACCCAACGATGACCCACAGCATTGAGTCTAGCTGTACTCTGAACATAAGTCAGGGGATTATTGTCTGTACACACGGTAAAAGATGGTGCATAGTATAAATAATCCCTGAACTTATCACAAATTGCCCACTTGAGGGCTAAGAACTCAAGCTTTCCTGAATGTAAGTGGCAATTTCGCTCGGCGGGGGTCAAAGTTCTGGATCCATATCCTATTACTCGAAGTTTTCCATGCTGATGTTGATAAAGCACTGCACCAAGCCCTTTGTTCAATGCGTCAGTGTGAAGCATGAATGGTAGACCAAAATCAGAATATGCTAAAATTGGTGGATAGGTCAGCAGGTTGACAAATCTGTTTACAACTGCTTGGTGTTCTGAAGTCCATTGACTAGGTGTGCTAGATGACAGCTGTCCTCTAACTTCCTTTTTCTTTTACTGTTTTCCCTTCCAGGCTTTTGCAGCTACTGATTTCCAGATGACTGATAGCCAAATGTAGAGACGGGATGCGGTGAGCTCGCTCAATCCTCACCGGAGAGGGAAAGTTCTCTGGTCCAAGGACTTCTGGTAACCAATTCTCCAAAAAGGATTCAGCATCGGCACCCTCCGCGTTTTCTTGAAGCCCAACGAGATGTATATTTGTACGGCGTGAGCGATTCTCCAGGTCATCGTTCTTTTCAGTAAGTTGTTTTACCTTAGTTTCTAGTTCAGCCACTTTTGCCGTTAGCTGTGTTGTTAAGTCCTCTGTATCGCTTATGCTGCGTTCAGCTGTGGTCATTCTACCTTTGATAGCATCCAAATCAGATCTGATGTGAGCTATGCCATCTATAACTTCTTTGTGACGCGCCAAGCTTTCAGCCTTAAGACAACTAATGGCTTCTAGTATGGCATCCTGACCTTGGGTAGCGTTTTCTTTCCATGTTACATGTTCAGCAGGATCTGTTGCTTCCATCCTCTCTCTACCGTCAGCTGGAGAGCAGCTAGCTTGAAGTTTGCCGCTGGCCGAAGGTACTTTTGCAGACTTGCTGGGTTGATTTTGGGATTTAGTTCTGGCTTTTGTTGTGCTTTTCATTCGTAGCATTGGTTTATGCGTCTAAATGTTCTGTTTGGACTCGCTGCAGGGACTTTGGGGTATAATTTTTGTTCTTTGTTCAGAGACTTAGAGGTAACGTCTGTCTAGCTCGCCACTATAACCGGAAGTCCTGGTGACTATTTTTTATTAATCGTCCATGAATCGGATTGTAGCCTGTGAATCTAGATCGGACCGTTTTATGGGTAAAAGGTTCACACCCCTACTAAGTTGTTATGTTTGTTATATTGGTCCACACACACTTGCCGTAGTGTAGTCTGGGAATCTTGGGTAACCCGGAACTAGGTGTGTAAAATGAATGAGATTCAGTAAAGTGGCACGTTTGAGCATACTCCTGTCTCCCGAGTATTATTAATGTTTGGAAATCAGGGGATATACAACAAGTGGCGAAGAGGATATCACCACTCCACGCGAGCTGATTACGTGACGGTCACCGAGGCAGTATTTCTTTCTAACGGGGAAGGGATGCTTGATTATGTCCAGCCCTTCTTCTGAGGAGGGAATAGACAGCGCTGCCGCGGAATTCGAAGGTGGACACGCCAGTTCAAACCCTACGAGTCAGGCTGAACAGAGGGAACCAACACCAACGATGGCTGGAGTTATCGGTAATATTGGCCCTTTTGACGAGAATGTTGAACAATGGAGCTCGTACTCCGAACATTTTGATTACTTTGTCCTGGCAAACGGCATTTCTAATCACAAAATTGTACCCACTTTCCTAGCCGTGATGGGACCTAAAACATTTAACCTGTTACGTGACCTGCTTCAACCCACAAAGCCTGGGGAAAAGACATATGCTGAAATAGTCAAGGTCTTGTCAGAACATTATTCACCGAAACCATTATTAATCGCTGAGCGGTTCAGATTCCATAAACGTGACCAAGAAGACCGAGAGTCGGTTTCTTTGTTTGTGGCAGCGCTGAGGAAATTGGCGGAACATTGTGAGTTTGGAAATGTTCTAAACGACACGTTAAGAGACATGCTAGTGTGCGGCCTTAAAGATGAAGCAGCACAGAAAAAGTTGCTCACCACTAAAAATCTAACTCTGGATCAGCATTAGTCTGTCCATGGAAATGGCATCAAAGGAAGCTCAACAGCTTCACGCAACCACCAAAGTACACACAGTGAGCGCAGACAAAACGCAGGGGCCATGTTACCGTTGCGGCAGAATGGGACACCTAGCAACGACATGCAGATGCAAAGATATGGATTGTCGCCACTGTGGGAAACGAGGCCACATAGAGCGAGTGTGTCAAAGCAAAAGAATCGCTGGGAAAGTTACCAAAAATGAGAGTAATGACAAAATGTTTGAAAACAGGCAGGACTACCGGAAAGAAAAGAAAAAGAGGCCAGTCCACACAGTGAGACAAAATGAACAGTCTAGTGAGTCCGATGAAGAATCAGAGGTGAGGGTGCACTCTCTGAAAATAAATAGAGTTGATGCAGATGATGAGGGTTACTGGGCAAAACCCCTGTTGGAAGGACACCCCATAAACATGCAGATAGACACTGGATCCAAAGCGTCCATCGTCTCTGAAAAGGTGTATTGGAGGCACCTACAACATTTGCCTTTGCAACCCGCAGACACCAGATTTAGCACTTACCTTGGTGAACCAGTGCCAATGGCTGGTATGACTGACGTCACCGTTCAAACCGGAAACCAAGTGAGGAAACTCTCTGTCTGTGGCTAAGGGCAATTGCCCTTCTATCTTGGGCAGAATCTGGTTAGAGAATCTGAAACTAAACTGGCAAACCGTAAAGATGCTGTCTCCCAGCAACCGAAAACTAGAAACTGTTTTACAAAGAAACCAAGATGTTTTTAAAAAGGAGCTGGGCCTAATGAAAGACATTACTGTTAAACTTAGCCTCAAAACAGATGCGAGGCCAAAATTCTTGAAAGCTAGATCTGTGCCCTACGCCATACGCTTGAAGGTCGATGCTGAACTGGATGCCCTGGTCACCAGTGGCGTGCTGAAGCCAGTAGCAATTAGTGAGTGGGCAACGCCTATTGTCCCGGTGTCCAAGAGAAATGGGGATATCCGAATTTGTGGGGATTTCAAGGTGACGCTGAATCCTGTACTTGCTCCAGAACAATATCCGCTGCCGCACATTGATGATTTGTTTGCTGGACTCAGTCACGGACAAAAGTTCAGCAAAATAGATTTAAATCAGGCCTATTTGCAGATGGCTGTCAAAGAGGAGTCTCGAGAGCCACTCACCATAACGACACAAAAGGGCCTGTTCAGGTATTGTCGACTGCCTTTTGGAATCACATCAGCCCCTGCCCATTTCCAGCGTGCCATGGACCAGATCCTCAATGGTCTCCCTGGCATACAATGCTACCTTGACGACATCCTCTGCACGGGAGCCACTGATGAGGAACACCTGTCCAACCTCGACGCGGTCCTGCAGCGCTTGCAGGATTATGGCCTTAGAGTGCGCAAGGACAAATGTGAATTTTTCAAGCCGTCAGTCGAATATTTGGGGCATGTTATCGACGGCAGTGGGTTGCACACCGCACCATCCAAGAGCCGCGCCATTGCAGAATATCTAGGCTTCCGTTGCCCGACAACAGTGTAGAGATTTTCTACTTTAGCCAAGTAGAGGGTGCACCGGTCACAGCTGTACAGGTGAAGAGAGCAACGCGCACTGACCCTGTGTTGGCGAGAGTCATGGATATGGTAACAAAGGGGCACCCCATTAGCAATATTCCAGGGTTTCAGCCTTACCTGTCAAGGAAGACAGAGCTGTCAATACAGTCGGGATGCTTGCTGTGGGGAAGGAGAGTGGTCATTCCACCAACACTACGCAAGACTGTTCTGCAACAACTGCATGCAGGCCATAGCGGAATTGTGCGCATGAAGGAATTGGCAAGGAGTTTCTTTTGGTGGCCAGGTGTGGACCTAGAGATCGAGAGTGTGGCCAAGTGCTGCCACACGTGCCAGAGGGTCCGGAACGTTCCCCAGCTAGCACCCTTACACCCCTGGGAGTTCCCAGAAGAACCATGGCAGCGGGTCCATGTAGATTTCGCGGGTCCAGTGGAAGGCCAGATGCTTCTGGTTGCTGTGGATGCCCATAGCAAATGGCCTGAGGTGGCAGTTATGAAATCCACCACAGCAGCTAAAACCATTGAGAAAATTGGGGAAATATTCAGCCGTTTTGGATGCCCCATGCAATTGGTCTCTGACAATGGGCCCCAGCTAGTGTCAGAAGAAATGAGCACCTTCTTGCAAGTGAACGGGGTGCAGCACATCAAATCAGCACCTTTTCATCCAGCTACTAACGGGCTAGCTGAAAGGTTTGTGCAAACCCTTAAACATGCACTGAAGATGTCTCAGGGTCAGGGGTCCTTTCATCAGCGGCTGCACCGATTTCTTCTAACTTACAGAAATACACCTCATGCTACAACCAAGTCTTCCCCAGCATCTCTGATGTTCAAGAGGGACCTGCGGACTCACTTTGATTTGCTTAAACCGGCTGCTGTGAAGGACACTGTTTAAAAGCAACAACAGAAACAGATACAGCAGCGCAGACAGACTAAGGAAAGGAACTTCGCACCTGGTGACCACGTGCTGGCCAGGAATTACAGTACAGGCTCACAGTGGGTGCAGGCGACCATAGTGGCAAAGACGGGTCCGGTCTCGTACACCCTCCAAACTGCTGATGGTCGTATGTGGAGGAGGCATGTCGACCAAATCCTACTGAGTGCAGCACCAGCACCCACACAGCCCCCCATGTTTGGCAGTGGGGATCTATTGGAGGATGACGGTACTGACACCATGGCAGCCCCTGGGGGGGTTCCCGTTCCTGAGGTAGCTGTACCTGATCCCCCGCCAGAGACGCAGGTGGGGTTGCCATCTCCGGCCGTGATGTCAACGTCCCAAAAGGGCGTTACACCAAGCCCTTTACGGGAGCGCCGATATCCAGAAAGGGAGCGACATCCACCCAAGCGAATGGACTTGTGAATTTAGTACGGCATACCCAACCATCTGGGTCAGAATAATACTCAGTGATGCCGTCACGGGTTGAGGCAGTCTACCCTCGCCCGTAGGTTCTATTATGACTGTGTGTCTATATATATATATATATATACTGTATATATATATAAAAAAAAAAAAAAAGTTCTCATTTATGGTTTACCCCTTACTGTTGTTTACTACATTTTTCTAAAATATGATTTGGGGTTGTTTGCCATTTTTGTGTATAGGGAACTTCTATTCTAAGGGGGAAGGAAGTGTTATGTTTGTTATATTGGTCCACACACACTTGCCATAGTTTAGTCTGGGAATCTTGGGTAACCCGGAACTAGGTGTGTAAAATGAATGAGATTCAGTAAAGTGGCACGTTTGAGCATACTCCTGTCTCCCGAGTATTATTAATGTTTGGGAATCAGGGGATATACAACATAAGTAGTATAATGGCTGGCATGAACAGACATGCAAGAAGCATATGTGTACTGCACTACACACACACACACACACACACACACACACACACACACACACACACACACACACAAACACACAGACCAACACACATATACAGAGACGCACACTCTACAGTTTGACAAATGTGTGTTTTATTGTAATCAGAGACACCCTGTCTGTGCCATGCACCAGTGAAAAGAAAATCTGATGTCATAAATATAAAGATGGAGTAATATATACTGGATAGTTTTTTTTTCTGCTGTTTGTAATAACCAGTCTTTAAATTAAATAACACATCCAGGAGGTTACTTGTTGCTGTTGAAACTGCTGGTTATTGGGTTCAGTCTGATCCATTTTGTGAATGAATGATTCTTTTCAATCGTATTTTATCTCCCCAAGGCACAAAGCATTTATAATGGTGTTTATATCTTTCAATAGTTTTTATGATGCAAAGTCTGCTTAAGCTTACAAGCAGCACAAGTCATAGACGTACATTTTTTTCACTTTATTTGCACTTTTTAGTATGTTTGTTACGCCCGTAACAATGTTATTGTAGCCCAACCATTCAGGAACCTTGTTTCTCATTTTTTCCCTCATACTGTCATGTGATATTTTATTTAAATGTGTGTGTGTACTTTATGTGGTTCATTGGTAAAAATAAATATGTTGCGCATTCAAATCAGTGTCTTCCATGTATGGAATGACTGTACAGTATTTTTGAGTGTATAAGGTAACAATAATGTAATAACAACCTTTTTTACTTAGTGAAATGGCTATGACTAAAAGAAAATGCTGGTTTTCTTTGTACCATTAGCTACTTGTACTATATTGACTGGGTTAAATAGAATTGCATTAAAAAGTGCACTAAATTGTGCATTGCACTAAAAAGTCATAAATACAATTTTCATTGGCTGAAACTAGACTAAAATGTCATCAGTTTTCGTCAACTAAAACTAGACGAGAATACTCATGGATAACTCTGACTATATTAAGACTAAAATGCTCAGGTCTTTAGTTGACTAAAACTTGACTAGCTTAAAATGGTATGGATGTGACTAAAACTAATAAAAACTAAAATGACAGCTTGATGCAAAAGCTAGACTAAAACTAAAAGTAAAACAGGCCGCCAAAAACAATAGTACTCACCTCTACCCCAATCGGTACCCCTTGCCCCCAGCACCATCGTCGGTTCTCCTCCGGTCCCACTCTCCGTCCTCCTCCTCCTCCTCATCTTGAACTGCACGAGCCAGATGAGAATTGGGAATTAGGAAAAAGAGCGGCTCCCTCCCCTCATAGCTCCCGACGGCTCTTTGATTACTCAAGGAAGACCACCCTGGGAGAGGAACGTGCCCTGGGACTCCTTGCGGAGAGACACTACTACTGCTCAAATCAAGTCAAGTAGGTTTTTATTGTCGCTTCATAGTCTCAGTACATAGTGAGACGAGACAACGTTTTACCGGGAACAATTGGTGATACACGCAACTGTTAAAACACAGTTGCTCTGCTCTGCTGCTCCGGTAATGACTCCTGCCCGTCCACGATTCTGCTCTGCTGCTCTGGTAACGACTCCTGCCCGTCCACGACTCTGCTCTGCTCTGCTGCCCCGGTAACGACTCCTGCCCGTCCACGACTCTGCTCTGCTCTGCTGCCCCGGTAACGACTCCTGCCCGTCCACGACTCTGCTCTGCTGCCCCGGTAATGACTCCTGCCCGTCCACTCTGCTCTGCTCTCCTGCCCTGGCTATCTGACCTGCTGCTCGCCGGTTACCCTGAGGACTCTGACCGCTAACAGTTCCACGCACTACAGCCCGCCTGGCTGTGGCCACTGGATTATCTCCCCTACCCCCCAACCCTTCAATAAAAGTTATCTGTGTAACGTGACGCTCTTGGGTCTGTGCAAATCTGTTCTGGTCCTGACAAAAATATGTTGTAATAGTTTTAATTGTTTATTTCAGATTTGTAAAATGGACGGATTTGAAGAATACCAGAGCTATTCGTTTGCCATTGGAAACGTCAAGACGGACGAGTGGGTAATTAAAATCTCCAGACTAACCTTTTTGTGTGTTCTTACACAGCATAGCGAATGAGGTGACATCCTGTTTTGTGGCTTACACGATAGTGGTTGTTAAATTAGTGTGCTCTAAAAGGATGGAGGAGCAGCATACAAGGGAACTGATGCCGCTCGAGCAAGTGATTCATAAAAATAGAGTGGCTGAAAAGCAAATTCAAAAAATTAGTGTTAAATGGGAAAAGCGTACAAAAAAGGACTGTGATCCATGGCCCAAAATGGGAACATTGGATCTTAGGATTTTAGTACAATTAGAAGGTAAAATCAATGATTATAAATGTTCTGATAAATCGAAAGTTAGGCAAATGAAAAGACAAAATGAATTAGACACATTAAAATTGTTCATCGATTTGGCTATGAGCTCGCAACCTAATATGTTAGAGTGTGGAACAACTATATTTAATAAGGACACACCAAAAGTGTCACGGGAATCAGACAGACGGATACAGACCCAATAGCGACAGTTCACAACAGACTTTTTATTAAGGGATTCGGGGGTAAGGGGAAAAAGTCAATAGCCCGACAGGGCAGAACAGTCACTGACGAGTCACTCGCCGAGGCACACAGGTAGACAGGCAGGGAGAGACGAAACCAGCAGAGTCGTGGACGAGCTGTGGTCGATACCGGAGGACAGGAGAGCCGAGCAGAGTCGAGGGCAGGCAGGAGTCGTATACCGGGAGCAGCAGAGCCGAGCAGAGCCAAGGGCAGTCCGGAGTCGAAACCAGTGGCAGCAGAGCAGAGCAGAGTAGAGGACAATCAGGAGTCCATACCAGTGGGTTGGAGAGCCAGGGAGAACCAGGGACGGACCAGAGTCGAAGCCAAGGGCAGGGGAGTCAGGCAGGCAGGAGTCGCAACGGAGGACTGGAGAACCAGGGAGAACCAGGGATGGACCGGAGTCGAAGCCAAGGGCAGGGGAGTCAGGCAGGCAGGAGTCGGCCACGGAGAGCTGGAGCACCAGGGGGAACCAGGGACAGACCGGGGTCGGAGCCAGGGACAGAGGAGTCAGCAGAGTCGGGCAGGCAGTAGTCGGTACCGGAGGAGTGGAGAGCCAGGGACGGACCGAGGTCGAAGCCAGGGGCAGAGGAGTCAAGCAGAGTCGGGCAGGCAGTAGTCGGCAACGGAGAACTGGAGCAGTAGACTGACGAACAGGGGAAACAAACAGGAACAGACAGGAGACGAGCAACACCAGGAATACACAGCCAAACAGATGCAGAGAAGTCAGGAGTCAAAAATAGCTTGCCGAGGGAATACACCGTGGTTTGCAGACGGACTGACAAGGAGTGAGTGAGAGAGGCGAGTATAAGTAGTGGAAACCCCGGGAACTAAACGAGTGTGAACGAGGAGTGCAGGTGAGTAGAATGATTGAATAAACTCGTGATTGTCGTAACCAGGAAGTGCAGGTGAGACGGATGATTACAGCGATCGTGAAGCGAGGAGGGTGAGTGAGAGAGATAATCTAATGAGGGTCTAAACAAGGAAGTACAGGTGCAGTGAATAAGCAGACAACGCGGGGCAGGAACAGTACAACACGGTAGAGTGAACCTAATAGACTAACAGGTGGGTAACAATGAAAAACACACACGAAAAAATACCAAGCCCAGAGCGACACCGTGACAGAACCCCCCCCCCCCAAGGGACGGCCCCAGAAGTCCCAAGAAAAAAGAAAAAACACCAACCGGGTGGGGGGGGGGGGGGAGACAAGGGATCAGAACTCCTCGGAACGGTCCGACAGCAGGGCAGCGTACTCCTGAGTAGCCCGGGCTCCCCTGGCGGGCGGAGCAGCAGCCAGAGGCGGAGGTGCCCGGACAGGCTGGGAGGAGCCCCTGGGACGACCCCAATGGAGGACCGGCTGGTCGGGATGCTGTCGGTGGAACTCCGCGATGAGGGAGCGGTCCAAGATCTGGCTGGCCGGAATCCAGGACCTCTCCTCAGGACCATACCCCTCCCAATCGACAAGTTAGTGGAGACCCCGCCCCCTCCGTCGGGACCGGAGAAGGTGCCGCACCGTGTAGATGGGATCACCGTGGAGAAGGCGAGGAGCTGGCGGTGGGGGTTCAGCCGGGGTATGAGGACTAACTCGTACAGGCTTAATCCGTGACACATGGAATGTCGGATGGACCCTCATGGTGGTGGGAAGGCGAAGACGGACGGCAGAGGGACTGATGACCCGTTCGATAACGAACGGGCCCAGGAAGCGAGCCGCCAGCTTCCGAGACTCCACTCGGATAGGGAGATCCTTGGCCGAGAGCCAGACTCGTTGACCCACTTGATAAACAGGAGCGGGGGTCCTACAACGGTTGGCTCCCGTAGAATAGGCCGTAACGGCCCTCCGGAGCGCAGCCCGCGCCCGAGCCCAGGTCCTCCTGCAGCAGCGGACGTTGGCGAGAGCGGAAGGGCAGGATACCTCTCCCTCCTGGCTTGGGAACAGTGGTGGTTGGTACCCGTATACACATTGGAAGGGGGACATCCCGGTAGCAGAACAGGTAAGTGTATTGTGCGCATACTCGACCCACACCAGTCGACTGGCCCACGAGAGGGGGTTCCGGGAGGCCATGCAACACAAGGCCTTCTCCAACTCTTGATTAGCCCGTTCAGATTGTCCATTCACTTGTGACGTGTGACCCAGACGTAAGGCTGACCGTAGCCCCCAGGAGCCGGCAGAACTCTTTCCAGAAGGTCGAAGTGATCTGGGGACCACGGTCGGAAACCACATCCGTGGGGATGCCGTGAATGCGGAACACATGCTGCTGGACTGCCTGCGCCGTTTCTTTAGCCGATGGGAGCTTGGGCAGAGGCACGAAGTGGGCCATCTTACTGAAACGGTCCACTATAGTGAGGATTACCGTCTTCCCCTCCGACGCAGGCAGTCCAGTGACAAAGTCCAAACTGATGTGGGACCAGGGACGAGAGGGAACGGGCAGAGGTTGGAGAAGGCTGGCGGTGGGTCTGTTGGTGGACTTGTTGCGGTTGCAAACTGGACAGGCTAAGACGTACTCCCGGACCTCCCTCTCCAGGTCGGGCCACCAAAAGCGCCGAGCAATGAGCTGACTGGTGCGGGGTAGTGCCAGGGCGGCAAGCCAGGAGGGAGTCATGCCCCCACTGCAGGACCTGAGAACGTAGAGCGTCGGGAACGAAGAGTCTACCATCCGGACATGCGCTGGGGCCGGGCTGGTCCCGGAGAGCCCTCAACACCTGCCTCTCAACGTCCCAGGTGATCGCCGCTACCATCCGGGAATCAGGAAGGATGGGAGCTGGGCCCTGGAGGTTGTCGTCTTCCTTCTGGAAAAGGCGGGAGAGGACGTCCGGCTTTACATTACGGGAACCTGGGCGATAAGAGAGAGAGACGTTAAACCGGCAGAAACACAGGGACCATCGTGCTTGTCTGGGGTTGAGTCTTTTTGCAGAACGGATGTATTCGAGATTTTTATGATCAGTCCAGACGATAAATGGCACGGACGTCCCCTCCAACCAGAGTGCCATTCCTCCAGGGCCAGCTTGATGGCGAGGAGTTCCCGGTCTCCGATGTCGTAGTTACATTCCGCTGGGGACAGACGACGGGAAAAATAGGCACAGGGATGTAGTTTGTTATCCTCCCGTCACTTCTGGGAGAGAACAGCCCCAACCCCCACATCTGACGCGTCCACTTCAACCATGAATTGCAGTTCGGGGTCTGGTACCTGCAGGATGGGGGCTGATGTGAAGGGATGCTTCATGCTGGAGAAAGCCTCACCTGCCTCTCTCGTCCACAGGAAAGGACGTTTGGTGCTGGTTAAGGCCGTCAGGGGAGCGGCTACAGAGCTGTAGTTCCGGACAAACCGGCGATAAAAATTGGCAAATCCCAAAAACTGCTGTAATTGCTTGCGGTTTTCCGGGATTGGCCAGGAGGTGACCGCTGACACCTTCGCGGGGTCCATCTGGATGGTACCCTCTGCCACTATGTACCCCAGGAAGGCCACGGTCTTTGCATGAAACTCGCATTTTTCAGCCTTGACGTAAAGCGAGTTTTCCAGAAGACGGCGGAGTACTAGCCGAATGTGCTGCTTATGTTCTTCTAAGGTTTTAGAGCAGATCAAAATGTCATCAAGGTACACAAAAACAAAGCGAAGACAAAGACAGGTTTGGTGGTAGTTCACTCCCCACTCTATTATACGCCATTCAATGCGGGGGTTGTGTAGCCGGAGCCAGGGAAGCCCCAGAACGATGGGCTCACTCGGAGAAGCGAGGAGATGGAACCGGATACGCTCCTGATGGTTTCCCGAGGATAAAAGCCCCACAGAGTCCGTCACATGAGTAATCCGGGCCAGCAGGTGGCCATCCAGGGCTCAAGCAGGAACCAGAGAGGGCAAACAATGGCTCTTAATCCCCATCTGCTGGGCCAAAGTGGTGTCCATGATATTTGCCTCCGATCCAGAGTCAATGAGGGCCGCGAGAGTGAGTGGGGAGTTGGATGGTGACCTGAAGGAGGGGCCTATTTCCCCGGGGAGCGTTAAAAGATGCTGAGCTCGAACGAATGCTCCCTAAGTCCGTCGAGCTCGCCCTTTTAACGGGCAAGTATTGACTCGATGACCCTCCCCTCCACAGTACAAACACAGACCCCCTGCCAGTCGGCGATGTCGTTCAGTGGGGGAGAGTGAGGTCCTGTCTACTTCCATAGACAATTGATAGATATTATGTACATTGCAGACCTTGTCAGGTCAAAACTTCAACGGACAACTCGAAGGAGTCACAGTCTGTCCATAGAAGAATAGGTCCTCATTGCTCTGCGCTTTTATGCATCTGGGACTTTCTACCAAGTTGTTGGTGACAATATGGGAGTAGACAAGTCAACTGTGAGTAATGTTGTGAAAGCTGTGTCAATTGCATTGGCCAGCCTGGTCAATCAATTTGTTTCATTTCCAAAGGATGACCAAATTGCACAGACCAAGCGCAAGTTTTCTTTTAGGGAACATGCCCAATACTATTGGGGTTATTGATTGCACTCATGTGCATATCCAAGCACCTCATGAAAGGGATTGGGAGTACATCAACCGAAAGGGGAGGCGAAGTATCAACATTCAACTTGTGGGCGAGCTGACCTAATCATCACAAACTGTGTTGTGAAGTGGCCTGGGTCTGTTCATGATGCCCGTATCCTGAGGGAGAGTGCTTTATACAGAGAGCTCCAAACTAACCGACCGGATGGCATAATATTAGGAGACAGTGTCTATCCACTCCTACCATGGCTGATGACTCCTTTTCTTGCAGCAGCCACACCTGCTCAGGCACGCTTCAACACTGCTCATTGCAAAACAAGATGTTCAATTGAGCGTTTAAATGGAGTTGTAAAGAGACGCTTTGCATGCCTTAACTACTTACGAGTGAAACCACAGGTAGCATGTAACATAATACTTGCATGTATTGTCCTACACAACATCGCTACCAGACGCAATGTGCCTCTCTGTGACCATGTTTATGATACACCTGAGCCTGAAGAAGAACCAGACCAACCTCAGGCGTTTTGTCAGAATGTGGGAGAGACTGGACGTGTAGTAAGGGATGCTATTGTTAGAAATTATTTTTGATGGCATCTGTCATCTCTCATTGTTTGAAATTAATGTAGGCTACAATGGTCAATGACAGAAATATGTAATGTATTTTAGTTTGTTAATGAATTCTTTTTTGGGGGAAAAAGGCTTGATTGGTAGCCTATGTCTACTTTATCACTGTATTGGTTAAACAAGTCAGGTGCAAAACATAAATAAAAGTATCACTAAATAATCCAGTTGTATTATTGGACCAATTCTTGAAGTTTTCCTACATTTTCTACCTGATATCCACCTTGAAATCCTACCCCCTGTTGGGATCAGGATAATCTTGGTTTATTGGATTAAAGTTATCCAGATTCTTCTGAAAAGTTTTGAACAACACAAACTGAAGGTTTGATCCAGATTGAAACTAGAATTGGATTACATGATCTGATCAGATTGCCGAATCCTACTTTCTCTTTTGAACAACCCATTTTCAAGATTTGATCCAATCCGATTACCAAAATCCGCTAAGATTACCTTTGAACAACTGGCCCCATGAGTTTGCGGGAGGCGTCTGCTGCGGGAGAACCCGCGCCGAACACCTTCTGTAGTTCTGCCGCGAACTGGTTGAAAGAGACACAAGAGGAGGACTGACGCTGATATTCTGCGGTTCCCCACAGTCTAGCCCGCCCTGTCAGCAGATTTATAGCAAACGCCACCCTCGCCGCCTCCGAGGCGAAGTTTCGTGGCTGGAGGTCAAAAGTTAGTCGGCAATTGGTGATAAACGCGAGAACCTCCTCCGGATCACCCCCAAAGCGCTCAGGTAGCCCAATCTTCGGCTCGGAACTGCTAGCGGTGAGAGGAGGGCCCGGCTGAGCTGGGGTGGCAGAAGATCGTCCAGCAGAGGGAGCTACGGAACCGCTATCTCCAGATGGCGCTACCCGAGCAGCTATCAGGGCTAGTTGTTGAGCATGCTCAGTGTCTTGCTGCTGGAGAAGTAAAACAAGTTGCCGAATGTGTTCCGTAGTAGCCATCAGAGAGGCCACGTCATCAGAGACCCGCCCTAACTCTCTCTCCGACTGCTCCAGGCGTTGCAGGGCGGAGGGAGGCGCTGGTGACTGGCCTAAGTCCATTAGCTGGTCCGCTGGGTCCATAATGGTCAGTCCGTTCTGTCACGGGACCCAGACAGACAAAACACGGACCCAAGTGCGTAACCTCAAACAAACGGGTTTTATTGAAGGGTTCGGGGAATAGTACAAAGTCAAACACCCTAAAGGGTGAGCAGGTGATTGCCGCCACTAGTGGTAGCACACTGGAGGGTAGGCGGCTGTGCTCGGCGCCCAGGACCCAATGGCAGGCGCGGAGTCAGGGACAGGCAGGAGTCGGCACCGAAGGGCTGGAGAACCAGGGAGAGCCGAGGACGGACCGGGGTCGAAGCCAGGAGCAGGTGAGTCGGACGGGCAGGAGTCGGCACCGGAGGGCTGGAGAACCAGGGAGAGCCGGACGAGCACAGACACGGAGCACGGAGCACAGACGAGAAACGAGCAAACACCGGGAGATAACAACCAAACAGACGTGAAGAAGTCAGGAGTCAAAATAGCTTGCCGAGGAGTACACCGTGGTTCGCAGACGGACTGACAAGGAGTGAGTGAGAGAGGCGAGTATAAGTAGTGGAAACCCCGGGAACTAAACGAGCGTGAACGAGGAGTGCAGGTGAGTAGAATGATTGAATAAACTCGTGATTGTCACAAACCAGGAAGTGCAGGTGAGACGGATGATTACAGCGATCGTGAAGCGAGGAGGGGAGTGAGAGAGATAATCTAATGAGGGGGAGTTGGAAGCAGCGACAGTTGCTTTTTAATTAATTAAGAGTAATGAAAGCCAACAAGAAGTCCTTGTTATAGCTTACTACCCTACTAGCCATACAGCCAGTTTAATGGCATTAGAAACAATTGCACAACAGCCAGCCTACATTGCAAGCTAATCAAATCACAATTTATTCGACAGCAACCAGTTTGTAAAAGTTTGAAGTTGTTGTTATGAGATGTGCAGCGCAAGGTGAAGGGGCGGCAACATCATCTTTTTTCCAAAGGTTGCGTTTTGCCTGTCTACACGAAAACAAAACGGCGTTGTCAGACTTTCTCACTTTGGAACCCGTTCTCAAAAAGTGTGGACGAAAGGCCAAAACGCAAACAAACTTTACCGTTTTGACCTGAAACATGGTACCCGCGGGTTATTAAAAGTATTAAAAAGGCATTGAATTTCGTTTTCCAGCATTAAAGGTATTAAAAGTATTAAATTAGCTGTTGTAAGTCTGACATTTTTTTCACTGAGGTCATAATTTTTAAAAACATATCAGTGCAACCTATATTGTATCCATGACGAAGTTTTTATTATTATTAGGCCCTTTTTTAAAATACATAACTAAGATGACGTACAGAACGTTCATGATACGTTGCACTGCAAACAAAAGGGGAAGCACCTTGCGCGCGCCATCATTTGGAAGCAAGGAGTTTAGCATGGGGAAGTGCAAGTTTATTCGGAGATGGCTGCTTGATTCCAAATACTTTTGGCTAAAAGCTGTAGAAAATGAGCGAGATGCTTTCTGTAAGCTATGCAAAAAGACCTTTTCTCTGGGGACGATGGGGCTTGGGGCCTTAGAGTCCCATATGAAGAGCGGGAAACATAAATTAATGGCATCTACGAGTCAACAGACGGCAATAGCACAGTACTGTGTGCCAACTCAGCCGGCTAGCAGCTCGACCACTGCCACAACCGGCGGAACTGAGAATCCATCCACTGCATCGGGAATGTGTCCGTTTGTCGGTGGAACGAAAACCCTGCAAGCAGAGGTATTGTGGATCTTAAAGACCATAGCAGACCACCATTCGTATACTTCAAATGAGTCTGTTGGTGACCTGTTTCGACTCATGTTCCCTGACTCGAGTGTAGCCACCACATTTTCATGCGGCATTAACAAAACAGTCTACATAACAAAATTTGGACTTGCACCGTTCATCACCGGAGAAATTACGAAACAAGTGAATGGCTCAGATGCCTTCGTCGTTATGTTCGACGAAAGCCTCAACAAGACCACCAAGTCCAAACAGTTGGACTTACATGTGAGGTACTGGATCGGCAACCAAGTCACGTCAAGATACTTTGGGTCGCAGTTTATGGGCCACGCGAAGGCGGTAGACCTGCTTGAAAATTGCAAGGTAAGTTGCCTATTTGTATTTCTCGGATTAAAATGTATTAGATGCAATAATGTATTTCTGCACGGTTTGCATTTCGAATGAATGTGAATTTCACCATTTTTTGACTTAGAGTTAGCCTCAATGACAGTCTCTGGTTAGCGATGTTAGTCAAGTTTCACTTGCTTTTTGAATGACTTGGCAAGATCACAGGTGGATAAACCAGCAAGGTTTGGTTGTGTGCTAGTAGTTTAGCATTCCAACTGCCTAATGCAGGGATTTCCCAAGTTAAGGTGACCAGCTTGACGATCACATACCAATCTTACTAGTAACTTGGTGGCCAGCTTGATGTGATCGTTTACCTTAACACCTAACTAGTCTAGGTCCCCTTAAGATAAACATTTTGTATTGAAAATGTCATTTTAAAGTTGCTTTACAAAAATAATGTAAAATGCATTTTTCTGGGGCTGCTTTTAATTCCCATGATGGTTAGGCTTATTAATCTCATGTGTCACCCGTTCTCTAACACATTTACAAATAACAGAATATAGGAATATAGCAGGAACACGCAGAGCAGTTTGGGGGGGCCCAAATGATCGTAGTTGGCAGTTGCGGCCTTCATACTGTGCACAATGCAGTGAAATGTGGCTTTACAGTCTGGAATATGGAAAAGCTACTGAGAGCGCTGCACACAATATTCCTCAACGTACCGGCAAGACGAGAGGATTACTGTAACCTGACCAGGTCAAACACCTTCTCCTTACCATTTTGTGGGCATCGTTGGGTAGAAAATCTCCCGGTGGTGGAAAGAGCCATTCTCATCTGGCCCAATATTCTCCGCTATGTTGATGCTGTTTCGAAGAAGCTACTCCCAAATCCTGGAACCTCCTCTTTCAACACCATTGAGGCAGCAGCCAAGGACCCCCTGATCATGGCCAAGCTGCATTTTTTTATGGCAGTGTCCCGGAGTGTTTCACCTTTCCTCACTACATTTCAGACTGATGCGCCAGTGCTGCCTTTCATTGGAGATCACCTGGCTGAACTGCTAAAGGTAAGATTTTCTCTTCTCAGTTACAGTACAGTAGGAAAAAGTGGGTGCACTGAAGTGGCAGCAATATTGATCTGGTTTTCAAAACCTTTGGACAATTAACTACAGCTGAAGTTTTATATTGGTTTAAATATCTACTGAGTTTTATATTAAACACTGTTTCATCACTAGGACTTATTTCCTATAAAACAAAGGTTTTGTGCTACAGTAACACTTTTTTTGTTGTTGTTTTTTTGTTTGTCTTTTTACAGAGTCTGCTAAGACGATTCATCAAAGGGGACCTCCTCCATGATGCCACCCATCAGCATTTGGTCTGAATGGATGTGAGCGAGAAGTCATCCCAGGTGCCTGTAAAAGCAGTGGATATTGGAATTGGGGCCGAGAACGCCATAAAGGTTTGTATATTTTTATATATGTAGGGTTCAGAATGGCTGACATAAGCCAGAAATTTTTCAGGGCACGGGAGTAAGTCTCCATTTTCATAACATCTGAAAAGCTGGTATTTGAGTGTTAATTTAGGGGTTCTCTGTTACCGAGTTGGAAAGTAGAGGGAGAATTCTTTCACTTCACTGCAGCTAGTCCCTGTATATTCATTCATAGGAACTTCAGAAGCAGAGCAAGACCACAGGAGAGCTGTCAGTCCTACAGTTCAGAAAAGAATGCATGGAGGGTCTTATCAGAATAGTGAAGAAGATTCAGGAGAAGAGTCCTTTGAAGTACACAACTGTGAGACAAATGAGGTGTCTGAATCCAGCTCGCATGTACTTGTGTCCAGATTTGTGTCAGACACAAATGAAGGGGCTGGTGAAGCAGTTCCTGCAGGACAAGGAGGTGTTTCTGCTGGTAATGGTCTTGCTATAGTGTAGTGAGTGATAGGGACATGCTACTTTTTGGGCCTCTGACTCATTTACTGAATGCAAGTGGAATCCTGTAGCTTTCAGATGTTAACTGCCTTTAAAGTGGCTATGCAATCCAAAGTTATAACAAAAAGTTACGCACATTACTCAATATAAACATGTAACATAAAAAAAACATTAAAAATATAGTGAGATTGTCAGTTCAATAATGTATGCAACAGTTTCTAATCATAGTCACATTGTTGATTGTATGTAAAAACATCCACTTTTATGTTTTAATTTTTTTTTTTTTTTTAAAAGCTCACTCGTCATGGCAAGGCACATATCATGAGTGAGATGACAGGATGAGACGAGAGATCATGTTAGTAGTTTATTTTTTTTAGGTTATTTTTTTTGGTTGGGTTTTTTTTTTGAGCTGACAAAGGTTAAAAACTGATGGGCAAAGCGATTTGTCTAAATTGTAAGAACATTCCAGAAATGATCACAGAGAAACAGTGACAGAAAATCTAGGGGCGAATTGGCATTGGAGATATACAATTGGCTGATCAAAGGGCGTGATCCAATTTTGATACCCCTCCTCATTGATCAACTCAAAGCAGGTGCGACAGTACACCGGTATTCCCATCATCTTGCCTAGATTAACTAACGAGCATATTATCTCCTCTGCCCCGTGCGACACCGCCTCTGTTCCTGCTGCGAGCAGCACGCCGAGATCTGCTACGCACTCGTGCCGAGTGGAGAGAGTTTTCATGGCTGGGACTCTCACTGCGACTCCTCACCCTGCTTCTAGCTCTCCTAGAAACACTTTGACCTCGTCTAACATACCCAGTGGCATTAGACAAAGGCTCCACCATGTTACTGTCCCCGCAATTAGGGAAAGGCACAGTCGGAAGACAAATTAGCTACATGGCTAACACAGTAAAAAAGACTAGACCCCGACTTCCAGCATCGTTCCCCACACTACCAACACGCCTGCTTACTCCCCGATAAACATTCCCACCCCGTGAAACTGACATTGAGCAAATGACTATCTACATTGGCCAAATGATCCAAAGATTGTGCTTGGTGTAGGGCTAAACAATCACTTTGTCCAGCTGCATTACTGCAAGGCAGGGGCGCATCTGAAGCGTCATCGCTAAACGCATCACCATCATCTTCTGGAGGTGGATATTCACCTTCAGAATCAGGGTCTGCGAATAGTAGACCCACCACTTCACTGCAGGTAAATTTCTTTGATGCCATTAGACGAAAAACGAAGGCAAACACTTGCTGACTTTGACAATATCACTCTAATAATATGGCTCACACGCAAACTAGCTCTAGCTCGACTATTTTGTATAGAAGCATGACGTAATTCTCAGTCAGGGACGTAGTAAGCCATGTCTACCATCTAGTGGAAGGGAGTTCAAACCAAATTTGACACCCTATTGGACAAAATCGGCTGTTTTTTTTAGTGCGACTTAGTAAGTCGACAGTGGCGCCTAGAGGGTTAAGTTTGCTGATGACACAACTGTAATTGGTTTGATTACAAACAATGATGAAACAGCCTACAGAAGTAAGATTACTAACTTAATGTAGTGGTTGTCTCTCAATGTGACAAAGACAAAAGAGCTAATTGTTTTTATGATTAGCATTTTTATTGAGTTTTTTCTTTCAAAATGTAGAACAACAGGGTATGTCAAGAGTATGAATATAACAAAGCCATAAGACATAAAACACAAACATAGACAAGAACAAGAATAGAGTAGCTTTAACTGAACACCTGTAACATACTCACATTGAAACATCAAACAATAACAAACAACAAGACCAGACTAAAAACAACAAGACAATAAGACCAGACCAAAAAAAAAAAAAAAAAAAAAAAAAAAAAAAAAAAAAAAAGGGAAAGAGGCCACACTGAAAAAAAAAAGAGCTGACGCTCTCACTTTACAAGGCAATGATGGGGGCTGAGCTGTAGATTGTCACTTCGGGCTGTGTAAGTGTTGAATAAACTTATGCCATTTACAGTGGTACCAGTTCAATCTGTCCAGCTGGGTAAAAGAAATTTGTTCATATGCCGCCACGGTGGAAAGGGCATTATACCAGTCTCTAATTGACGGTGCATGAGTTGACTTCCATTGTTGAACTATGAGTTTTTTGCCGAGCATAATGGCTGTGTGAACCCACTCTGCTTCGACAGAAGGCAAAATATCCTTCAAAACAGATGGGTCACCCAGAACATACAAGCGGATACAAAAGGGAACCTCCACACCCACAACTCCCTCGATGCATTCATGAATTGATATCCAGAACTGCTGCACTTTAGGGCACTCCCACAGCATATGAGTTAGAGTTCCATCGTTTGTACATTTCCAACACATTGGGCTGTTAACTAACTTGACTCTAAAAAGTTTAGCGGGAGTCCAGTACATTTTGTTAATTATCTTAAACTGAACCAGTCTAGTACGAAGGTCACGTGCCATTTTCTTTGAATTACAGAGTACATGCATCCATTCATCATCTGTGAATGTGGTACTAAGGTCTCTTTCCCACACTTTTTTTAATGAAAAACTACTGACATACTTATCCAAAAGCATTGAGTAGTAAAAAGATGCTTCATGACCCAACCCATACCTATTTACAATAGTAGAGGGAATGTCTGCACTAAAGGGAGTCGAGGGGGACTTAAATGTGGCTGTTAGGAGGCTTCGGATCTGTATATATCGCCAGTAATTATGCTTTTGCAGATGGAATTCAGACTGTAAGTCATGGAACGATTTAAGCCCATAATCTAAATAAATATGGTCAAGTGTTATGATGCCCCGCTGAACCCATTCTTTCCAATAAAATGATGATTTCCCGATTCGTAGAGAGGGATTGTACCATATACTAGCTGACCTGTTTAAGAAGGTGTTGAAGTCTAGAATTTTAGCTGTCTTCCTCCAAACATCTTTAAGACATGCTATAACAGGGTGATTCTGCACTGCAGGAGGGAGCGTAGCAGAGAGGTATGTAACCAGGGGTAGATCGGGGCAGCAGTAAGCCTCAGCTGTGTACCATGGTGGGGCTCGTTCTGGAGGGAGAGACCACTGTACCAAGTGACGCAGGCAAAAAGCATAATGGTACAATAGAAGATTCGGTATTCCAAAACCTCCCTGATTGACCTTTTGTTGTAGTTTTTTTAGGCGGACTCTTGCTCGTTTCCCATTCCACAAAAAAGTGTTACAAAGTTGTTCAAACCTACGGAAGAGATTCCCTGGGAAAGTCACTGGGAGAGACTGTAGAATATAATTAAATTTAGGAGCTACCGTCATCTTTAAAATATTAGCCTTAGCCCAAAGAGACAGACGAAGAGGCGACCACCTATCTATATCTAGTTTAAAACTTTCCAGCAATGGGTCCATATTAACTTTCATGATGTTCACTAGGTTGGGCGGGAACAATATGCCAAGGTACCTAATGCCCTGATCAGGCCATCTAAAGTTGCCTGGGTGAAATAAAGTTTTTGGACAATATGCTGTTAGAGCAAGAGCCTCACACTTTGACCAGTTAATTTTATATCCTGAAAATTTAGAAAATGAATCAATCAAAGCAAGCAAAGCAGGGACTGAAGTCTCAGGGCGCCTGATAAAAGTCAAAATATCATCGGCATATAGCATAACCTTGTGTGTCATATGTCCAACAGATACCCCGATAAAGTTAGGATCCAAGCGAATAGCAGCAGCCAGGGGCTCCAAAGCCAAGGCAAAAATAGCTGGGGAGGCAGGATCACCCTGGCGGGTGCCTCTGTGTAATCTGAAATAAGGTGAGATGAGACCATTTGTCATGACAGATGCGGTCGGTGTCCTATAGACTAAACGCAACAGACCAAGAAACTCCTTCCCAAAGCCTAGATGTTCCAGAACTAGAAAAAGATACACCCACTCCACCCTATCAAATGCCTTTTCAGCATCCAGTGATAAGGCAGCGGTGGGGGAAGTGTCATCTTTAACTGCCCACATTATGTCTATCAAGCGACGTATATTATCTGAAGAGTGCCGACTGCGTATGAACCCAACCTGGTCAGGGTGCACCAAGGAGGGGACGACTTTGTTAAGTCTATTGGCAAGGATTTTAGAGAAAATACGACTGTCGTAATTTGTCAGGGAAATAGGTCTGTAACTGCGGCAATCTGTAGGTTCTTTATTCTTTTTCAGAATAAGTACAATAAGGGCTTGTGAGAGTGTGGGTGGAAGTTGGCCCTTATCAAGAGAGTCCATATACATGTCTAGCATGAGTGGAGCTAACTCACAAGCATAACATTTATAAAATTCGGCAGTGAAGCCATCTGGACCAGGTGCCTTGCCTGTGGGCAGGGACTTAATAACGTCCAGAATTTCAGTAACAGTTATCGGCCTGTCTAGTAGATGTTTCTGATCAGATGACAAAACTGGAAGGTCCAAATTATTCAAAAAAGCTTTAATTTCAGATCTGTCTGCAGTTGATTCAGAGCTGTACAAATGTTCATAAAATATTTTGAAAGTGTTGTTAATATCTGAAGGGCTTGTGTGTAACACACCCTGTTGGTCATGTATAGCTGGGATATTGCTATGTGTTTCTTGCTGTTTTATATAGTTGGCCAATAAGCGCCCTGCCTTGTCACCGCCTTCAAAAAAACGCTGTCTGGCCCTAAACAGTAAAAATTCCAATTTCTGAGATAATAAAGAATTGTACTGATATTTGAGCTGTACAAGGCTACGCAGATTATGGTCTGACATGTTAGTTTTGAAAACATTTTCAGCTTCCTTAACCTTCTTCTCCAGATTAAGATATTCTGCCATCTGTTTCTTCTTTTTATGGGAAGTGTATTGGATTATGAATCCCCTAAGGAAAGCCTTTAAAGTTTCCCAAGCAATTCCTGGGGAGGGTGCTGTTGAGACATTAGTATCCTTAAAAAGTGTAATTTGTTCTTGTACCTGCAATTTGAAAATTGGGTCTTTAAGCAAAGAGGAATTTAAACGCCACCTTTTTGATCTGCCTATCCTAGTTGGCTGCTGTATATAGAGAGAGACCTCTGCGTGATCTGACACTAAGATCGACCCTATGGCACAGGAGGTTGCATAAGGGATGAGCGAATGTGATATTAAAAAATAGTCAATCCTAGTATAAACAAGATGATTAGAAGAATAAAAAGTATAGTCCCTACCGGAAGGATTCAGTAATCTCCATATATCGACCAGACCCAGGTCTTTACAAATGTTATTCAAAATCTCAACCGATCTACGTTGTTTGGAGTTTGATGGGCGGCTACGGTCCAAATACATGTCAAAGACTTGATTGAAATCTCCTCCAATAATGATTGGGTAATCCCTTCCATTCTGAATCTCAGTGATTTTGCATTCTAAATTACCAAAAAAGGATGGCTCATCTAAATTAGGGGCATATAAATTGACAAAGATGTATGGACGACCCTCAATTTCTGACAAGAGAATAACCACTCTGCCCTGGTCATCTGCATACAGTTTGTTGCATTTAAATTGCAAATGTTTATGAACTAATATTGCTACCCCCCGGCTAGCACTAGAACCAACTGAGTAATATACGTGCCCAACCCAATCTCTCTGCAGTTTTTTGTTGTCTATTTCTAAGAGGTGGGTTTCCTGAAGAAAAACAATGTCATATTTCTTTGCTTTTAAAGTACTCAATATTTTCTTCCTTTTAAGTAGCTGGCCCATGCCCTTTGTATTCCAACTACAGAACCTCAACCCCCGGTTAGGCTCACACTTGCTCATTAATCACGTAAAGATAAAAGACTGATATCAACGTGGCCTCAAAATAAAACATCAAACTAACCATAAGAAAAACACGCACAAATAAACATACAAAAACACTGTAGCCTGAACACTCCATTGGGAATGTTATGCCACACCTAACACTAACTAACAGGTCCGTGAACCACTCACTTTCAAGGCTACCAGACATATGGCACCATCGAATCAAGCACCCGCTTTGCCTAAACATGAGTTACATGAATCAGTGTTTCCCTACATCATATATCGTCAATAACAAGATTTTGTAAGTCACAGTAAGATTCCCCAAATTCGTCCCACAGTAAGCATGGTACAACGACATAAAACCGTTCCATAGACTCCCCGTAATGAAAAACTGCAACGAAAAATAAGCTAATAAAATAAAAGGGAGATGCAAATAATTACCGCGAAAGCAAAGTCCCGATCCACTGAAAATGTCCATATGGAAGATAACAAAACGATTCGGGATATACACTTCTTGCATGCTTATTGTCCGATCAAGTATTTACCGGTCATTTAGCCCGTCGATGAATTCCATTGCTTTCCCCGCATCATCAAAGTGGTGCTCAGGTCCGCCAGATAGGAAGATTTTCAGAGTTGCAGGATAGCTGAGCGCAAACTTGATGCGCCTGTCATTCAACTTCTTCTTGCAATCTTTAAACTTTTGACGCTTTGCCTCGACCGCTTTAGTGTAGTCCGGGAAGATACTGATTCTGTTGTTGTTCCAGATTATTCTCTCCTTGGCTCTCGCTGCACGTTGAATCTGCAACACATCTTGGAAGCATAAGAACCTGGCTACAATAGCCCTCGGTGGCTGTCCTTCGACGTGTGCTGCTAGAGTACGATGTGCACGCTCAATAATAAACCCCCTAGGGAAATCCAAATCCAAAATTTCGGGTAACACTTGTTCCAAAAACCCAACAATACTGTCCCCTTCACAACCTTCTGGAAAACCACGAATCCTCAAATTGTTACGTCTGCCTCTAGCTTCCAAATCCTCCACCAGCTTTTTCAATTGCATTAGCTCAGACATGGGTGCTGGGGGATTAGCCCTAGCCGTATCAGCAGCATCCTCCAGGGAAGAAAGTCTGCCCTCCACACTGTCCAGGCGTTCCGAAAACACCCCCAGTCTCTCGCTTATAGCCTCAGTAGCCTGCTTGATTTCCGCCAGTGCTGCTGTCTGACTAGTGTCCATCTGCTTCAGCAGTTGGTGCATGTTTGCTACTTCCACGGCTAGGGAATCAGTATCACCAGGGTTGCCATCTTTGCCACTGCTAGCAGCAGACTTTTCAGTAGTGTGATCGACACCTTTGGATTTGGCATGTTTACGAGACTCTTTAGAGGGTTGAATTGACATATTGGTTGTTAGTCCAAGTTTATCCAATGTATAAAACGGCAGTTATTAGCAGGAACTTCAACAGAACAAGTAAAGAGCACGATGGTGCTAGGAGCTCACAGTCTAAGCAGCCATTCCCCAGAGAGCGTCACCGGAAACCCCCCACAAAAGAGCTAATTGTAACATTCAGGCATAAAGAACATCAGTTTGAGGCCATTACAATCAATGGTGAAACTGTGGAAAAAGGTCAAAGACTTCAGGTTCCTTGGTGTCAACATTTCAGAAGGCCTCACCTGGGACAGTCGCACTGACAAAATTGTTAAAAAAGCCCAACAGCGTCTCTTCCACCTCAGATGACTAAGGAAGTTTGGTATGCGACCCAGGATCCTGAAGTCCTTTTACCGAGGGACTACTGAGAGCATCCTGACTGGAGGCATTAATGCTTGGTACGGAAGCTGCCCTGGCAACAAAAGAAAAGGACTACAGAGAGTGGTGCGTACAGCACAGGGCATCTGTGGATGTGATCTGCCCTCCATCCAGGAATTGTATGAGAGGCGATGCATCAGAAAGGCCAGAAAAATATCTGCAGATCCCAACCACTCTAGTCATGGATTGTTTCAGTTGCTGCAATCTGGCAGGATATATAGAAGTCTTAAAGCTTGGGCCACCAGACTCCAAAACAGCTTTTTCCCACCAGGCCATAAGACTGATGAACACAACCTAAACACTTTAGTATTACACTACAACACTTTTTTTCTCTTCCCCCTTCTCTCTCTGTCTCTCTCTCACACACACACACTTCACTTACTATTTATTTATTTATCATTTATCAAACAACACGCCAATTCCACGGCGCAGGGTGCGGGGTGTAGTATGGTGACGTTTCACAACTGCCACCACCCACCATCGGGACTTTTAGTCTCAGCTTTCCAACGACACCAAGGACACATACATCTACATTGAATATATCACGTTAAAACAAGAGATCAAATGCTTGGCAAGTGATTTGACAAATTTCTGCTTCACCCATTTTACACTCACGATTATAAGTGAATGCATAACGTGAACAGTGAAACTTACCGATTCTACTGCTATCGTGCATTTCTCTGTCAAAACACGTTTCATACAGTTTGAAATTTCTGCACATTTCTGCATATTATCCATTACAATCCTGATATAACATCCTCCATTAAATGGAAAAGACCCTTATTTCTGTCAGGCACAGACTACATATTTATCAACATTGAGAAGCCACTAAATATCTCACCATAATGGTTCTTAATATTGCCAGATTCCAGACAATCTCCTCTACTCATATGAAAAGATATCCCTACCGACACCATCCTATGGACAGGTAGTTGCAAGAATACAATATTTTTTTATATGCATAATGATTTTTTATAAAATCAGTGCAAATAGTAGCTCACCAAATGAAACCAGATCTAGATAGCCTAGACTGTCTTGAAAAAAAAAAAAGATATAGCATGTATGTATGTATGGCTGTATGTAAGTATTTTTTTTTAGAAACACAAAACAATGATTTGACAATAGACACGGTAAGACAAACGCTATGCCAATTTATAAATTATTTTATGTTAAATAAACAGCACATTTTGAGAGACAAATCATTGTGTTGTGTGATTTTTAACCATGAGAGCAAAATGTTTGAAAACTGTAGAGAGTAAAATGTTTGATGATAGCACTATCTGTTTACTAGTGTTAAGAAAACATATGTCCAGAGCGCATCCATCAATATATCTCCATATATTGTGAATATCCCGAAATATGTGACTGCAAATATCCCCATAAAGACCCCTTTCGCCCAGTGCATCTTCAAACTAAGTGTTGTGGGCTTTTTCACCATGGGCAAAAATGTGTATAGTAAATTATTTGATGATAGTGCTGTAGTTTACCATATGTTGATGGTACCCTGTACAAATAGCTACGATATTTTGGCATCAAATGTATTCTTTGCATATATTTGCAATCCGATGTAAGCATCCACGTGGAGTACAGTAGCATGTCATTTGCCCTTGAATGGTTGTACAAAGAGCCAGCAACAATTCTGTGTGTCCCGCTGTGGTTGTTTTGAAAACCGTTGCAGGTGTATTTACGTTATTTCACACGCCCAGCAATATTCTTGGCGTAATGTTGCAGTGCCACTGGGCTACGCTTCCTCAACCCACCTTTTTTTAGAAGAGGGGTCAAAAACACGCCGCGCTTACAGATTGCGGTCCCGGGGTAAATTAGCGTGTCGTACCGTGTCATGCAGTGTGAAAGGGGCTAAAGACGGGGCAGACATGTCATGACGTAACACGTCATATTTGCTAGGAAGAGACATGCTCCTCACATGTTGACACCAGCATTTTAGACAATTGTGTCCTTTTGGACTGCTTGCCTTTATATGCATTTAAACAAACAAAATTATATGTATTGACGAGTTCATGTGATGTTGATTTTTTCAATTTATTTACATTTTACAGGTATCTGAAAAGTGACATTTAAGTGAAAAACAACGAACCATACAGAAATTATATAAGGAATACAGTCAAATTAACCTTACATAAATATAATTACAAAGCCAGATGTTGCATGATGAAATGCATTTTTGTTCCTTTGTGAATGCACTCATGCCTGCAGTATTTGTCCAATAAAGGAAGAGCTTCTTTGCCTGATGAGGCCTGCAGTAATTTCACAAAGTTGATTCACTGTTCTCTTCCACTGTGTGGAGGCCTAAACAAATAACACACACAAATACATGAAAACTTTTACATTATGATAAAGGCATTATATAATATACTGGATGTTAACCTAGTAGGGATGTAAAACTGACATGCAATAGACAATCCAATTCGGATCTCCATACATGTACATACAATATACAAATAAATATATACCATATGCATGGTAATATTACTACTAATAATACTAATAACAATACTAGTAATAATGTTCCAGTGTTTCCATGTGATTTGATGTGATTAATGTTGTAATTAACATTTTAATAAGTGGGTTATTTGATAGTAATTTATTTGAATTTCATTTAATAACATTTTCAACCACATATTACAAGTAATTACGGTGCAGTTTCCAGACAATTACTGTGTAGTTTCTGGACAATAACAATGCAAACTGTTTTGTTTTGAAGGTATAATGAAATGGTAATTATTTGAAGTAAATGTGTAATTACTGAAATTATAAAGTTTAGAATTTACTTATTGTAAAGTAATATGACTGCAATTACACAATGGTGGTGTTGGTATGTTGGTAAGTACATGGTTACTATCAAATGCTATAACATAACACAGTGATGAAAGAGACTAACCAATCCATTATAGTAGTTAGACGATAAAATGTCATATTGTTTCTGTTACTACACTGAAACAAATTAAGTAATTTCACACAAACTACATGGTATCAGGGCTGTAAAATACACTATTGCCTGTTCCTTCTCAGCGGTGTTGCTATACCCATCAAGTATCCTCCTCATGATATTTAGCATTGTTGTTTTGTAGTTTTTTATTTTTATTTTATTTTAGGTAGTTTTAGAGAAACTGCACAGTATCGAGACTGTAAAATGTAGAATCACCCATTTCCACTCATTTATTTAGTTATTACCATTTGCTATGTGAACTACGCTACCGTGTGCTAAAATTGGTAAATTAAAGAGACAAATAGCTGGACTGCAGAATGTTTATTAACTTGTTTTTTAAGTATGTGAATTAAAATTATGTTTTTTAGCCTGCACTGATAATGGGCATAATCGAAACAAAAGTAATTGAAAACGATATTTTTGAAAAAGCAACTTTTGTTGTGTTTTTGTTGACCTTTGGTTTTCTAATTTACACTGTTAATCAATTTGACAAATACATTCCACAATTTCACTGCATGTCCTACTCTACCCAGTATGTCTATGCATGTGACAATAAAATATCCTTGTACATACCTTACTGTAACTAACTTGGACACAATATAATAAGATATTTCTTTTCTGGGCTTCCTCAGCCAGGATCCTGATAGTAGAGGCTTCGTCCTTTTCTTCTTTGGTGGAGACACACTCAGATACATTCAGGTAAACCTGTTAAAACAAGGGGATGTAAAAAAAAGCAGGGTATATATTTAGCATTAACTGTGTACCCTATAAATCATTACCACAGGATTGTGTTTCATGTTAAAATTCTTGAAATGACCCTGACATTTGTTTTACTAAGTTTTTAAAGATATTTTTATCAGCCAGCTAAAAGCCATGCTATGACCAGAGGTAGGCCACAAGTTGAACCACGAAAAGTCTTTCAGAAATTGAATCTCGCGCCGCAGTCGGGAAACTACACAATCTTTAGTTCCTAAAAAAGGACAACTCGTGTTAAGCTAACAGCAAAAAGTTTGCCCCGAAAAATCCTGCCCAATTTTTACGGCAAGGCATTTAATGCAGAACTAGCTTCGCCATGGCGTAATAACATTTTGGTTCGTGAGTGGTGGCACAGTTGGGGCTACACCAATCGGATAGCTGCTTTTTGTCAACAGAACGGCAATATGCCGGTGTTCCGGCTTGGACTGTGATCAGCTTGACTGGTGATTTCTGCATAATTTCACTGAATATTCATGACGGCCCCGCCTAGGCTTCAACTTGCCCCCGTATGCATGAAGCCTGTGCCTGAGACAATGGTAGAAAGTTTAGCCGAATAAAGAGTATTTCGGCAATGAAAGTCCAATGAACGAGTACACCAATCTCATCCACACACAATAAAAAACATGCTGCATGAACAGTAACAAAATTCACACACATTTAAAATTGTTTTACGAGAGAGGGCTCGAACCAAAGAAAGAGACAACTAGAGCCAACACCAGTGCCAGCTTGAGCTCCATCCTACTACGCCACGGATCGCAGAGTCAGTCGTCTTTCTGACTGGTACATAGTGTAACACTGACCTCATTTGACACAAGTTAACATAGAGGAAAAGACAAACCCCTACGTTAACTGGTGATATCACAACTTAACATACGCACAACATAAGCAAACGCAGCTCATTTAAGCCTCCAAATCACAACACGTAGGCTCGTTGTTGTCAAGTCTAGGAACAATTTTTTCTTATGAACAATAAACTTTAGGACCCTGCACTGCCAGCGTTTGAGGTGGGTATTTGAGGAGCAGGGGAAACACCGCATTTCAACGCACAACTCAGTGTAGGCTACATCCCAAGTCAGTGTGAGATCAGTTATCGCTGTCGAATCTAACAGGCAGAAAATAGCCCCTTGCTAGATTGAATAAACATAGCGCAGGCCTACTTTCACTACATCTGCCTGCCTACGATGGGTTGGTGTATTCATCTGTCGGTTGTATCGACCCGACACGTACGTCATCTACTGTAATCATGCATGTTGACACAGACAATTCTGCTGTAAACTGAGGATCAGTCATCTGACATGGAAAAAAACTGGTGGTTTGCGACTGTGCTCGTGAATGTTGCACTGACGCCCTCGTCAGTCTCATCCACACAAAAGAATAAACAAAAGAGAAAAATTGCCACCCCAAGATGAAATTCTCTGGGATTCCCAGAGGATTCGAACCACAGTCACAAACAGTAGACTGACTCATCAATAATGCTGAGCCACTGGTTATCCCGCTTTACCGCAAGCACTCACCGTTGGCGCCTGTGTCACGAATATATATAGCAATGATGACATCATTTGACACAAGTTGATATATGTACAACCATGTCAACTGGTGATATGCAAGCCAATTAGCAAACTGTGAATCCAAGGTTCATTCTTCCCGTATGCAGGCCTAATGAACCTAGGTTATTATCACAAAACTATGACCCTACTACAAACGTTTAAGGCCATTTAGATGAGCAAACATGTTGTGTACACCGGGGAACTGCTGTAAACTGAGGATCAGTCATCTGATATGGAAAAAAACTGGTGGTTTGCGACTGTGCTCATGAATGTTGCACTGACGCCCTCGTCAGTCTCATCCACACAAAAGAAAAAACAAAAGAGAACATTTTAAAAGTGGTTTACAGGGGGTTCGAACCAAAGAAAGGAAATCGCTAGAGCCAATGTTGTACCAGTTTGAGTTCCATCCTACTACGTCACGTATTATTGAGTGTTGTATGCACATTACTTCTGCGAAGCACGGTTTAATACAACATCAGAATCAGAATCAGAATCAGAATCAGCTTTATTGGCCAAGTATACTTACATATACAAGGAATTTGACTCCGGCAGATGTTAGCTCTCTATACACATAACACAGAACGTAATACAATACAATAAATACAATAGATTAAACAAGTATGTGTACTTGTATTGCACAGTAGGGACAACAATATACAATATACAATATACATACAGGCACCCAATATGGGCAATAATGAACAAGTAGGCACATGGCGTTACAGTGGGTTAAAGAACCGGTATGACAATATACCAATAAGGCGAATAAGGGGGGGGGGGCACAAAAAGAGTCCTGAGTTGCTGGGCAGGGGACACCTAGGCAAGTCTTTGCTTGTGTCATGTGCAAGAGAAGCGCGGGGGGGGGGGGGGAAACAAGGGCATAACAGTAAGCATATACACATATGTGCATGTATGGATGTATGCATGTGTAGTTCAGCTGTTCAGTAGGGTGATGGCAGTGGGGAAGAAGCTGTTTTTGTGTCTGGTAGTTTTGGTGCGCAGGGATCTGTAGCGTCTACCAGAGGGAAGGAGGTCGAAGAGGGTGTGTGCAGGGTGAGAGGGGTCTTTGATTATGTTCTCTGCCCGCTTCCTGGACCTCCCAATGTACAAGTCCTGGAGGGAGGGCAGGGGGGCACCGATGATTTTTTCAGCAGACCGAATTGTGCGCTGTAGTCTGTGTTTGTCATGTTGTGTGGCTGCTCCAAACCAGACTGTGATGGACGAGCAGAGGATGGATTCTACTACAGCTGTGTAGAAGGTCACCAACAGTTCTTGTGGTAGGCCATGCTTCCGCAGCTGGCGTAGGAAGTACATCCTCTGCTGAGCCTTTTTGAGGATGGCGTTGATGTTGGACTCCCACTTCAGGTCCTGAGAGATGATGGATCCCAGAAACTTGAAAGAGTCCACATTTGATACTGGGCTGTGGGATATTGTGAGGGGGTGCAGCAGTGGTGGGTGCTTCCTGAAGTCCACAACCATCTCGACAGTCTTTAGTGCGTTGAGTTCTAGATTGTGTTGGCTGCACCAGAGCACCAGCTTGTCAACCTCCTGTCTGTATGCAGACTCATCACCATCCTGGATAAGCCCAATGACAGTGGTATCGTCTGCAAATTTCAGGAGCTTGACCGCTGGGTCATTGGAGGTGCAGTCGTTTGTGTACAGAGAGAAGAGCAGCGGTGAGAGGACACAGCCTTGGGGAGCACCAGTGCTGATAGACCGTGTACCGGATGTGACACCTCCGAGCCGCACATGTTGGCTCCTGTCGGTCAGGAAGCTGGAGATCCACTGACAGATGGCAGGAGACACAGTTAGCTGGGAGAGTTTGGTGGTGAGGATATCTGGGATAATGGTGTTGAACGCCGAGCTGAAGTCCACAAACAGAATCCTGGCGTAGGCCCTTGGTTGGTCAAGGTGTTGCAGGATGAAGTGCAGTCCCATATTCACTGCATCGTCCACTGACCTATTTGCCCTGTAGGCAAACTGCATGGGGTCAAGCCGGGAGCCTGTGATCTTTTTGAGGTGGGACAACACAAGGCGTTCGAAGGACTTCATGACAACTGAGGTCAGGGCCACAGGTCTGTAGTCATTTAGTCCAGAGATGGAGGGGTTCTTGGGGACTGGGATGATGGTAGAGCTTTTGAAGCATGAGGGAACTTCGCATAGCTCCAGTGATCTGTTGAAGATCTGGGTAAAAATTGGTGCCAGCTGGATGGCACAGGCCCTGAGACAGGAGGGTGTTACTCCATCTGGACCTGGAGCCTTGTCTGGAATGAGTTCACTGAGCCATGTTTCAGTGAAGCAGAGGGCAGCAGAGCGGGCGAAGTCCTTGTTTATCTTATTCAGGAGAAGCAGCTCATCTATTTTGTTGGGTAGGGAACGCACGTTCGCCAAGTGCATGGCCGGAAGGGGCGTACGGAATCCGCGCTGGCGAAGTCTCACCAGCGCTCCGGCCCGTTTCCCACGTCTGCGCTTCTTTCTCCCATAGACAGCAGCTGCTCCTCCGATCAAAAGTTCCAATAAACTCCCTGGATCGACGAAGTTAGGTAAACTGGTTTGTTGTAATTGGTTGCCAATTGAAAGTAGTTCCTCTCTGCTGTATATAATCCGGTTTGCATGACTGTATGCAACGAAAATAAACAAAAACAACACAAACACGAGAGAGCGATGCACCGAGGCTGCCATCTGCGGCGCCATCTCACCATTTCACCATTACACGCTGGAATACTCACAGAAAAGCCGGTGGCTCCAGTTGAAGGGGGAATGTAAAGAATGTAAGAATGTAAAGTGGCTGACAACTACTAACACTCTCGATGGAGTTTAACTAGCTACTGTGAGTTTGGCGACAAAAACCCATTGCAAAAGTATAAAGACGTCTCACACATGAGGGAGAGAAAGGAGAAAGTACGGGAGACCATTTAAGAAGCGAAGCCATCCCACTGGCTGACTGCGAGTCCAACAAAGAAACATTAACAGCAGGTAAGCAAAAATCAAAAATGCATCCCATCACACACAGAGTCGTCAACTGAAAGGTACAACTATGTGAGAAAGATATGGCAACAAAATCATTGAGTTATCCGTTTGTTTTTTCTAAGGCCAGAAAGCTAGAGTTGAAGACCACAGCATTCTTATGCATATCAAAGACAAAGACTGTGTTGCTGGACGTGCAGTACCACAATGGCTGTTACAAAGACTAGAAGAGGATCATCCGCCAAAGGCTGCTTGTAAACCAAGAGGTGCTGAGAATGGGCCAGCTAAAAAAGACCTTCATTGACCTTGTGAAATCAAGTGAAGGTCTTGATGCTTCAAACTACAGGTAACTGTACCTCACACATACGCGCGCACACACACACACACACACACACAGCCCCACATAGCACCACTGTGTGTGTGTGAGGGAGACGGAGACAGGGTGACGGGTGGTGGTGTTCATGTTTTTGTTTGGTGTTGTGTGAGACAGGAAGTGATTTAACTCTGCCTCCAATATGATGACAAAGCAGGTCTCTGTGTCTTATACTGTATTGACCTTATTCTGGAACCGACCATGGGCGGCGTGACGCGCTTCCGTATTGTAACGCTATTTCCGGGTACTATGCGCCCTAATGCAACCTTCTACTGTCTATGGATGCAACTCAGCTGATGTTACTTGAAATCTAACGATTTAAAATACCGGTCCATACATCTAGTATTGGAGTAAGCTATGCAATTAGACTACTGCTCCATGCTTCTAAATGTAATATTTCTGAACGTCACCAAACACGATATAAAACATTGTAACATTTTAGTGTGGGAACTTGGCTCAGCCAGAGGATAGGCAAACCGGGACCGAACTAAATATACAACGCCTTAGAGCAAAATAACATCGTATTCCACAGGATCTGCACACAGAACAACTAGATTAACAAATGAGAATGATAGCACAGGAAATTATGATGTTGGGAGAGTGCAGTGAATCCGTGCGCTTTGCCAAATGTAGAGAGCTGGGTCGTCAGTGACTTGCTGTCGGCGCAGACGGGTCAGTCAAGTGCAGGTGTAGCTATCTATGAAACAGCGCGACAGGCTGCTATGCATTACCTAAAGTGAAATTAATCTATTGGTGGCTTGCAGAAGCTAAACGTGAGATGGTGCTAGGAAAACAGTAGTAAAAAACAGAAGTAAAAACAGAAGTAAAAATTACAATGGACGTTTTATTAATAAAGAAACAACCCATTTCTGTTCGTTCGTTTTTTTCCCCTCAAATCTCCCTACTGCTCCGCGCTTCTACATTTAATGTTTCTGAACGTCACCAAACACAACATTAAACATTGTAACATTTTCGTGTAGGAACTTGGCTCACGTGAAGCGGAGAGAGCTGCGTCGTCAGTGGCTTGCTGTCAGTGCAGGCGGCTCAGTCAAGTGCAGTATGCGTGTGTGTTGTCTAGCATCTTAATCAGCATTGCCTGAGGTGAAATTATTGTATTGGTGGCTTGCAGAAGCTAAACGTAAGATGTTGCTGGAAAAATAGTATCCTAAGCAACGTCTGCATAGTGAGGGAAGTTAAAAATACAATGGCCATTTCCATGAATAAAAAAAAAAATCCCTTTCTGCACACACATGTTTATTTATTTTTTGACAAATTGCCCCTTGCCTCAGCCCACCGCTGCATGCTATGCATGCTATCCAGCCACCCAGTGTAGTTCATTAACCTCGAGTGATGAGGCACAATCTCTCCATCCAATCTTTTTAGGTGTCTTTCTGAGTAAGCTATCCATCTTTATTTGCAAGGTTTTCCAACGTAGCTGACTTGCTGTAGCCAACCGACCGGAAGTAATGTTACAATCGCGGAAGACGAGCAACTTTGAAAATGGGCGTGTCAGAATAAGGTCAATAGGCTTTATGAGCAAAATTTGTCTGTCTGTGTGTAAGCCTTTTACACAAGGGTGCCACAAGGGTGTTTTACATGCATAACATGCTGCACAGGAGCATAAAACTGTAATCATTTAAAGCAGTGACACTGATGTGGCAGCGATTGGTGTAAGTCTGCAGACAGACGTACCATGCAGCTTATATTTTTTTCACAGGAACTGGCAACAGGACATGTTTCATTAACATTACCAAGGTGGCAAATGCAAAATAATGACATTTTCTGTAGCATGTGATAAAGACAACCTTAAGACTTTAAGACCTTAAGACTTTTAAAAATCTGGTTACTAACTTTAACTTGGACCACTTAACATTTATACTAGTATACTACTTTGCCAATATATATGCCACAATATGAGGCTGGCAGCTGCTGAAAATGTAAATGAGGCTAGATATAAGGCTTTATGTAAACACTGCCATCAGCACTGTAAAAAGGCAAACTACCAAGCTGCAATCATGAGGTCATGTCTTAAACCAAAGATATGTGCTCCTGCTGGATACGGTTGGCACCTAAAGGACATAAACTTACAAGTCACCTGGATGACCAGTAATGCAATCTCACAGTTTTTACATGTGATAAACTACAGTTGCAAAGAGAGTGCCTGTAAGATGCTCCTGTGTCTCTGCAGGTACAGTAGATGCTCCTGTGTCTCTGCAGGCCTGTGTTGAAGTGACTTGTGTAGGTGTTTCAACTGTGCAAATACAAATGAAATCGAGAAGGAAGATGACAACTGTCCAGACAATGGCAGTGAAATAGGTATAGGGTAGGATGTATTGCCTCAAAATTGCACTGTAATAACATTTGCATGTACTGCCTTGCTGTTTTGTATTATGTGAATATATTGGGCTCTATTTTCACGATCATATGCGCATTGTCTAAAGTCTGTCGCGCAAGTTGCTTTGGGGGCATTCCCGAGACAATATGCTATTTTGACGACGGGAAAAGTGAACATTGCGCCTGGCACATAGTTCAAAAGGGTTGGTCCTAAGTTACCTAATTAATCATAGGTGTGTTCGGGGCGTAACATGCAATAAACCAATCAGAGTTTATACTCTCATTCCGTTTAAAAGCCAGCCGCGCTTTGTCCATGGCTTGTTGCTATTACGATGGTGTGTTTCCCATCAGGAGCGTTTTTCTTTGAAGACCGATCTGCTCGTGCATGAGCAATTAATCTTCCGGGATGGATATTTAAGTTTTTTACACTTACTGTTTCCCTTTGGTTATGAACAATGTGTGTTCCCTTTGGTTATGAACAATGTGTATATGTTTATTAAAAAATCTGATTGCTCAATAAATGTGCATTATTGCAAAATATGTATCAGTGTTTATGTCGTTGCACTTAGTAAATAATCAGATTCGTAGTCGTATGCAATTGGACATCTTTTTGGAGCTTGAAGACGTTTTAAGCCCTGTTGTTGGCATGATGTATGTGTTAATAACCATGCCTTTAGTGGATAGCTCGTTCCCTAACAGCGACTCATCAAGAGGGGGATCCCTCTCGTTATATCCCAAAGCGTTGTGCGCCCATAAAATAACTTTTCAGCAATGCGCAACTGACGACAGACCAGGGTTTTGTTGGTCACTGGCGGATTTAATTTTTGCGTCCTTATAATAGCATCTGGCACGCTTTGCGCCAGACCACACCTCTTCTTTTCGCTGACACACCCGTGATGGCGCAGTGTCATCTGCTATCTAGACAACGTGATTTTTTGCCTGAAAAAATGAATGGTGCGCTGGCACAGAATAGTAATGACACCATGCGCACATCGCGAATGCACAGTGTGCCGCGGCATGATAGGGCCCATTGTTTTTTTGTATTACAACTGTTTTTATAGTTGATCAGTGGTGCATTTAGCTACGACAAATGAATGAATACATGAATGGTCTTTGTCATCGGTATGAATACAATTACTGCCTTTTATTGATCTAAATGATACAATACAAAAAAGGGGACGGGATACACTGAGACTATCGCAAGACTTCGGGTGAGATCCAACATGGCGGCGCACTGAATACTGTTTGTAAACACAGGACTATAGAAATACTTTCAATCAAGTTCCTTCTGCATAAACTGGATATAACATGTCAACAAGAACCGATCTGTCTACAGATGTCGTCCTTTCCCAATGCTCATTTCACTCTCACAAGCCGAGATTCATGCAGTCCCGTGAAATGTCATTACCACTGCCACCGCTAGGGACAGCATAGGACCACAAAGGTTTACGCTGAAGTAAAGATCTCACTTCCGAGGTTGACCCACCCACGGCAAAACTTGCAGTATTTAGTTGACTGTAAAAGTGCCATTATCTCGTAATCCTGCGGTTCAGTTGCAGTGAAATTAAATCGATGTGCATAAATAGTGACAATACAGCTGTCAAAACGTTTAAAAAGCAAAGTCACGTCATCTTGTTTTCCTTGTTAAAACCGTATGCCATGACTTCAAAGTTTAACAATTTAAACAGCAGTATTATCGTCATTTCTACAAACCGATTTGAGTTTTCCCTGAGTTTGGACAGCACAACTGTAATATATTTGCAAGTTGGCCATGAACTGGAACATTTACCACGGTAACACCGGGAATGTTTGGTTTGTGACACACACAAGAGGTACTGATATCGGTGAGAGCCTATTCAGACGTGGTCTCGTGGCTAAGGAGTTGATCTTTAGTTCGGGGAATCTATCATGTTAAAACATACTGCTATGGTACATTTCTCTGTCAAAACATGTATCATACAGTTTTGCAATTACTGCAAATTTCTGCATTATATCCAAGAGATTCAGACATTTGCCAAGAAAATGCTGAGCTTATTGCGCTCGACATACCGTACCTGTCCGAGAAGACATTCTCACTTTTGAACTTTATCAAGAACCGTGTGAGGACAAGACTAAGGGCTCATTTCCACCGCCTTGTTTAGCGTATAGCCGTGTTCAGCGCGTGGGCGTATACAATAGGTTTGTATAGGGACAGAATACGCTCAGAACACGCTTGCGGTGGAAATGGTCTAATCTGTTAACGCGCATCCTAAACGAATACGGACAGAATACTGGCACGCGCTGAACACACAGAGAGTGCGGTGGAAATGAGCCCTAAGTGACTCTCACTTGCGTGGCATCTTACGCATCAAAACCACTGCGTTTGAGCCAGACTTAGCATTTTTGCTGCAATCGAAATCTCAGTACCACCCATCCATCCACACCATGCCTGCGTGTGTGAAACTACTGATGTACTGATGAAGCCCATCCCCCTTCACACACACACAAACAGGCGAACAGTCTCGGCATTCAAGCGAAGAATCTCCGCGTTCAAGATCCAGATCCGTGTTTACAGACGCTGGACGGATCCGTGTACCAGATCAAAGCCAGTTTCATTTTTGCCTTATGTTCGACATTAATATGTTTCATTTAAATTTAAATAACTATTAAAGTAATATTGGATGTGGTTATACCATCCTTATATTCAACAGTCAGAAGCAACAGAACCATACATAAACTGCGCATATGAAAGTGTGAAGTAGCCTTTAATTTAAGGTCTTGCATTGGCGATGGTCTGCAGTTTTAAAAGAAAATGTACATGGGTCAGATGCAGTGACAGTTAACCTTTAATAAGCATAACATACTATACGGAACTCTTAGTTGGGCTGAACTGGCGATATACAGATGGCTAGCTTTCCCGATGCTCATTTAATTCTCACAAGTCGAGATTCCTGCAGTCGCGAGAAGTGTTTACCACTGCCGCCGCTAGGGACAGCATAGGACCACAAAGGTTTACGCTGAAGTAAAGATCTCACTTCCGAGGTTGACCCACCCACAACAAGACTTGCAGTATTTAGTTGACTGTAAAAGTGCTATTATCTCGTAATCCTCACGAGAACCTCATGAGATTCCTTCTGAGAACTGAGAATCGGGAAAGCTAACCATCTGTACAAAAAAAAAACCAGCCTGTAGTTCGTCAGAAAGAAGAAACAGTTATGTGTTACATAATTTGAGGAAAAAAACAAAGTCATGTTACGAGTAAAACTTTTTTTTTCAAATAACTAAATGTGATGTGTGCGGTTTATTTTTGCGTGTTGTCTGGAGATATTCATTGATTTTATCAATGCAGCCCTTAACATGTTTTACATTTTTAATAAAGTGCATGTCAGTGTGCACAGACGGCGCTGGGGCAATGCTTTTCCTCACAGAGCACATCGTGTACCTCAATGATAAAGTGCAGGCCTTTGCAAGAAAACTGGTGCATTGGAAAAAAAGAGTGGAAATTAGACGCACTGACATGTTTTCAGATATGGAGGAATTTATGGAGGAAAATGCATTGAGTGTTTTCCAGACGCTCCTGACCAGTTTGACTGGATACGATCACCATCAAAGTCATCTGGCGGCAGATCTGGATGTTTGTATGTTTTTTTAATAAAATACACAGACTTGATCAGAGATTGTGGTCACTTTTGTTTTCGCTCTATTGCTCTGTGTGTGTTAAAAGCAGCTAAACTGTCGAGGGCCGCTTTAAATGTCCTTATGCCATTTGGCTCAACGTATTTATGCGAAAAGACTTTCTCCGCGTTGACTTACATTAAGAGTAAATGCAGGTCTTCGCTTAACGTGGAAGATGAACTACGGGTGGCCATCTCCAAAATTAAATATATGTGGACCTGCTTTGCTTTGCTTTGCACACGGCTCTCATCCATCGCATTGAGTTTTTTTTCTGCATACATAACTTTATAACTGTTGCTTGTTCATAATATGTCCGTACATCCGTACACAGCATTTTACATAAGTAGTGGTGGGGTTCTGCCTATTTGCTTTCGCTCGTAAGTTTGGTAATAAAATACACTAGCTCAAAAATTGTGTTCAGTTTTGTTTTTGCTCTACTGCCTTAAAACAGTAGCCTAGGACAGCAAAAACGCGTAAAACACCCACATTATTAAAGTGGGGGAGGGAGAGAGAGACAGAGAGAGAGAGTGCGAAAGAGATCAAGAATGCTTGCGCGACAATGGTTGCGGGGGTCGGTCGCAGGTCGTCAGCAGAGCTAAAACTGGGGGTTGCGGTCTGAAACCTCTGAATTAGGCTATAATCACCTGTGCCACCACCACAATGTTATATCACACCTCGCCTTATTCACCTCACCAAAAGTCTTGGAGTAAACTAGATGTACCGCATAGCCGTACATGGTATGACCGCCGTAGTATATTGAAATGTGGGAACTGTTGGTATGATGATTGTGTGGTAGAGCAGTGTTGTAAGGTGAGAATTTTTGTGGAAATGATTTCCTGGAAGTGGGCATGGATGTGGGTTTTGAATGAATGACATTGTGTGTGTTTGTGTAGTGTGTAGGAGTGATTTGTCAAGGCAAAGAAATGGGCAAAATGAGATTTTGTACAATTACAGCGCCCCCTATGGACCCCCTATAGAAGGTCTTTGTGCTTGATCGTGCATGACGTATTTTGCACATTCTCGGTCCAAGATATTGCCAACTCAAAATCACAATTTTTGCATATACCTTTATCACTAGGTGGCGCTATGCTTCTAGTGAGTGTTTATGGGCTGGGTCGATACGCCTCTGTAACACCGACATACTAACGCAAAATCGTTGTCTTGGGCAAAATTGTTGACGAGTTATTTAACAAAAACTGTTTTTTGACACCTAGCTTCGCAAATAAACATCGCCCCCTATGACGAAATGTCACAAAATTTAGTACACATGAAAAGAAAGCTGTTTTGAGATGGCATGTCAACTTTGACCAAATTTGAGCAATTAAAAGCCAAGATACGTCCATTTGAAGAATTTTAAGCTACGTGTTAAATGTTCATTGACATGTAACTTCGGAACGGTTTATCTCAAGATAAATCCTTTGATAAATTTTTGTCAGCATTGTCTGTAGATGACATATACCAAATTTGGTGAGATTCACATGAACGGCCTATGACGAGTTCGTTCAGATTCGTTTTCGCAATATTAAAATTTAATGCAAATTGTTCTCGTTGTAAGTGGGCGTCGACCAGTGTTTTCAATGCGTGAGGGTCAATAGATTTTACGATAAAAAAAAATTGTTGTAAACGTAAGCATTCTCTAGATAATAGGCAAAATGACATTTTCTACAATTACAGCGCCCCCTATGGACCAAATTTTATGGCATGTTCTGTGGTGTTAGAGGTCTTTGTGGTGATCGTGCATGACGTATTTTGCGCAGTTCCCACTTTCTCGGTCCAAGATATTGGCAACTCAAAATCCCAATTTTTGCATTTACCCATATCACTAGGTGGCACTATGCTTCGAGTGAGAGTTCATGGGCTGGGTCGATACGTCTCTGTAACACCAACATACTAACACAAAATTGTTGTCTTGGGCAAAATTGTTGACGAGTTATTTAACAAAAACTGTTTTTTGACACCTAGCTTTGCCAATAAACATCGCCCCCTATGTCGAAATGTCACAAAATTTAGTACACATGAAAAGAAAGCTGTTTAGAGATGGCATGTCAACTTTGACAAAATTTGAGCAATTAAAAGCCAAGATTCGGCCATTTAAAGAATTTTAAGCTAGGTGTTAAATGCTCATTGACGTGTAACTTCGGAACGGTTAATCTCAAGATAAATCCTTTGATAACTTTTTGTCAGCATTGTCTGTAGATGACATATACCAAATTTGGTGAGATTCACATGAACGGCCTATGACGAGTTCGTTGAGATTCGTTTTCGCAAATTTCACGGAAATTGTTCTCGTTGGAAGTGGGCGTCGACCAGTGTTTTCAATGCGTGAGGGTCAATAGATTTCACGATAAAAAAAAAATTGTTGTAAACGTAAGCATTCTCTAGATAATAGGCAAAATGACATTTTCTACAATTACAGCGCCCCCTATGGACTAAATTTTATGGCATGTTCTGTGGTGTTAGAGGTCTTTGGCGCTATGGTTCAAGTGAGCGTTCATGGGCTGGGTCGATACGTCTCTGTAACACCGACATATCACAAAAATTTCATGTTGTTGGGTGAAACGTTCACTGAGTTATTCAGCAAAATAGCGGCGGTCATAATAAGTGTCATGGCTTTGTGGTTGTGTGTGTGTGTGTGTGTGTCTGCGAACATGCATGTGTGTGCGAAACTAGCCTACTGCTTGTCTGATGTCCTCATCAACTGACGGCTTCACAACACAGTCACCCACCCCCACCCAGTTTACAGCTAAGTTCACTGCGTATAAATAAGCTACGAGTACCGTTTATAAGTGATAAAACATACTGCAGGTTAAGTCATGACCTGGTGTGGAGTACAGTACGTTATTAAGAGTAATTTGGAAATGTCCTTTTGAACTAGTTTCTTTAACTTTAACCATATTTATTGAGCAATTTGTTAATAACCAGACCAGTGCCTTCGTCACTGCTTTGATTGGTTTTGTAAGTGGCTAACGTTAAATCGGTTTGTAATATTTTCCGAACTCCGGGCTGTTGTGTCACGGGGTGACGAGCGAGAGGTCTCTCTGCCTCCCTCTCTCTCATCTTTGGTGATGGCACCCGCACTCATAGCCACCCTGCATGTCTCGGGGCTTTAGTTGACTTGTGTGTATTGTGCTACTGAAAGTATTTCCTTTTGCTGTGCTGTGGACGCCAACTAGCCACCTGCCAGCTGCTCCAGCGCCCGAGAAGGAAATGAATGGACGAGAATTGTTTCCGTTGTGTGTGCGCAACCAAATAAACTTGTTGCTTGATGGTCTGTGGTAAAACCAACTGTGAAAATGTGGCAAAGCTGATGCATTAAGTAGATGAAATTATTGTAAATCCATAATGTTTAACAGCGTTTTGATATCATCTGTCAATACTATTAATAAACTCTGCAGTCATGGGTTTCTTTGCACACCTGGTAACATTTAGCCTATGTTCCTTATTACAATCACCAACATTTCAGCCAAGTAACAGTGGCCGGATTACTGACCTGTTATACCAATAGAATAAGCAATTCTCCTAAATGCAGTCATTTAATATTCACCTAAACTACAGAGTACAGCAATATAAATCCACGCGAATGTGCTTGAGAGGCCACGCACATTTTAGATTGACATAACATAACTCCATTCGGTCTCGACACTGCACATGTATTTACTAACTCCCTCCTGCACGACCAGTCAGTGCATTCAGTGAACAACCCAGCAAATTCACAAGAAGTATAAAAAACTATGTGTAAAAAAGTAATGGTTTAACACACCAATTAAATGAATCTGAATTGTTTTACTCAAGCGAACTAAATTCTACATTCTCTGTATGTCTTGTATTTGGCTGTTGACATTTAAATTGCCCATTGTCAAATTATTTGAAACAAACAAATGACTAGGCATGACTAGGCTGTGTCATTTGAGGATACTTTTTATGGAGTTTCCCAGTGCTGAAATGTGCAGCTGCCGACATCAACACTTCTCAGTGTCTCCTTAACTTGCCTTGTGCCTCGTAACGGTGTTCTCCGCGGTGACTTGGCAGTAAACTGTTCTAAACGTGTGTGTCAAGCCAATAGGTCAAAATCACTTGATTTTCTGTCAAATTCATATATATTTCTTATTTCCGACCATTTGGGCTGAAGTTAGTAGTACTGTTGGTTTAAAACAAGACTTTTCTTCCTTTAGCAACCTTTGCCATCGTTAAACAAAAGTAATGCAATATAGATGACCTAGCTCATATTTGACTGATAAAAATTGTGTCATTCTCCTTCACTGTTGCTTGAATATGGTCTCTGGTAAAACAAAGTAACATGTGAAAACATGACCATATGGCAAAGATGATGCATGTAGAGGAAATTATATTCTTATAAATCCATAACTTTTAACAGCGTTTTGACTAACGTTGTTCTCCGCAGCATTGTGTTTTAAAGGCAGAGCTCCCAATGTGTTTCTGAGTTAAGATAGCTTTCTTTAATTTTAATTTTGATCAACTTCTTGAAATAAGTTATCAACTTAATAAAATAATGGACATGTAACAAATTATGTTTTTCCATCTGTAAAAGCTCATGTTTTAAGTAATTCTAACCTCTTGAATTATTTTTAGAGTGGTGTCAACCAGTGGTTCAAATACAATAGGCCACTATACCATTTGTTGTGTAATAAAGGCAGCGCTCCCAAGTGCCACCTGGTGGTTGTTTGGGTACATTGCAGGTCCTGACCATTTCTGATAAAATAGGCTGTGTAAATCTCACGAGAATCTCGCGAGATTCCCTCATGAAACTGAGAAACGGGAAAGGACACCATCTGTACGTTTCAGTCAGTATATATCCAAAGCTATAGATGCTTAAATGTACTACTGCACTTTATGCATAAAAGCCTTTGATTAAAAAACTTAATATTATTATTTAAAATGACAAATTCTTCAACTCACATAATTTCGTGATGATAGCCTGAGAAAATCACCTTAATATGAAGTTCAAAATGGGATTAAATCTTAGCTCAGTAACCAATTAACCCTTCCCTTTCATTCTTTGAGATCAATTAATAAGATGACTCTGCATACAAGGTGAACACACATAGATGAGCAGATTTACACAAAAAGAGAGAATGAAAAGATTAACACAATATGCAAATTAGTGTACTGACAGTGGATAAGTGTATTTGTGCTTTGTTGTTCCAAATGTACCCACCCATAGAACGACAACGGGATATAGTGGAAAGTTCTTGGTTTCCTCACACCATTGTGTTATCTCCTTGATTTCTTCAAAATTAGGCCTACTCACCTGTTGGTAGATTGCATACGTAGTTGGGTCACACAAACTAATATGAACAGAAAAACACTTAAAAATGAATGATTCTTGGCATTTAATTTTTCAAGTGCAATGCCTGCAACTACACTGAATAATTTTGCTAATGTAGCTGAGGTAACAATAAATTAGGACTGGGCAAAAATATTGGTAATGCAGTATAAATAGGCTTTTACTGTAACATTTCATACATACAAAACGGAAAAAATACTCACAGAAAGTTTGATAAAATTCTTGTTGGCTGAGAGACTCATGCTTCCTTCTGCGTTCAGTACTACATCCACCACCTTAAACACATCAGTATGATGAGTTAATGCTGATTCTTGTCTATCAGCTTAGCCAGCTCTACTTACTTTCAGGTTGCCATGTTATTTATACATCATGCAGTGTGTATGTACATAAACTGGCCCAAGTCTTTTTCTTGCAAGTGGACGCAGTCTACCATTCCAGCCATTTGATCAAATTTATTGTGAGCTTGTGTCTTTCTTTGGTCCTTCCATTAAAAAAAAAACACTCCATGTTTTGGGAAATGGATTCATTTTCCTACTAGCTTACTAGCATAAATCATTAAATCAAATTAGAGCAGTAGCATGCTAACTGGTTGAATTGGTTGTTGATTTCCTGTGGGTCAGTTGTCACGCCTGACTGTGTTTTAATTTGTAGAATCTGACAGGCAGATTTTCTTTGCCACAGCTGATTGGCAACCAACTTACGAGATTTGTTCCGTTCATCATAATGAGTACACCTACATTAAAATAAAAGATCCTCCACTAGAATGCTGGACAAATTCTGCTTGCGTTCACTTCTCTCAGGAGAGGGAGAAGAGACATAACTTTGGTCAAGTTTGGTCAAGATTTGATGTGTTAATTCAGTTAACCTTTTTTCATTAGTCTTCTTGTGATAACAGATGTAAGAGATTTTTTGTTTTCTTATATAAACGTTGAGGGTTTTTTCACAGGATTAAAAAAAGGTGTCTTCTGTTTTATTAATGCTAACATCAATTTCATTAGAAAGAAAAGTGACAAAGTCATCATTGGAAAAAGCAATCTGGTGTTAAGACAACATGGGGGGCAGGACCCAAAGCAACCTTCTCAGTTCAGGACCAAAGTAACAGCACCATAGTCAGATGTGACAACATGGTTATAGATACAAGTGTGCACATCAGAGAGTTGATTGTCTACTAGGAAATAATCTATGCTTGTGTACATGTAGGTGTGGTGCATAATAGGGAAAAGGAATATGCATTCCCAGTTAAATGGAAGAAGAGCCACACATCAGTCACAGCAAACTCTTTAAGAAAGAATTTGATGACTTTGGCAAATTTTGATTGAGGCTTTATGTTCATGGAAGGCCGACCTAGCGAGGGGTTGGGCCAGCAATTAATGTCACCTCCCAAAATTAGGAAGTGAGAAGAAAAAATATTTTTAAAAGTCATCATTGTCCCAGTTAGGGGCATAAATATTAGCCAGGATGACTGACGTGTTACGAAAGTGAAAGTAAACAAACTCATCATAGAGTGTTTATCTAAGTCCCACCAAATTTGGTGGCAACAAAAAGTTATCAAAATATATATCTTAAGATGAGCCGTTTTAAAGTTACACCACAATCAAAATTGAACACATAGCTTAAAATGACAATATTTTGGCTTCTAATCACCTGCACTTTACATATTAAATCTACACAGTTTTCTTAGCATGCACGACACATTTTGTCATAGGGTGCAGGTGTTCCCCCTCAAAGATAGAATAGATTCATATTCAGATTCATAGAGGCATGTCAACCTTACCCATGAATACTTGTTTGTAGCATAGCACCAGCTAGTGAAATGGGTAAATGTAAATATGTAATTTTGAATTGCCAATATCTTGGAGATCATACATCACTACTTAGGTCTTGTGTCATTTAGGTCTTGAAATGTAATACCCAACATTAGTAATATTTTTTATTCACCATGCCTGCTGCTGTGAGACCATTCTTCATCAAGATTGACAAATTCTGTGTTTCAGTGCATTGTCCTGTGATGATGTAGGCAGACTGGGAGAGAGACTCTGAAAGGATAGAGAGAGAGATAAACAGATACTTTACTGATCTGAAAAGGAAATTTAGACATTCTGTAGCTTATAAGACACAATCACTTAAAGGTGTACTTTCATCGTGTTTTCATTAATTTTGCGGTGTTCTCTAGTATTAATAATTGCCCTGTGCGCTGGTTTTGATGAAAAAAATGTTCTAGTGCTTCTGTTTCAGGCTGTTTTAGTTTGGTGGAGGGGGTGGGGCCGGGAGAACGACACGATTTCACCAGAGGCGTGACACGCTCCCTGCAGCTTCCTTTGCCACACAGTCAACTTGATAGCAGAGTAAGGTAAAGGGGAAAAGTCAACTTGACAGCGCTAAAACTGCACACAGAATGTCTTCGGAGATACAGCCTTATGTGTTTGATCCTGAATCCAAAGAGGAAGGAGAGATGGCACAAGCACAGTCGCTTCCTGACCGTTTGTCAATGAACGTTTCAGAATGGTAATATTTGCATGGCAAAACAGTGCAAGTGCCCGGCTAAATGCAGTTCAGTCATTCAACTAGCCTGCTAATCTTATGCGAGTCAGTCAAAGGCTAACATCATTTAAAGCCCATTCGGTCAGTTTCTCTTATATGCATTTGCACGTCTACGTCCCTACGCCCTTTTCGCATTGGGGCGTTTTTCCGCCTATTGTCTTCTTTTGACTGATATAGAAAATGAGGGTAGAAAAACATTTTGATATGCAGCATGCATATGCAACTCGGGGTGACCCATCATATTTCAAAAGAGCAAGTACTAAACGGTTTCTCGTGGAAGTACACCTTTAACTACTATAGATAGACAAAAATATACAAAAAATATACAGTTCAGTCAAAATTTACATACAGTTGAGGCCAAATTACCCCCCCCCCAGGAATTATGGAAAATGTTCCCAAAATTCTTCCCAATGTTTGCAGCACCAAACATTCACCAGTACTTAGTAGGTTTTAGTTCAATTTTGGAATATAAAATACATTTTTAGTCTTGCTTTATATGAAATGTAGTAAACAATAGGCTGGTCAAAAATATTAAGCTTCCTAACAACACCTGAGCATTCAATCAGCATAAAAGGACTCCAAGGAACAGGGCACTTGAATACATTATTGAGAGGGACTACATTTTACTCACCTCGCCAAAGACAAATGAAAATCAGTCTTAAGCTAAAAAAGAAGATAGCGGAGGCTTATGATAAGGAGGAAGGCTGTACTGCCATTTTCAAGCATTTCCAGAAGTGCTGAATTCGCATCATTGCCAAGTATAAGGAGACAAATTCTGACAAAACAAACCTGGGCATGGTCGTAAGAGCAAGATTTCAAGAACTCCAGAGAGGAAAATAGTCAGACATATCAACAAGAAGCCCTAGACATCTGCCAAGATGATAATTGTTGACCTGACCTCTTCAGAAGTTGATGCTTTAAGGAACACAGTTGTGAGGGCTCTTCATTGTGGTGGGCTTCAGAGCCACAGTCCCAGAAAAAAAACCTTTATTCAAAGAGCGGAACATCACAGCCAGACTGAGGTTTTCCCGTGAACATTTGAATGGTAAAGATACGTTTTGGAAGTCTGTGCTTTGGTCTGATGAAACTTAACTGGAACTGTTTGGGCACTGGATGTTGTTTATGTGGTGGGAGCATCATACTGTGGGGCTGTTTTGTAGCTTGACTTTATGTGAACCCCTGAGTGTGAACTGATGTTGGTTTGAAAGCACCTGCCTAAATCTTTGGACAGTACTGTATATTTTTAGCCATCCACATGTTTAATGTTAAAACACCCATAAGGACTTAAGGCATTAGATGGGCATAAGTGTTAGGCAGGTGCACACAAAGTGTACACTCACAGGGGTACACACAATGTCAGGGATTTTGCAGGATTATAGTCAGGTGTATAATCAACCAATTAAACCAAATTGGTTGTATATGTCAGGAAGCATACATCCACAGAAGATCTGTGGTAGTTCAAGATGTTTGGCGCAAGCTACCAGTCAAGTTCCTTCAAAAACTCTATGCAATAGACCTAGAAGAATTGATGCTCTTTTAAAGGCAAAGGGTGGTCACACCAAATATTGATTTGATTTAGGTTTCTCTTTTGTTCAGTCACTGCATTTTGTTAATTGATGAACATACATGATTAACACTTCCATTTTTGAAGGCATTCCTAGTTTACAGCATTTTTTCACACCTGCCTAAAACTTTTGCACATTACTGTATAATACAATATACAATACAATAAATACAATAGACAAATTGAAGTATGTGGGCATGTATTACACACTAGAGACAACAATTTACATATAGGCACCTAATGTAGGCAAAAATCTGCATACAGGCACATAATGTACCAGATGGACAAATTACCAGTATGGCAATAAACATTAAATAACGGCATACTCTACAGGACAAGTACACGGGTGGTAATGAGGAGGGAACACACAAAAAGAGCATGTGCCTTAATTAAGTTTAGCAAGACTCTTATTGTGTCATGTGCAAAAGAACGATGGGAGAGAGGAGTATACGTAAGGGCATGACAGTAAACATATACTGCAGGGGTGAGTGCAACAGTATGTGCATGTATGCATGTATGAGCAGTCTGGAAAGTGGATAATGGCCGAGGTGGGAATGGCGTGAGAAGCTGAGAAGCTGAGAAGCTGTTCCTGTGTCTGGTAGTTTAGGTGCGCAGGGATAGGAGGTCAGAGAATGTGTGCAGGATGAGTGGGGTCTTTTCTCTACTCGCTTCCTGGTCCTTCCAATTCCTGGAGGAAGGGCGGAGGGGGCACCAATAATTTTCTCTACTAGATATTATGAGGGGGTGTGGGATGCTTCATGAAGTCCACAACCATCTTCACAGTCTTTGAGGTGTTCAGCTCTAGATTGTGTTGGCTGCACCAGAGTGCTAGCTTGTAAACCTCCTGCCGATATGCAGACTCGTCACCATCCTGGATAAGCCCAATGACAGCAGTGTCATCTGCAAATTTTAGGAGCTTGACTGCTGGGTCGTTAGAAGTACAGTCATTTGTATAGAGGGAGAAGACCAGTGGGGAGAGGACACAGCCTTGGGGAGCACCAGTGCTGATTGTCCGTGTTCCAGATGTGACACCTCTCAGCCGCACATGCTGGTTTCTGTTACTGTTTCTGTTTCTGTTAGATCCACTGACAGATGGCAGGAAATAGAGTTAGCTGAGAGGATATCTGGTATTATTGTGTTGAACGCTGAGTTGAAGTCCACAAACAGGATCCTAGTGTAGGCTTCTGGTTGGAAATAAGTGCAGCCCCATATTCACTGCATCATCCACTGACCAATCTGCCCTGTACACAAACTTCACGGGGTTAAGCTGGGGCCCTGTGACTTTTTTCAGGTGGGTCAACACCAGGCATTCAAAGGACTTCAAGGGAACTCAAGTCAAGGCCACAGGTCTGTAGTCGTTCAGTCCAGTCATGTTGGGTTTCTAGGGGGACCGGAATGATGGTGGAGCTTTTGAAGCATGAGCAGACTTTGCATGTCTCCAGCAGTGGCGTGCGGTGAGGTCTGTGGCAGGGCCACAGTTCCATCCATACACTCGTAAATATTAATATATTTTCATAATAATACTCCTACTTAATAATTACACATTATAATTATTCTCATTCTGAGCTACAGAGCCATTTTAACAGAACTGCAAATTTAAAACAATATGTATGCCAGTATGCCTATCCTACAGAAATCAGTTAATATTCATGAATTCAGCTGCATCTTTAAAAGGGGAATGTGAACAAAATGCAAGAATATTTGAAAAACATGCAATTTAATGTGACATTTTAGCTTATATACACATCATTATTAATTAATTTATCATATACATGTCACAGGCTTTGTGCAATACAAGCACACAGATAAACAAGTTCAAAAAGTGCAGGAATCATTTAATAATGTGTGAACTTTACATGTTTAAGTTTAAAAAATATAACTCGTATTATCAATCTGAATTACAACTGAATTGAAATATAAATTCATACCTCTACACACTCTCAATTTAACAAATGAATATAAATCCTGGCTTTGTGTAGATTTGTAAAAAGAATAAATAGGCTGTAAGTGCAAAACTGTCACAAACTTGTAAAATAAAAACAACACAATGCTCCCTCTTTATATGTTTGACAATGAACTAGATGTACCGCATAGCGGTACATGGTATGACCGCTGCAGTGTATTGGAATGTGGGAACTGTTGGTATGATGATTGTGTGGTAGAGCGGTGTTGTGAGATAAGAAATTGTGTGAAAATGATTTCCTGGAAGTGGGCATGGATGTGGGTTTTGAATGAATGACATTGTGTGTGTTTGTGTAGTGTGTAGGAGTGATCTGTGAAAGAAATAGGCAAAATGAGATTTTGTACAATTACAGCACCCCATATGGGCCCAATTTTATGGCATGTACTGTGCTTTTAGAGGTCTTTGTGCTGATCATGCATGATATTTTTTGTGCAGTTCCCACTTTCCTGGTCCAAGATATTAGCAATTCAAAATCCCGATTTTTGCATTTACCCTTATCACTAGGTGGTGCTATGCTTCAAGTGAGTGTTTATGGTCTGGGCCTCTGTAACACCGACATACTAACACAAAATAGTTGTCAAAATAGTTGTCTAGATTCGACAATAAACATCGCCCCCTATGACGAAATGTCACAAAATTTAGTACACATGAAAAGAAAGCTGTTTAAAGTTGGCATGTCAACTTTGACCAAATTTGAGCAATTAGAAGCCAAGATATGGACTTTTGAAGAATTTTAAGCTATGTGGTAAGTGTTCATTGACATGTAACTTCGATTCAGTTTATCTCAGGATAATTCCTGTGATAACTTTTTGTCAGCATTGTCTGTAGATGACATATACCAAATTTGGTGAGATTCACATGAACGGCCTATGACGAGTTTGTTTGGATTCATTTTCTGTCACGGTTTTACTCTGTTGGGTGGTGGTTTTGTGTTTCTGTGTCGTATTTTCTGCTACCGCCTCATTGTCTAATTATCAGTTCAATCACAATCACTTTACTTCTCCGGTTGTTCCACCACTCTGATTACCCTCACCTGCTCCGCCACGCCCATCTCCAGCTGCCACTCGTTTCCTGGTTTCTCTCCCTCGCTATTTAATCTCTCACTTTTCACTTCTCCTCTGTCAGACCGTCAGCGAACTTCAGATCCGTCTAAGCAAGCATATTGACTCTGGCTCTTCTCCCTGCCTCCTGCTATTTGTCTTAGTGTTTACCTGTACGTTTTCGTTTCCTTTGTCGGCTCCCTGCTCGTTCGTCTCCTGTGTTCCTGCCTGCTCGTTTGTCTCTCCCTCTGTCTTCAGTTCCCGTGTCTGGCTTCTGCCTACCCTTGATCTGCTCCCTGGTTACGAACACGGACCGAACCGACTCTGCTCAACGCTTCTGCCCCGGCTACGACCCCTGCCTGTCCACGACTCTGCTCAACTCCACTGCCCTGGCTACGACCCCTGTCTGCCCACGACTCTGCTCTGCTCCACTGCCCCGGCTACGACTCCTGCCTGTCCCCGACTCCGCTCTTCTCTCCAGCCCCGGCTACGACCTGCCGCCTGCCTACGACTTCGCCCTGCTCTCCAGCCCCGGTTCACTGATCCGCCGCCAGCTGACTATCCTGAGTGCTCCGCTCAACTCCACGAGCTGCAGCCCACCAGATCGTGGGTTTTGGACTATATCCCTTTTCCCCCCGTCCCTTAATAAAAACTCTGTATTTAATGTGACGCTCTTGGGTCTGTCCGTTCTGTTCTGGTTTGTGACAGGACGGTCTGACCAGAACATGGACCCAGCGCACGTGCCCAGTGGTTCGGACCCGGAGTCGACGGAAGCCCCCTCCGCTCTACGACGCCTGGAAATGGCGGAGGGAGAGGTGCGTCGAGTGTCAAGCGACGTTGCGTCCCTTCTGGCTGTCGCCCAGCAGCAGCAACTCCAGCTCCAGCAACAACAACAACAGCTCGCTGAGCTAATGCAACTGCTAACCCAACGGGCACCGCCAACTAACCCACCTGCTGACGTGGTCTCCGCCTTCCCACCTGCTGGTCCTGCTCCTCTCCTTCCTGTTCAGCCTGCGGAGTCTGCCGCGGCGGGCTTCTCCGAGCCTCGGGTTGGCTCTCCCGAGAGGTTTGATGGTGATCCTACCCAGGTCCGGGCTTATCTTACAAACTGCCGTCTGGTTTTCAGCCTGCAACCCAGGAATTTTGCCACCGAGGCAGCCAAAGTAGCCTACGCTATTAACCACCTGTCGGGGCGAGCTCGGCTCTGGGGCACGGCTGAGTTTGAACGTCAGTCCGCAGCCTGTTCCTCCTTCAGCCAGTTTGCTGATGAAATGGTGAAGGTCTTCGATACCGGTTCATCCTCTGCTGAAGCCTCCAGAGCGTTGATGGGAATCCGTCAGGGGAGACGTACGGTGGCGGACTATTCCATCGATTTCCGAACTCTAGCCAGCCGTAGCCGCTGGAACATGGAGGCTCTAGTGGACGCCTACCTCCACAGCCTCGCCGACTATCTAAAGGATGAGCTGGTCTCCCACGCCCCCCCGTCCACTCTCGACGAAGCCATTGCCTTAACGGCTCGTATCGACCGTCGTATCCAGGCTCGTCGCCGGGAGAAGGGTCGCCTGAATCAGCCGTCCACCAGCTCAACCGGAGGGGGCGGCGTAGCACCACCTCCTCTGTATACTGGAGATAGACAAAACTCCCCGGAACCCATGGAGGTTGGACGGACATCCCTGTCAGCAGCAGAGCGGCAGCGCCGCCTCACGGCTAATCTCTGCCTGTACTGCGGTGGAGAGGGCCATCGAGTCTCCACATGTCCGTTAAAAGGGCGAGCTCACCGGACGTAGGAGGAGTCCGGCTGAGCTCGACAGTAACCCAGTCCTCCAGAGACGGCAAACCCCTGCTCCAAGCCACCCTTCACCTCTGCAGTCATGCACACACTCTGACCGCTCTTATTGACTCTGGTGCCGAGGCGAACATAATGGATACCTCACTTGCTCGACAGATGGGGCTAAAGCTCCATCCTCTGCCTACCCCTGTTCCTGCCCGAGCTCTGGACGGCCACCTGCTGGGAACTGTCATGCACATCACGGAGCCGGTGAGAATGAGCCTGTCCGGGAACCACCAGGAGACGATAAGGTTCCACCTCCTCTGTTCTCACGGCCAGCCCCTCATCCTGTGCTACCCCTGGTTGCGCCAGCACAACCCCCGTATTGACTGGCGGACCGGTGCGGTTTTGGAATGGGGGGCTGACTGCCACCAGACTTGCCTGCTGTCAGCCTCTCCTCCCATCCGTTCTGAATCAACCACATCAGTGCCAGACCTGTCCGGTGTTCCCGAATGTTACCATTCACTGCAGGCAGTGTTCAGCAAGTCCAAGGCCACATCCCTGCCTCCACATCGCCCTTACGACTGCGCCATTGACCTCATCTCCGGTTCCACTCCTCCCCGGGGTCGTCTCTACTCTCTCTCGGCTCCTGAGAGACGAGCCATGGAGAAATACATCTCCGACGCCCTGGCCGCTGGGATCATCCGTCCCTCCTCCTCTCCTGCTGGGGCGGGATTCTTCTTTGTGGGAAAGAAGGACGGGTCGCTGCGCCCGTGTATTGATTACAGGGGTCTGAATGATATCACGGTCAAGAATCGCTACCCTCTGCCGCTGCTCTCCTCCGCCTTTGAGCTACTCCAGGGAGCAACGGTCTTCACCAAACTCGACCTACGGAACGCCTACCATCTCGTACGGATCAGGGAGGGCGATGAATGGAAGACCGCGTTCAACACATCTAGTGGCCACTATGAATACCTGGTCATGCCGTTTGGACTTACCAACGCGCCGGCTGTCTTCCAGGGGCTGGTAAACGACGTGCTGCGTGACATGTTAAATCGATTTGTTTTTGTTTACCTGGACGACATTTTAATATTCTCTAAGACTCTGACCGAGCACACGCAGCACGTTCAACTGGTTCTTCGTCGCCTCCTGGAGAACTCCCTCTTCGTCAAAGCGGAGAAGTGCGAGTTTCATGCCAAGACCGTGTCGTTCCTAGGGTATGTTGTGGCAGAGGGCAGCATTAAGATGGACCCGGCAAAGGTGTCAGCGGTCGCCTCCTGGCCCGTTCCTGTAGACCGCAAAAAGCTGCAGCAGTTCCTCGGATTCGCCAACTTCTACAGGCGGTTCATTAGGAACTACAGCTCCGTTGCGGCCCCCCTTACGGCCCTGACCAGCGTGAAGAAGACATTCCAGTGGACGCCGGCTGCTGACAATGCCTTCACCGCCCTCAAAGCTCGCTTCACGTCAGCGCCCATCCTCCGGATGCCTGACCCTGACCGTCAGCTCGTGGTGGAGTTCGACGCCTCTGATGTGGGAGTCGGAGCAGTCCTCTCCCAGAGGTCGGTCGAGGACAACAAGCTCCACCCCTGCGCCTTTTTCTCGCGCCGCCTCTCTTCTGCAGAATGTAACTATGACATCGGGGACCGGGAGCTGTTGGCTGTGAAGCTCGCTTTGGAGGAATGGCGTCACTGGCTGGAGGGGGCGTCTGTTCCCTTTTTGGTATGGACCGATCACAAGAATCTGGAATATATCCGATCTGCTAAGCGCCTCAACCCCAGACAGTTCCGCTGGTCTCTTTTCTTCGCCCGTTTCAACTTCACCCTCTCCTACCGTCCAGGTTCCCGTAACATCAAACCAGACGCCCTCTCCCGCCAGTTCCAGAAAGAGGACGACAACGCCCAGGTTACAGCCTCCATTCTCCCCGGTTCCCATGTTGTGGCGGCTTTGACTTGGGACGTTGAGAGCCGTGTGCAGAGGGCCCTTCAACAGCAGCCCGGTCCCAGCGCCTGCCCTGATGGACGGTTATTCGTTCCGCAACACCTCCGCTCACAGGTCCTCCAATGGGGACACGACTCTCCCCTGGCTTGCCATCCGGGGGTAGCCCGCACCAGTCACCTCATCACCCAGCGCTTCTGGTGGCCGACCTTGGAAGTGGATATCCGGGAGTACGTCCAGGCTTGCCTCGTTTGTAGCCAGAACAAGTCCTCTAACCAGCCACCCGCTGGCCTTCTCCAGCCCCTTCCTGTGCCATCGCGTCCGTGGTCCCACATAGCCATGGACTTCGTCACGGGGCTGCCTGCTTCTGACGGGATGACGGTCATCCTTACGGTTGTCGATTGCTTCAGTAAGATGGCCCACTTCATCCCGCTCCCCAAGCTCCCGACAGCCAAAGAGACAGCGCAGGCAGTCCTTCACCATGTCTTCAGGATACATGGTATCCCGAAGGATATTGTCACCGACCGTGGACCCCAATTCACCTCCATCTTCTGGAAGGAGTTTTGTCATCTGCTGGGGGCCTCGGTCAGTCTAACCTCTGGGTTCCATCCCCAGTCTAACGGCCAGGCCGAGCGCATCAATCAGGAGCTGGAGAAGGCGCTCCGCTGCATGACCTCCCGGAATCCTCTCTCCTGGGCTTGGCAGTTGGTGTGGGTGGAATACGCCCACAACTCCCTCACCTGCTCGGCCACCAGAATGTCGCCTTTTCAGTGCGTCTACGGCTACCAACCACCGCTGTTCCCCAGCCAGGAGGGAGAGGTCGTCTGCCCGTCGGCTCTCGCACACGCCCGCCGCTGTCGGCGCACCTGGGCGCGAGCTCGTGCCGCCTTGCTTCGGGCCGTCACCGCCTACTCCATCGGAGCCAACCGCCGGAGGACCCCCGCTCCTGTCTACCGTGCGGGCCAGAAAGTTTGGCTATCTGCCAAGGACCTTCCCGTTCGTGTTGAATCACGTAAACTGGCTGCCCGGTTCCTGGGTCCCTTTACTGTGGAGCGGGTGATTAGCCCGACGGCAGTTCGGCTCCGACTGCCAAGCACTATGAGGGTTCACCCCACGTTCCACGTCTCCCGGGTCAAGCCGGTCCGTCGAAGTCCTTTGGCACCTGCTGCTCCTCCTCCTCCTGCTCCTCGTCTCCTGGATGGGGATCCCATCAACACGGTGCGTCGTCTGCTCCGGTCCCGACGGAGGGGGCGTGGCATCCAGTACCTGGTGGACTGGGAGGGTTACGGTCCGGAGGAGAGGTCCTGGGTACCGGCTGGCAGGATTCTGGATCCTGCTCTCATCACGGATTTTCACCGCCAGCATCCTGATCAACCGGCTCTCCGCCGGGGTCGCCCGAGAGCAGCTCCCCGGCCGGCTCGTGTCCCTCCTGGCCCTGTATCTGCTCCATCAGACGTTGGGTCCCAGCCGCCCTCCGAGGATGACGCCCAGGAGTCGGATCGGTCGGAGGAGTTCTGATGCCCTCCTCCGTCTCCCCTCCTCCCACCCGGTTGGTGTTTTCCTTTTGTTTTCTTTCTTTCTGTTTTGGGGACTTCAGGGGCCGTCCCTTGGGGAGGGGGTTCTGTCACGGTTTTACTCTGTTGGGTGGTGGTTTTGTGTTTCTGTGTCGTATTTTCTGCTACCGCCTCATTGTCTAATTATCAGTTCAATCACAATCACTTTACTTCTCCGGTTGTTCCACCACTCTGATTACCCTCACCTGCTCCGCCACGCCCATCTCCAGCTGCCACTCGTTTCCTGGTTTCTCTCCCTCGCTATTTAATCTCTCACTTTTCACTTCTCCTCTGTCAGACCGTCAGCGAACTTCAGATCCGTCTAAGCAAGCATATTGACTCTGGCTCTTCTCCCTGCCTCCTGCTATTTGTCTTAGTGTTTACCTGTACGTTTTCGTTTCCTTTGTCGGCTCCCTGCTCGTTCGTCTCCTGTGTTCCTGCCTGCTCGTTTGTCTCTCCCTCTGTCTTCAGTTCCCGTGTCTGGCTTCTGCCTACCCTTGATCTGCTCCCTGGTTACGAACACGGACCGAACCGACTCTGCTCAACGCTTCTGCCCCGGCTACGACCCCTGCCTGTCCACGACTCTGCTCTGCTCCACTGCCCCGGCTACGACTCCTACCTGTCCCCGACTCCGCTCTTCTCTCCAGCCCCGGCTACGACCTGCCGCCTGCCTACGACTTCGCCCTGCTCTCCAGCCCCGGTTCACTGATCCGCCGCCAGCTGACTATCCTGAGTGCTCCGCTCAACTCCACGAGCTGCAGCCCACCAGATCGTGGGTTTTGGACTATATCCCTTTTCCCCCCGTCCCTTAATAAAAACTCTGTATTTAACGTGACGCTCTTGGGTCTGTCCGTTCTGTTCTGGTTTGTGACATTTTCGCAGTGTTGAAATTTTGCCAAAATTGTTTTCGTTGGAAGTGGGTGTCGACCAGTGTTTTCAATGGGTGAGGGTCAATAGATTTCACGATAAAAACAAATTGGTTGTAAACGTTAGCATTCTCTAGATAATAAGCAAAATGACATTTTGTACAATTACAGCCCTGGGTGGGCTGGGTCAATACGCCTCTGTAACACCGACATATCACAAAAATCTTATGTTCTTTGGTGAAATGTTCATTGAGTTATTCAGCAAAAACTTTTGGGCGTATGGTGTGCAGGACGTTATTGATCATCCAGAATGGGGAGTCAGATTCAAGTGATATCTGTGAAGTGGAGAAGGAACATAAAGCACCCAATAACCACCTTTCTTCCGACGTTCACACCATCCCAACAGAAGCCGTGTATCCACACACCAAGACCATGCCCCTGTGACAGGTACTGCTGGCTGAAAAAGGATTTTATCTGTCGCAGTACTAATTTTTCTGGTCAGGATATCACTAGTGATGCCACTGTCCTCCACACACCACTGAAGTGTTTTCAGAAGTTTGTGACAAAGGCTCCAGGCTCTGTCAGATAACACCAATCAGTTTTCTGAAGAATGGGGCATCCATAAACACCAAACCAAAGGAAACGGAGCTGATTACATTACATTACATTACACTTAGCAGACGCTTTTATCCAAAGCGACTTACAAAAGGAGGACATAATAAGCTAACAGATGTGTAGAGAACATCAAAGGCACCAATATAAAGAGATGGTTAGTAGAGATTAGTTTTGTTAGGAAGGAAAGCAGTCTAGGAAGAGAAGGGTTTTCACAAGCTTTTTGAAGGTGGAGAGGGATATTGCTGCTCTTGGAGCGACTGGTAGGTTGTTCCACCATTGAGGGACAACAACAGAGAAAATTTGGAATGACCTTGCTTTGTCTTAGGAGAGGGTACAGCCAGACAGTTCGTATTAGAGGATCGCAGCGCTCTGGACGGGATAGGCAGGGGCAGATGCGGAAGTGACTTTGTAGGCTAGTCAAAGCTTTGTGTTGAATTCTGGCAGCCACCGGGAGTCAATGCAGGTTGATGAAGAGCGGAGTGACATGTGCCGTTTTGGGTTGATTGAAAAACAGTCGTGCTGCTGCATTCTGCACCATTTGCAATGGTTTGATTGCACAAGCAGGAAGGCCAACCAGGAGGGCGTTGCAATAGTCGAGGCAAGAGATGACCATAGCCTGTACCAGGAGCTGAGCAGCATATTGGGTTAGGCACGGTCTGATTTTTCTAATGTTGTACAGCGCATAACGGCACGGCCGCGCTACGGAGGCAATGTGGTCAGACAATGAAAGCCTTTCATCAATCATGATGCCCAGGTTTTTAGCAACCTTGTTTGGAGCAACAGTGACAGCAACCATATTCAGGTTGATATCATGATGGATTGACTCCTGGGCTGGGATCACCAGTAGTTCAGTCTTAGACAGATTAAGCTGGAGGTGGGGTTCCTTCATCCATGCGGACAGGCAGAGATGTGTGCGGAGACCGTGGTGTCATCTGGTCGGAATGACAGGTACAGCTGTGTATCATCAGCATAGCAATGATAGGAGAAGCCGTGTATGCGGATGACATGGCCCAGCGAGGTGGTGTAGATGGCGAAGAGAAGGGGCCCCAGAACCGACCCTTGGGGCACCCCTGTGGAGAGGGTGTGAGTTGATGACGATTATCCTTGTCATGACACTTTAAAGGAGCGTCCAGTGAGGTAGGATTTAAACCGGGAGTGTGCTATGCCTGTGATGCCCATGTTTGAGAGTATAGTTAGCAGTATGCTGTGGTTGACTGTATCGAAGGCCGCCGATAAGTCGAGTAGGATAAGTACTGATGATTGTCCTTCAGTTCTGGCTACTCTTAGGGCTTCTGTGAGAGATAGCAGAGCTGTTTCAGTGGAGTGTCCACTTCTAAAGCCAGACTGCTTTGGGTCAAGTAGGTCGTTCTCCGTGAGGAAATTAACAACCTGTTTAAAGACCGCCCTCTCAATGGCTTTCTAAAGGAAGGGAAGCAGTGAGTCCAGCCGATAGTTCTCCACCTGGGCGGGGTTGAGCGTGGTTGAGCAGATGATTGGCATGTATCTGAAGATGGGCCTTGTCCAAATGGCTGGGGTCCGCATGTACTGGGAGGCCGACACAAAGCACAGTCCTGTCTCAGATGTAATGTCATGGAACAGATTCCAGTCTCTGTTGACATCATTGTATTTTGTTAATCTGTGTCAGAGATGGAACAAAACTGACAAACTCTGAAAACTCAAACCATGGCTCCATGCTTTCAGAGAGGAGTGCCTACGGGTGGTCCCTGCAGAACACAACTCTGTGGATGAAATGATGATTCCTTTAAGGAGGAAATTCATCAGCATCAAGCAATACATGTGTGGCAAGCCAAACTGATTTACGGCAAAATATAAGTTTCCACTGAAGTCCTGCTGCTGTGACATTTAGATCATCTGGCAGACCATTGTCCTAGCTGTGGTCAATGCCTGACTCCTGTACAAATTGGCAAAGCAACATATATCGAAAAGAGAGAGACACTAAACAGGAGCCCGTTTCAGGCCCAGTTGGAATCTTCTGTCATCCTGATCGGTACAGCTGTACCAAAGCAAGGGCAAACAAGCCATGTCAGCCCAGTTTCATCGAGGGGGAGCCCTTTTAATGCCCACAAGATACCATACACAGATGGAAGGTGTCAAGATGCCAAAAAGCCAAATGCACATCCACCAAGAGAAGCTTGCAGAGACATGATTGGACACTTTCCCATCATGCTCACTCAGTTTTTTTCAGGATTTGTACATGGAGTCTGGATGCAGTGTTTTAAAATATGACACTCAGAACATTTTTTCATAATAAACGATTGTTCATAAAAATGTGACTTGTGGGACTATTATTGTTGTGTAGATACATAGACTTCTATGGGCCTTAATAAGGACTTGAGTAAACATAAACCCATAATTGTTCCTTACATGTGTTCACAGTGTGAGTGATATCACTGTAATTCTGCTACCCTATAGGCCCAATATTGCAATTTTACAATATTTCCCCAAGAGTCACAAAAAAATCAAAATAGAAAAAAAAACTTTTTGATTTTCATTCATCAATTTCTGCATCACATGCCTCCTAAAACATCTAAAAGTTTAATATACCTTTTTACAGTTTTCTTCTATATTTGGGTATCTGGGGGCTTAAAAGATATGGTCCATAGGAGTAGTGTAGGACAACTTTGGCTATTTTTTATTATGCACCTCTATTACTCAAGCTACAGAGCCGAGACTTGCCAGTACCAAAGACGCAAAATATTTTGGTGCAACCCATATACAGTTGTTACCGGTTCAAAATGCTCATTTCACTCATGCAATCCGTGATTCACACAGTCACATGAAATGTCAGTACCACTGCAGCCGCTAGGTTGACTTACCCACGGCAGAACTTGCAGTATTTAGTTGACTGTAAATGTGTCATTATCTCATAATCCTGTGGTTCAAACGCGGTGAAATTAAATCAATGTGCAGAGATAGTGACAATATGTCAAAATGTTACAAAATGTCTACAAACCTGTACAGCACAACTGTAAGATATTTGCATTAGAAGTTGGCCATGAAATGCAACATTTACCACGCCAACACTGGGAATGTTTCGCCATGACAAACAAAAGGTGTACAGATATCAGTTAGTGAAAACCCATTAAGCTGTGCAGTTTTGGTATAGTCACTAGACTCTAGTGAATATGGAGTTGGTCTTGAGATCAAACAGTCAAGGGTTCAAATCCCACTCTCCACCCTGATATTTAACTCGTTTATTGCACTTTAGAAGTGTAAAAAAATTCGAGAGTCGGGTTATTTATCCGGATCTCTAATATCACTCAAGAACCATGGATCTAGACATCTATTTAACTGGTTCAGTTGAGTCCTACCATCAATAAACGGCACAATTTAAACATCTTACATCTCATTTGGCAGAGAAATGAAACGTACGTGACGTCACTTTAGCACTACTAGTGGATCCAAGCAAACAGTGCAAGCAGAGGCACTCAGCCACTCACTCACGTGGTCGGCAGAGAAACGAAACTTAACTTACCCACCTCAACTGCAAGGATCTAACAGGCATAACTGAGATCCGCCGCTCGTGGATTCCTGCTTACTCGAATCACGTCATGAGTTTCGTCTCTCTGCTGTGTGTGTGAGTGCCTGACTAACCGTGGATCCCAACTCATAGTTGCTCGTGAATCCCTGTTTGCGGTTGGCTTATGGCTTGACTTGTGGCTTGAGTTGAGACTCCCTGCTTGTGGTTAGCCCGTGGCTTGACTCCTGGATCCCTACTTGCTTGCGGCCTTGCACAAGCTTAGCTGGGTGAATCCCCTGCACACAATGGCGGTCTCACACACGGACACGAGTTCTCTATGTTGTTTTTGACTCCGACTGCCATTGTTGCCTATGTTGTGTGAACTAATACTTAACCCTATGGGCCCTAGGCTATTTTCAGGGTATTTTTACTACCTTTACTTTTAAGCTCATATCTCACTTTTAAGCTCATTTTAAGGTCCATACATGCTATATCTTGTTTTTTCTTTCAGGACAGTCTAGGCTATCCAGATCTGGTTTCATTTGGTGAGCTACTATTTGCACTGATTTTGTAAAAAAATGGTAAACCAATAAAAAATCATTATGCATATAAACAAATCTTCTTGTAAGTACCTGTCCATAGGATGGTGTCATTAGGGATATCTTTTCATATTTCAGTAGAGGAGATGGTCTGGAATCTGGCAATATAAGAACCACGATGGTGGGATATTCAATGGCTTATTAATGTTGATAAATATGTAGTCATAAATCCTTTTCCATTTAAGGAAGGATGTTTTCAGGATTATAATGGATATTATGCAAAAATTTGCAGCAATTTCAAAACTGTATGAAACATGTTTTGACACAGAGATGCACAATAGCAATAGAATCAGTAAGTTCCGCTATTCACATTATGCATTGACTGATAAACGTGAGTGTGAAATGGGTGAAGTAGAAATTTGTCAAATCATTATTTGGCAAACATTTGATCCCTTGGTTTTAAGGTGATAAATTTAATGCAGAAGTATGTGCTTGGTGTCGTAGGAAAGCTAAGATTCTGTACTTTCTTCTGATAGGCGTTCCTTGTCTATGCGATCACGGTTTCGCAAGTAATTTCAACGAGAGTAATGCCTCTGCAGAGCGCTAATATGAGAGATTTTGGCTAATTTTAACAAATTAATATCTCGCCGATACTTGAGCACAAAAAGTAATACAACAGAGAAGAATAGGTAAACTTGCCTAGACTTTGCGGGCGTCCGGCCCATAGGGTAAATAACAGGTATGCGGAGTAGTTTGAATGTTTACATTAAAGATAGCCTGTGACCAAACAAAAAAATTAATAATACAAAAAAAGAAATAAAATATTCTTTCGTAGTGTACCCCAGACACGTCGCGATTTTTAACTTTTGGGGTTATAGTGCAAAGGTTACAGTCCTTTATGCTGGGTGGTTGTTTCCTCTCGAGGAGGATTGCTTTAATTTAGGATGATGAGATGAACATGCAATTCTAACGTAGTAGTGGGGGAGCCTATGTATTTTCGTGGGATTTCAATGTTAATTTTTGGAGAGTGGTTGAAATGTCTTCTGGGGTCCCTGAACTTTGAGAAAAAACATGTCTCCATTTTTTCCCCCAGTTTCTTACCCTTTTTTCCCTCAAGTTTGATATTTTGCTGCGATGGACACCATAAATATGGCCTGTATTGATATTTTTCATTAGTACAGTTCACACATATAATGTTGTTTTCAGGTATGTTTGTCTTTATTATTATTTTACGTTTATATATATATATATATATATATATTTTATTTTTTTTATTTTTTTTTATCTAAGTATTTTGTAACATACAGTTTAAGAAAATATAATGCTAGGCTTTGTATGTCAAAAAGCTAAATTTTAAACATATATTTTTTTTTAACATCAAAACTTTGTTTTATAGAGTTATTTTAACCAGTAATATTTCAACAATAAAAAACAGCTTATAAGCAACAATTGAACAACTGAAACCATTTCCAGTGAAACATTTCATTCCTTATGTGTTGCTGTCTGCAATGACAGTTTCACAATTGCAATCACACCAAACAGTCTCCATCCTCCTCCTCATCAAGTCTCCATCCTCCTCATCTCAGAACACCCTCAACAATTTCATGGTTACAATGACATACACTGATACAAATACAGATTTCAGAGTCAAGAATTCCTTAGTTTAAAAATGTATCTAACTAAAAATGAAGAGATATTTTTAAATAACAAAAACACATTTTATTTTTCCAAAATCTACATATAAATTATACAAAAATGTTGGTTAACTACTTAATATTCTTCAATTTCCCTTCCCTTAATTTCTGATGTCTTTCTGTTAACTTTCTTAAAGGTATAGCTTAGTGAAAAATGAAAATTGGCACGTTAAAACATCATGCAGAGTTTTTACTTCTAGTGAGGATCAATCTGAAACTAGCACTGCATTTCGAAGTTTTTAAAATGTTTTACATTTTGGTCCAAAACACTGGCAATGCTATTGCTAAGGGCATCATGTAAACCTTGAAGATAACGTTGTTTTTAAACCATTAAACTAGCTCGAAAAGAACTCCAAACTTCATCGGCTATATAACAAAGGTCCTGGCATTCAAAACAAGGGATGGAGATTTATAAGTCTACACATTGTTTAGTAACAAGTGTTTTCAATAGACAGTAGAACAGAATGGACAGAGGGATGGTGCCATTTTAAGTGGGAGATGATGAAACCAGATTGTGAATTCTCGAGTTGGTCACCAGGCTACTGCGCAAGCTCACGGTGATGTTCAATGACGTCGGCCAATGAACCCGAATACCATCAATTCAGTGGTAGATGCTCAATCACAAATCAGACAGCGTAGCTGCAATCATTTATTGGAGTGGGAGGCTAATACTGTACGTGGGAACTTGATTCTTCTTTTACTAACTTTGGTTCCAGGCAGTCTTGCAAGCCAGCATCAAGGGAGCTAGATAGTTAGCATGTTAATATCAAACTATAGCGTGTAGCTTAGCTTAGCCATCTTCAATTGCATCAAATAGCAAAATCCATAAAGATGGCAATTCCACTTACAAACAAATACCAATTCCTAAGCTTATTTTGCGAGAAATACTGATGGAAATGTTGCCCCAACATGAATAGAGTAAACGGATATGGTTATGGATTGTAAGAGTACGAGTACAGTAAATTTTCTCCTGTGCGACAGAAACTCACTAATAGCCACTGCATGATTTGTGAAGTCATTTTTAGCATTATTTCAGATAAACGTAGACAACCCCTAAATTAGGCTATAATCGCCACCAGCGTGATATCACACCCCGCCTTGCTCACTAAAAGTCTTGGAGTAAATAAGTGTCATGGCTATGTGTGTGCGTGTGCCTGTGAACATGCCTGTGTGTGAAACTACTGCTTGTTTGATGTCCTCATCAGCTGACGGCTTCATAACACACACCCCCACCCATCCATTCCCCAACACACGCACACACACCTCCCTACAGAAAAAAACCCTCTTCTTTGTCTGTGGTAAAATTCTATCCATTATCACCACCAGCCCTCCCCCCTTTACACACACACACACATACAAACAGCGCTGGCCCAGATCCGTATTTAAACACGTGGCATTGATCCGCGGGACGGATCCGTGTACCAGATCATTTCATTGTTGCTTTATGTTTGGCATTAATATGTTTCATTTTAATTTAACTATTAAAGTAATATTGGATGCCCATTTAATAAGCATAACATACGAAACGTCTTTGTTGGGCTGAACTAGCGATATATACAAAAAACAGCCTGCAGTTCAATGTCAGAAGGTAGAAACAGTTGTGTTACACCCAGTCTACACTGCAGGTGATTTATACACAAGGTATCCCACAACAATTTGTTTGCAAACATTTGACACTGTTGTGAGATGTCATGTCTTTAAATTGACCTACCTAAGCGATATAAAGCAGAAAATTTTAAAATCTAGAAGGGTTTGCAAATAAACTACAGCCAATTGCGCAATTCTTCGCTTAAAACATGTCATATGTTTTTTTTTAACAATGTGTGTTGCTAAGTGAGGGGATTTGGAAGTAGTGACCGTTGCTCTTTAAAGGTGTACTTCCATTGTGTTTTCATTAATTTTGCGGTGGTCTCTAGTATTAATGAATGCCCCGTGAGCCGGGTTGCTTCAGTGCTTCTGTTTCAGGCAGTTCTAGTTTGGTGGAGGAGATGGAGCAGGGAGAATGACAGGTTATCAGCTATGCTAGTCACAGGCTACAATCATTCGAAGCCAATTCGGTCATAGCGAACCAAATAGAAGATCTAAACGTTCTACACAAACACACATACTTACCTATACTTTGCTAAGTGAATGTGTGCTGCAACAAAACTTCTCCAGTAATCACAACTGTGGCATAGCTTTTTCTAATTTACAAACCTACATCACTTTGTTGGCCTTTTTCTTATTCACTCGTTTTTCCGCCTACTTTCTTTCACTGACTAATGGAGGCAATCGAGAACATTTTCACGTGCAGCATGCATATGCAACTCGGGGTGACCTGTCGTATTTCAAAAGAGCAAGTACTAAACGGTTTCTCGTGGAAGTACTCCTTTAATTAAAAATAAAGCCTACAAGAAGTCTTTGTTATAGCCTACTGTAGCCTACTAGTGATGCTGCCAGTTTAATGGCAAAAGATAGAAAAAATTGCATAACAGGCAGCCTACACTGCAAGCCAATTAACCCACAATTTATTCGACAGCAACCAGTTTGTAAAAGTTTGAAGTTGTTGTTATGAGATGTGCAGCGCAAGGTGAAGGGGTGGTGACGCCATCGTTTTCAAAAAGCTACGTTTTGCTTGTCCACACGACAACGCAACGGCAGCATTGTCAGACTTGTTGTTTGAATCTATGGTCTCTGGTAAAACAAACTAATGTGTGAAAACGTGACCATATGGCAAAGCCGATGCATGTAGTGGAGGAAATAACCATAACTTTTAACAGCGTTTTGACATCATCTGTCAATACTATTGATAAACTAAGCCACGAGACTAACTGCCACATGCAGGTAGCTCAGTGACAAAGTCGTGCACCCCCGCTACTGTTGTTCAATTCAGTCAAGGATTTAAATCCTTTGCACACTAACATTTAGCCTACGTTCCTTATTACAATCACCACTCGTGACAACATTTCAGCTGAGTAATGGTAGAATGCTGTTGCTTTCAGTCACGGATCACTGACCTGGTATACCAATAGAAGCCGTTATGAAGCCGTCAGCTGATGAGGACATCAGACAAGCAGTAGTTTCACACACACAGGCGTGTTCGCAGGCACACACACACACAGCCATGACACTTATTTACTCCAAGACTTTTAGTGAGCTGAACAAGGCGGGGTGTGATATCACATCGTGCTGGTGGCGATTATAGCCTAATTTAGGGGTTCTCCAACTTTTCTGCGCGAGTTACCCAAGATTCACACGTGAAACCGAGCAAACTGAAGTGACATCTGTAGATCTTGAAAGGAGAGAAAGCACTAAAATGTACAGCTTTTTTTTTACTTTAAACCATAGTCTTCTACAGATAATTGCCGAAATGTGATCTTGTAAAATTACAGCACCTTCTATGCATTAAATTTCATGATACTTGGCATGCCTTCCAGCCTTCTCAGTCCAAGATATTGGCAACTCAAAATCCCATTTTTACCACTAGTTCTGTACAGTATTTATGGGTAGGGTTGATAGGCCTCTGTGACACTGACATGCCAAAAGAAATTCAGTCTTGGGTAAAGTGGTTGGCGAGTTATTTAATGAAAACTTTTTGAAAACTGCCCCATGACGAAATTTCACAAAATTTTTGTGCATGCTAAAAATGCTGTTAATGAAATGCGGGCAATTAGAAGCCAAGATGTAACAACACATTATGTAATAACACCGCATTATGTAATAGCCTGATGCAATGTATTAACATTTTCATTCCATTATGTAATAATTTACGCATTTTGTAATAATTTACATATTTTATAATAATTTACGCGTTTTGTAATACATTTCTTGAACGCAATATGTAATATATTTTTTTGCATTTTGTAATACATCATTACAGATTGCAGAGGCTATTACAAAATGCGGGAGCTCATTTTTTTGTTTGATGGAAATGTAATAGCATGGTGCATTATGTAATAACCAAAAAAATTGTTATCTTTTTCTGCACTCTGATCTAGTAGGTACATATAGCACACCACATAGCCTCAGTAATGACAATGTTAAGTGGTCTAACTCACTCCTGTGGAAGGCATGGTAGTCATTGCTGATTGCTCTCTCTCTTTCTGTCTACGTATGTGTGTGTGCATGTAAAATACTAAAAAAATAGATGTACCGCATTGCGGTACATGGTATGACCACCACAGTGTATTGACATGTGGGAACTGTTGGTGTGATGAGTGTGTGGGGTGTAGGGATGTCTGTAGATGACATGTACCAAATTTGGTGATGAGTTCATTTACTTTCACTTTTGCAGTTTTAAAATTTCATGAAAATTGTTTTCATTGGAAGTGGGTGTTGACCAGTGTTTTCAATGTGTGAGGGTCAATAGATTTCACGACCAAAAAAAAAATTGGTTGTGAACGCTGGCGTTGTGTAGATAATGGGCAAAATAAAATTTTGTACAATTACAGCACGCCCTACGGGCCAAATGTTATAGCATGTGCTGTGCTTTTAGAGGTCTTTTTGCTGATCATGCATGACATATTTTGTGCAGTTCCCACTTTCTCGGTCCAAGATATTGACAATACAAAATCCCAATTTTTGCATTTACCCATATCACTAGGTGGGGCTATGCTTCAAGTGAGTGTTTATGTGCTGGGTTGATACACCTCTGTAACACCAACATATCACAAAAAATTCATGCTGTTGGGTGAAACGTTCATTGAGTTATTTAGCAAAAAATGTTGGCCCTCTCCCCTCTTTGACGAACACTGGCACAGCGGGGGGTGGCCCTTGGGGACAAAAGCTTCTGGTCGTTCATACCCTACTAGGGCTACATGCCTACAAAGATTCATGTCCCCCAGAGTTCCAGTGTCCCGGCAATTGTTGATGAAAAATTGTTGAAAAAAAGGGGGAAAAAAGTCGCAGCAACACCAATATGACCGCTTTCGCTAGCTTTGCTTTGGTCATTAAGAATATCCCATGCTTCTATCCCACCCCCCACCTTTGCCAAGGTTTTAGTTTCAGGGCCTGTGCACTAACACAACCCTCCAGACAGGGTTGTATTTTATTTTTTTTAATAGATTTTTGTATTTTATAGATTTTATGTCATTAGTTAGGCTATGTGTAGAGCTATATGACTACAAAAAAATATATACATTTTTCTCGGTTATTACATAATGCACCCGGTTCTTACATTTCCATTATAAAAAAAATCACGTTCCACATTTTGTAATAGCCTTCGCAATCTGTAATAATGTATTACAAATTGCGTAAATTATTATGAAATGCGTAAATTATTACATAATTAACTGAAAATTTGTTACATTTTGTCGGGCTATTTTGTGATGCGGTGTTATTACATAATGTGTTCTTACACAAGATATTTCTGTTTCCATCATCTGCAGATGATATAAACCACATTTGATGGGATCTGGACTAGGGGTGAGTCAAAATCATTGAATAATCGAATAGTCAAACTGCGTCTGAAAAACGATCAGAATATAGCGTATTCACTATCGCTATCGTTCTAAAAATATTCCGCCATACCAACACAAATACCGATGTTTCCAGATGTCTCTTTTCTTTGCAGTACTTGTAATCACTTCAGTTAATTTAAAAAAGCAGCTACATTGTTTGTAGCTAGCAGACAATGCTAATCTGCTTACCAGTTAGAGTAGGCTAAGTGATGGAGTCTCTTAACATAATAATTTTAGAGGATGTGTTGACATGTTTGAATTTGTGGGAGGTTAAAGTATCAATCGTTATCAAAGTATCTTTCTACCACAATTCCCACAGTTTCTTAGCTTCCTATCTTACTGACATCGTTAGCGCAACATCGTATTGAGTAGTAGCAGTGACAGTCAGCTTTGTCTCGTCCGAGCTCTAGCAGTAAGCAGTGCGAGCTCATCAGGCTGCAAAATTGTTGCCACTTGTCTTATAGAACAATATAACCGTGAGCGCGCCAGCCAGTCCTGTTCCATTTACCTTTTCACGTAAATCGTTTCCGACCGACCACCGTTCTGGTTTGCAAATGTGATGAAAACTTTTAAACAGAAAAAGTGTAGTCAGCCAAAATTCTCGTCGTCCCAAGGTTGGCCCAAGTTAGAATATTGATCCTCCCGATGACAATTTATTACGTCCCCGGGACGACGTTAATTTTAATGCCTGCCTTGGAGGCTCCACTAACACACACACATCTGAAAAATGGTGCGTCTGTGTGCTGCTCCGAAGCAGCTATAAATGATTTAATATTTGAAAGGCTGGTGAAGCTGCAGAGCGAGATAGCCATATTCCAAAGTTTTTTATGTGTGGGTGATTTAGGTATATTACTTGCACCTGTATTCCTATGAGTGGTCTCTTACAACTCTTACTCCTGCTAAATCATAATCTTGTTGATATGAAAATTATCATTAAAATTCACAAACATGAAAACTTCATAGCATACTTCAAATGGGACCAGAAAAAAACATTTTAGCTCTTCATTGACTCCCATTCATATATTTTTTTAAAGATAGGTCCTGTGGACAAAAGTGGGAAGGCGGGACTTTGCAACTCTATTCCAAAGCAAGAAGGCAGTTTAAAATAAGGGCCTACAAACATACCTTTGATGATGGCCTCAGCTGACACCACATCCTGTTTGTATGTAACCTAAGACAGAAAATTATGAGGTTAGTACAATCTGAACTTCAGAGGGAAAATTCTTCTCTAAAACTCAAAGATTAATCACGACTAAAAACTATTTTGCAGATGTCTGTGATTCTGATCCCATGCACTTTTCACTCACAGACTGAGCCAAACACCAACTCTGCAACTTTAGTCAGGCAAGGTGTCCAGATAAACATGTGGATTGCAGAAAGGCTGACTCAAAACTTCTAAACAGTAGCAGTTAAGGCTAGCAGTTAAGGAATTGGACTTGCAGCCAATGGCTCACAGGTTCAATTCCCCATACCGACAGGTGGGTGTATAGAGCAAATGAACAGCGTTCCTCCTAAGCAATACAACACAAGCTGGTGAAGTAGCTCACCTTAATGCTTTCAGTTCTTGGAATACCACTAGGTGTGCTACGGTTTCGGATTGTATTCAAATCCGTTCGGTTTGTTTAGCACGGTTCGGTTCATTCTGTAGATCGGATCGGATTTCGGATACGCGAGATATTAAACTTGCTTGTTTAATAGAAAGTCATTGCTTATGCATTCTGTGTAGCGTACGACGCGCAAGGGTGTTTAGGACCCGGGTTAATGGTTTCTCTTCAGTACCGCCTTCAAAGACGCAAGAGCCAATGAGAATTTTCCCGAGCTTGCCTTCAACCTATCAGCGCTCCGACACAGACGCTGGGGAAGAGACACGTGTATGCGAGACAAACTTTTGAGCGCAGAAAACATAGCAAGTGTAGGAGAAGACAGGAGACCCAAGTTTAAAGAGGCACCATCGTCTCTGAAATCCGCGGTGTGGGAACATTTTGGTTTCAGCGTAGAATATGATGACCAAGGAAACAAGACGGTAAACAAGCAACGCACGGTCTGCAAACACTGCTCCGCATCGTTCTTGTATTAATCAGGCTCCACTTCAAACATGGCAGCACACTTACGCCGCAACCACCCGACTATAAATATAAGTGGAGCAAAACGTAAAGATACTTCCTCTTCAACCAAAATACAGACAACTATTGTAACAGCCTTCCAACAGCAGTACTCGGTCAATTCAGACAGACATAAACGCATTACACACGGAATCGGCGTATAAGTATAAGTTTCCCCATCTCTCAAAGCATGCACAAAAGTATCTCTGTGTCCCTGGAACTTCTGTTGCAAGTGAAAGAGTTTTCTCCACTGCAGGTGATATTGTGAGTGCAAGTCGTTCTTGCCTTTCCCCAGAAAATGTTGACATGCTCATCTTTTTACAGAAGAACATGAAAATAAAGGAATAGAGTATTATTCACAGGCAATTTATTTACTTAAAACTGCACTTTTTTGCACATTTACATTTTATGTTTACATTTTATCTTTGATTTCTGTTAGTTCTTTTCTTACAGTTCAAGTTACTGGACTGCATTGCTGCTCTTTATAGTATTTTATTTATTTGTTTGTTTTTATAGTATTTTATTTATTTATCTATATTGTTATTTTATTATGTTTATGATCCATGTTTAGGATCCATGTTCCAAGTGTTCAATGTTTATGATCCATCTTAAGGATCTATGTTTATGATCCATGTGTTGGATCCATATTCCAAGTGTTCCACGTTTATAATAAAACTCTTTTGATTTCATCAGTGCCTTGTATTTCAAATTTTTATACTTAATGGTGCACCATGTTTTCAAATAGATAGAGCAAAGAACCTACTGTTTGTTAGAGCACAGACAATTTAACTGATATTTTCCCAACTGTGGGGTGTACAGCCTGCCAGAAGGAGGTGCGTGAGTCATGGCGGATGTATGACCCTTCCAGTATAGTATTTTATTTACTATAGTGAACGTGTTTGAGCACAGCACTAATCGAATTATTTAATGTTTATTAACACTGTAGTAAAAACACATGTATCTGCCCTTGCTCTTTTCACTTTGCACACCCCCAGTGGTGCACACACCACAGTTTGGAAAACCCTGCTGCATCCGAACCGTATCCGAAACCGTGGCCCACAAATCGTGGACCGAACCGTGGACACACTGATCCGTTGCACCCCTAAATACCACACACTTAGCTCAGACAGATACTATGCTACATTAAATTCCCTCCTTTACAACTTATTGTAGGAAATGCAAAAATGGGGCTTAGAGTACTTCCAGAAGAAACCGTTTAGTACTTGCTTTTTTGAAGTACGATAGGTTACCCCGAGTTGCATTTGCATGTTTACCAATGATAAATGATTCGATTAGAGAGCAAAAAAGGCAATGCAGAGCAGCAGAGAGAATCTGGAGGAAAAATAAGCTAGAAATCAACCACATGTCTCCACCTACAGAAAAATTATAGCAACTACATTCTTCAACAGTCTGAAACATGCTTAGTCTAGCCACCTCGTGAAAATGTGAGGAATCTGCAGAATTTTCCACCAATAAAATGACAGCCATCAGAGTGGGTATCACTTGTATTCAAATGTTCATTTCCAACAAGGAAATTCCTTCGAATCCTATCCTGCAATATACACTTTAAACAGCTTAACAGCTCAATTGGCAGAATGTAGTGATCAAACTCTTCAGTAATCAATAATATAAATATAGCTGCTAGAAGCGATGAGGTGGCCAAGCATGTGCCCATAGCATAGGCCGTACATTTTTCCCAACAGTATCTGTAAATAAAATTAAGAATGCTTTTTGTATTATCACATAATAAAACAGATACTGCTTGTGTGTGTACGTGACTAAAGGGTGCAGCTGAAAGCCTACCTTCATGTGATTAGAACATTCTGTTCTCAGAACAATTGCTTAACTTGCCCTTATTACATATGTAAATTGCATGCATATTAAAACATATGTAATTTGTGTGTGTGACTATTCGGTTCCAGGGAGTTACCGCAGCTGCAGAACTGAAAGATAAGAAACTGTTTTTTGTACAATAAAAGGGCTGTGCTCTGGCTAATAGACAGAGACTGCAAACTGAGAAGACAACTGTTTGTGAGTCTGTGAGTCGAGAGATAAAGTATTTTCTTGACATACTTCTAAAACAAGCACTGTTAAATGCTTTTAGACCAGAAACAAAATACTGGATGGAGAAGAATAATGTCACCCTCCCTACTGCAGGGCTTCATGAGTTTCTGACCCATGCCAGGCATGCAGAGAAAATTGTGCGGAATAAAAAGAAAAAGAGAACAAGCAGACAGCGTAGGTGCTTTTGTTAGTGAAGCAATGCAAGCCAGCACAAGAGGCAGAGGCAGAGGCCGAGGCAGAGGCAGGGGTAGGGGATGAGGAAGAGGAAAGAATGTAATGGGAAGTAGGGAAAGAGTTAGTGATAAACAAGATGTTATGGATGTGGAGAGAAAGGCCATTGGGCCAGAGACTGTCCAAATGAAGAAGAGCAAAACAAGAAATGAAAAAATAGATTTCAAAGATTCCAAAAATATCCATGCTGATTGATCAATGAGCAGGCAATGCCCCAGAATGGATTAGACTTTTTGGAATAGATTTTTTTTTTGAGAAGTAGGAACTATTTTGCCATAAGAGGTGTCACAACTAACATGAGCTAGCTTTCTGTCTCTCCATATGTTGTTATGTAAATTGGTGTCCTGAGTGAGTGAGTGTGTGACTGCTGGCCAGAGTATTTGTGTGTCCTGTCTTTCTATGAAACCCCAGAGAAACTTAAGGGAATATCTACCACTTCCATTTGTGCAAAAAAAAAAATCAAATTAGAGTTGGAAGACTGTATGGAGAAGACTGTTTTTTTGTCATGACATTTTATTTTCACCATTTTCCCCCCATTTCTTTTGTTTTGGTTTGTAAAGATATGCCTAGCAGGCGAACATAATTTTGATTTGATTTAATGTTTGTTTTTTATCTCATTCTAGATATCATTCAAGATGTCAGATTTCGTTCTGTTTTACTGCAAAATCTGTTTTCTGATTAATCATATTTATACAGAAGGTTTGCTGCTCTATAACATGTTTGTGTTCTTTTAGAACAGATGAGCCTGTCTTTCATTTCCCTCTATAGCAAATTTGGCACTCAAGTCACTCACAGAGGTGTCCTGCTTAAGGTGCTTCCACACTGCCCCAACAAACGCCAACCAACTCCAACATTCTAAAGTTGGCAGTTGTTGGCACCTGGCAGCTGGCAGTCTTTAGAATGTTCAGAAAACCAACTGCCAGTCCACACTGCCCAGACTAAAAACTGACAAGACTAACTTTTGTCACCATCTGTTTTTGATCTTCAACATTTTTTTTAACATGGGCAAAGTTGAAAGTGTACTGAATGTGGCCAAAGTAATTTTTGGTCTACATTGGTCAGACATTGTACAACTCCACCAGACCGGACCGAACATGTTGAACTCTTCCAACTCCATCCAACAAGAACAAACTAACACAGACTGGTGGTCCACACTGCCCCAACTGTTGGCGTTTGTTGGAGTTGGTTGGTGTTTGTTGGGGCAGTGTGGAAGCACCTTTAATGGCCCGGTCAGACTATACGATTTTTTTGTCGTTCATGATTGTCGTTTACGATCTACCATGTCACACTATACGATTTTAGAACCATAAAAAACTCTCCGCGTCTTGATCGGGAGAGTGGCCACATACACCGACAGCATCGTTTGCGTCGCCTGTTGTCATAGCAGCAGCTGTCAACAGAAGACCAGCCATCACAATGGATACAGACGCGCTGGGTCTAGTAATTGCTGTCCTCTGTGCGGAGAAGCAGAAAAAAAAGAAGAAACAACGATTGTGGACTCGCCCATGGGTACGAAGAAGAGAATATGGGATGTCTGTCCTTCAAAAAGAACTGGAGGTAATGTTTTATGTTACAATGAGAACCCTAACTAGCTAGCTTAGCATTGACGTTAACGCCCCCAGGCTCGTGACAAAAACGTTTCAAAGTAACATGTAGGGCTACCGTTACTATTTGTCTGGTAGCCCACATAAAGATATAATGTAACCGATGTCTATAATGTCAAGCTTTCCCTGCAATACGCACGTAGATTAAATTACATGTTAACTTAATTAACACCATCGTTCAAACATTTATTTACATTTATGCGTAGCAGACGCTTATCAAAGTAATTTATGTAATTGCTATCGTTCTGTGATTCGATGGTGTAAAAAACATGTTGTGATAGCTCACAGTAAAATATGACGACTACATCTTAAGTGAGCCAAGATTTATCTTTAAGTAGCCTATGATCAAGGACAAGCAGCAAAGACTATAACTAGAGAGGGTTGAAGTGGAGCCACAACTGATAGGAATCCATGTTCACTGTACACAGCCTTATACATCAAACACTAACCTATCATTAAAATACAAAAGCTGAGTCTCAGTTTGGCTGCAATCACATCAGGAATGACTTTATTTTCAGCGAAAACATCTTGAACTATAAGTATTTTATATAATAATTACTTAGACTAATAGATGCTTGCTTTTATTTGTAGGAGACTGACAGACGGGGTTTCCGTGAGCTTCTCAGGATGGATGTGGAGGACTTCAACTTCCTGCTTGAAAAGGTCAAACCGCATATCCAGAGGAAGGATACAACACTGAGGAAGGCCATCACTGCCAGACAGCGGCTGTCAGTCACCCTACGATTCCTTGCAACTGGTAAATGGAATGATTTGTAGATTTGTGTACTCATTGAAATGCTGGGAGTGTGTGTGTGTGTGTGGAAGGGGGTGGTGATGATTGGCCAGGGTCATGTATGTTACAGTAATTTGTTATTTGTAATTTGTCTTTTCAGGTGAGTCATTTAGGTCTCTGAGCTTCCAGTACCACATTGGAAGATCTACAATTGGCCAGATTGTGACTGAGACCTGTGAGGCATTATATTCGGTCTTGAAGGATCAACTGAAGGTAGGCTATAGTATTGACATAACATGTGAATTGTGAGAGTACAGTTAGTAAAGGACCCCACCTCCCTTCTTACCATTCAGACATCTATAAACTAACATAGATTTCTACTTGTCTTGTTTTTAAGACACCAACAACAGAGGAGGGATGGCGAGAAGTGGCAAGAGGATTTCAAGACAGGTGCCAGTTTCCCCATTGCCTAGGTGCTATTGATGGAAAGCACATCTACATACAACCCCCTGATAACTCCGGAAGCCTATTTCACAACTATAAAGGCAGATTTTCAGTGGTGCTTATGGCGGTAGTGGATGCCAACTTAAAATTTGTTTATGCCAGTGTAGGTACCCAAGGAAGAATGTCTGATGCAAGTCTGTTTGGCCAATCAGACCTCGGCAGAGCCATGGACAGAGGCCTACTAAATGTTCCCAATCCTGAGCCACTTCCAAATTCTAACATAATCATGCCTTATATGTTTGTCGGCGATGAAGCATTCCCCCTCCGCACCGACCTAATCAAGCCATTCCCCCACCGAAATCTTGATCATGACCAGCGAATTTTCAATTATCGTATATCAAGACCAAGGCGCACAGTGGAGAATGCCTTTGGAATTCTAGCCAACAGATTCCGTGTATTTCTGACAAACATTGCACTTCATCCAGACAAAGTGACAGCCATTACACTTGCTGCGCTTTCCATCCACAACTACCTGAGAGAGAAAGGCTCAGAGACCTTGTCCCTCCAGCATTTGTGGATGCTGAGAATGAGAACCACAGAGTTGTCTCTGGAACATGGCGAAGAGGTGGGACACTAGACTCTGTGGCACCGAGTAGGGCACGGAATGCCACAGCCACTGCAAAAGAGCAGCGTGATCAACTTAAGGCGTACTTTCAGTCAACTGTTGGATCTGTGTATTGGCAAGAGGATATGATTTAAAAAGAAAAAGGTATTGAAAGTCTGTCTAATCATTTGTACATAACAATCTAATAATCTGTACATAAAATTAGTGTTACATTAATTTTTACATAATAGTTTTTTTACATAACATTAGTAATCATTTCTATATAACACTTAAAAAATACTGTAGCCTATACTGTAAATACATTGAGTATATTAAAATGTTCATGTAATCATTTGTAAATAACACCCAAGAGTCAGAATTTTTAAAATATATTCTGTATTTGAAGTTTTTAATAAATGTGAACTGAATATGAACACTTACAAACATACAAAAAAACAACAGTTACACAAATAAAATTAAAATTACAATTCTGTGAACTGGCGTGCCATTGTGTTTGAGTTGTAGTGGAAGTTTGCTGCTCTGTACTCATTCTCTTGTGCATCGTAAATCATCTGCATGATATTTCTTCTTAACTGCATTCTAGAAAACGGGTTTTGTACCTGCCTAAGTTCACAAACAAGCTGCCGACCAAATGCCTCATCCGCATCTTCTTTAGAGGCAATCATGGATTGAGAAACAGCTCTCAAAATCTCCACTTTCTCTGCCTCGAGGTCACATGCCTTTGCCTTTTGTTTTGTTGCTTTTCCTTTACGTCCTCTGTGCTCCTGGACTGGAAGTGGAGGTGATGGGTTTGTGGAGGATTCGCTGGGCTCGCTGGGTTCCTCAGCTTCTGGTTCCTCATCATCCTCTATGACCTCTGACATCTGGTCGTCATCCAACTACAATAAAGAACATCAGCAGGGAACAGAATCATAAATGGGGTTTAACTGTTCTTTATAATATTATATTATTAAACAAGCAAGCAAGGTAATCTAATCTACACAATTTAAAATTTCTTTATTAGGCCTATCCATTACTGTATATTAGTATAAAACACTGATCTTTTATGCTCATTTAAACAGGCTACACAGCTACCAGTAGCTCACCACTTGCAAGAAATCATGCATCTCTAGGACTATGTAAATAAGTAGTAGACCGAACAGAGTAGCCTAAGCTTCATCGAGGGGAAGTAAACGTTTATGTTTTTCTCTTAAAAAAAAAAAAAACTAACTGGAAAGGTACAGTAGGCTACTTACATTCAGTGTGGTTTATGATGCCCTGTGGGTCATGAAAGGCCGCAAAAACCCCAAGCTCCTCTCTATCCATTGCTGCCGAGGGGTGGAAACGGAGTAGCCGGTGCCACTGGGCTTGGGACGCAGGAGCTTGCCATACTGTGTCCTCAGCGATGCAGCCTTGGTTTGCAAGTCTACAACTACAAAAAAAAGACATATGGTAAGACCTCAATTTTCAAGTCACAGTGCTTGCTAGCTAGTGGTACTAAGTCGCAACATCTTGAAACTTAAATCTGTAACATCAAAATAAGTATCTCGAAATTTAGGGTGTATACTAGGCTAGCCGAAATGCTAACAACACAGCAGATGTTAATGATAGCCTACTCACCAGGCAGCCCCAGAGCCAGCGCGATATCCTGCCAACATTTCTCCTTCTTCGCTCGGTCATGGTACTCTCTTGCAGACACGTCATACAAACTCGGATACTGCTGCCACATCTCCACAAACCTAGTTTCCAATTCATGTGTCCACCTCGCCATTTCTCTGGATCTCTTTGCTGCCATGGTCTTGTCCTGGCCACTGAGAAATTCCTGGCTGCCATTAAATTCAGAGTCGTTCCGTTGAACACGCGCCAGCTGATCAGGAGTTCCCCGGGAGTTTTTCATGACAACGTCATCCGACTCCCGACAAAATTCTGACATGCCAGTCTTTTTGTCGGGCTGTCTTAGAATGTCACAAACGACAAATTGCAAGTCGTGAAGCATGTCACATTACAAGATTCACTTGTGTTCGATGTCGTGCCCGACTGTTCAAAATCGGATACGATGGTCGGTTACGACAAATTCGGGGCAAAATCGGGCTGAAATCGTATAGTCTGACCGGGCCATTAGTTGGCTGATATGCAAATTAGTTGCCATTTGGTTGCCAGAGAAGGTGTTTGTGTGAATAAGGGAAACCTGGAAAGATTTTTTTTTTAAGCCATGCTGTTCTTATGCCATTCATTTTGCTTTATATACTCAATGCAGTGATTCATTTATTTATTTTGGTTTGCAGTTTATCCCATAATTTGTTTTTGTTTAATCCACTAATGAGACTAGTTGGTCATTCTGTCTTTATCAATTTGAACACATAGACAAGAAGATAAAACTGCTAGAGAGAAACTAGAAGGTTTTTGTGTGTCACTCTGTACAAGGATACAAGGATACAAGGATCAAGGATACAAGGAGTTTTATTTGTCACGTACATAGACATACTGGGTAGTAGGACATGCAGTGAAACTGATGATTGTGGGTCTAGACTGTGCATGGGGAGTGGGGAGTAAAGTGCGTAGAATGCATTTGGGGGGGCCATAAGAAGGGCAGAGGTAGAAAAAAGGTGAAGGGGAGTGGGATAAAGTGCATAAAGTGCAGTTATGATTGGGAGGAAGGACTGGCTGTGGTGGCAGATGACGGGCTGTGTGGGGGGTGGCACTGCGTGTGCAGCTGACAGCGCTGAGGTGGGGTTGGACACGTGTGGAGAGGGCTGGGGAGCAAAGATATGTGCTGTGTGCATGTGGGAGGGGGGCTTGAGCCGTGAGGGCTGTGACTTCTGTGCTGTGTGTGGGGGGGGTGGAGGGAGGTGGCATGAGGCGGGCAGCAAGACTATATACTGTGTGCTGTATGTGTGCAGGGGTGGGGGGGCTGTGAGTGAGGGGGGGGGCAGTGAGGGTGACGCAAGCTCCGTGTGTGGTGGGTGGGGGCTTGAGCTGCGAGGGCTGTCCTGTGTGTATGTGTGTGTGGCTGTATGTTGTGTGCTGTGTGTGTGGGGAGGTGGGCAGCAAGCTATATGCTGTGTGAAGTGGGGGGGGGGGGGCAGTAAGGGTGGTGCAAGCACCATTGGGGGGGGGGGGGGGGGGGGCTGCATGCTTAGTGTGTGTGTGGGGTGAGTGGGCCTTGAGCCGTGAGGGCTGGGTCCTATGTGCTGTGTGTGTGTGTGTGCGGGGTGGGGTTGTTGGTGTGAGAGCTGTGTGTGAGGGAGGCGACGTAGGACCGTGTCTTGCATGCTTACATGCTACTTGCATGCTACTTGTGTATGTGTGTTAGGTGGGGGTGGGGGGAGGCTGTGTCGTGTGTGTGTTGGGGGGGGTTGGCTGTGTGTCCTCTGTATGTATTGGGGGGGCATATGCTGCGTGATGTGGGGGGGGGCTGTATGTGTGGGGTTCTATGTGCAGTGGGTGTGTGGGAATGGCATAACACAAGGAGCAAGGCTATCCTGCACTGTGTGTGTGTGTCTGTGTGTGGGGGTGGGGGGGGGGGTTGGCTGGCTGTGTGTCCTTTGCATGTATTGGGGGGGCATTGAACAACGAGGGCTGTGTGCTGTGGGTGTGTGGGGAGGGGAGCCTAGCACAAGGACCAAGGCTATATGCTGGGGGGGGGGGGGGGCTTAGGGCTGCGTGTTGTGTGTGTGTGTGTAGGAGGGGGGCATGAGGCAGGGGAGGGCTGTGTGTTTTGGGGGGGGGGACTTCTGGCGGGGCTCCGATGACATCTGGGGGGGGGGTAAAGTTAGGTTGTGTGTGCAAGCCCAGTTTTAACATTTACATTTAATGGCTAAAGTAAAGTCAGCTCTCAACCTCCACTACCATTCTCTCATTGTGTGATATTCAGTGTGTTCCCCAAGATTCATTATAATCCATTCAATTATCCTGACGGTTAGCAATATTCAAATGTAAAGCGCATACAAATAAAACAGACACGGTGTCAACAGGGAATGTATTAGCCGACCATGTCTCAACAGGAGCCATGTCTCAACAGGAGGGATGTGTAGCATAACTCACCTATACCTCCAACACTATACCTCCTATGGATTCTCACCTACTCAACATTTCTTTCGTTTACAATTTGAAATATGCATTACACATAACTCTCAGGGAAATATGAGGCCAAAACAAGGACATTTTCCCGAACCACAATACCCATTTCAGGAAATACACATGGACTTTATCCAATTAAGCAAAGCCAGGAACCTAGAATACTGCCTAGTGATTGGTAATGTATTCTGAAGATGGGTGGAATTGTTCTCCTGTCACTCCCCAGACGGTGGCAAAGGCACTGTGTAAAAGAATAATACCAACGTTTGGCGTCCCACAGACGTTGAGGAGTGACAACAGAAGCAACTTTGTAAATGAAGTCATAGACAAAGTGGCGGAAAATTTAAAGATGGACCTAAAAAGACATTGTAGTTACCACCCCCAAAGCGCAGGCCTATTAGTTAGAACCAATGGAACTGTTAAAGCCAAACTAAGGAAAGCGATGACCGAGACGGGAAGCCCATGGCCAGACTGTGTAGATTTAGTACACACAACTAAGCATGCATATAACCCCAAATCAAACAAAACCACCCCATTTGAAATTTTCTATGGGAGACTGTATACCTTACCAGATCTGATGCCCAACTTAAGACCCACCCCTGATGACATACCCAACCTGTCAGACTACATGAAGAAGACCCTAATGAAAAAAACTGTGTTTAGAACCGAATACTGTTCCCTCTTCTCCTCTGTATCCACAGGAACAAAGCAGCCAGGTCCGAGTTGGTAACTGGGTGTTCATGAAGGTTTTCAAACAAAAGTGTTGGTCAGATGCAGATGCACACGGCTGTCAAGGTTGCTGAACGACATTAGGGATGCAAACAATTAATCGACTATCGATAAGAATTTGGTCAAATAAATTAAATGAACTGTCAATTAATTGTCCTTTTCACAAGTGGTGTCGCTAATAGAGGGCGCCGCTGAGCGCAAATGCTAACGCGAGAGACCCAGCTCAAAAAACATGAAGCGGTCAAGACGAAAGGAAGCCAAATGTACTCTGCGTGGTGCTACGTTTAAATACAACAGTTCAACTACTTCACTGAGTTACCACCTCAACAGCGTGCATGGAGCTGTGCTTCATGGAACAAGTGCATCAGAACAACCTACAATCACAGCACTGTTGGGAAAGCGAGCGTGTGATGATAGGAGCATTACATAGGAGGGCATTACTGACAGGATATGCACCATGATTGCTATGGCCATGACCCAGACATTAGTTCCATGCCTTTGGTAGTCAAGCTAACTATTCCAAAGTTCTGTTAAGCCTTGCTTAGCAAAATTACATTCGCAGAGAGTCAAAATGCAGTGTGGCAACACTAAAAGACAATCTCGGAGGAATATAACGTTGCAACTCTGTGTTCTTCCGTCTGCTCGTCATTTGCTAAAGCTGTCACATCTTTACTGTTTGTTTACAGTTCACCACGAACTTGGCGCATAAACGTGATATGGTCGGAAAGCAGGGACTACTTCAAAGGTGTGCCTATATAGAAAATTAATAACTGTTCTAAAGAGCTATTCACAATGTGAAATTGAACGAAGCCGTGGTATAAAGCTAAATAGTATTCTGTTTAGCTCTCTATTTAGAATGTCCTCTGTTTCTTTTTATGTTTCTAATAAATTAATATTTCAAATGCAACAAATGAGCTAGTCCACAATTTAGTTTCATGTTAAAGTAGCCGTAATTTCTATAAAGAATGTATTTTGTTATACAACATAAATGCATTTGTCTGCACTGTGTTCCTAATGGTACAATAAACCCTTCATTAAGGAATATAACATTTTTTGAATTCAGTATTTTAACTATGTTTAGCTTATATTCTTATAGACTCTATTGAAACACTAAAATTCAGGGAGAAATCTCCGCTTATCAATTAATCGTTAAACGATCGACAAGGCCAGTCAACTAATGATTAATGAATTAATTGATAATTTGCATCCCTAATCGACATGGATACACTTCTCCCACTGCAAACGATGAGTGCTAGTGAAAACTGAACAGTCAGTTGAGGAGGGGAAGTCTAACTACAAAGGGGGGTAGGTGTCATAGACCCTACTCGTCTCAACGTCAGTGACGAAATCAGATCCCCCCAGCTTTAGAGTCCAGAAGACCCTAGAAGATGGTGGTTGTCGCCTTCCTAGTGGAACACCCCAGGAGATAACTACCAGAGTAAAGAGACAGAAGTGATGGACAATGGACGACAAACATAACATGTACAATGGTTTGAACATAACCTCTATATACCTGACGAACTCTTGGTACAGGTATGCTAGTATGTATGCTAGTATGTTAGCTAACAGTGTGCTGCTATGTGTGTTCCTATTTACCTGCATCGTCTTCTCACCCTAAATTGGAAGCCACGCATTTCAGTTGGCTCCAGAGTAAATGTATTGGTGAATAAAGTGCAAACTCCACGGCTTATCTATAACTGGAACATAAGGTGAAAACAGTACAAAACTTAGACACACACCCTTTTTATAGAATAAATGAAACTGCCTTGGTGTCTCCGTATGTTCATGTGCAAGCAGGGGTTACGTTTCCCCTTTGTTTTGTTAACAACGGGACTGTGGCGTTAGGCTCACTGCCTAAATTTTGAGGCAATAAAACAGTTGTTTCTAAGACATTTCGATAACCTTGACTAACGACTCGTACCGCTGCACCTATGTGAAAGGTGCCTTGTCCATGGATGAAGACCGGCAAAAAGATTGGCTGTATCTATTGGACTCAGTCTATGTTGCCTGGTAACGGTGGCTCCCCCGTCCTTGATGGGGTGTACTAGATGTGTGGTCACAAGCTGTACCTGCGGCTGCCTCCCAACTGGGGAGGTGTGTGACCCCCCGTCTGAGTGACGGACCACACTGTTATAGTCACTGCTGTAAATAGCACTGGCATGCGTGTGAAGCGCTCTGCAGTAAAGGTGCAGCCGCACGACTCCATTTGGGGCACTGATGTTCCCAATGACCACAAACTGTGGACTGGGGGACAGAAGGTGCTCCTATCTGTATTCCCATGTGCTGGTGTAGGGAAAACCCTGCTCAGGATAGAAACCATGGATTACAGATTGGGCGTAAATGCTATCATAAGGAATACGGACAAAACGAGCTATGAGAACAATGGTACTGCAAAATTGAATAGTAATTCATCTGATGACAGCCTCACAAGGCAGAGCATGTGTATCGCTGAATAATATTTGTTGTACCTGGATCCCTGACAACACACATTTTTAATCCCCGTACTAGCTATCTTGATTTTGTTTTGTGTGTTTACTATGTGTATCTTGCCTTGCTTGAAAAGTCTGATTTCCAGAGCAAATAATGTTTCGGTGTTCAGAATGTTATGTTGAGCGAAGAATTTCATGTCTTGCTGAATGTTGAAGATGAAGACTCCCTATAAAGAATTGCTAAAACAAATTAACCTGTTGGAATCTGAGCCGAACATTTAATTTTTTCAGACATGATGCACTTCTTTCACAAAAAGGCTTGTTGTGTGGTTATATTACATGGCAGAGATAAAATTCATCCACCAAACTAATCAGGAAATAGATCTTTTAAATGACATAACATGTCATAAAAAATTTAATGTAACACATATTATTTTTAAATAACATAAAAATACCCTACAATTTGCATAAAAAAGATTCACATATTTCTGTTGTAGTTACAAAAAAGAGTATATGAAAGATTCTGAATTTTGTGATCTACACAGAGAAAAAATCTGAATAAATATGTGATCTTTTGTTCAAAAGTTATGATAAATTTACTCATAACAGTACCTTTTGCCGTAACAAATACAATGTTATGAAAAATTAATGAGTCATTAAACCATCTGACATTTTTTGACCTACAGTACGTAGATACTAATGTAATTTATTAAAATAAGTAAATTTAATAATCTTAACATGGTAAAATGACTACATGTTGCCATATATTTGTATACTGAAGGTGATGCTATGAAACGAAGCAAAGACTAGCTGATGGTGATTGCTTCTCTGTATTCTTCATTTTACTTCAAAACCAAAATAACAGACAATAATACATGATTTAAGTTTTAGACCAAGACCAAAAGGACATTTATTTTTTAATAAATACCTTACAAAAGCTAGTAAATAGAAATAAGTTCTTTGGTAAATACCATACACATTTACAGACATATCAGGAACATCATTACAATAATAATAAGATGACAGTATAACAAAAGTTGAACAGTTGAACAAAAGATCTGACCTGTCAACAACCCATGTTTTTATTATAGTCATTATAGCCTGCCCCATGCCATATCCTTCCTTAGTAATCTATCTACCTATGTAGGTTATAGTTATTTACACATGAGGAAATTGGACAGGCACGTGACTGCACATAGGTCCATCCACTTGGCCACAAGACCTCCCACTATATGACAGAATCTCATGTCTCTACGTCCTACCCTTCATTCCAACCTCTTCACATCTTTAAAATCATTTGAAAATTGCTCTCTATCTTTTTTAGGCCTATAGGACGACAAGATATACAGGCACTCTCTGACATATGACCTGTTAGGGAATGGCTAACCAAATCCAAAAAAGAGAAATATTCATGACAACAGTAATGGAAATGTAGATATAAAAATAAAATCACCAAGACTACTCTTATTTAGGCTATACTGGAACAAATACTTGTGTGCACAAAGGAATGTGCACATGCGGGCGTGTGCACACAAAGACACAGAAACACAAATCTACCTAAGGTGATGGTGGATAACTCTCCACCTCCTCATCATCAAACAGCTGTCTGTCCAGGAAGTCCTCTTCCAATACATCCATGCCTTCATGGTCCTCCAAGTTGGGATCCACAATGACGTTGCGCTCATTCTCTGCCTCCTTTCCGTGCAGATTAAAGACTGGCTCTTCTCTCCACGCATCTAAGAAAAACAAACAAAACACATAACTTTGATTAATCTGTCTTACTTCTCTGCACATCACACATAAACTTTGATTTACCTGTCTTATGTCTCTGCATATCACTATTGACAATCACTTGCCAAGACCAACCTTTACCAAATTGGTGGTGCACTAAAGGACTGAACATTTGCTCTCACTTGTTTGTGTTGTGTTAACAGTAAAGTATGTATAGGAACAAACAAGATGGTAAACATGACTGATAAAAACTTGACCTACGACATAAATATCATAATATAACCAAATAGGACTTTTATGCTACTGTATTGGCTAAATCAGATGGCACAGCTGAGTGAATGCAAGGAGAAGGAGAGATGCTTCATGTTAGTGAACTATAAATGATCTCTAATAGCCAAGTCGAAGTCATGGCAACTAGCGCTCAAAGCAGGTCGACTGATCAGCAGGTTCACTGACAGATTAGCCATCAAGTTAACCATATATGACATGTCAAGCCACCATTGTCTGACACATTTCGACTGAATTACTTATTATTTTTGACATATAATCATTTACATTACATATTATAAGCCTGTACGTGAATATATGAGGGCGAAGTTGACAAATTAGGAGAACCTATCATGCATGTAGCGTAGCTGCAGTAGATCTGGAAGGCAAAACTAGTTTGCTATGAAACTACTGACAGGCTATTTCGCGAACGAATCTCAAAAATATTTATCCTAGTGGTAACTATAGCCTGTCCTACACTTATCTGTCATACAAAAGCCTACAAAAAACGTAAATGAGTAATGACAACGAACTGCAGTTTGCTGCTCGATTATTGACCTACATAGCCTGCTGATATGACTACTCGTGGTCATATAATCAAACTATGAAAAATGAGTAAGTACTGCCGTTTTTCAAGTAATAAACAAGATATATTATATCACAAAGAAATCAAAAGACTCTTTTACCTTAGTTGATCCGATGTCTTTTCCCTTGAATGATGTAAAGTTGAAGAACAACAGCTGCCTGCTGGCATGTCTGTGGCACTCCTCCCGATGCAGCAAAAAGAGTGACATTTCATCTCTGTGATTTCTTTTCATGTAGCAAAAGCAATTCGTGCCATAAACCCCATAACCAATGGTATAACTGTATAGCTTATGGCATTGTTTTTTTAAAAGATGTCCTAATGTCTCCTTGTCATCCAGTGGGTAAAATAGTTGATTACTTTTACAGGATCAGCAACGTAGATCTTCACATGTGCATTGTTTAATATTGGTTGAGAATGCTCCCCAGATAGACAGAAATTCAGATGAAGAGGTTGTTACAGATGAAGAGGTTGCGACTAGGCCACAGCTGTTACAGTCCCTGGAGCAGTGTGGCCACAGCTGTGTGGTTAGGGAGTTGGTCTTGCAATCGGAAGGTTGCTGGTTCGAATCCCGCCCTACCCATGGTTGAGATGCCCTTAAGCAAGGCATCTAATCCCACACTGCTCCAGGGACTGTAACTAAAACCCTGTAAATATCTGTAAGTCGCTCTGGATAAGAGCGTCAGCTAAGTGTAGTGTAGTGTTAATTTTGTGCATGAATATGTGACATGTGAATTGCCTTCTGGTGATAACGAATTACTGGAGATAGTGTCAGCAGCACAACAGCACAGTAGAAGGCATGCCAAGACATGCAAAAAGAGAGGCACTGTTTGCAGGTTCAATTTTCCCCGTCCTCCATCAAGTTGTACCTTTGTGTGTCATAAGGTACAGGAAGAGGAAACTGAGGGAAACACATGTGACTGTAAAGGTTTGAAAACATGTGAATGTCATAAAGATAATGAACCGAAGATGAAGAAAAAGGATGCAGAGGCTATAATTGGTACAGTGAAGACAGCAATTTCAGACCCTGAAAAGAACTATAGGTCTGTTGAACATGTATTTGAGAGTGTAGGCATTAACCAGGAAATGTATGAGTTGGCTTATGAAACGGTGGAGAAAAAAAACACAGATTATATTGAAAAGACAGACAGGTGAAGTATGTGTCAATCAGTACAATAGATCGCTTCTAAAGTGCTGGAATGCCAATATGGATATACAGTATGACCATGTCTATGTAAAGAGACCATTCATTGAATGTGTGAAGGCCGCAGTCATGCCTGTTTTCTTCAGTGACCATGAAGCTGTTTTTTGTACATTTGCAATCTGATAGTGATGGACATGTTTTGCATCATGTATGTGTGTCAGCAGTGTGTGGGTGCCTGCAGTGCACCTGTGCATATACCCCTCTTGCTTGCTGTCTAAAGTTTTTATTGTTGATTGCAGTATACCCTGATAGAATGGTTTGATAGACTACTAAACTATAATACATGATGTGTCTGGATGTGCGTCAATCCAGTGTTCCTTTGGTGTTGCTTGGTGTTCTGTTCACAGCAACAAAGTAGTAAGGCATTTTACATGGAATAGTCCATTCACAGTAAAGAAGACGAGGACCATGATGCATCATGCGCCTGGATCCTCATTGAACCAGTGTTGGACCTTTGGTTAGTCAGCAGGTTTTGCTTTTCCCTCAAAGTCACAAAAGGCAAAAGGCACTGGTAGTGGTACTTAGTGGAATGGGGTTCAACTCCCTACAGTGTCCTTGCTATAAAAGTGACTCTCATAATGTATGTGTATACACTTCAGTGAATGATTCATTGTATACAAAAGTTGTTATTCTTGTAAGTATTAGTGACATACTACCTATTGCTTTTGCTTGTTTTCATTTCATATACACCACATATTTAATATTGAACAAAATAGACCATTTTTACTTTCTAGTCATTTTTTTAAACTAACCATTTTCATTTTCAGTATTTTTCAATAGTTTCAGTTTTATTTACATGTACAGTTCATACTTTATCAATCAAAAAGTTGCATCAGTAGTTTAGAACTTTTGTCTATGGAGGTTTGATGGTTTGTAGCAGGTTAACCCTCAAAACCCCACCTATGTAGGCTATTGGTTACATCGGAATTTACCCACATGACAACTTTTACACTCTAACATGTTCATCCATAGGCACATGTATGTATGTCTATATGTGTCCATCCCACTGACTGTAGTAGTCAATATTCCATCCATAATGGCAGCGTCAGGTCACGCACAATAGCTAGGGGCTGACACGTCTCTTTTCGGGGTAAACAAAGTGAATTCATTATGTTGGATCATATGCAACTGTTTAAGCAGAGTTACGGCTTTGTAAGTTTGAACAGGTCAGCCAACAACAATAAACCCCAGGAGATACTGTTTATGTTGGGCTTGTCTCCTACTGTCAGAGGAATTTAAACCACACACTCCCCGCCCCAACCCTAAGTACATCTACCCAGTTCAGAACTTGTCTATGGTTTGATGGTTTGTCCCTTAGCAAAAAAAGTTTATGCAAGTTTACTATGAGTACACTTACAAACTATATTTTATATACTCAAGAATAGTATAGTGAAGTATACATGGCTTATACTGAAAAGTAGAAGCAACAGTGTAAGACTAAGTGGACTACATTAATAGTAAGACTTAAACTTATACTTAAATAGTAAAACAAATACTTATACTTAAGTATACTTTTTATGTCTTTCTGCCACAAAGTACTAAGTAAGAATACTTTAAGGAGTATATTTCAAGTGTATAAATATTAAGCTACAAGTAATATGCCAAGCACACTTAAAGTATAACAACAAGTAAACTAGTACAACAACCAACGTTTATAAAACAATACTTAAAGTATACTATAATAAACTAAGAACAGGGGCTTGAGCTATATAACTATCACAATGGCAGTATATAGATAAGTATACTTGTGGTGTACTGTAAGTAGGGCAGTGGGATATACTTTAAGTGGGGCAGCTGTGGTCTAGTGGTTAGGGAGTTGGTCTTGGAATTGGAGAGTCACAGGTTTGAAACCCACCCTACAGACATGCTCCTGAGCAAGACATCTAACCTCACAATACTCAAGAGACTGAAGTGGAATCCCTGTAATATATAGATTAGTGACTTTAAAGTGTAGTTTTGTAAACTTAAAAATTGACTTTAAAGTACACTTAAGGAATTGTTTTATGAACTTAAAATGTTCCAATTTATTACAAAAAACTATGAAATTAGTATACTTTCTAGTACACTAAAAGTACATGGTTTGTAGTATACTTGCTATACTTATACTTAAGCATACTTAATAAAATAAACTTTAAGTATACCACTTTTTGCTAATGGGTAGCAGACTAACCTTGAAAACGCCACCTATGTAGGCTATTGATTACATCAGAATTTACCCACATGACAACTTTCACACTTTAACATGTTCATATGACCCTTTTTTAAACACCCGACGTGTTGAAAACCTTTCAGACACGTAGCCAGGCATTATAATGTATGTACTTTATGCATATCTTTGTGAAATGAACTGGCATTTCCCTGGTATAAGTCACTGCTAGCTATTTTCATTTACACAGGGGGCTTATGAATTTCTTGCACAATAAACCAAAGCAACAGTTGTCACAACAAGTGTGAGAGAACCAAGAACCATGTCATGGAAACTCTATGTTGGGGTCTACTCATAACGGATTTAGCCAGAGAGTAGACAAAAGACAGTTAGACGTAACAGTAAAGAAAAAAATAATAACGCTATATGAACCAGTTGTATGAGTATACAATGTTTAACAGTTGATGTTGTAAGCATTAGTACTTTTCTGGCTTTGCAAGAACTGCGAACCAACTACTAATATAACTACTAGCAACATTATTTATACCAATGTTATGTTGTCCTGTATGTATTATAATTCGTCAACAATTTTGCCCAAGACAACGATTTTGTGTTAGTATGTCGGTGTTACAGAGACGTATCGACCCAGCCCATAAACACTCACTTGAAGCATAGCGCCACCTAGTGATATGGGTAAATGCAAAAATTGGTATTTTGAGTTGCCAATATCTTGGACCGAGAAGGTGGAATTTTGCGCAAAATACGTCATGCATGATCACCACAAAGACCTCTAACATCACAGCACATGCCATAAAATTTGGTCCATAGGGGGCGCTGTAATTGTAGAAAATGTAATTTTGCCTATTATCTAGAGAATGCTAATGTTTACAACAACTTTTTTTTTATCGTGAAATCTATTGACCCTCACACATTGAAAGCACAGGTCGACGCCCACTTCCAATGAAAACAATTTCCGTGAAATTTTAACATTACAAAAACGAATTTGAACGAACTCGTCATAGGCCGTTCATGTGAATCTCACCAAATTTGGTATATGTCATCTACAGACAATGCTGACAAAAAGTTATCAAAGAATTTATCTTGAGATAAACCTTTTCGAAGTTACACGTCAATGAACATTTAACACGTAGCTTAAAATTCTTCAAAAGTCCATATCTTGGCTTTTAATTGCTCAAATTTGGTCAAAGTTGACATGCCATCTCTAAACAGCTTTCTTTTCATGTGTACTAAATTTTGTGACATTTCGTCATAGGGAGCGATGTTTATTGGCGAAGCTAGGTGTCAAAAAACAGTTTTTGTTAAATAATTCGTCAACAATTTTGCCCAAGACAACGATTTTGTGTTAGTATGTCGGTGTTACAGAGGCATATCGACCCAGCCCATAAACACTCACTTGAAGCATAGCGCCACGTAGTGATATGGGTAAATGCAAAAATTGGGATTTTGAATTGCCAATATTTTGGACTAAGAAGGTAGGAACTGCATAAAATATCTCATGCACGATCAACACAAAGACCTCTAAAAGCACAGCACATGCCATAAAATTGGGCCTATAGCAGCCGCTGTAATTGTACAAAATCTCATTTTGCCTATTCCTTTCAGAAATCACTCCTACACACTATACAAACACACACAATGTCATTCATTCAAAACCCACATTCGTGCCCACTTCCAGGAAATAATTTCCACACAAATTCTCACCTCACAACACTGCTCTTCCACACACTCATCATAGGGTACCGCTATGCGGTACATCTAGTAATTATATGAGCTTTATATTGTACATTGTACATTTTAATTCAATTGACAACTATTACTTGCCAGTGCTATCTTTGTAATGTAAAGGAAATGTGCTTTAGGAGAAAAGTGGGTATTTATGTGTGTGTGTGTGTGTGTGTGTGAGTGAAAGGGAAGGTGTGTACATGCGTTTCTGTGTGTTTGCTTGTGTGTGTGTGTGTGCCTGTGTGAGGTCTGTGTGTGTATCTCAGTGTGGGTGTGTGAAGTCAAGAACATATCAAACATTCCTTCGCAAATCAACATCAGCAACATCTCAGTGTCATGTAAGCCAATTTTCATGTGAATCTGATGAACTGTCTAGGAGTAGAATGTTAGAATTGATCATGTGCCCAAACACATATAATCCCTATTACCTCATTTCCTGTTGGGCGTGACTAATACAATATATATACAGAAGTTGTTCATTTCATACATATACACACACCTACCAAGTTTGGTAAGTGTACCTGAAAGTACACTCCTGATCAAAATCTTAAGACTAGTGAAAAAATTGCAAGAATTCACATTTTGCACTGTTTGATGTTAAGAAGGTTCTAGCTAGTGCTTCAAAATGCAAAACAAAGAAATGGGAGTGAGACAAGAAAAATTGAGTAAGCAATTTATTGCAAACAACCATTAAATTGAAATAGGCTGTTCATCAGCTGATGATCAAAAGTTTAAGACCACAGCCTATAAAAACCCAAATTGTCACAAAAATGTGGATTCAGTGTCATTTTCTGTCAGGTATCCACACTGTCATGACCTCCTGATGGCAAAGGCAAAAAGCTTTGTCTCTTTGAATGCGGTCGGATTGTTAAGCTGCATCAGCAAGGCCTCTTGCAGCGTGCCATTGCTGATCAGGTTGGATGCAGTAAGACAATCATTTTAAACTTCTTAAAAGATCCTGAGGGTTATGGGGGGAAAAAAGTCAAGTGGTAGACCCAAAAAAAATCACCAGCCCTGAGCCAGAAGATCCGATTGGCTGTCCATCAAGACCCTGGACGATCCCCGGCCCAAATTAAGATTACCTCATCTCCTTCAATGGCACAAAATTGCCCGTTTGGAGTTTGCACAAGAGCACCAAACATGGGACATTGAAAGGTGGAAGAACAGAACAATGGTGGAAAGGTGGAAGAAATGTTTTCAACAGAACAATGCTGCAGTTCACAATGCCTGCCTGACAAAGAACTTCTTCCAGAGAAATAACATCACTTTTGAAGCATCCTGCATGTTCCCCTGATCTAAATCCAATTGAGAACATTTAGGGTTGGATGGAAAGTGAAGTTTACAAAAATGCACACCAGTTCCAGACAGTAGATGCCCTCCATGAAGCCATCTTCACCACTTGGAGCAACATTCCCACTAGCCTCCTGAAAACACTAGCATCAAGCATGCCGAATCGAATTTTTGAGATGATTAACAAGAATGGCGCAGCTACAGTACTCATTACTCCTTTTTTGAAAATTTTATTTCTATTTTAGGGGGGGGGTTGGTTTTTTTTTAGATGTGGTCTTAAACTTTTGATCAACTGATGAACAGCCCATTTCAGTTTAATGGTTGTTTGCAATAAATCGCTTACTCGAATTTTTTTCTTGTCTCACTCCTATTTCTTCTTTTTCCATTTTGAAGAACTACCTAGAACCTTCTTAACATCCAACAGTGCAAAATGTGAATTCTTGCAATTTTTCAACTGGTCTTAAGATTTTGATCAGAAGTGTATATGCTAATCATGACCACAAGCACTTCTTACTGCTACCACATGGTGGTGCTGTAGCAGAGTAGTATTTTACACCTCTGATTGTGTTCATATTGATAATAAGCCACAATTTGTGAAGTTTCATTCATGTCAAATATTTACCTTAGAAAAGTGTGAAAACTTTCCTCAAAAACTGGATGTTTGTATTAGCCTCTAAGAGTTCAAGGGAGAAGTGTGGAATTATTACCTGGTCCCCCTAGGAGGAGATTGACCAGGTATTGCAATGATCCTGTTTGTGTGTATGTGTGCATAGACCCTGTGTGTATAGGATGTCTGTGTGAGTGTGTCTGTCCACCCACAATTACCCTGTCTGTCCACATGGGGGAGCAGGTTGCCAACTCTGTTCCAGGGATTGGATTGTATGTGCCAAAAGGTCCATGTTGCTTTGATGACAAGATGACAAAAATGACGATGACGAGCCCTCGCACCTGTGGTACAGGGGCACTGCATGCTCCCCCTCTGAAATGCCACTACGCCATTTTCTTGTTTTCCAACATATCAAAAAACCTTTTGCAATTTAAGATTAGCACCATGTGTACCAAATGTCATGTAAATCTAATGTACGGTGTAGCTGCAATACATTTCAAAGCAGTTCATTTTGCTACCACATGGTGGCGCTATGTCAGACTGCCATTTCATTGACATAGATATGTTTGTAGTCACCATACACAATAACTTGTGACGTTTCACTCTTATCAAACACTGCATAATGAATTGGTGACACATTTCCTGTTTACCTGATTACTTATAATTTGATACTTAAATTCATCAAACCGCTATTTCGTCATCGTACAACACAGATGTTGTCACTTGGGTTTGCTCGGTTTCACACGTAAATCTTGCACGCAGCATTTTCTGTGAGAAGTTGCAATGTACCCAAACAACCACCAGGTGGCACTTGGGAGCACTGCCTTTATAACATAATGTTAGGATGTGCAAGGCAAGTTAAGGAGACAGTTTTGATTTTATGTCAGCAGCTGCAAACTTTAGCACTGCGAAACTGCATTAAAAGTAGCCTAAAATGTCACACGGCAATGTTATAGGCCTAGTCATTTAGTCGTTTGCTTCAATTAATTTGACAAGGAGTTATTTAATACACAGCATCACAACATTTAAGTTGCCCATCGTCTGGAATGTGCGTTGCCTCTCAAGCACATTCACGTAGATTTATATTGCTCTACTCTGTAGTTTGGGTGAATATTAAACGACTACATGTGGGATGATTGCTTATTCTACTGGTATAACAGGTCAGTGACTGAAAGCAACAGCATTCTGCCGATACTCAGCTGGAATGTTCTCATGAGTGGTGATTGTCATAAGGAACATAGGCTAGATGTTACCAGGTGTGGATTTGAAACCGTGACTGAACGGAACAACAGTGTCAGGGGCACACAACTTTGTCACTGAGCTACCTGCAAATGGCAACTTAGTCTTGTGGCAGAGTATGTTAATAGTATTGACAGATGATGTCAAAACGCTGTTAAACGTTATGGAATTATAAGAATATAATTTCCTCCACTACATGCATTGGCTCTGCCACATGTGTGTATGTGTGTGTGTGTGTGTGTGTGTGTGTGTCTCTACGTGTGTTGGGGAATGGATGGGTGTGTGTGTTATGAAGCTGCTGATCAGAACTCAGATCAGAACAGAATCGTCAGCTGATGAGAACATCAGACAAGCAGTAGTTTCACACACACATTCATGCACATTAGTGAGCTGAACAAGGCGAGGTGTGATATAACATTGTGGTGGTGGCACAGGTGATTATAGCCTATGTCAGGGGTTCCCAATTTTCAGACTGCGAACCCCAGTTTTAGGCTGTTGACGACCTGCGACCAACCCCTGCAACCATTCTCTGTCGCACAAGGGTTCTCGATCTCAATCGTTTTCTCTCTCTCTCTCTGTCTCTCTGGGTCTCTCTTTCTCCCTTCCCCACTTTAATAATGTGGCTGTTTTACGTGCTAATGCAAATATCTTACAGTTGTGATGTCCAAATTCAGCTAAACTCTGTAGAAATGACTATAATACTGCTGTTTAAATTGTTCAACTTTGAAGTCATGGCATACAGTTTTAACAAGGAAAACGAATGATGTGAATTTGCTTTTTAAATGATTTGACAGCTGTATTGTCACTATCGCCGCACATCGATTTAATTTCACTGCGTTTCAACCGCAGGAATACGAGATAATGGCACTTTTACAGTCAACTAAATGCTGCAAGTTTTGCTTCTTGAGCAACATCTTGAGGTACCATGTATACCAAAACTGACACAAATCTGTTTGTGCGGTTTAGGACAAGTATGTTAAATTCCATTGTATGGCATATCATACAAAAGTCCAAATATCTCGGTTCCTGTTGGGTGTGGCCATGGCACTGTATCAACCTTTTTTGTTTGTCTTAGTGAGATACACACCCCTACCAAATTTTGTGCATGTAGCTAAAAGTGTATGCCACCCACAAGCCTCCATAACAACAGGTGGCACTCCAGTGTCCCTGGGCCCCATTAGGACCTGGGTCTCTGTCTCTGAGTAGTGGGGGGAATTTCTGACGAGTGTGCCAAATTTCATAACTTTTCGTACATGGCAACCACCTCAAAAAAGGCCCAACAGCACAGGAGAAGACCAAGAATAATAATAAATACAGCCGCAAGCAGCGATAACGGGCCCTCACACCTGTGGTGTAGTGCGTGGCATGCCGCCTCCCTAAAATGCACTCATAATGTAACAAATGGATTTATTGTAGATCTGATATGTGCATACTAAATTATACAAGCTTTTTATTGTACATTGGGAGTACACTGCAACTTAATTGTGTGTGTGTAAGAGAGAGTGTGTGTGTGTGTCTGTGTGAGGTGTGTGTGTGTGTAGCAGTGTGGATGTGTGAAGTCGAGACACTGCTGAGTTCACATACACCTAAACTGAATTAATCTGATAAATTTCAATTAAAAAAAAATCTACTGCCAGATCAGGGATGGGCAACTTTCATGATAAAGAGGGCCACATTTTTTCATCAACATTATCAGAGGGCCACATGACCATGCACTTCAACTAATCAGATATGAGAGCTACAAAATAATTCTAAACACTGAAATGCATTATTAACATGTCTAATACTCTTGTTTAGGGAGAAACAAAACAAGTTTGTTTTATAATAAATAAATAAATAAATACATAGTTCATTGATGGCACAAAACTGAAAAACAGTGGCCCAACATTAAGTGCAACAAGCATCATATTAAGTGCATTTTTGCCCCTATCCCACTTTTACTATTTACACACATTTCCCGCATATAGGCTGCTGCCCAACTCACTCACAGCAGGTAGCCTCACTCTTAGTGAGATGGTGTGGTGGCTTGTGGTTTTGACTGCTGGCACACTACAGACTGGATGTCAATGTCAATCTTTGTACATCCAATCCGCATCAAATGAAAAAGTGTCATCTGTGAGTCTGTCTCTTTTGAGTTCTTTCGACATGATCGTGAAAATTCTGTGCATCACTGTGCGTCGGGACAAAGATACCGTTTCAAAGTCTTTAACCATGTTATCGTCACCGAAAACTTTGGCTATTTCCACGGCGCACACCTTGACAATTTCCCCAACTGACAATAATATGCCGTTTTTGCTTTGCAAGTTCAAGTGAAACAGCATTAGAGACTTTGTTGATTCCTGTGTCGTTGTGGCTCTGGTGGAATGTCGCTGTTGTTGGTTACTTTTGATTTAGGGTCGGTTACTAAAGCGACTCAAAAAGCTAGTGTACTTCTCGTTCTCGTATTTAACTTTGTACAAGGTGTTGTAGTGGCGACTTAAAATTTTTCATGATGACTGCTATTATTTCTAAGCAACATAGACACATTGGGTTGTCTCTGAATTCTATGAACAGACACTCTGCCTCCCATCTTCACTGAAAAGTATGGTTTTCTTAATGAAGTTTTTTTTTTTTTTTTTGCACTGCTTGTGGCCATGGCTGTCTGTCTTTCTTCCTCGCTGATGGGTAAAGCCCAGAGGACCGATGTTGTTTGCATAGGAAGCGACCTCTATCGGCAAACACTATAATTACAATGACGAACTAATTCAGTTGCAGTTTAAAAAAGACAACATTTTCATGGTAAAAATGTCAGCATTTTTGTAATAGCATATTTAAGAAATGCTCTACGGGCCGCACTGAGTGAGGAGGCCGCCAGTTGCCCATCCCTGTGCCAGATTGTGACGCTACACCATGCATGTGCATTAGGCATGTACATATCGTCATAGTCATGATATCCAGTATTTTGTAAAGTTTCAGTCCAACTCCGCAAGGCATCTTGAATTTCTGGCACACCCAAAGATGTGTGAAAGATAGTTTCACAGCTGTTTCTGGTACACCACTTGTGTAAATACAAGCCATATATTTTTATGTCCTCAGATTCCCCAGAATGCTGGCAGTCCATAGAAGGATGCATGCTGATTTGTGCAGCTGACAGAGTATTTTGTATGGCAGACTAATTTCATTGATATGGTAGTAATGCTAGCAAGGAACAAAAAATCGTGGATTTTCTATAGGGCCAGCATCTTTCAGTGCTGCTGAACCACAACCGGAAACTGAAGCTTGAATGCTTGAGTTCAACATCATTGTTTTTCCTCTGTTCGCTGATTCACCCGTACGCATTCGAACACGGATGGAACAGAAACTTATGTTCATGCTCTATGACTAGTTACTGGAGGTAAATGAAATTGAGAGAAAGCGCTAGGCAGCACTAGGCTGACTACTTTTTCACTCTCGTCAATCGCCAAATTCATTTTCAGTGGTTTTAGGAGGCCCTTAACTTCATTTTCATGCAAAATATAGGCCTGAAAAGGACTGGTGCTCCCATAGAGGTATATTTGGTGCAGTTTTGAGCAAAATCTGAGATGGTGTCCATGGGAGCATTGGTTTAGTTGGCATGGAATGACCCAATAGTTAGATTTCAAGTTGTAGGTGAAAATATAAATGACAGTCTTGGGGAAATATTTTATAGGATGCAGTGCAATTAGAATGAGGGTCAGGTGTGATACTACACCTGGGAATATATCTGAATAGGGACATCTATTTTCAAAGAACAAAACAGTGTCTGTCTCCTTTTAACATGACCCTCATTCTTTGAAAGTTGCAACAATTGTCATCTTACCTTCCACAGTGTTGGTGGGCCCTCTATCAGTCTTGCCCTGACTCCACAGTGTCGCAGAGCCAGATCCAAGCATTCTGTGCCAAACTCAAAGTCTGCCTCACTACACTAGAAAAACAAAGACAGTTAGAAAGCATACTTACTATAGCCCACTGTACCCACTGCTTTCTCATAGTTCCACTGCACAGAAGTTAAGGTGATTTTAGACTCCTACAGTAAAAAATTGGGAAAATGTGAAATTTAAGCCCTCGACTTTTGTCTAACTTGACCATTCACACTTGATGTACACAGCTCTATTGTTTCCAAAGAGAAAGAGACAGATAGAAACTCTGGAGATTTGCCTGCCCACCTACCAGTGCCTTGGTTACTAACAGTGACAGCTACGGAACGTTAGGCAGGGTGGCGGCCATCGCCGTCACACAATGCTACTTGGTCTATGGGAAACACTGCATTTCTATTGTTTACTTGGCTTACTTGATAATGACCTAGAGCTATCTATAATTAAACCTTAAATCTACAACGTAGGTCTTTAACTGGGGTTCCAATCATTTCACCTGCAGCATTTTTTTTTCTTCAGAAAAGAAAAGAGAAAACCTATACTGCAAAAAGTAGTCCTTTCAGAAATCATTTACATGTTTTTAAGAATAAAGGCAGACAGTTTAGTAATGGTTAATAATTGGGATCTAAAGTGCATAGGCACATTGTTGGATTGGCTATGATAATGTAACTGCTGATTTTAACAATTGAAACAAGCTCTGCCTCTGAGCCATGATGCTGGTAGGGATCATCTGTTTTGAACAAATATGACCCCTGTAGTCGGATTTGCCAAATTACCACCTTTTGGCTAGGGCATCAGGACTTGGCTGGTTAGCTTTAGTTAGTTATTCCTCAATATAGCTTTCTGCTCTACCTCACATCTGTCAGTAACATCAAGTACAATCGCGGCGAGAATAAGGCTGAAAGTATGAAAAATGCATTAAATTCTGGCTGAATTCAATATCCTAGCTGAAATGACTGGGGGCAGGACTTCCTCCCTTTCTCTAGTTATTATAATACCTCCATGCTTATGCCGATTGGGAACAAACGACAAAAGAGGGGTTTTAGCCCGTCAATCAATCAAGCTCGTTACTGTTGTTATGAACACTGTACTTGGACACTGTGGACACGGTCAAATATTTGTTAAGCTACCTATGCTATTCTTGCTGTTCTTCAAAACTGCACCAATCCATGCATTGAAAAAGCCTTGCTAGCGAGATAGCCCCGCCATTTAAATTGATAAACTCACGTTACCCATGCAAAATGAGTGCTGTGAACTTACTTTCTGATAGGCCTGGTAGATGACATCATAAATAAATCCCTGTGGCATTTCACTAGCTCTGTATCTGGCCCTCTCGAGCGTGTGGTCGAGGTATCCCTCTGTAGTTGCAGCGACAATGGTGGACACAAGTGGCCGTACAGCTCCTGAGGCCTAATTGGAGCATAATATTTCAGTTAGTACAAAAGATCACTATTAAAATTATTTACACAGTACCGTAATCCTCCACTTTCAAAACAACTTTTTGAAATATTTTCCAGTGCTCTTGCTTACATTTTCATGATGTTGGTATATCTTCCAGATTTAGTACTTTACACTTAGTTGAGAATTAACACCAACTTCATACTAGAAATACTATTACTAAAGACATAGTACTTTTTTTTATAACATTTTTTTCTGTAGTGAACACAGCAAAAGACAAAAAGACACAACTAAACTGCAGCTGTATAGGGCACTTCAGTCTTCGTGCTGTGTAAAGCATCTAAAAGGGTCCCAAATCACCATTTTGTTGAGGTCTCAACTCAGAAGAGATAATTCAAACTTAACAAGTAACAAAAACTATTATTGGCTCTTTGTATACATTATTGGCTCACCTTCACGAAATCCCATTTTTGAGGACAACAACTCAGATTTCGGTACAATTTCAAAGTTGCAATGAGTTGAATTAATTCCGCACCCTAAAGTAGGAGACCTTGGCAGCATGATGTAATGCCTTAGGTAAGATAATAGTTCTGATTTTATTGGGATTTAATGCTGCTTTTGACACTGCAAGCCACATGACACATTTAATTAGTGTTACCGGTAATTCAGCTTTTTATCTTCCTGTTTTTTTTTTTTTAAATATGATCTTAACACAATTTTTAATACAATAATGCTGTCAGCTATATTATACTAGCCTGGTAAACCAGCCCTTCGTACTTCATTTCATTTTGCACAGAGAGCCTGGTCGTGCTGCCATTGACATTGCTGTATTAGCTCTATTACCAGCCAAACCTACCATACCACACCACATTCTTGTTGGTAATACACAGTTAAACTGTTATCCATTGTATTTTGATTTTGACAATAGAAAAAAGTGCTGCAATTCGCAGCCCCTCAAAAAATTCTGTGATGTCACGTTGGGGAGACGACCTGTAGATGACAGACTGAAAGCCATAGAGACAGACGAGAGCAAGAGACAAGCCATAGATACATAGATAAATCCATATATATACACTCCTGATCAAAATCTTAAGACCAGTTGAAAAATTGCAAGAATTTACATTTTGCACTGTTGGATGTTAAGAAGGTTCTAGGTAGTGCTTCAAAATGCAAAACGAAGAAATGGGAGTGAGACAAGAAAAGAATTTGAGTAAGCAATTTATTGCAAACAACCATTAAACTGAAAAAGGGTGTTCATCAGCTGATCAAAAGTTTAAGACCACAGCCTATAAAAGCCCAAATTGCCACAAAAATGAGGATTCAGTGTAATTTCCTGTCAGTTATCCACATTGTCATGACCTCCGGATGGCAAAGGCAAAAAAGCTTTGTGTCTTTGAACGCGGTCGGGTTGTTAAGATGCACCAGCAAGGCCTCTCGCAGTGTGCCATTGCTGATCATTTTAAACTCCTTAAAAGAGCCTGAGGGTTATGGGAAAAAAGTCAAGTGGTAGACCCCAAAAAAAGTTCACCAGCCCTGAGCCAGAGGATTCGATTTGCTGTCCGTCAAGACCCGGGACGATCCCCGACCCAAATTAAGCTTGTCACTGGTGCCAACTGCAGTTCCAAAACCATCAGACGGCATCTGCGAGAAAAGGGTTTTAAGAACAAAAAACGTCTTCAAAGACCTCATCTCCTTCAATGGCACAAAATGGCCCGTTTGGAGTTTGCACAAGAGCACCAAAGATGGGACACTGAAAGGTGGAAGGAAGTTTTATTCTCTGATGAGAATTTTTTTTTACCTTGACGGTCCTGATGTCTTCTAACATTACTGGCCTGACAAGGAGATCCCACCTGAGATGTTTTCTACACGGCACAGTGGAGGGGGCGCCATAATGATCTGGCGGGGGTTTTCCTTCAATGGAACAATGATGCTTCAGGTTGTGCAGGGCAGGGTCAAATGGCAGCTGGCTATGTGGAGATGTTGCAGAGGGCATCCCTCATGACTGAAGGCCATCATCTGGGTGGTAATGACTGGGTTTTTCAACAGGACAGTGCTGCAGTTCACAATTCCCGCCTGACAAAGAACCTCTTCCAGAGAAATAACATCACTTTTAAAGCATCCAGCATGTTCCCCTGATCTAAATCCAACTGAGAACATTTGGGGTTGGATGGCAAGTGAAGTTTACAAAAAATGCACACCAGTTCCAGACAGTGGATGCCCTTCATGAAGCTATCTTCACCACTTGCCTCCTGAAAACACTAGCATCAAGCATGCCGAATCGAATTTTTGAGATTATTAACAAGAATTGCGCAGTTACTAATTACTGAGTCCTTTTTTGAACATTTTATTTCTATTTTAGGGGGTTATCTGAGATGTGGTCTTAAACTTTTGATCAGCTGATGAACAGCGTATTTCAGTTTAATAAATTGCAATAAATCGCTTACCCAAATTTTTTCATTGCTGCGTTGCTACATGATAGCAACTCACCAGGAGGCTTCACCAACTCTCCACTCATTCTCTGACCATGGATTTAATTGCCTTTGATGACCATCAGTTCTTGGCAAGTGCTCATTTAGACACTCACGGTGTCAACAGGTTCAAACTGTATGTTGGCTGCAGGCCAACATAAATACTATTTAGGGTTCTTGCAACCTCTTTCTCATCCCAGCAAGTCGCACTTCTAGCAAAGATCTTATTGATTAGGACCCCTCTCTGCTGAGGCTACCTTCTCAACATCCCCAACGTGACGTCATCACCAAATTGCGTTAAAAAACAAAAAAGACAATAAATGGCCTTAAACAGATTTTAGAGACATTTTTTTAAATAGTATACATATCTTCAGTGCTTTAAGTACCTACTAATCGACAGTGGTGGTTAACCTGCAACACGCCCTTTAAATGCATCCGTGACAAACAGACATTAGCGATTGGGTAAAGGCAGAGTCCACACCACCAGGAAGAAATTGTTTCTCAGTACAGCACTGTCAGACTCTCTGTGTACAAAATAAAATGAAGTACAAGGGGCTGGTTTACCAAGCTAATATTATCCATGTGCAAGGCAAAAAGTGACAGACCCCATGCTCTTTGGCAGCCACAGTTATCTTAAGCAGGAGGTCCTCTTCAAGGAAGGGCCGCACTGCATCATGGATGATGACCACCTTAGGTCTTTGCAATTTGGAACCAATGCCTTGTTCACTGAAGGCCAGCAATCCATTCAAAATTGACCGGTGTCTAGTTGATCCTCCTTCCACTATTTTTACTTTGGTGTGGTTGTATTTGCGAAGAATGTCGGCCATCATGGAGTGACTCTCCTTTGCAACCACAACAACAATGGTGTCAATCCACGGTACTCTGCAAATAAAAATATACAAATTCATTGAAAATTTCAAGATACACATAACATAACACATAAACACATAACAGACACTGTGTGGTAAGTGGTTAGTAAATTTTGGTTTAGTATGTATTAAGTTGGATAGTTTCATAACTATCAAAGTTTTTCAGTTATCTTGTGTGTCCCCAGTCCACATAGGGCCCAGCTTATGATGGCTTGTGGAAACATGTAGGGTTGCTGTTCTCTTGGTCATGCTGTTCAATAAAAACATATATGCTGCAGGAATGGCCAAGTGTGTTCGATGTGGAAGCTCTCAAGGCATGGGTGATTTGAACATATTTTTTTTATCTTACATTAAATATTATTATTATTATTATTATTATTATTATTATTATTATTATTATTATTATTATTATTATTATTATTATTATTACTATTATTAGTATTATTAGTATTACTATTATTATTATTCCAATCAGAGAAGCCGAGGGAACCATCCTGAAATTGTAAAGTTTTTTTATTATACTTCTCTGGTAAAAGTGACAAGACACGTAGACGACACGAACACGAGTGAACATTTGCCCACACCAAGGCAACAGCAAACTACAGCACTGCACACATAGGCCTACAGTGCATATAGACGACACGTAGAGGAGATGAACTTCTCACATCTAAATTCCAGTTATGCTACATCGCAAAAGAGCGGCTAATGAAAATCTCAGTGCAGATGTATTTATGTATGCCATAGACCATCGCAAGAAATAGGCTACTGGTAAATCTTATCATCATAGCCATCCTAATGTAGCCTATACATTTACAACCCATAACTTTCAGTCAAACAATTTCTGAAGTTATCGCTGCTGTGTTCTCACAATCACCTATTCGTGACACTGAAACATAGCCTGTTTACTCAAGCATACTGCATCATAATTGTTTAGCATTCACCCTATACTCTTGCACATCTTTGGGCTCTGCACTAGTAAATGGAAAATATCACAGCATTCACTCAGCGTTGTTGAACTGCCCAGCCATCTTGAATTGTGAACTCATGATCCTCTGTACTGCTCCGACTCTTTGTACTGCTCAGACTTTCTACTGCCCTGTTGACATGACGAGACCGGACGAGACTTGGCTGGATCGATTCTAGGCCGCCATCTTGTGGACTGTAATTATTACTACAGGAATTCCATATTAAATAATATCTTGTCAAACATAATACAACTGACTTACACGACAGCTGCTAGTTCATGCAAATTATGGTGGAACACAATGTGGTTGTTGCATTTTTGACACGACAAAACAAACAACCTATCCTCAATTACACTTCGTTTTAATCTGTATTTAGGAACATTGTGTCAGTAGTAATAATATCAGACTATTGCCAGTGGCATGTGAAAAACAGCCTATCCAGGCATTGAACCTAGGTCTTCCACATGGAAAATAAGAGTTCTACCCCTGCATCACTGTATCCACCTTGAAATGGTTGAAAGAAGCAGATGATACATATCACCTATTCACTTTGCTATCGTCACTGCTGAATACATGTTGAATGAGAGAACTGACCATTTACGGCACGCTTCAGGGTTGTTGCATTACATTAAGCAATTTATAGGTTTATTCATGTTTACGAGCACATGGAAGTTCATCAAAACAAACGCCATACACGTCAGAGTAGACAAAGCCAATTAGGGCAAAGTGCCAACGTGATGGAGGCGGTTCCACGACTGAACAGCGAGCGGAGAGCAAATGCACTGCTGCACAGAGGAAATCTTGCTCCCTAGATGTCTTCAGGCCATGTAACATGGAATGCAGAGCAGAAAACACTCCCACCTACACCATCACGGACAAGTTTCTAACTGGCATGCGTTATGGTCACGCAGCATGCACGCTGCGTCATTTTGCGCGATCGTGGATTCACCTTTTGTAGGGTGAACGTCCAAAAGCCAGGGGCGCACATGGTGTCACTCCCTACTTTTGAACTGCCACAGTTACTCGGAAATCAAGTTCTGAATGTGTTTTTTTCTCCAACAATCCGTCCACGTGGCAATCCAAGCACAGAGTAGGAGAAGCATAATGAGCTCGTAAAGCTACACTAAGTCGTTTTTCCAACCGTAAAATAATGTGATAACCTGTGTTGAGTTTGTTAATTTTGAATATCACTGTATGGGAAATTGGAGCCCCCCCGGCTGCAGGTGCCCCTGCTTGCTGAGAAGGTCCCGTGCACAAAAGCTGTGAGAAGGGGAAAGGGGAGGGGATCGTGGGGGGACAGTTCACCTCTGGGTCTCCCAAATGCAACACACAGGGGAGGGACGGGCGATCCACTGCAATACTCTATAATGCAGTTAGTTTTTTTTTTGGTTGAAATGGCTAATAAAAAAGGGGTAATACAAGACAATTATACAAGGTGAATTGGTGTAGTCTTAACTCCTGGTCGTCAGTGTTGGGGCATGGGAAACATGTTGACTGTCGAGTGACAAACACAGACAGACAGACAGACAGACAGACACAGACACAGGCCAGAAAAAGGTGCCCAATTCAGAAAAAAAGAAAAGAAGAGGACAAACGAGCAAAAGATAAAGGTATGCAACTATGTTCTCTCTGTATGATTACGGTATCCATGCCATGAATGAAGGGCTGATGTTAATCATGGTATAACTCTTAGGGCCCATTTCCACCGCACTCTCTGCGTGTTCAGCGCGTGGCCGTATTCTGTCCGTATTCGTTTAGAATGCAGGTTAACAGATTAGACCATTTCGCCACTACGCTCAGAATACGGACTGCAGCTAGAGAATAGAAACCGAGTCTATTTTTCTGCGCGTATTCAGCCACAATCCCATTGAGGCCAATGCAATTCATGTCAACTGTGCTATCAATGCATGTATTGACAGAGGGAATACCTCAAAAACCTAGCGACTGTCTGCAAAATATTACCACTCGATTACAACTGCATGAAACAAACACTGGAAAGTTATCAATATTGGCCATCATATCAGATCTGCACTAAAAGGGCATTGACTAGCCTACATAAACACAGAAACTGAAATACCTGTGAAGTTGTCACGCTTAGCCTTCTAGCTATGATGCTTGCTATACTAAACAATAATTTGGTCTTAGCTCAACAAACACGAGATCTAATTTCACCATAAGATTTGCCTTTGCAATAAAACTGTTACAAGTTCAGTTATTGTTTATTTCCATAATTTGGGTCGGGCCCTGTAATTAGCCAACAGAATTTTCATACAGTATGTTAGTTTCAACATTTGCTGTAACTCATAGTTCGCATAGTTTAACTACAGTTTGGCATATTTAATCAGTCATAACTAAAAGGGTGCCAGGCATATAATTCGAGGCAGTAACCAAGGAGGTAATTGTTCCTCGCTGAAGGATAGATTAATATAGCATCTAATGACAGACACTTAGCATGCAAGGGCATGTTTATTTAAAATTGCAATTAATGGATGTTTTGTGTATAAGAGTTATATTGTAGCCTAAAGTATTTTGACATTAAATTCAATTGCAATTCAATTTCAGGGGCTCTTCCAAAATATTTTGGGGCATCCTCTGCCACTGCCACTGGTCAGAACAAGCTACCTACCTCCCCCACTCAGGATAAGGAGCTGCCATCGGTTACACAGGTCTCAATGATCTCAACCCTTCAGGATGAGCTACCATCTAGGTCCTCAGCTGATATTGAGGATGAAGAGTCCTTTGCCTCTGCTGCTACCCAGCATGAGCCTTCGGGTAGGTTTTTATGTATGTATGTATGTATGTATGTATGTATGTATGTATGTAGAGGAGGTATGCCCAGGCTACAAGACGACTGGACAACTACAATTTAAAGTAATACTTCTGATAATTTCTGAGTAGACCTATGTGTTATGTTATACTGCTACAGTATGTCACAAAAGTGAGTACACCCTTGACATTTTACAAAAAAAAAATGCTATATCTTTTTAAGGGACAATACTACACAAATGTTCGATATGTTTTTGAGTTGTCAGTGTACAGCTTGTGTACCAGTATTAATTTGCTGTCCTCTGAAAACAATTTTACACACAGGCATTTTTGTATAAATAGCAGGCCACAAAAGTGAGTACACCCTGTACTGTACATATCATTCAATCATAAAAAACCCACCTGTCCTATTTATAATTTTTGTGTTTTGGTCTGCTCAACTGGACCATACAAATTTGTGTGTCATGTATTAGAGCTATTCATTTTATTGTTTTGGCTATAATTCTGTCATGCTATCCACTGGATGACCAACATGGCTCCTCATGGCAAAAAAGAAAACTCAGGACTTGAGAAAATGAATTATTACTTTACAGAATGATGGCCCATGCTATAAAAGATCAGCAACACCATGAAACTGAGCTACACCATCATGGCTTGAGTCATTAGGTGGTTTTCCAAAATGGGTGCATTGTCAAAACAGGCTCAGTCAAAGAAGTTGGGTCCACCCACTCGGTGTCAGATGCAAAAGCTTTAAAAAATAAATGCATGAGTGCAGCCAGCATTGCTGCAGAGGTTGCAGAGGTAGGAGGTCAGACTGACAGAGCTAAAATAATATGGGACATAGTGCAACAACTCGGTCTTCATGGTCGTCCTTCCAGATGAAAACCTCTTTTAAAACTTGATCATAAAAAAGCCAGAAAACCGTTTGCTGAAGACATGCAGTCCAAAAGCATGAATTCCTGAAAGCATATTCTGTGGTCTGACAAGATTTAAAGGTGTACTTCCACGAGAAACCGTTTAGGTCTTTTGAAATATGATAGGTCACCCCGAGTTGCATATGCATGCTGCATATCAAAATGTTTTTCTACCCCCATTTTCCATATAAGGCAAAAGAAGACAATAGGCGGGAAAAAAGACCCAATGCGAAAAGGGCCTCCGGCGTGACGCACACGTGTAGATGGATATTCATGAGTTCGCACACCTTTGCTTGCCCCCGCCCATAGAAAGACAGTTTTGATTTTGCAAAGCAGAGCCCGTGGGGGCAGAAGGCCAGTAGAAGAGGAGCAAACAGCTAACAGTTACAGACATGGCAGAGCGAATTCGTGCCTGTGTTATTTGTGGTAGCAAGACATCTACCTTGTATTCCTTGCTTAGGAATGAAGACCTGAAGAAGAAATGGCTGGAATTTATCTTTGGAATACCACCAGCGAAATATAGCCCTGCCATAGCTGTGTGTTCTGATCATTTCAACCACAGCGACTTTTCAAACTTCGGTGCCTACAGTAGTGGTTTTTCTTCGAGGTTGGTTTTGAAACCTGGATCTGTACCCTCACGACGATCGACCACCAGCACACAGGCTGTAAGTACAAAGTAAACTTTTCCACCTAAGTTTTTTTTTTTTTTTTTTTACAAAATAGTATGTTCATATTCTCCACGTTAGTATGCATGAAATGGGCACAAGCTTAGCTATGACACTCATATCTATGACCAGAGACTTAGCTTACTAAACCTGTAGGCTAATCTTCTAAACAAACCTAATTGTTAAACCACGAATGATAACATTCAGAGTGGCTATTGTTGCAGCTTTCGTGTCTCTAGAACTGGTATTATCGGTATGGAATCTGCCGTACCTCTTATTACAACACTGTGGGCAGGGACGGATTACGGACCAGCCCCTAGCCCAAAACAAGTTGCAACGCTTACCAACAATATAGTTTAATTTGTCTATTTCATAGGGCCTACATTCTCTGATCCTCTAACTACAAGGGCCCCTGACCCTCTGACATTTGGCTACCAAGGGCCCTTGTATGGAGGGGGGGGGGTGCTTTCAGGGGGCCCTCTGGCTGCCCGGGCCCCCAGCCATGCTATAGGAACTTTAATGAAAACAGGTGAGGGGTGGCAGTCTTGTGACTTCTGACTACCAGGGGGGCTCTGGTTTATGGCTAGCAGAAGTCGTAGGGAGGAGGGGGGCATACTTTTAGAGGGCCCTCTGATTATGGGGGGCCCTACCAGGGGGCCCTAGGGAGAAGGGTGTACCTTTAGAGGGCCATCTGATTACGAGGGCCCCTACCATGGGGCCCCTGGCTTCTGGGTGGGGGTGTGTGTTTACAGGCTTACAGAGGGCCCTCTGACTAGGGAGCGGTGGCACATTGGGTTGGAAGCGGTTTAGCATCTGTGCAGTCAATCAACAATATATATTTCTCTGTTTCAAAGAGCCCAATGAGTGCCCCCCAGACCTTTGACTACAAGGGCTGCTGACCCTTCTAAGGGCTCATTTCCACCGCCTTGTTCAGCGCGTAGCCGTGTTCAGCGCGTGGGCGTATACAATAGGTTTGTATAGGGACAGAATACGCTCAGAACACGCTTGCGGTGGAAATGGTCTAATCTGTTAACCTGCATTCTAAACGAATACGGACAGAATACGGCCACGTGCTGAACACGCAGAGAATGCGGTGGAAATGGGCCCTAAGGGTGTACTTACACTACTCAAGTAACACACCCAAGTGCACTTGACCACCAATGTGTGGTTCGTTTGACCAGTGTGATCACTCCGTTCTGTATATGGTGCAAAGGTGGACTATGGCATGGCTCAGCTGGACATGGTACACATGTAAAGTGATTGCTAACCGTGCCCCAACATGGCTCTCAAACATGACATCAAAAACGACACTCCAAATAATAAATATTTAAATTAATTTGAAAAAAGTTGGTGTTAATAACAGGTTTTTTTTAATCAACACATTGGAGAACTTGCAATACGTAAATCATAGAGTGAGAGCTGTCTTTTCTCATAGTAACAAACAGGGCTGCTGAATAGAAATGGGGTGATTAACAAAAGTGCTTTGATCCAGAGCATATGAATTATATGACATTCAAACTGCATGATCAGTCTGCACTGTTGAGTAAAACTGGACCAGTTCTAATATTTTCTGACTTGTGTCTGATGTTTTTTTCACTCAATGCCAGAACTAGCTTGTTAGCTAACTTTGTTAACTGTCTGGATTAACATACAAAGACAGTCCCAACCAAAGATTCTAGAACTCTTTGCCTCAACCGTGCTCCAGTAGGGATCAATAAAATGCAGCATGAGTGCAGACCAGGGAAGGGGGGCAACTATGCACCGGTACAGTACGGGTTTACCATAGCCCCTCAACCTCCACACAAAGACAGCATGCATTTTTGGTAGTAGACAGTGGCAACCCTTCCCCCACTTTCTCTCAGGCTGTTGCAAAATTAGGGCTAGCTATTGACAGGTGATTTATTTGTACATTATTATTTTCCTTTTTGAACTTTTTGACCAAATATCTGCAGACCTAAATGTTATTTATATTGTGCACATGATGACTTGAAGTGGGAACAGTAAAATTAAATTGTATTTCCCCCTCTAGCTGCAAAAAAAGTCCACAAAGTTTCATAGCAAATTATTTTCCAAATGTATCAAAATCTCCCTCCCTCCTCCTTTAGAGCGTGACACATGCAGGCAATATGAAAGGGCGCAACGTGGTCTTTTCTTTCAATCCCTGTTATAGTATGACTTCTTGCTAAGTCCTAGATGGCATGAAATAAAAGAACGAAAGTTGACGTAAAGAAAGTAGATCTGAAATCGCAGATCTTAACTAAGTAAGACTTTTATAGTACGGGCCGGCAAGACGTCAGAAGGATGGATCACACAGCTAACAACATTTACTGTAGCCATGAAGATTTAAGGTAGGACAATAGGGTTTCCGTTTTCATTTGCCCGCCGTGGCACTAGTTAGCAAGAAATGCACAATAAATATTATTTTGACCGCGTCATATGTCATGTAGAGTATATTTGTTGTAGCACTATCATCACATTTATAGTATCAAAGACTTGCCTCTGGCAAGCTAACGCCCCCCCCCACTGCTCAACTACATGAGCGCACTTCTCCTGACAACCCACGTGTAAATCTGCTGTTTAGCTAGTAGTTATTTGCTTAGTAAATATGGAATGGGGTAGGTAGTATTTCTGATTGCGCTTATTTGACAATTTAAATCTGTTGACGTATTTGAATTTACTTTGTTGCTGGCCGTGTGCATAGTATGACAGCCAGTGTCTTTCTGCTGGGTTGCATTTAACCTAGTGGCTTAATGTAGCCTATCAGGCTGTAATTGTCTTATTTGGCAAAGGAGGGCAATATAGACGCTTCCATTTCTTTACGTTCGAAATAGCATACTCTGGATGGTTCAAATAATGTTTATTATGGTGCGATGTGGTTGTGCTTAAGCTATCCATTCACTACGCCAGTGGTGCTCAAATTTAAGCATTGATTGATTAGCATAGGATTTTGTTGTGTTTTTGACAGTTGTTTTGCAATGTTTTTTTTTGGGGGGGGGGCATACCCCCGCGAACGCTTTGCCCAGGGGCCCATACCCCCCTTAATCCGTCCCTGACTGTGGGACCGGAGCATTGATCTCTGTGGGTCCAGAACTTATCATGCATAAAACGCAGACCAACGTGAAAGTGTTTATAAGGTTTAAAGTATCTGAGTGACCAAATGTGATGGTGCCATCACGGATTGTCGTTTAAATGTAACACAAACTGATTTAAAAACACAGTACTACTGTAGATTACCATTGAATCACTCGAAGTTTTAAGCTAGCAGAGTCAGCTTACGACTAGCTAACTATAGTAGCAAGCTGGCTAACATGACTGGTCACAAACTTGTTCTAGTTTGTAGTGATTGGTAGAACAATATTACAACGGTTAAATATTATCTAGTCAACCCAGCGATAGTAATTAGCCCATGTAGACCCTGCAGTTCGCAATTCTGGAGCAGTTCTGTGCAAGACTGCCGTTAGATGTAGGCTAGCTTGCTGGATGGTTTATGTTGGCTAGCAGGCTGTCGTGGTAGACTGGCCGACAACGTAATCACTGACATGTCAATTAATATTAGCAACAATACCTATGTTCAACTTACAAGTGCATGGGCATTATTCAAGTCTAAACAGGGAAACCAAGATCTAAGCCCATGCACTGGGCTATTAGGCTAAGTTCAGTTGCTATTACTACAGTCTATTAACACGTCTGCCTAATTTTAGGCTATGTCTTCTTGCCATTATTGCATTGCCCTTATATAAGTTTAATTTGATTGATTAGACTTTATGGGTGTTTTGTCTGTCTTTCAGAGCACATCAAAGACATTGGTGTCACCCCCCATTCATACCATACCATTACGGGTTTGTGTGAAATAGCAAATTTCCTGTGTATGATCATGTAACTTGACAGTAATGCTCATTAATTTAATTTAGCTACCCAAACAGAATCCTTCATGACATTTACCAGTACTGCCATGAGTACTTTGGATGCCCCATGGGCGCCTCCAACCTCTATGCATCTTTATATATAGCAATACATATTCTGGTATGATAGACTGTATAGTATCACAGAAAATAGCTTGCTAATTTACAACAAAATGAAAAATAATATAGCATCATTTTAATAACACCATTTTGCATTTGCAGGTCACTTAGCCAAATATGGAAGTTACAGGTTGATGAATCTGAAGACATCTGGAGACAGCATCACATTCAACTAGTACAGGTGAGTGGGGTCACAGATGTAAGATAAATTATTATCAATGTCACCCAGTGCACAGCTTAGTATCTTTTCGTTCCACTCTCACAGAGAAATACCAGCCCACCATAACTTTACACACACATCAAAACTTCACTTTGAACAACTGCCATGAAATACAACTTGCACTGTCTTTGGTGCAGCCATGGGCTAGCGGGTCAGCGAGTGACTGACCAGCGCTGTCCTCCATCTTCCCCCGTGACTGAGATGTCCTGAGCATGGCACCGTCCCCACACACTGCTCCCCAGGCGCCGTTGTCATGGCTGCCCCCTGCTTACGTGTGATGGGTTAAATGCAGAGGTTGAATTTCGTTGTGTGCACTATGTGCTGTGATGTACTGTGTGATCACAATGACCAAATAGACTGACTTTCACACTTTCTTTGGGTTTTGTGTACAGAGCAATGAGGTTGGAGGGAGCATGGACATCTCTGGTGAACCACATGCAACACATACAGTGGAAGAAATAAGTATTTGATCCCTTGCTGATTTTGTAAGTTTGCCCACTGACAAACAAATGAACAGTCTATAATTTTAATGGTAGGCTTATTTTAACTCATTCGATGCCAATGACGCGAAAACGCGTCTTTTACGATAGTAACGCCCAGTGCCAATGACGCGTTATCGAGTCAATTGCGTTTTTTTACAGGGGAGGTGGGGTAATCATCTGATCTAGCTTGTGTACAAAAATCTAAGTTGTAATCACAAGGGAACCCATTCTGTGGGTAGTACCAGTATCAGTGTGGACATGTGATCATCTAACATTGTCTCAAAGAAGAGACGCTGGACCTGGCTTGCTCAGTTGCTTGCAGTTTTGCACACTGCTAGCTTGATCAAAATAACTCCTGTCAGCACGTATGTTGAAGCTACTGTTTTCCTAGCAACATCTCACGTTTAGCTTCTGCAAGCCACCAATAGATTAATTTCACTTTAGGTAATGCATAATGAGCAGCCTGTCGCGCTGTTTCATAGCTACACCTGCACTTGACTGACCAGTCTGCGCCGACAGCAAGTCACTGACGACCCAGCTCTCTACATTTGGTAAAGCGCACGGATTCACTGCACTCTCCCAACATCATAATTTTCTGTGCTATCATTCTCATGTGTTAATCTAGTTGTTCTGTGTGCGGATCCTGTGGAATACGATGTTATTTTGCTCTGAAGACGTTGTATATTTAGTTCGGTTTCGGTTTGCCTATCCCAGTGTTTTCCCCAGAAATAAAAAGAAGGGTTTAAATTTTGATGTAAATACGATGACACGGTGGCACGGTAGCTAGGAGGATTGGTGGGCATGCACCCTGGGAATTTTTTTTTTTCTAGAGCTAAAATGGTGCAATCTAGGAAGATCTGAAGCTAAATTTTGGTCCCAGAAGGCTGGTGGAAACATAACACTTTTAATAAAATGTTGCATTTTTTGGCACAAATAGAACAAAAAACTCGTTGCACTTGGTGAGTTGAAAGAGCCAAAACTCCCAGGTGGGAAGGCTAATTTATTGTCACACAAGAAATACTGCAAGCACTATATAATGTCACATGAATTTGACTAGGCTGTCACTAAAATGTCTAAACTAAATGTTGAGCCTCCTGTTTTTCTGGGCCGCCCACTTGTCTGCCGCAGCCAATGTCATGGCCACTCTTACGTACAACGTCACAGTACGTTCCTACTATCAGCTAAATATCTCCCTGTATGGCCACATGAAAGCTGAATTGGTACCACAGATCTTAGATTCTGCAGATATAATTCAGTGTAGTGTAGTATTATCTAGTATTCTTATTTCAGTGTTCCTGTAACAAGCTAACGAACTAGCTAATTGAAATGATTGGTAATGTGGTAATGCTAACAGTCATCGACTCACCTTGAATTTAACACGCTGCAATAACCTTACAACTTTATATTACTTTCTCCACTTCAGCTAATATCAGTATTAGTATCTAGGTGGGTGTTGGTGAGTAAAGTGGCAGCTTTCAGTTTAAAACATTATGTTAGCGTAGTTCGCTAGCGTAAGCGCGCTAACAACCCCATACAGGCTGCAGCCTGGTCTGAAATGAAGCTAATTTTCTGGAAATCCAAACAGTAACAACGTACACTATTAGGCTTGAAATAATCACAAATAATTGCGGATTGTGACACTTTGTTAAAAAGAACCATCAACAAATCCAGAAAGACGTAAGGACCAATTTATTAGTTAAATTCCACGAGTGTCCCATTCAATGAAAGTCTGACTCTGCTCTACATAAAGGAGGATTTGCCTTTCACGCTCTCTCTCACTCTCTTTCAGCAGCTAGATGATCCGATCGCATTCTGTACACTGTGGAGAAAGTTTTCTTGCTACATGAGCATGTCCCAAGGGGAGCGTTCTCCTTCCTTCTTGTGTAGCATTTAAAGTCAAAGTCAGGCAGTTTTAGTAGCCCCGAGGTTTGCGTTAAAGATCTTAGATTCTACAATACTCTCTGATACAGCTGACTGGCGGGAAAAAAAAAACAAAGGAGCACTGTAATCGGCATGTGATTGGCCAGTTTCGCCAGTATAGTAGTTTACACACCCACCACGGAAGTTTCCTAAAAACGCAGCCTACATTTGACTACATTGGGACTTCTTGTTCGGGGAAAATCCCGGGGGGAATGTTTTTGTGCATGCTTTTTAAGCGTATCGGCATTTTATGAAAGCGTCTCGGCAAAACTTGATGCGTATCGGCGAAAAAAGAAGCGTATCGGTGCCGATACGCTTAGACGCTTTGGGGAAAACACTGCTATCCCCTCTCTGAGCCAAGTTCCCACACTAAAATGTTACAATGTTTTATATCGTGTTTGGTGACGTTCAGAAATATTACATTTACAAGCATGGAGCAGTAGTCTAATTGCATAGCTTACTCCGATACTAGATGTATGGACCGGTATTTTAGATCGTGTTTATAGGTCTTCTCTGCTCTGCTTCTCTGCTCTGCTTCTCATGCACACACATGCATACACACGCGCGCACACAGAAAGGCAGAGCTAGCACTACAGTTATAACATAGTGTGCTGTACATAAATAGCTGCTAGAAAGTCAAATTTTTGCCTTTGAAATGTTTACGCACAAAGTGTTTCCCATGAAGTGTTGCTTTTAGCTGTGCTTCAAAGAATCTATGAAATGTGCCTACATGGTTTTATAAATAAATTTGTATTTTTTTAATTTATAAATAATGTTGCCAGCGTTATTTTTGGTGCAGTATACAATGGGATCACTTTTCATAATGTTTGAGATGTCTCTGAAGCAAAAACAATTGTAATCAAAGACATTTTCTGCTTGAAATGTTGCTCGTTACAAAAAGCCATTTTTCTCAGTATTTTGGTCAGAAATCAGCATTTTTAGTTACACCCACCCATGTTCTCCAGACAATTGCTAAGGAATGGAAAGAGGTACAAACAATTTTTTTTTCTGATAAAAAAGGGAAGTCTGGAGTTTCTTTTGGTATGTTTTTTGTTGACACAGACATAGAACTCAATTTTCTGTGGGTCTTGAAAAAACACTGAAATGTTCAAAAAATCCTAGCACTGGGACGTGACCAACTTTGAAAATGGCTGGCACTGAATGAGTTAACATTGAGAGATAGAATATCAAAAAGAAAATCCAGAAAATCACATTATAGGAAATATATTAATTGATCTGAATTTCATTGTGTGAAATAAGTATTTGATCCCCTACCAACCATTAAGAATTCTAGCTCCCACAGACCAGTTAGGCACTACTAATCAACTCGTCACCTGAATTAAAGATGCCTGTTTTAACTAGTTACCTATATAAAAGACATCTGTCCACAAAATCAGTGAATCAATCATCACTCCAAACTCTCCAACATGGGAAAGACCAAAGCGCTGTCAAAGGATGTGAAGGACAAGATTGTAGACCTGCACAACGGTGGAATGGGGTGCAAAACCATAAGCAAGATGCTCTGTGTTAAGGAGACAACTGTTAGTGCAATTGTTGGAAAATTGTAGAAATACAAAATGACCATTTACCGACCTTGGTCTGGTGCTCCAAACAAGATCTCACCTCGTGGAGTTTCAATGATCATGAGAACAGTGAGAAATCAGTCTAGAACTACACTGCAGGAGCTAGTCAATGATCTCAAAGCAGCTGGGACCACAGTCACCAAGAAAACCATTGGTAACACTTTACACCGCAATGGATTAAAATCCTGCAGTACTCGCAAGGTCCCCCTGCTTAAGAAAGCACATGTACAGGCCTGTCTGACGTTTGCCAATGAACACCTGAATGTTTTAGAGAGTGATTGGGAGAAAGGGCTGTGGTCAGATGAGACCAAAATAGAGCTTTTTGGCATTAACTCAACTCGCCGTGTGTGGAGGAAGAGAAATGCTGCCTGTGACCCCAAGAACACCATCCCCACCGTCAAGCATGGAGGTGGAAACATCATGCTTTGGGGGTGTTTTCCTGCCAAGGGCACAGGACAACTTCACCGCATCAACGGGAGCATGGACGGAGCCATGTACCGTAAAATCCTGAGTGACAACTTCCTTCCCTCCTCCAGGAAGTTGAAAATGGGTCGTGGATGGGTCTTCCAACATGACAATGACCCAAAACATACAGCCAAGGCAACAAAGGAGTTACTCAATAAGAAGCACATTAAGGTCATGGAGTGGCCCAGCTAGTCTCCAGTAGGCTTGTCCCGATCCAATATCGGCATCGGATCGGCCGCCGATATTGGCAAAAAAATGCGTATCGGTATCGGCGCGGCGGCACGGAAAAAAATCCGATCCGTTAAAAAAAAAAAGTCCGGTCCAGCGCTCAGATAATCCATTCCAGTTTTTTGCTGTGGTTTCGCTAAAATCCAGTCCGCATTTTCCAGCACACCAGCATTAGCGTCTCCCAGTTTGTAGATAGAGATGGAGCAAAACGTGTGGAGGAGATTGGGGAGTAGAGGGCATTTTTGTTTTTAAATAGTTAACGATATTATTTGCACTGGTTTTTAAAGCCTTGGTTTACACCTGCTCAAGAGCAGAGTACTGATGCTGAGTTAATAGACTATTTTACACAGAGGTTATTTGTGTGTTTTGCTTTTTTTGAGTTAATAGACTATTTTACATTCAGGTTATTTGTGTGTTTTTCTTTTTTTTCCATAGTTTACAGTCTGATTTGCACTTTTACTGACCACTGATGCCATCCCTGTTTGTTATTTTTAATGTTGTCTATTTTCTGTTTATCCCTGAATAAACAGGTCAGTTTCTTGTTACCAACCATTGTGTATTCAAACTCACTTAAGTCAGCTGGCTAGTTGTTATCAAGAGTACTAAAACCCTTTTCAATATGAGTCTAATAACTAAGTAAGAAGGCTAAATAACTTTAATACATGCTCGGTTGGGTAGGCCGGTATCGGTATCGGCCACCAGTATCGGTATCGGCTCGGAAGTGCAAATACAATATCGGTATCGGATCGGAAGTGCAAAAAGCTGGATCGGGACATCCCTAGTCTCCAGACCTTAACCCTATAGAAAACCAATGGAGGGAGCTGAAGCGCCAAGTTACCAAGCAACAGCCACAAAACCGCAATGATTTAGAGATGATCTGCAAAGAAGATGGACCAAAAGTCCTTCTGATATGTGCGCAAACCTTATCATTAACTATAAGAAACGTCTGACCTCTGTTTTTGCAAACAAGGGTTTTGCCACCAAGTACTAAGTCTTCTTTGGCTAGAGGGTTCAAATACTTATTTCCCTCAATGAAATGCAAAACAGTTTATTTTATTTTTTTTCAAAGTTATTTTCTGGATTTTCTTTTTGATTTTCTATCTCTCACTGTTAAAATAAACCTACCATAAAAAATGACACTGTTTATTTCTTTGTAAGTATACAAATTTACAAAATCAGCAAGGGATCAAATACTTGTTTCCTCCACTGTACATACCCACGACGACCCTCACTTGCCACAATGCCAGCATCCAGTCCGCCAGAGCAGAGATCGTAAGAAGTGGCTTCAACCAAGTATGTAGTTATGACTCTATTGTACTGAATGTTTTGTGACGACATACGTTTTGAATTCTCATTTAACTAATGCTTACATTAAATATTTTCTTCCAGGCCACGTCGACAACCTGATTGCTCTGGTGTTTGAGGAGATTGTCCCCAACCCCCAGCCTTACTTGGGAGGAGCTCCAAATGATCCCTATTCCTGATAACCTGTCCTCACGGTTCTACCATCCTCCACTGACAGAAGCTTTGGATGCATACACCTCTTGTTTTAGATAAATAGATGGGTACTTTATTGATCCCCATGGGGAAATTCAAGGTCCCAGTAGCTTACAGACAACACACATAGGCATAACATGCACTTACAACATGTACAAAATAAATAAATACAAGAGGGATGTATCAGGACTTGCAGTGACAGGGCAGGGAATGACCCTGTGTTCCAGCATGATCTGCAGGACAACATACGTTGGAATAATAATTCTAACCTTTCTCCCTACATAACCCGCACCAGCTCACAAACGATCTGTAGGCCAGATGTCTGCATCTCCTGTCAAATAATCTAAATATAATAAAGTTATTTGTTGAAAACTGACTCGTTTTATACACTGGCTTTGAGTTTTATCACAGCTTTTTTTCCTTTTAGGCTAAAGATGTATTATACCTTTCATATGTCCAGGGGGGCATAGTCTGCTCTATAAATGTTGATTGCATTTTGAAGCAAGTATACATTGAGGCAGGAAAGAGGGGTACCCATATCGCCCATTCTTCTTACCATCTGAACACAGACGTGAATGTAAACAACATGAGTAACCTTTGCCAACAAACTTATATCAACCAGAGCCATCAGTCAAAGAAAATAGACAGAATAACGAGTTAATAAGAAAAGGCCAAATTAAGTGAGTTTGTGAAATAGAAAGAGGCATGCCGTAGCTGTGATTACCGGGGGAGTGTCGTTGCAGGACATATTCTCTGCTTCTGTGGGCATCTAGCAAAATGTAGGTAAGTAGGTGTGTTTGTTTTAGAACGTTTAGATATTCTAGTTGGGGTGCTCTGACCGAATGGGCTTTCAATGATAGCCTGTGACTGACTCGCATAGGATCAACAGGCTAGGTGAAAGGCTGAACTGCATTTAGCCAGACACTTACACTGTGTTGTAAAGTAAACTATCTACCAGTAAGATTGCAAAGACTGTTAATAGTGTGAAGAAACAAGTCTTAAAAAACGTTTCCAACTGTTTATTACAACTTGTGGGCATGATGACGATCGCCACAAATGTTCAAATCTTAGGAGAAACTTTAGTCGTCATGCAAATATTACCATTCTGATCAGGAACGATCAGGAAGCGATTGTGCTTGTGCCATCTCTCCTTCCTCTTCGGATTCAGAATCAAACACATAAGGCTGTATCTCCGAAGACATTCTGTGTGCAGTTTTAGCGCTGTCAAGTTGACTTTTCCCCTTTACCTTATTACTCTGCTATCAAGTTGTGGGGCAAAGGAAGCTGCAGGGAGCGTCTGCTCTTGCTGTTAGCCAATCAGAGGCGTGTTATTTGCATGTCATGAATATTGTATTACAAGAGGTGAAATCGTGTCGTTCTCCCGGCCCCACCCCCTCCACCAAACTAAAACAGCCTGAAACAGAAGCACTACAACATTTTTTTCATCAAAACCGGCGCACATGGCAATTATTAATACTAGAGAACACCGCAAAATTAATGAAAACACGATGGAAGTACACCTTTAAATAAACTTTTTTTTGGCTTAAATGATGTCAGTCATCTGTGGCAGCGGCCTGTTTAACAGTACCATTATAATTGTGCCTTGCCTACAATCAAGCCTAGTAGTGGTAGCATCATGGTTTGGGACTGCTTCAATGCTGCCAGCACTGGGCAACTGCAGTTCACAAGGAATCATGGATTGCAACATGTGCTGTGGCATTCTGAAGCAGAACGTGATGGCACACACTGGCACACAACAGTTTTTTTCATCATGATAACAACCCTAACACACCTCCAAGATGACCACTGCCTTCCTGAAGAAGTTGAAAGTGAAGGTAATGCAGCCAAGTATGTCTCCAGACCTGAACCCTATTGAGTACCCGTGGGGCATCCTTAAACAGGAGATGAAGGAGCACCAGTGTCTAACATCTCCAGGTCCATAATGCCATAATGGAGGAATAGAAAAGGATCACAAAAACAACCTGTACAGCTCTGGTGAATTTCATATTAAGGCAGTGGTAGATAACAATGGTGCTCACTCAAAAAAATTACAATTTTGACACAATTGTTCACTGTGCGGTGTACTCACTTTTGTGGTCTGCTATGTACACAATAATGCCTGTTTGTAAAGTTGTTTTCAGATGACAGTAAATTAATACTGCTACACAAGCTGCACACTGACTATTGACTATTCATTTGTGTAGTATTGTCTCTTGAAAAGATATGGTCCATTTTTTGCTGAATTGTGAAGGGTGTACTCACTTTTGTGAGATACTGTATGTGCTTTGAGTAATGTGCCAATATGTTGTCTGACAGAAAAGCCTGGAGCTAAACCCCAACTCAGCCACACTGCTGAGCATGAGCCTCTGTCAACTGCCCCTGCTAACTAGCCCTCACCTCTGACTGACAGGATGCGCAGTGAGCTGATTCGCAGAGAACCAAGTATTTTATTGTATGTTTTTGGATTGGGGGGAGGGGGGGGGGGGTGCTCGGAGGGGGTCTCACCCGGGGAGTAATTCAATGTAGAACAGCCACTGACAAATGCACGACACCGGGCTGTTGTAAATTATTTAGAATAGCGGTGACTGGCAATTCTGCTTCCAACTGAAATCGCGTTGTCGCTTGATCAACCCAAGGCCAAAAAGGCAATCAAGACATTTTCGTAACAATGAAATTACCTTTCAAATGCGTGAATTCCGTAGCTGATCAAAGGCTTTCCAAGAATCCTACAGAACTGTTTTGGTGTGGATAGTCCAGTTCTCTCGCCGGAGCCAGCGGCTGGCAGTACTACAGCTACAGGAAAATTGATGATAGAATGTCTTTGGCAGTCCACGCTCAAGCAGTCCTCAGTAGCCAAAGACATTTGTTGTGGGACAGACCCTCCTGAACATGATTCGTGTTCCTCCATTTCACGTAAGTCGTTACATACAAATACAAAATTTATACAGTACCCATGAACCAATCACTTTGTGGCTAAAGCAGTGTTGTGTATTGGAGCGAGCAGCGTGGTGTCGAAGCTACAATAACTAACATGTCAACATGGCCACCATACGACTTTCTTTCAAAGTAAGAGTCCCATTTCATTCATTGTTTTGTTCTTCATTTAAAATAAAAGAACTTTGTTGAGAAACTTTGTATTTTATTAAAACACGGAGTATATTACATGCATCTCAACCACATCATGTCTCTTCCAATTCCCTTCTTGTACCACGGTAATAATTCAGTGATAACACCACGCTATTGACACCTTGTGGTAGGATGTAGAATTACACATATCATTACATTCATGAGTTTTTTAAGTAACACTAAGTAGTTTTTTCAACCTTACAATAATGTTTCTAAAATCATTCCAGTCGTTCATTAACTTGTAATAGGATTAAAGGCACTGCTGAATTCACCTAGTAAGTTTGGAGGAGTGGGCCGTCTCTCTGTAATTCGAATGAGACACTAATTTCTCTCCCAACCTGTACGGTGACCTAAGATGAAAACTACTTAGTGTTGCTTTAACCAGAGACTTTAACTGTAGCCTGCCATATGTTTTACAAAAAGTACGGCATACACAGAACAAACCAAGCTAGAAGAAAGCTTAATGCATAGGCAGGAAGCAAGTGGATAAACGGCTGGGATTTATGGTCAGAGTCTATATCTTGGCCATTCTCCTGCAATACCATATGTAACCATACGTTCTGTGTAGTGTGTAAAGTTTAAAGCAACAATGGCATTTTTTCCACCATGCGAGGCATTTGCATCATGTGAAGCACCATGTGAGACAATTAGTTTTAGAACATCTCCACATTATTTTCAATGGCATACAGTCATATCAAAGATGAATAAACATAAGTATTAAGAATATAAAACTGTCCCAGACAGATGGCATGCTTTCAAGCACATTACAATATTTCGGAAAGAAGCCAAGGATTACACTGTGTATTTGTGGAAAACACTAAGCTATACCAGGAGATAAACACACATGTGTAATACTGCTGGAAAGGGCACAGACTTACCTTTAATTTAGTGTTTCGTGTTGGTTTTCAAGCATTTTAAAGAAACACTGGCATTTTTTCCACCATTTGAGGCATTCTTTTTTATCAGACAATTAGTTTTAGAACATCTCCACATTAATTTCAATGGCATCCAGTCATATCAAAGATGAATAAACATAAGTGTTATTCCCACCTGCCATCAAGGATAGCTATTGTAAAAATTATAAATAAAAAGAAAAAGCTTTGCAACATGACAATACTGGCTGTATAGCAATAAGTGGCAAAAAGGCTCTGTGGTAACTCATAACTTGTAAACATTAAGACCTGCTCAAAAGAGATTGAATGAAGGTTCTATCTCAAGAAGGCTGAGCTGAATCTGACATATGTTATTTAAGCAATATAACACGAGTGGGAGTAAGGGTGTTCGTGGATATCCTCAGGGGTGTGTTTCAGCCACAGGCAGTGGTGGTTCTATACTGAAGACCCCCTCCGAGCCCCCCACCCCACCCCCACCAGAAGGGGAAAAAAAACATAATTTTGCACAAGCAGCCATGTTTTACTATAACCATATACTGATTCTCACAATCACAACTTTCAAAAAAGTATGTTATCACAAACAAAAAATACAATAAAATATTCTCTATATATAAAACTTGTAAAAATATATACAGTCAAATATATAACTATAACAAGTAATATAGTGGCAGGGGATGCTCCAAAATATAGAAAAGCCCCTGAAATTGCAATTGAATTGCAATTGAAATAAACATCAAAATACCGTAGGCTACAAAAACTCTTATACAAAACATCCATAAACTGTAATTTTAAATTAACATGCCCTTACATGGCAAATATCTGTCATTAGACGCTATATTAATCTATCTTTAGGGAGGAACAATTAGCTCCTTGGTGGTTGCTGCCTCGAATTCTATGCTTGTTACACGTTCAGTTATGACTTTTTAACTATGGTAAACTATAGTTAAACTATGCGAACTATGAGTTGCAGCAAATTGCAAATGTTGAAACTACTTTTATAACATTCTGTTGGTTAATTACAGGGCTCAAAGTTAACCCAAATTATGGAAATCAATAAAAACTGAACTTGTAACAGTTTTTTGCAAAATCAAATCTTATGGTGAAATTAGATCTTGTGTTTGTTGAGCTAAGAAGGAATTATTGTTAAGTATAGCAAGCATCATAGCTAGAAGGCTAACAAACGTACGAGTTATACCATGATTAACATTAGCTCTTCATTCATGGCATGGATAACGTAATCATGCAGAGAGAACATAGTTGTATACCTTTATCTTTTACTCGTTTCTACTCTTCTTCTTTTCTTTTTTTTCTAAATTGGGTGGCTTTGACTTTGTTATTGGGAAGAATGTTGATGTGTGACTGACTTTCGTCCACTAATTGCATCAGAGTATTGCCCTATACAGTGGATCCCCCGTCTCCCCTTGTGCATTGTATTTGAGTGCTCCCCTTGTGCATAGGGGCAGCTGGACTAGTGGTTAGGGAGTTGGTCTTGCAATCGGAAGGTTGCCGGTTCGAATCCCGCCCTACCGATAGTTGAGATGCCCTTGAGCAAGGCATCTAACCCCACACTGCTCCAGGGACTGTAACTGAAACCCTGCAAATATCTGTAAGTCGCTCCGGATAAGAGCGTCAGCTAAGTGTAATGTAATGTAAATGTAATGTAATGAGTGACCCAGACATGAACTGTCCCTGGCGCCCTCGTACCCCCACCCATTTTCCCTCCTCACACAGTTTTTGTGCACTGGGCCTTCTCAGCAAGCAGGGACGCCTGCAACCAGAGGGTGCACCAGTTTCCTACACAGTGATATGATAGATACAGTAATAGAATTTTTTTTAGATAATATTTTTTTTCAAGCGCTCGTGATGCACTGACGCCCTGCTCGCTGGTATCAAAAACCGCTACTGCCCGCAGGCACTCAACATTAGAACCCAACAGAATCCAGGTCTACTGATTTTAAGACACAGCTGTTCCTTTTAGAATCCACAAGATGGAGCTATATACCAGAACAAGAAGACCAATATTTAAGTTCTTGGTATCAGCTCTTCCACTCTTCCATTTGAACTGCTTTCATAAAAACTTTGCAAACTTTCAGAGACAAATGAATTTCACAAGAAACACAGGGGCATGTTTGTCTGAGATTGTTTCACTGTCAGCATGCACAGATCATTGGTGTTGGCACAGGTTCTTCTGTAGTTCAACAACCTCAGATTAAGTCAGATGTTTAATGTGACTTTGCTCTCTTAATTATGCTTTTAAATGTTGCTCGTTTTTAACATTTGTTTGTCCTAATAGGCATGCTGAGGACATGTAGCCATCCCTGGACCGTTTTCTTGTACAATATACATCAGGCACAGGCAGGGTTGGGCTGGACTAAATGGACTGCATGTATATAGCGCTGACATATACCCAGCAAGGTACTCAAAGCAGTTTCCTTGGAATGCCTCACATTCACATATGCATAAAGTAGTTCAAAATTATCGCACTGTATATTTTATTGAAATTGAGAACTACATCACTGTAAAAAAAATATGAACCAAACAAAATAGTTGATGTGAACAGTGAACTTGCACAACACTGGGCACAGGTGGTATGCCTTTTTGCTGGTGTATGTTCCCATTCACCACGCTCCATTTTTTTAACCACAGAATAAGATGAAAATAATGGTATTTGCTACACAGTTTTCCATCCAGCTGTATGTTCAAAGCTGAGGACACAAATACAGCAGATATGTTCCACTCTATCATCAGTATGGTATGCAGGCAGCCATAGTGTGATGTGTACCAGAGTGTATAAAACAACTGCATCTGGAAACAATGATCAGCAATTTACTTGTTTTGCTTTTTTCCCACAGTTAGATAAAATCAGTTCATAAAAAGTATATTACATCACATTTCCAAAGCAACTTACAGTAGAGAAAACAAATTAAGCTACAGTTATGCAAAGGAGAACAGAGTAAGCAAGAGTGTAACAGAGTAAGTGCCGACAAAGTGATGATATACATCATTACACTGTCATACAAAAATCAGTAGATCAGTGTATGGGAAAATTAAGTAAATAAAATAAAGCAAAAGACAAATACAGAAATATAAATACACCATAAATTCACCATATAGTATTGCCTATACAACTTATCATCATTACAGTCAATGGTGGCATCTATAGCCTTCATGTCACACAATTACAGTATTTTCACCCAGGGACGGTGCATAGGATCAGAGTATAATTTCCCTTTTTCTGTATTCTATAGTCAAACCTGGTGATGCAAAGCCCAGCGTAGCAAACAAGTTTTTTATTAGCAGTGATAGACATCCAAAAGAAGATAGGAATGGTCTGTCAATAGAGGCATTGTCCTGTCTTTTCGGCTTCTGCACTACTGCAACTTTGGCATAATAATTTCACTATGTTAAAAATAGATGCAACACTTAAAACTTGAAACTTTGAGTTATTTTTGTGAAAAGAATTTGAGCCTTGAGAGAGGAATCAGATGACATATTTTCAGTTTTATTTTATGTGAAGACAATTCTAGTCTTGACACCTTCAGATGGTACTGATTTTATTAATTTCAAAGAAAAACACGAGCTGCGTGTTTGAACACTGGGGCAGTACCCTGTGTAGTTGTCTAATATCACATTGGAATTACAATCCTTCCCACCACTGTAAGACAGCAATGAAAAAAAAACTTTTTTGTTGATCATGAATGCAGTGCACTTACATTTTTAAAACTTTAAATATACATAGTCCATGAGTATGAGAACAAAATGAGATGGTTAGTTTCAAGGTAGTCATATTTTCAAGCTGCAAGCCCTCAAAGTTGGCCAGAATAGTTTTTTTTCCGTAAAAATGACATGATGATGATTTATTGCCTGTTTTCAAGTATAAAAGAGGAAATGCAAACCCAGCTTTTCTTTTTTTCTTGCAATAGTATGCCACTTCATCAGAACATGTCGGCAGTTAGAAAAAAAAGAAATAAAAAACGACTAATTTCAGGAGCTTAAATGGCAAAGCGGATGAAGTTATATAGGGCATACAATATATCACAGATGAGATAACTGAGGGAGAGCACTGTGAAATGTATAACCCCAGTTACGATGACCTTTGAACCCGTTGAGTGCCTTCAGCCATGGGAAATTAATAGAAACAAGTTGGATATACCACTTTTATGTGGTCAACCAAGTGGTATACTATTGCAAAAATAAAGAAAAGTTGGGTTTACATTTCCTTTTGTCCTTTGGCAATAAAATTGGAATTTTAACATGGCCAACTTTGAGTGCTCATAGCTTGAAAACACGACAACTACTCATCTCGTTTTTTAGATGTACTCTTCCTTGGACTATGTATATTTAAGGTTCTGAAAATGTGAGTGCTCCACATTTATGATCATATAACAAAAAAGGCTTTTTTGGTGGGGTTCTGTGTCTTTTTGTTCTATTTAGTGAATTTTAGTTTGTATCTTGGGTTTACCATGTGGTTCTGTTTTTGTTCCTGCCTGGTGTCCTTGTCTCCACCCCCTCTCCTTATTTGGGCTAACTGTTCTGGGTTTTTTATTGTTGGTTCACCTGTTCCTTGTTTTATGTCACTTGTCTTGTCTAGTCATGATTCAATCTTGTTTGCTTATCGTCTTCACCTGTGCCCTGTTCTACTTTGGCCTATTGTGTGTCCTGTTCGATTTGTGTCGTGATTATTTTTCTGTGTATTTAAGCCCCTATATGTTTATTTGTTCCTCGTCTGATCATCTGTTTCAGTACTTCTGGTCCTGTTTGGTCCCTGTTGCTGTGTTTGTCGCCTCTGTTCATGTTTGCATGTTCCTGTGGTCTCGCCATACGCTCCCCATTTGAGAGATCTCCTGGGATTTGCTGATTTGGTTGTTCAGTTTTTTTAACTGTTTTTGTCTTCCTCCTTCTGTGAACCTTTGTTGCCCTTGTTACGCTTTTAACACACTTAACTAAAATTTGACATTGCTGCATTTGTGTTCAGTCCTACATTTTTTCTTTGTTTTTAAAAAAATATGTTTGTTTCAATGAATAAGCCTTCAATGGTGGAAAGGACTGTAATTTCACCACTGGAATTACACCATTTCCACAATTCCAACTACACAGCGTACTGCCCCAGTGTTAGAGGGGTATAGACAAAGTGCTGCTTATGAAATACTGAAATGTTTAGCATTTTTTAAGGACACAAAAACAAAACATAATTGTTAAAAGAGGATCATGGTGTTGGACGCGTTTCAACTGATATGGAATTGATATGGAAAATTAACAAGTGCAATCAGAGATGGCAACGTGGTCCCCCATGTGGACCCCCCCCCCCCCCCCATGTCATTGCGGGTGGACAGGCACACAGACAGACAGACACACACACGCTCACACATGGACAGAATCATTGCATTACCTGGTCAATCTCCTCCGGGGGAACAGGTAATGAAAAAACGATTCTATTTCAACTTCTGTCTGTAAAAGGCTATTGACCCATTAGCCTCTAGTACATGCACGCAGCAGGTCATGTCTGAAGTTGATAAAGGTGCCACATATCAACAGCAGTCAGAAGAACTACCTTCTGGCTGTATCATGCAGGGGCGACTTGTAATGGAAGCCAGGGGATTCCTGGCTTCCTCAGAATTCAACAAATAGTGACAATAATAAACAAATCAATATTCATCCAGATTTAGTTAACGCCCATTTGGCTTCAACGCCTGCTTTTTCTAGTGAGAAAACAGTTAGGAGAATCAACCAATCAGATGTGCCTGCTATACTGGGCTCTGCAACAAACAAAAAAAATCCTGTGGGTGTGTAAGGGAATCTGGCGAAAGCCAGCTTCCACAAAACTTCACTCTAAATCGCGAGTGGGCGGGTCTAATAAACCCGCCTAATGCTGTTGTTTACCAGTATCAGATATGCGAATCTTTTTCAGACGAGAAAGCTCGCACTCCCGGCCAGGGCTTTAGTCTTTCAGTGACTGTGCCGAGTGTTATCACCATGGAGAACGATGTAGATTTTTTTTTGAAAACCTTTTGAGCCATTTGAGCAACAACGTCTGTTAAAGGAGAAGGGGCGGCCTACGCCAAAAGTTGTAATTGTTAAAAAAAAACACACAACAAACAACACTTTATTAAACCCAAGTGGTTGACTGCTAGCATGACTACAGCAAAGCTGTTCTGCTGGCCATGCTTGCTGTTTGAGAGGGCAGCAGCCGCTGGCAATCCCTGGGCTTCATGCGGCTATTCTGATTTAATCATTTTTGGAAGGGCAATTGAGAGACACGAAAAATCTAAATCACACATAGTTGCAACCATGAAACTGAAGGTGTTTGGTAAGGTAGGGATGGATCAGGCCCTCAGTCAAGCAGCTACGCTTAGTGTCCAGCAGCACAACAGTCAGGTAACGAAAAACAGGGACATCATGAGGAAGCTAATCATCATGGTTGTGTACTTAGCTAAACAAGAACTAGCATTTCGTGGGCATGATGAATCTGTGGGTAGTTTGAACAGGGGCAATTACATGGAGCTGGTACATGCACTCGCCAAAATTGATGATGGCCTTGCTTCTCACTTAGATACATCCACAGTGTTTACAGGGACATCAAGCATGATCCAAAATGAGCTGATCAGGTCCATAGCCGATGTGATACAGAGCAAGGTGGATGCTGACATCAGTGCAGCGCCCTTCATAGCAGTGCAGGTTGATGATACGTCTTGATGACACATCTCTCGCAAATGTTAGCTTATTGTCCGTCACGTTAACCAAAAAGGCATTGTCTGTGAGAGGTTGCTTGGCTTTACTGATCTCAGTCAAGACAGCTCAGGCAATCACATCTGTTGTTCTCAAAGAACTTGAAAAATACAATCCATCCTCTAAGCTCATTTGCCAGATGTATGACGAGGCAAGCTGCATGAGTGGACAGAGGGGTAGTGTTCAGGCCCTGGTGAAGGAGAAATGCCCCCATGCACATGTAGTGGGGTGCACTTTTACATTCCCCCTCCCCTCCATTAGGAGGGGTCGAGTCTCGCTCACGGTACCGGAAGGAATCCCATCTACTCGCGTCTACTTAGGGAGGTGGCATGCACTGTGATTGGAGGGCGCCGTCAGTTTGTATTCTGCTGTGGTGGAAAGTGCAGAGCCGCTTGGTCGGGCCTTTCGTTGCTGCTGTGCTTGCGCTAAGCTGCTTCACAACGAGAGGGAAATTCCTTGCCCTCAGGTAGGACGCGTTTATTTGTATGTCGTGGTTGTGTACATTTTCCTTGGCTCGTCCGTCTTCTGACCTCGCTGGTCTGATTTACCAGGAGTACGCGCTGGCTTCAGAGGTTCCTCTCCAGCGGAGGTTGCGTTTCTCATCTCTCTCTCTCTCTCTCTCGTTGGCCGGGGAAGAGCAGCACACGGTTTGTGGTAAGTATCGGTTACTCTTTCTGTGGTCTTATACGGGACTTGTAAGTGCTCTAATGTCCATTCCTCTTGCCTCATCAGCCGGACCAATTTAGTTGGAGCACACACTGGCTTCGGAGGTTGTTCCCTTGTTGTGCCGAGTGGAGTGGGAAGCACTTGCATGGTATGTACGTGTTCTAATTGGCTGTGTAGTTCGCATTATTGTTAGCGTTTTAAGTTTCATTTCTGTTTTTCAGATTTGTGTATGGCTGCTCGCCTAGCTGTTCCTTCTGCTGTCGCTGCTGCTGTTTTGTCTCCCGCTGATTTCGTTTGCTCATGAATGCTGGCTGCTTGGCTCGTTCGTGGACGCTTCACCATTAGCCTGTAGCTACCGCTTATCTGGGGGGCTTGGTGCAAAGCAGTTGTGTAGCTTGCACTGGCATGTTTGTGTCCTAAGTTTTCTGTTTTTCCTTTTGTTCGTTTTTGTTTGTCATGTACTACAGAAGGGGCTAGTGTGGCCGTGCCTGTGGTTCTGTGGTCTTGGATGTGTTTATGTATGCCTGTAATGTTTTGTACGTCAGTTAACTGTTGCCGCCTGTGACCAAGGTAGCTGCACTCGTTTGCCCTCCGAGTGGAACGCTTCAGGACAACGTGCAGCCCTAGCAACGTGAAAGCTAAGTTGTTATTGCGTGCTACCTGAAGTTAACCCTTCGAATCCCAGTAGCTGCTGCTATTTATTGTGCAATCTGTGCATCTTTCTCTGTTTTGGGCAGGAGTTTGGCCATCCAGGCGGGTTCGTGGCTGGAGAGGTGGTGGAGTTCTCACGTTTCCTTTTGCTGTGCGCACAATGGGTGATGTTGCTTTATTTTTGTATTTTGATCTGCTGTGATTTTGATTTGTTGTGACTGTTTTGTGCTTTTGATTATTGTGTTGTGTTTCTTCTCTCCTTCTTTTCTGTCCCAGCCTGACCCCTTTGGTAAGCCTTAGCTTAGTCCTAGGAGTGAAGAGTAACTTGAATTGATTGTATGTAAGTGCTGTGTCCCTGGTCATGTGGAGTGTGTGTGTGTGTGTGTGTATGTAGGTGTGAGTGAATTTGAAATTCAGCATGTGCTTCGTTTTTACTATTGATTGGTTGTATTTATACATTGAAAAATAAATATTTTGTGTGGAACATACTTCCCTGGCCTGAGTGTGTTGAACCTGTGTGCTCATTTGCTTATTCTGTTCCCCCTGGTTAACGTACCAGGTATTAGTGTCTGGGACTGTGATCCCGACTGGCGTAGTCGACTATCAAAATTTCTATTTATTGCCTGGCTCTCGCTACACACAGTTCATACATTGTTATACACACAAACTAAATCTACTTTTTGCGCAGGGGATGGACGCTATCCAGCCTGCTAGGCTATTTTTTGCCGAGCTGGATGGGTTCTACAATTTCTTCACTTGGTCATGTAAGCGTCCGGCTTTGCTTAAAGAAGCAGAGCGCTCCCTTTGCATTACTTCTGGGAGCGCAACCCGATGGAATTTCAAAAGCTGTGCGCGGCATGCTGTCAGTGAAGGTCGTGAATCACTGCTCAGTGTTTTCGAGCAGATAACATCAGAGTCAGGTTGGGACAAAGATGCCATTTCCCAAAGCGTGTCCCTTTTGTAAATCGCTGAACAGTTTCAAATTCATGTTCCTGCTTCACACATTTAGGGATGTCTTCAATTTACCTAAGCCGCTTTTCAAAGTGCTCCAATGCAAGTCTACTGACCTAGGGTACGCGGTGAAGCGAGTAGAGGCTGTCGGTGCGGCTCTTGTTGGGATTCGGACAGTGGAGCGCTTTCAGTCAATATTTAGCCACACCGAAGACATGGTAGGATCCCCAAGTGACAGGCGCAAGAGACGTTGTCGGGATTGGCAGGGCTTTGAACAAGGCTTTAGTCAGGGCAGCAATGATGAAGATGTGGTGACTCCTATTGACTCCTGTCGTCGCCTTTACTTTGAAATTCTTGACAGTGTTATTTCATTTGAAGCAAAGGTTTGCCGACATGAAGAAAAAGTTAACCTTTTTCCGTCTCCTCGGCCACACTTCGTTTAGCAGTTTTGCACAAAAGGGCAGGTTTCTGGACAGCGAGTTAAGACTCTTCCAGCTGTTCCAGATGTACCCATTCTTTGATGACCTCAGGCTGCGCAATGAGCTCCATGCCATTTATGACGACTGCACGTATTACAAGCAACCAGGTGATCTGCTTCAGCTCCTCATCGAAGATGATCTCCTAAGCACCCTTCCAGAAGTGGCAAAACTTTGTTAGCTCCTGCTTACAATTCCGGTTAGCAGCACTTCTGCAGAGAGGTCATTTTCTTGTTTTAAAAGGATTAAGACGTATCTGCGCAACAGGAGAGGTGTTCCGAATTGTGCAAAATTTCAATGGAGTCGACAGGCATTCAGTCACTCAAATTGAACAAGCAGTTCTATGATTGTGTGATTGATCATTTTGCATCCCTTTAAAGCAGACGTATGCCCTTACTTTATAAAGAAAGTAGGCACGCGGGGCAAATTTATAATTACAATTATAAAAATGTTTTAAAGTTGTTTGGATTGTTCTGTCAGTGTGTTATGTTGCTATGTTCCTAGCTCTGACCATGTTCAACAGGTTAAATCTCAATAGGCTATCACCTGCTTTAGTGTTCCTGCGTGTACCACCATCGGTCAGTTTAAAAAAAAAAAAAAGAAAACCCTAAAAAAAAAAAAATTATTAAAATATTAAAATAAAGTATCTCTACTAATAATAATGTACCACTGAGAGACATCTTTGCTGTTATGTTAGGCCTACAGAATGCATTGCGGCAACATATTTGGTTGGTTATTTAATTGCATTTGGTTGGTTATTTCATTTTTGGTGCCCACAGCAAACAGAAATGGTAGGTCTTTGTCAATTCCTGCTTATAGTTCTTGTTCATCTGCAGAGAGAAGTAATTGAATCATGGTTTAGTTCTTCTTAATTTGCATCACTACTCCCGCTCCGAGAACTGCGCCTATACTTTTGTGAGCTACCCGTGGAGTCGATAATAACACAGTCTCTCATGTCCAAAGGGCAATGCTGTCAATGCTGTGAATTAGTCAAGTGGAGTTACCGCAAAGAATGACGATAAAGACGCACCTCAACGTCTTCGACACACTCCGTTACTGTGAAACTAATTTGGCAATGGGCATCGCTACTGGTATCATGGTTGTGAGGTTTTGATTACTGTAAGTGAACAGATATAAGAAATAAGGACAGCAGCATGAAAAGAAACTGATCATCAACATGCATAAAAGTAAAATTTACCTCTACATTCATGTTTTTTAGTTTTATTTACAGTAATCGTTTTAATTAAGCTGAAGTTCATTGCTCAAATTGAAATGGTGATGGAAATCCTGGAAGTGACGGCATGGAATTTTCACTTTAGGTCATGAAAAAGTAATGGAAAAGTTTTGAAATTTTGTCAGTGAAAAAGAGTGGGAACCCTGTGTCCATTTCTCCTTATATCTACTTGCAGATATATCTGTTGGTCACAGACTGGATAATACACATTCACATGGCATCATTAGAACCACTGGGCAATGCAGGGGCATTGCTAGAAATTGTTGCCCACCTAAAGGTAAAATTATTTTGTGCCCTCAACCAACCAACACACACACACACACACACACACACACACACACACACACACACACACACACACACATATGCAAACACACATACAGGTTTATAGTATTTACAAGGACAGCATGACACCACGGTGGTTTCCAGGGACACCTCTTTTCTATCAGGTTAGTGCTGCAAAAGCTCTTTCAAAAAATTCAAATAACCATGTAGAATTTTGAATGTAAAAACATGGAGATATGGCACACCTGACTTTTCTAGGGTTTATGAAGACAGACTCTTCATGACTTATGGAGACATGGAGGTTTAGAGGGACTGTTTACAAAAGATACAATACATTAAGAAAAAAACCTGTTTACAAGGTCAGACATGATTTATAGAGACATTGAGGTTTAAAGGGACTGTTTACAAAAGATACAATACACTAGGGAAAAAGACCTGTTTATAAGGTCAGACAAGACTTATAAGTACATAAACCCATGTTTAAAGTATTGCATTAATTAAAACCTTTGTTTACAAAAGAGGTGCATCTGTTGCACTTCTGAAACACTTGGTACACATTTAAATTTAACTCCAAAGCTTGTTTGGACCCCAGAAGTTGTGAACTGATATCTCTGTCTCCAGAACTAATCTTGAATTTGGTGCTGTGGTCTAACAGTAGCAGCTAAGTCTGGGAAACTTTGTCCAGGCTTTAGGGAAAATAAAATCAGTGATTTTGAACTACGTGCTGTCTAGTATCCTAAGGAATGTGATCATCATATCCTGATCTTGTATTTAACCCTTAGAACTCGAGCGGCACGGATCCGTGCGGTAACGTCACATAGGACACCGACGCGATTTAAAAAAAAAACGCCTTACATGGATTTCCTACCTGTTTGTATCGCTAGGGGACACTTCAGACATCAATTTGATAGCATGGATGTTTCAGTATGTGCTGTACAACTAAAGTTGTCATTATTTTTAAAAGATGTAAATTTTACCGCGACCGAAATGCTGCTAGAATGTTGAGACATTGTAGGCGCGGCAAAAAAAAAACCTCAGAGAGCTTGTTTAAATGTTATTATATCTCCATCAAAATGACATGAAACAGGAAGCAACCAACAGGAAACAAAACATAGTTTGTATCTACGTCATCTACGAAATCACTGATCTCTAAAGTATACTGTTACTACATCTACGTTAGCCAGGAAGTGGTCAATCAACCGGAAATAGTTTTGAGATCAGTGGCAGTGGTATTGACTTGCGAAAAGTAGTGGCAGTGGGCGTTATAGTTGGCGTTGTTAGTATTGTGTTTACAGTGGTCCTGAGGTAAAAAAATTAAAAAAGAAGATGAATCGTCGTCTCAAAATGTTCTGTGTGGATGAGGTGTTGGCAATGTGGAATGAAGTCGATGTGGAGAATGAAGAACACGGTGGAGGCGTTTCTGACATCGAAACTGAAAGTTCCAGTGAAGACGACGAAAACCAGGAGAGCATCCCCCCGCCAGCTGCTGCTCCTGCGTCTGAACTAAAGTAAGTTGTTTATAAGTTTGTCAGTGTAAAACTGTTTTGACATTCATTATAATGCAGATACCCTACGTTTCCCGTGACCTCCGTGAGTCTCCCGCATTTGAAAAGTGACTACCGGACGTCTGCAAGAAATACACAATCTCCCGCAACTCGCGCAAACTTTGTTAGGTAATTAGGACAAGTAACAGATGAAGTGTGTAACAGGGATACATAGTGAGTGTGACAGGGAGACAGAGTGAGTGAGGGAGAGTGACAGTCCCGTGTAGTATTTTTTTTAGACATAATAGAGTACCTCCGTGTCACTCATTAGGCTATTTAGTTTTGACAAACAATACTTTTATTCTACGTGTGTCTTAGTGGAGGTGGCGGTGTTAGTGCTGACCTCCCTGAAATGACTTCCTCAGGTTGGAATGTCTGGTAATGTCGTTGTAATGTGTATTTCTTAGTGATTTCTTGAACTGAATGTAGGCTAAAATGTGAGTAATTTTTTTTTGAATACCATAGGTTTGTGGAGTCAGCTGTCCTGGAAGCAGGAGCTGACGCAGAACCCGCGTATAAAGTGAAAGTCTCCCATTTCTGTCATTGTGATCACACGGCACAGCACAGCACACAGTGCACACAACGAAATTCAACCTCTGCATTTAACCCATCACACATGTGAGCAGGGGGCAGCCATGACAACGGCGCCCGGGGAGCAGTGAGTGGGGACGGTACCATGCTCAGGGTACCTCAGTGGCACTACTGGCGACTTGGGATTCGAACCTGCGATCCTTGCGGTCACAGGTCCGATGCCTTAGCCGCTAGGCCACCACTGCATGTATGCTGTATGTATACATGTTTGTACTGTCTCATTTCTCTGCATGGTTTGATACAACATTTGCATCTTGTAATGTTTATACTTTTGATTCCAAACCTAAAGTATCATTTCTATATGGTTATGAACAGTGTTGGGCAGCCAGCCGTGCGGCGCTCAAAACGCACAGCCAGCAAGGAGAGGCGTGTGTATGTGGAGGATGACCCAGTAGGGTAAGTTGGTTGGCTAATTTTACACACTTGGTAAGCTGTTTTGGATGTAAGGGAATTTACTAAATGTTTATCTGTGTTATAGAGATGAGCATTCAGAAGCCCAGCACCCACCCATGCCACCGAAGAGGGGAACAAAAAGGGCTCCTGTCTCTGAGCAACCATCTCTGCCAGCTGAGTGGAAAACAGAGTGTGACTTAGACTCCACACCGCCACCTCTGAGATTTCGACCAATGCGAGCCCCTGGTGTACAGGTGGACACCACCCTCGACCTGTTCAAGCTGTTCTTTACTCCAACTGTGGTTCGAGAATTATGCAACACCACCAACAAGTATGCCGCAGAGAACACAGTGGGCAAAAGTTACACTTGGTCAGATGTTGATGTGCAGGAGTTCTACCATTTTCTGGGGATGCTGCAGTATGCCTCCTTGGTGAAGCTTCCTAGTGTCGAGGACTACTGGACACGTGACTATGTCATGCGTCAGGCCATTCCTCCATCCATCATGACCCGGACTCGTTTCCAGTCACTGATGTGGAACCTCCACCTCAGCATTCCAGAGGAGGACGAGGAAAATGATCTCCACAAGGGCACACTTCACCATAACCGACTGTTCCGGGTACAGCCACTCTTTGATCACATGCGAGCTGCCTGCAAATCCTCATACCATCTGAGGAGGGAGCTGGCTGTGGATGAACGGATGGTTGCCACCAAGGCCAAAACTGGGTTTACCCAGTACATAAGGAACAAGCCAACAAAATGGGGAATTAAGGTGTATGTGATGGCAGACTCCAGCAATGGATACACTGTTGACTTTAGTATATACACGGGGAAAAACTTGGATAGCTCCCCACAAGGCTTGTCCTATGATACAGTCATGAATCTGGTCCAGCCAGCGTTCTTGGGCACTGGGTACCATATTTATGTAGACAATTTCTACACTAGTCCAAAGTTGTTTGGTGCCCTGGCCGACCTAAAGTTTGGAGCATGTGGCACATACAGGGAGGGGAGAAAGGGTTGTCCTTCCAGTCAGGGTGTCCTGACGAAGAAATCCCCACGTGGCACGGTGCGCTGGCTGAGGCAGGACCCCGTGGTGTTTGTCAAGTGGATGGACACAAGGGAGGTGTCGATGTGTTCCACCATCCATCCTGCCTATGCTGGTGACACAGTGAGGAAAAAGGTGAAGAGCAGGGATGGGAAATACAGTGTGGTGGAGGTCCCTTGCCCTGTTCCAGTGCTTGAGTACAACAAGTACATGGGTGGTGTTGATCGATCTGATCAACTCATACAGTACTACTCAACACGGAGGAGGGTAAGCCGTTCCTACCGCACCCTGTTTCTTCACTTTTTGGACATAGCAAACACAAATGCCTACATCATGCATTTGGAGCTTTCTAAAATCAGCCAACAGAAGAGCTTGACCCACAAGGCTTTCCTGTCACAGCTGGTGAGAGAGCTTTTCGGGGTGGAGAAAAAAGGAGTTCCTGTGAAGAGGCAAACAAGTCATCTTCCTGTGGGATGTGCCAAAGACTTCACCAGCTCCAACAGAGCCACGGCCGGGCGCAGGCGATGCCAGCATCGTTCTGCAAAAGGGGTTCGCAACACCACGCCCTGGAAATGTCAGGCATGTGATGTTCCCCTTTGTCTGCTGCTTGACCGGAACTGTTTTGCGGAGTGGCATGCATAGTGACAGGCGCACACACACACACACACACACACACACACACACACACACAGCCAGCGATGGCAAAAAAGCCAAGCAATCAGTTCCTTGTTCCTTGATTATATTTGTTATATATTGCTGTTTGATGACAATATTTGTTATATATTGCTGTTCCATGACTGTTCCATTGATTTTAAAGTTTATATTACACAATTCAATGTGATTTGCTTGAAACAATAATTAGTTATCTTTTCAATCTGTAAATAACCTTGAACTTATGTGTTGTGTGATGTGACAGCAATCATACCTCCCGAGTTACATATCACAGATTATAAAAATGCCTAAAAATATTGCTGCTATATGACAGTATTTGTTTGTTTTTGAAGATTATATTGCACATTTCAGTGAGATTTGTTCAAATAAGTGTTTATTTATCTTTTAAGTCTGTAAATAACCTTGAACTTATGTGTTAAGATGTGTGACAGCCATCCTACCTCATGGGTTACTGATGACCCATTCTAAAAACGCCTGTAACAGACTGCTGCTATATGACAGTATTTGTTTGTTTTTGAGGATTATATTGCACATTTCGGTGAGATTTGTTCAAATAAGTGTTTATTTATCTTTTAAGTCTGTAAATAACCTTGAACTTATGTGTTAGGGTGTGTGACAGCCATCCTACCTCATTGGTTACTGATGACCCATTCTAAAAACGCCTGTAACAGACTGCTGCTATATGACAGTATTTGTTTGTTTTTGAAGATTATATTGCACATTTCAATGAGATTTGTTCAAATAAGTGTTTATTTATCTTTTAAGTCTGTAAATAACCTTGAACTTATGTGTTAGGGTGTGTGACAGCCATCATACCTCATGGGTTACTGATGACCCATTATAAAAACGCCTGTAACAGATTGCTGCTATATGACAATGTATATTTTTTTATGAGATTTATTTCAAGAACTGTGACTGAATTTGTTTAAGAACAATTTTGTTTACAGTTTTAGCCAATAAAAAAGCTTTAATCTGCATGTTTGACCTTGTCTACACTCATTTATTTAAAAAAATCTGAATTGGATTTTACATTTTTTTCATAATTATTGCTCTGTCATGTTTACATAATAGGTTAAAATAAAATCAGCTCCATTTTATCATGTTGCCTAGGTTCTGCTGAGAAAAATTATATAAGATACTTAATAGTGCACCTCCCTGAAGCTCTCGTACATGTATTCAAAGATATATATATATATGCAAAAAATCCAAAAAAAGTTCTAAGGGTTAAGTCTACTTATTTGTTGTTGCACTGCTGTTTGCAGGATGTTTTGCATGCAGAACAAAATCATCTCCACATTAGACATAAAATGCACTGACTGAGCTGTGTTTTGTCAATTTGCAATGGACACCTATGAGAGGCAATATTTTTTCATCGGTGATACATTGATGGTAGGAGGGATGTGGGCAAGTAGTGATCACTTCCACACCAAAAGGCTAAAGGTGGACTGCAATGCATTTCATCAAATCTACTCCTTATGGGGTTCCCAAAGATATGATTCAGAATATTTAAATGGATTCATAAACATGCCACACCCTAACACCTACTGACTATAAGCTGTGTATGTAAGTTTGCAATTTATGCCTCACAAAGGTGAAAACTGATATTTTCCACAAAGAAAGGTTGAACAGGTTTTATAATGTAATGTAATGTAAGGAAATTGCATCTACTCCACATGGACTTTCCAGTTAAAGGTGTACTTCCACGAGAAACCGTTTAGTACTTGCTCTTTTGAAATATGATAGGTCACCCCGAGTTGCATATGCATGCTGCATATCAAAATGTTTTTCTATCCCCGTTTTCTATATCAGTCAAAAGAAGACAATATGCGGAAAAACGACCCAATGCGAAAAGGGCCTTCGGCGTGACGTAGACGCGAAAATACATATAAGAGAAACTGACCGAATGGGCTTTAAATAATGTTAGCCTGTTTGACTGATTCCCATAAGATTAGCAGGCTAGTTGAATGACTGAACTGCATTTGCCGGGCACTTGCACTGTTTTGTCATGCAAATATTACAAACGGTCAGGAAGCGACTGTGCTTGTGCCATCTCTCCTTCCTCTTCGGATTCAGGATCAAACACATAAGGCTGTATCTCTGTAGACATTCTGTGTGCAGTTTTAGCGCTGTCAAGTTGACTTTTCCCCTTTACCTTACTCTGCTATCAAGTTGACTGTGGGGCAAAGGAAGCTGCAGGGAGCGTGCCTCTGGTGAAATCGTGTCGTTCTCCCGGCCCCACCCCCTCTACCAAACTAAAACAGCCTGAAACAGAAGCACTAGAACATTTTTTTCATTAAAACCAGCGCACAGGGCAATTATTAATACTAGAGAACACCGCAAAATTAATGAAAACACGATGGAAGTACACCTTTAAGTAATTTAAGTGATGTATTTTTGGAATCATCTCCATGCCAGAGCATAAAAGGACAGCATGACACCATGATGGTTTTCAAAGACACCTCTTTTTCAGCATGTTACTGCTACAAAGCCCCTTTCAAAATATCCAACTAACCATGTAGAATTGAATTTTTTAAAACAGCAATATGCAACTTGTGGTTGGTTTCCTTACGAGGAATGTATGAGCATTAAATGTTTACATGACACTTGGCTAACAAGTAACAGACCAAAAGGTCAAACAAACTGTTATGTACTGACTCATGTGATGAGTCTACACTTTACTGGAATAAATGAGTCTACACACATGAACTCGATTATGCTCTGTATTGAAGAACCCAGGAATCAGTATAACCAACAATGTGGGGAGCAATGCAAAGAAAACGTGACGGAGTCAGCAGAGGGACAAACTTAAGTAAATACACAACATATCCCTCCCTCTTTACTTTGATATCCCATAACATAAATCCATACACTCTTCTTCTTAATGCCTAACGCATTTCTGAACATTTGAGTCCGTGCGACGAAAAACCGTACAAGTCCAATTTTTTTTTTTTGTTAACCATGATACATAGTACAAACCGTTTAAGTCCAGTTGGAAAAATGGAGGCGCAGAGAGTTGTGGTGTCCACTGCCGACATAAATCGGCAAAACATCGGGAAAAAAAGAAAAGTCAACATTATGTCTTGGAAGGACAGGGCCAGAAAGGCTCTAAGGGATGCTGGACAGCCATATACAGCTAGAAATGGACAGCAAAAAGAGGGGAAACATCCACCGAAAGAGGTGAGTGGAAGAACCGTATATCTACAATGTTTCAATTTAATGTCCAAAGTTACAATCAGAGGGGGCGTGTTTGGGGCTATGTTGCTACACGTCAGAGCCTGTCAGATTGTTTACGGAACAAGTCGAGAGTGGTGAAACTTAAGCTGACAACATGAGACTTTAGGAGACGACTACTGCTGATAAAAAATGGAAGAAATTTGTGTTTCTAACGGCAGTCAGCTGCGTATCGAAGACTAGTTAGCGTTATGCTTAGAACTAGCTTCTACTTCTTGGTCATCGTTAGCTAGCACCAACAACTAGAGACGCTAGCCTATTTTCCCCGTTAGCAGCTAACCATACTAATTCAAATGTACGTTACATCTCTGTAAGCCTTTCAGTAATTTTAAAACGTAATTTTGACTTCGTTTCTATTTAGGGCAAAGTTTGCAAGGACACATGCCCACGACAGTGTGGATCCTTGACGGAGCAGAGAAACTCAGCTCTTCACGGAGTTCTATGCTGTGCCTTACGAGAGGCAACAGGCAATTATTCTGTCTGGTTTGGAGCAGGTAAGCGGTTCAAAGGAAGCTACCGTCATGCATAACCTACTTCATCAATGTGTTTTTCGTGAAGTTTGCCTTTTTGAGATGTGATATACTGTTTCAGATGCCAGTCAACGTCAACGTGGTATAAAATCAGTAGGCCTAATCTACGTTACCAGGAGCCCAATTTTAAGCGTTGTAGTTTTTCCCTTAGTCCTTAGTAAGAGAAACCAGTGAGTCAAAGCTACAGTATGTAGGCTGTATTAGTGTGCAAATCCACGTCCATGTTGTGGTTAATAATATACTCTCTTGTCAGCATTGCTGTGTATGGCAAGCCCTTTTGTTTGAACCCTTAATGACACTGTGCTTTTTTGCTGTAGCCTAGTTAATAGTGACAAGTGATTTTACCACTGTTGCATTTTGTAGTGGACATTACGCTGTTTGCAAACTAATTGAAAATGTCCATGCTTCAAAGTGTTATAGAAGTCCTAGGTTTAGTACAGTATGTACAAGACTGTAGTAAATGTCTTCTTATTTAATGTCTTTCTATCTTAGCACTCGTAGGCAACCGCGTGGCCCTGATTCTGAGGTGGCTAAGAAGAAGTATACCTACAAGTATTACTTGCAACAAGGAGGACAAAGGCTTGCGGTCTGTAAGCAGACATTCCTGCAGACATTCAGTCTGACCAACAGTCGCCTTCAGGCAAGTTGTTGTTGTTGTTTTTTTTGTTTTGTTTTTTTTTGGTTAATAGCCGTGTGATATCTGTTTAACTTTTTAGTAAATGTTTGACTTGTCATTACATGATTTAATTACATACTTTGTGTACATTTACTTATAGTTGCTATTAATTTAAAGGTCATTCAAGAGAAGTTGGGCTGTCAGGCTGATAGCTCAGGTCAGGCTAGGTCTCCTTTGGAGGACATGAGGGAAACATAAGAACAGGTAAAGTTATCCAAGCCTGCTGTCAGCGTTGTTAAACAAATATTGGAAGTCCCTTGCTCTCATTCAGTTTTTATATTAAAGGGAAAGTGCCAGGGAAATGAACGATATGGTTTAGTTTCATTTTGTCGTTATATGATTTGTTGAGTCATCTGTATTCCCGATGTGTGTGTGTGTGTGTGTGCATGCATGCGTTTGTGTGCTTATATATATATATATTTTTTTTTTTAGGCCTCACAGCATTCATCCATCGGTGAAGGAGGAGATCAAAATGCACATTTTGAGTTTCCCACGCCAACCCAACCACTACTCAAGGATGAAGGGAGATGTGGAGAGGGAGTACCTCAACCCTGATTTAAACCTCAATCGTATGTACCACCTGTACAAAGACAGCCACCCAGCTTCAACAGCCAAGTTTTGGCTATACAGAGACATTTTCAAGCAGCTCAATTTACAATTTGGCCAACCTAGAAGTGACACCTGTGCTAAGTGTGATGCCTTCTTTAGCCAATTAATATCGGCAACAACATCGGCAACAGCATACAGGAGATGGGCACTGACAAGCCCTTTACAATGTGCCTCTGGCACGAGAGGATTGCCCACCGAGGTTCAGTGGAGGTGGCAAGCTGTTTGCTGAAGTGGGTGCAGGCTTCTTTCTCTCCCCTAGTTGACGCAAAGGAGAGAAAACTCATATTATACAGTGACCGATGCTGTGGTCAGAACAACAACTGGCGAATATTAAATTTAATGGCCCTGCTTGTATCAAGATGATACTTTACAGAAGTTCAGCAGAAGTTCATGGTCTCTGGCCACTCCTTCCTGCCATGTGACCGCTCCTTTGCCACCCTGGAGAAGAGGCGAAAGGTCACGACCCTCTACACCTCCAGTTCCCTCATTTGCCACATCTTATGCTCAGGCTTATGAAGACCCTCTGCCCATCAAGAAGGAGAAGCATCGGGACCTCATGACGATGCTAATGTACATGCCTGCAGAGGCCCAAGCATTTTATGAGGCACTTGAATGTGAGGAGTAGCCTACCTCCAGCGGCCCTCACAGTCCCCATCCTTGTGAGGAAGGACACTGTTGTGCCCCCACAACCCCTGAACCCCCCCCCCCCCCCTTGATGTGAGGAAGGACACTGCAGTGCACCCACAATCCCTGACCCCCCCCCCCCCCCCCCTTGATGTGAGGAAGGACACTGTAGTGCCCCCACAACCACTGGAACACCCCAAGGCAATTGAGAGACCGAGTGTCTGACTGCAGATGCAGACAGGGTGGGAAACATGAACAATCCAACCTTACTTAAGCACCAAACATGAACTGTGTCTACATGTTGAGTATTTTATGTCTGTTTAAATGCCTTTGGTATATTAAATCTTAAAAACAAATCCTGTCTCCCTTTATATCCAAAGAATAATCCATATAATGAAATCAACAACCAAAAAGCACATATATATATATACATATATACTACAGCATGGACTTATACTGTTATTCCACAGTAGGCGGACATATACTGTTCTTCCACATTCCAGAATTGTAAATTCGTCTAACATTTGATTTTTAAGATTGACATAAAAAATTCTCATTTTTTTTCAGAATTAAGAAGCTTTTGTTTTCTGTCTTCAAGTAAGATCAAAATAGAAAACATAATATTCAAACTGCAAATAAAAAAAACCATATTATTCATAATGTGAAAATATGGACTTGTATGGTTCTTTGTCTCAAGGCCTCATTTCTTAAATGATAGACAAATAACAGTATAACAATATCTCCTTAGCTAGGGAAAGAGGGTAGACTACCTCATTTCCCAGACTGGACCCTGGGGATTATTATGCCCCATTGCCGTGGGTCAGCCTCTAGACTACAATGAGAGTTTATCTGGAGGGCGTCTGTCTCTTTTGGGATAAGTATGTCTCATGGGTATGCCACTTGCACTGTCGCATGGTTGTGGCGGCGTAACCTGCGCAGGGCCAACTGTAAGTGGGAGGGCGTCCCCATTTACAGGTGACATTGGGAGTTCGGCAAGATGCTGATCTGGATAAACCTCAAGATCAGGAACTGAAGATGCTGGTGGTTTCAGGTCATCGCTGAAACCAGACGTATGAAGCAGTTGATCAACGTGTCTCCTCCATATGGCATGGTCACTGGTTTCAACCGTGTATGACACAGGGCCTGTTTTTGCCAGAACTGTCGCTGGTTTCCACTTTTCTCCCCTGGCATAGTTGCGGGCAAGAACCTGGTCCCCGGGCGTGAAGGTTCGCAACCGTGCTTTTGTTCTTCTTTCCACCTGAGCTCTCTGCTGAAGTTGAACAACCTCTTTTGTTCTTAGAGGTCTCAGAAGATCAAGTCGAGTACGGAGCTGTCTTTTGAGTAGAGCTGAGGCAGGAGACACCTTTGTGGTAGCATGAGGTGTGTTTCTATAGGACAACAGAAAAGCACTAAGGCGCTGGTTAAGTGATCGCGTGCCCTGTGCAGACTTGAGAACTTGCTTCATGGTCTGAACAAATCTTTCAGCGAGCCCATTGGTGGCTGGGTGATATGGTGCAGATTTAATGTGATGAATGCCATTCTCTGCCATAAATGCCTGGAACTCTTCAGACACCAGTTATGGGCCATTATCACTAACAAGTTGTTGCGTAATCCAAAACGACTAAAAATCAATCGTAGTTCTTCAATAGTTTTATCTGTGGAGGTTTTCTTCATTACGATAACCTCTGGCCATTTGCTATGGGCATCAACCACCACTAGGAACATACGGCCCTCTAGTGGGCCAGCAAAGTCTATGTGGACTCTTTGCCATGGTTCTTCAGGCCAGTCCCATGGGTGTAATGGAGCCAGCTGGGGAAGATTTCTTAGTTTCTGGCAATCAGGACATGATTTTGCCTTCTCCTCTATAGCTGCATCCAAGCCTGGCCACCAGAAATAGCTGCGTGCAATCTCTTTCATTCTCACCACCCCACAATGCCCGGAATGGAGCTCGTCAAGCACTTTCCCTCTTAGTGGTAGTGGAATGATGACGCAATATCCCCACAGCAGACACCCAGACTGGACTGACAGCTCATTCCTCCTCACCAGATACGGTTTCAAACTCTGCGTCATGACACCCCTCTTTCCCCGAGTGATAATATCTACCACCTCAGACAGGACCAGATCTGCACAGGTGTGGTTCTTCACATGAGCTGAGGTGACCGGTGCCGATGGCACATCCTTTAAGTAAAAGATCTCAGCCTGTTTTGACTTCGTATGCGTGACTGGCAATGGAAGCCTAGATAGCCCGTCTGCATTTCCATGCAGGTCTGCCTTCCGATATTTAATGTCTGGTGAGCAGACAATAGTAGGGCCCAGCGCTGCATGCGCTGGACAGACGGGAACCTGTGTCTACTTGCATTCATACATGATGGTTCTCTAACAGTGGGGTGACCCAGTAGCCATCATCACTGTCCCTGATTGATAGAACACACACTGTCTCATCATCAGACTCACTGTCACTTGATTCATGTTGATCATGTCCCAGCTTATTGACATGTTTCTTTTTATTTCTTCTGAAACCACTTTTCTTCACCTCACCATGCTGTTTTTCTGTTGTGTTTTTAGTTCTACAGACGCGTTCAATATGGCCTTTCTTACCACAGTGCCTGCAGTCTAAGTCCCTGCACCAGCATTCTTGTGCCTCATGCCCTATTTTTCTGCAGCGGTAGCAAGGCCTGTCAGCTCTTGTTTTGTTCTTGGGCTCAGAAGACAACCTATGTACTTGGGTTGAAGCACTTAACTGCTGTGCTTCACGTGCAGCCATTTCCATGGAGGTGCTTATCTCTATGGCCTTTTTTCAGATTGTCAGATTGGTTTCTGTAAGTAGCTGTTTTTGAACGGACTCACTGCTTAGACCACACACCAGTCTGTCTCGTATAGTGTCATTTAGGGCCTCTCCAAATTCACAGTGTTCAGATAAACGTTTTAGGGCGGCCACAAACTGTGACACAGATTCGCCCTCTTCTTGATTTCTTTTATGGAATCTAAACCGTTCCGCAATAATTAGTGGTTTGGGGGAATAGTGATTTCCTAAGATCTTCACTATGTCATCATATGACTTTGTTCCAGGTTTGTCTGGTTGCATTAAACTGCGTAATAGATTAAATGTTTTTCCTCCCATGACACTCAAAAATGTTGGTACTTTAACGTCATCTTTGATCTTGTTAGCAAGGGCAAAATACTCAAACCTCTCCGTGTATGCACTCCACTGCTCTGTGGCTTCATCAAACGGTCCAATATTGCCAAACAGTGCTGCCATTTTCCAATAGTTAACTTGTTTACCTCTTTTGCAGTCTTAGCTTGTCTTGGGGCTATCTTACTTTCACTGTCGGTCGGGCGCCGTCGGTTTCTCTCTCCCTCTCGTTTATTGTTGTGCGTCTTCTTATTTTTTTCCCATGCTAGTCTTCACCTCTGTTAAATCCGCCAAAAAACAGACTAGCAGTCCAATCTTCTCACACAGCGATTAGCTAGCAGCTACGCATAGCAAAAAAACGAGCATGAAATATTCGCAAGAGGGGAAAAAGAAAACTTCAAAAATGATATTCCGTCGCAATTAACACAACGCAGGAACAAAACATCTCGTCGCCAGTTTGTTTGGCGTTTTTTATTCCTGGAAATGGCCATTGTATTTTTAACTTCCCTATGCAAACTTGTGCTACTGTTTTGCCAGCCACATCTCATGTTTAGCTTCATAGGGCTTCATGCGCTGACAGCAAGTCACTGACGACCCTCCCTCCATTTGGCAAAGCAAACGGACTCGAATGCATCCGCCTAACATCATAATTGCTTGTGCTATCATTCTCACGTGTTAATCTAGTTGTTTTGTGACGTTATTCTGCTCTGAACGCTCTCTGAATTCTTTAGCTCGGTCCCGGTTTGCCTACCGGTCTGGCTGAGCCACGTTCCCACACGAAAATGTTACAATGTTTAATATTGTGTTTGGTGACGTTCAGAGACTATAAATGTCGAAGCATGGAGCAGTAGTGTAATTGCATAGCTTACTCCGATAATAGATGGATGTATGGAATAATAGATGGATGGAAGTATGGATGTTTTAGATCGTTAGATTTCAAGTAACATCAGTTGAGTTGCATTAGGGGGGGCAGTAAACGGAATAATGCTTACAATCCGGAAGAGCGTCACGCCGCCCATGATCTCTTCCCAGAATAAGGTCAATATTCTCCTCCTTCTCTCTCTTTATGTTCGGCTATGTCCACCCCCCCAACTCTAGATGTAAGGAGTGGTATGTTTGGTGATGTAGGACACAATCTATGAAATTCCATGCCTCTGTGTGACAAATATCTCCATTTGTTACAGAAGAGTAAGATGTGCAAAAATCCTGAAAGATTGAACTATTGAACATGTGCATTCAAACATTTAAAGAGGATCACAAGTTCATCTGTAACGGTTATATTGAATTTTCGCTTCATCCTGAATTGTCAGTATCAATGTTTCAGGGCTTTTTGCACATCTTGCTGTTCTGTAACAAACATTTTAACAGCAAAATGCAGGTGTGCAGGTGTTTGATCCATAAATTGACCAATAAATGTCCTTGTTCAATTGGAATCAGCATTTAAAGCACACCCACAACCCTAGTGATGGTCACTCCATCACACTGCCTTCACCTTCGGGAGGCGCACCCATGCGCTTCACACACTCAGGTGTCCCTCACGCATCTCCCGCCATACTTCTCCCATCCAGGCTGCCCCACAGACCTATGCCTCACCCATCACTGGGGTCCCTCGCACCAGGGTCAACCAATCCTGGAGGTCCCTCATATGGCTCACATAGTGGGTGGACCTCCGATGGCCTCGCGGCAAGCCATCCCACTTCTGACACCATTTGTAGCGAAGGGGAGGAGAAGTCACCCCACCCGGCGTCTCCGGGGTGCCAAACGTGTGCTCTGACCGCTACACCAAAGAGCCCGGCTGGCATGGCAGCCAAAGCACACCCACAACCCTAGTGATGGTCACTCCATCACAGTTACCTTGAAAATGTAGGTATTCTCGGCTGTTCTTGTCTTACAATGTACAATATAGTTACTTAAAAGTATACCGTTAGTATACTGTCAGTATACCATCAGAGGCGAGCAAACCGGCTTAGAAAAGTAAAAGTGTGGCAGGACTTTTACTTTTTTAACCCAAACACTGGTTTGAGTGTTTTTTTTTGTTTACACCAATAAGTGTTTTCATGTGCAGAGGATTTTGATATTTTTTTTGCATGTGTGTCATAGGCCATGTCAGTTTACTTATCTGACCATTGCAGACTGAACTGTTACCTTGAAATTGACTATTCTCATCTGCTCTTGTTTTACTGTGTACAGTATAGTTACTTTAAAGTATACCATCAGTCAGAGGTGGGCAAACCAGCTTAAGAAAGTAAAAGTCCTGCCTGTGCTAATTAGGATCATCTAATTTAGTGAATTGGCTGGAACAAATATGTAGCAGGACTTTTACTTTCTTAACCTGGGATGCCTGTCTCTGGTTGTAGTTGTTTTTGTGTTTATACCAATAAGTGTTTTGATGTGCAGAGGATTTTGATATTTTTTTGCTTGTTAAACCTAAGTGTGTTGTAGGCCATGTCAGTTTACTTATGTGACCTCAAACGGAAAATAGAGAATTGGCTGGAACAAATATGTGACTTTTACTTTCTTAATCTGGGATGCCCGCCTTTGGTTGGAACTAAGTTGTGTTTTGTTTATATAAATAAAAGCATGTTTTCATGTGCAAAGATGATGATTTCCATGATATACCCAACTGGATCGTAGGCCATCAGTTTACTTTTCTTATGTGTCTGTTGCAAACTGACAAACCACTCAGTTAGTAGGTTTTATGGTGTAGCATGCAGATGATTCAGTTTAAGTAACTTAAGTGATACATTTTTGACAAGTCCATGTTGAGTAGTCAAACCTATTCCACCTTTCTTAGTGGAAAACATCAGTATTCACCTTTGTAAGGCATCATTTGCAGACATCCACAGCTTATAGTCAGTAGGTTTCAGTGTGTGGCATGGTTGTGAATCCATACTTTTTCAGGAAGCCCATGAGGAGTAGATGAAATGCATTGTAATCCACCTTTAAGCCTTTCAGTGTAGAAATTCTCACTACTTACCATCAGTTGCAGATTGGCATTCACAGCTCAAAATCGGTAGGTTGTACTGTGTGACATGGTTACAGTTCAGTAAAAACAGCTTACATCACATGTCAGGAAGTCCATTAGGAGTAGATGCGATTTCATGCAACGTCTTTTAAGATGCCAGACAGCACCTAGTTGAGAAATGTAGACTTTGTGTTTTCTTAACATTCAGATGTGGAATGATGCAAGCCCTTGAAGATCCTTTGTGACTTGTGACTTGGTCTTGGTGAGTTAGGAGTTCTCTGGATTACTTCTAAGCTTTTCCTGACTTGGGTGCTCCTTTGTTAGGCCACATTGTCAAATTGAGATCAAGACTGGTTATGGAGACAGAACTATCACTTCTATCCACTACCACTATCACAACTTCTGGGGTCCAAACAAGCATTTGACTTAAATGTGTACTAAGGTATTTAGGAAGTGCAACAGACAGGGGCGACTCGTAATGGAAGCCAAGGGAATCCCGGCTTCCTCGGAATTAGAAACATACTGATGATAATAAACAAATCAATATTCATTGATAAAATACTACAGCTAAGCATTCTAGGTCCTATATAGATATGTGCATCTTGTACATTGTATTTTACATACAATGGGACTGATTAAAATCACAGTTCTAACGTTAAATTTCTGCCGCATTTTCTCGTGTACAAGCTTGCGCTTGGGGAATAGCATAGAATAGCCATAGGTAACGTAGGCTACTGCTGTGACGTCGCCAAGGGAAGCCAGGTTTAGTTAACGCCCATTTGGCTTCCACGCTTGCTTTTTCTAGTGAGAAAACAGTTAGGAGAATCAGCCAATCAGATTTGGCTACCATACTGGGCTCTGAACAATTGCAGCAAACAACAAACTTCCTGTGGGTGTGTAAGGGAATCTGGCGAAAGCCGGCTTCCACGAAATTTCACTCTAAATCGCGAGTGGGCGGGTCTAATAAACCCGCCCAAAGTTGTTGTTCACCAATCAGTATCAGATATGCAGATGTACGTTTTCAGACGAGAGAGCTCGTACTCTCGCCCAAGGCTTCACTCAGTCATTTAAGAATCCCGCTGTGCAGTGGCAGTGCTAGGAGTTATTACAATGGATAACAACGTTGATTTGTTTTGCTAAACGATTTAACGAAGTTGCCATTTGAGCAACAACTTCAGGTAAAGGAGATGATGTTGTAATTGTCCAAAAAACACCAATAAAGGCAGAACATTTAACGACAGTTTATTAAAACCGAGTGGTTGACTGCTAGCAAAGCTGCAGCAAAGCTGTTCTGCATGTTTGCTGTTTGAGAGGGCAGCGTAGCTGGCAGTCCCTGAGTTTCATGAGGTTATTCTGATTTGATCAGTTTGGGAAAGGCAATTGAGAGACACGAGAAATCTAAATCACACATAGTTGCAACCATGAAACTGAAGGTGTTTGGTAAGGTTAGGACAGATCAGGCCCTCAGTCAAGCAGCTATTATTGATGTTCAGCAGCACAACAGTCAGAACTGCGACTACTTTCGTGAGCTACTCGATAATCACGCTGTGTCTCATGTCCAAAGGGCAGTGCTGTGAGCGCTGATTTCAAGTGGAATTACCGCAAAGAATGACGACAAAGACGCACCTTAATGTCTTAGTAATTATATTTACTACACACTCCGTTACTGTGAAACTATTGGCAATGGGCTTCCCTACCGAAAATGCTCACGCACCGCTACTGGCAACAGATGCATCTCTTTTGCAGACAAAGGTTTTAAATAAATGTGATTAAATGGGCCGGAAGTTCCGGGAGTCTCCCGCATATCGATATTGGCTCCCGGCTGCTCCCGGCGGAAAATGAATAAAATATCCCGGAATCCAGACGAAGCGAGACATTAATGTAATGCCTGCATCATCATGTAATGTTGTGGGGGGGGTGCTCAGTTGTGTGCTGTTCTACGTCGCCTCGGGGGGGGGGGAGCTCAGGCTTGCCTGACGGGATGGCAGGCTAATTGCTAGCTGTGAATGTTGAGATGCGGTTTCCTTATGATAAAGCAGTGAGAAAACTGTGACTGTAACTAACATTGGAATGATGTTTGTGCTTTCACTATGGCTGTCAGTGTTTGTAAAGAGGTTTGTGTTGTGTATTGACTTAAGTTTGTCCCTCTGCTGACTCCGTCACGTTTTCTTTGCATTGCTCCCCACGTTGTTGGTTATACTGATTCCTGGGTTCTTCAATACAGAGCATAATCGAGTTCATGTGTGTAGACTCATTTATTCCAGTGAAGTGTAGACTCATCACATGAGTCAGTACATAACAAACTGGCGACGAGATGTTTTGTTCCTGCGTTGTGTTAATTGCGACGGAATATCATTTTTGAAGTTTTCTTTTTCCCCTCTTGCGAATATTTCATGCTCGTTTTTTTGCTATGTGTAGCTGCTAGCTAATCGCTGTGTGAGAAGATTGGACTGCTAGTCTGTTTTTTGGCGGATTTAACAGAGGTGAAGACTAGCACGGGAAAGAAATAAGAAGACGCACAACAATAAACGAGAGGGAGAGAGAAACCGACGGCGCCCGACCGACAGTGAAAGTAAGATAGCCCCAAGACAAGCTAAGACTGCAAAAGAGGTAAACAAGTTAACTATTGGAAAATGGCAGCACTGTTTGGCAATATTGGACCGTTTGATGAAGCCACAGAGCAGTGGAGTGCATACACGGAGAGGTTTGAGTATTTTGCCCTTGCTAACAAGATCAAAGATGACGTTAAAGTACCAACATTTTTGAGTGTCATGGGAGGAAAAACATTTAATCTATTACGCAGTTTAATGCAACCAGACAAACCTGGAACAAAGTCATATGATGACATAGTGAAGATCTTAGGAAATCACTATTCCCCCAAACCACTAATTATTGCGGAACGGTTTAGATTCCATAAAAGAAATCAAGAAGAGGGCGAATCTGTGTCACAGTTTGTGGCCGCCCTAAAACGTTTATCTGAACACTGTGAATTTGGAGAGGCCCTGACAAACCGCCATCTCCCCACTGTTCCGTGCTTCTATATGTAATGTTTCTGAACGCCGCCAAACACAACATTAAACATTGTAACATTTTCGTGAGGGAACGTCGCTCAGGCATAGAGGTAGGCAAACCGTGACCAAGCTCAATATAGAAAGCAGGAAACGAAATTAACATGTGAGAATGATAGCGCAAAAAACTATGATGTTGCATGCGAGGAGGGTGCATATGGAGGCTGAAATGTGCCACGGATAATTAATTAAATAGACCTTTAAATAATTAATTAAATGTGTCATTAATTTATTCAAAGTTTAATTAAATTCTTAAAATTGACATTAAATATGTATATAATTAATTGAATCCTGATTTATGTAATGTAATTGTTTATATATATTTCTTTCGCTATTTAATTAATTCTAGCATTCTATTAAATTATTTCATAGCGCATGTGTTGCAGCATTTCATGAAATAATTTTATCTGTCAACCGCACCCATCAAAGTCAGTAGGCGGCACCAAAGCCGTCTTCGGGCGGGACTAACGCCAATCTGGTTTGATCAATTGCTTTGGTCTTCACCTTCACCTTGCGTGAAAACATGGAGGGTACAGATGATGTTCATGAAATCTGTAGAGACCTTATACACGGTTTACAAAATTTAGCAGATAGTGTAGAAGCAGATACGATTGAGCCAGATAACGTGATCAATCAAATCGAACAGTTTATAGAGACTATTGGAGTTGTTTCCGCGCTTTCCGACCACGATTTTAACAGGAGAGTGACGGCAAATTTAGAGGAAGTACTCCATCGCTTAGCTAGCAGGACTACCAGACTACAGCATGAAAACTATAGACATACTATACTATACTGTATAGTAAATCTATAGTCTAAGCAATACAGCGAAGCCTATTTGTGATCATGAATAAGTCATTCAAGTAACAATATTCAAATTTTAATGTTGTTGGGTAGGATAGAATTTGTTTTTACTGCATTGAAAGAGATTGGTGGTTTTAGCTGATAAAAAAACGCTCAGGTAGATAGGCCTATATAATGTATTGTTATGCCCAATTGGCTCAGAGCGGAGATAACATAAGGGAGACCACACCGAATGTAATGTTAACAATAAACATTTATTAAAACAAGTTTCAAACGAGAACTAGGATGACATGCTACATAGGCTACTAAACAACAGCACAATAGCAGTTTTGCCTGTTGTGCTAACTTCAATATGAAGCTATAAGCAGGTGGATGGATGTTGAATGCAGAAAGACAACACGAACGACGTCAAACGTTTGAACAAGGACTATTGCAACAATATCTACAAAACACTTCAGCCATTGTTAGTTAGCAAACTAAAACGCAACGTAAAGTAGTTTAGCAACTCGAGAGTGGAGAGCAGACTACATAAAACGAGTCGTTTGGCAGCCATGCAGCGCGCCCAAGCCCACCGTCTCAACTTTTCAAAACAGAACGTTGAACCGCTAACCAAAACTGTAGCCTACAAGAAGCCGTGAATCGCTGTCTAAATTCATTTTAATACACACAGACTAATGCATAGCCATGTTTAACCAATAAACACAAAGGTAATATAAACAAACAGGCATTTATCTGTCATTTGTCAGTCTCTCTATGCGCCGTAAGCTGCCCTTCTTTTGCACCACGGCCCTCTCTATATGCTGAACACTAAAAGCGCCTATGAATAAAAAAAAAAAAAAAAAAACAGATTTGAATTTTATTTTGTTCTTAGTTTCACCTGGCGAAATAACATGCTAAAAATAATTTGGCAACCAGAATCACTGATTCAGGCTACATTAAACAGGTGTATGTTGATTTTAGCAATGGGTGTTGTCGTTTAGGTGGGTCGGATGCAGTGACAGATTTATTTAATAAGCATGACGAAAAGTCTTGGGCTGAACTAGCGATAGGCTACAAAAAAACAGCCTGTAGTTGAATGTCAGAAGGTAGAAACAGTTGCACCAAGCATGCGATGCATGCAATTTATCCCACAACCTGATTGTAAAAGTTTGACGCTGTTGTGAGTCGTGTCTTTAAATTAACCCACCAAGCTATACGGAGCAGAAAATGAAAAAAAAATAGAAGGGGCTGCAAATAAACTTGAAACAACTGCTCAATTATTCGCAGTTGTCACATGTCATATGTTTATTTTATCAATGTGTGTTGTTACTGAGGGGATTTGGAAGCAGCGACAGGTGCTCTTTAATTAATTAAGAATAATGAAAGCCTTCAAGAAGCCTTTGTTATAGCCTACTATAACCTACTACCGATACAGCCAGTTTAAAATTAGTGGTGTTTAGCGAGGTACTGTTGCGGAATTTCGTGTTCGACATACCAACTGCAGCAGCACGTAGTGCGGAATCTGATACAAGCGAACAGCGAACAGTATATAATATAATTTTGTGTAATTGTGTTCCCAGCATTATTCTGTCAGTCCGATGATCATCATCTCCACTATCGATCGGCTATGCCTTATTTCGCAGGGAAACCAATCAGGTGTTAGGGCCCGCCTACTGACTTTGATGGGTGAGGTTGACAGATAAAATTATTTCATGAAGTGCTGCACCACACGGGCTATGAAATAATTAAATAGAAAGCAATAATTAATTAAATTGAGAAATAAATAAATATATGTATACATTTACATTAAATAAATCGGGATTCAATCATATATATATATATAAATATATATATTTAACGTCAATTTTAATAATTTAATTAAACTTTTAATAAATGAATGACACATTTAATTAATTATTTAAAGGTCTATTTAATTAATTATCCGTGGCACATTTCAGCCTCCATAGGTGCACTGAGTCCGTGCACTTTGTCAAATGGGTCAGTAGCTTGCTGTCAGCGCAAACAAGTGCAGCTGTGTGTGTGTTGTCTAACATCTCAATCAGCATTGCCTACGGTCAAAATATGGTATTGGTGGCTTGCAGAAGCTAAACGTAAGGTGTTGCTGGAAAATCAGTAGCCTAAGCAACGTGGTCTGTATAGTTAGGAAAAGTTAAAAATACAATGGAAATTTTAATGAATAAAAAAAAAAAACACTTTCTGTTCTTTTTTTAACAAATGGCCCCCCGCCTCAGTCCACTGCTACGTGTAATCTAGCCACTCAGTGAAGTTCATTAACCTCGAGTGACGAATCACAATCATTCTACAATCTCTTTGACTTTATAATGTTGTTTTTGTCTCTTTCTGTGTTATTCTATCCATCTTTATTCGCAAGGTTTTCCAACGTAGCTGACTTCGCCTAGGTAACCGACCAGAAATTATGTTACAATCGTGGAGGACGAGCAACTTTAAAAATGGGCGTGTCAGAATAAGGTCAATAGAGAGAGGGAGGCGAATATATAGAGAGAAAGGTAGGTGGATATAGCCACTGTTAAACAATATCTAAGCCATCAGAAATTTCTATTTCATCGTCATACCATCACTCTCAGAGGTGTCCTTAGATTCAGTACTTTCGACATTGCAGCCATCTCCATCTGCAAGTTCTTAAAACAGAAGTACTAAACAAACATTCAGCAAAATTCCTCTACAGGATATGAAATATTTGGATTACTTGTGTGCACTAAAATTCTCTTTTAAAGGAAATACCTCCAAGTTCATCGAGCGTCTTTCCCTGAAGCTCAGGTAGCTTTCCCTTCTCAAAGGCCAAGAGACGCTTAGCAATTTTGGTGACTTGCACTGTTGCTTCTGGCAGTCTGTAGTATTGTCTGTGGGCCGCAATATTGTGGCCTAAAAAGTCAGCCAGCTGATCCAGTTCATTGTTACGGAGGTTCATAATCTGAGATGTAGTTGCTACTTGTTTTCTCAGATAGGTGGACCTTAAGTATTCAGGCTCTCGGGCTCCACATTCTGCCGCAAACTTTTTGAGACATGCATGTCCTTGATAGTAGGTTGCACAACGAGGAATTGCGAAGAGATACTCATTATCATCTGGAACCCCACACTGCTTACGTTTTTGAATTAGAAGTTCCACAGCCTTTTTCATGTCTGGTGTCAGCAGAAGGGCAACTTTTCACCCTCTTTTTCCTCTCAGCTCTACCCTTGAAAAGAAATTGCAGAGGTTCTTCTCAAAAGCAGACAGCCCTAACTCCATGCGAGTATACGAGCTATCCCTCTCAACAAAATTCTTCATGGGCATTTTTGACACCTCACCAACACGTCTTCTGTTAAAAAGAATGACTTGTGTTAAGGTGAGTCTGGCCAGATAAGAGTATGTCTGCTCACATGGGTCATTTTAAGTGCCTCATAGGCGGTTGACACATTCTCCTGTATGTACGAAGACAGTTTTTGTATGTCTTTGGTCCGTGGTAATTTTGCTTGCTTGTTGTATTTTGCATCATTTATTGAAGACAGTGCACTGTGGGACACATATTCAGACCACTTTGCACGGTACAGTTTCTGAAATGTTTCTGTGGACTGAGCCAATTCAGCATTTTCTGCAATCAATGCACTGCAGTGAAGAATTTCACACACTTTGAGGAGGGAGTGCCCAATTTTTAGTGCCAAGCTAGGTGTTTTAAAACTGCAGGCACGTTTATCAAATCCAGCAGTCAATTTCACTGCTTCAACTGTTGTCATGAAATTTTTAGGCCTTATGGCATCTTCGAGTGGCTGATGGCGACTGTTCCCGAAGTTTGATCAGGAACCGACCCAATTCCCTCAGCTTCTGACGAATGTACTCATGTTTGGTTTTATCGTATCCAAGTTTATTGTACAGAGACTGTGCAAATTGCATAATTGCCACATCATTTCGAACAATCCGTGAAACGTCATCTGTCATTTGGGCCAGCATCTTCAGCAGATCGTCTGGAGGGTTAGCTGAGAAACTGTGCTTGGCAATCGCTGCAAGACCCCGCACTCTTCTTCTGCCCTGAGTAGACCCAAAAGTGTCACACTTTGCCCTACATCTCCGCATATGCCTCCAGAGTTCTTGCCGTAGAAACATCCCTTTGCAATGCAGCATTCATACAATGTTGTTTTCTTCCTTGTAGCCCTTCTTTTCACCTTCAAAACTCCACTTCCATTTTTGAGGACTTGCATATTGTGTTTAAAATTCCCCTTATTCCTAAGACTTTCAAGTAGGTGCAGTCTCTCTGTTGATTTCACAGGAAGGCTTAAAACCTTTGCAACTTCTGCACCCTCCTTTACATGCTTTGAGAAATGTCTTGCTAGTTTAGTTTGAGCCTCCCCACACACAAAGCAGTAATTCCTTCCTGCTTTCTCAAATGACTGGGATGCTTCCGTTTGGCTCTCGAGTACAGGACTGGTAGTCCTACTTTGTTGGACAGCATCAACAGCAGTGCCTGAATTCAAAGGAGTAGAAAGTATATCCTTCTTTTGTGGTCTTATAATGGGGATTTCATCATCATCATCTGATGTATCAGACTCTGAACATGGCACCCAGTCCTCTCCTGAAGACAGACTCTTTTGTGGTCTTATAATGGTCATTTCATCATCATCATGATCCACATCTGATGTATCAGACTCTGAACATGGCACCCAGTCTTCTCCTGAAGACAAGTCAGACTCTTCACTAGATGCAGAAGCATCCTAAATAAATGAAGATGCACCATTTATGAAATCCATTTATATTTAGAAAAAAAGGTTTTCGCTGCAAGATAATATTTCACACAATTGAAAAATGTACTTACGTAGGAGGCAAAGTTCTTAAAACAATGCCCGTGCCAAACTTTGGAGCAAACTATAAAAATGTAAGTCAAAAAGACTGGTTAGCAGTGCAAAAATTCTAAATTGTGATAACATGGAAATACATGAACACGTTACTGTTTAACGAATAATTTCTGAAGAGTACAATGAATTCTCCTTAAAGGAAATTGGCAACATCTTTATAGTACACTGACCTGTACATTTTACTCCATGTCACTTCATACAGGAAAATGGACCACGACAAATGTCACATTTCTCAAATGAGGATATTTCTTCAGTTTGAACAGTATGCTTTTTACAAACTAAAAAAAAAAAAACACACACACACAAATCAAACAAAATGTTTAAGTTTCATTTCCCGAAATTAATTTGAAGTGACTGACACTTGAAAATGATTGGTCATTTTCATGCATATGGATGAAGGTATGATGAAAGTTGGTTGACAGTAAGTGCCTATTCCAAGTTTGCATAATGTTCATGCCATGTCCTTTCATGTTGTTGTTACTTAGCTTAACTGAACATGGGCTACCAGGCCCAAAATGACCATTGTGAAAGCCACTTTCAGTGCCTTTACCACTACAGAAATTTTGGGGAAAAGTACTGTGGCTTAACCAATATTGAAGATATAAGGCACCAATGTGCACAAGTAGGTGCAACACAATTATAGCTTCTTAGATACAATAGGTTTACATTTATGGGACAAATCTGACAAATATGAACATTTATGGGACAATATGAACACATAATGATTAACAGTGCACAATGTGATCTTACCTGCACGTTTAGGGACATGTAGTTCTTGCAACACCTGAATATACAAAGGCATGTTGGTCAGGTCTTATACCTCATGACATGTCTACTTGTCACATTGCTTTCATATTTACCAGGCCTATGTGCACAACAAACCTGTGTTCCTGTCAAGCCCCATTTTTAAGTTTGTTTACAATTTTTCTTATTTCTAATTATACTCTTATTTGCCCTGGAATATAAAGATTCCCTGCTAGTGCATACCTTTGAAAAGATGTTTGCATAGTCATAGTTGAACAGGACAGTATTTGAGTTAGGAGGACATAATGCAAGTTAGAAAGCCTTTAGTATACAAGTTCCATAAGTATATAAAGCATAGAACACAAAGGATTGCTCTTTTATACTGTCAACACATGGTCATTCTTAGAAATGCTAATGTTGAGGCAGAACCACTGGCTGTCCATAACATAAAAGGTTAATGTTTCATTCACTTGCTTGTCTACACTGAACATTTCATATTAGTAGAACTGTTTGCATTTATTTTTATTAACATAAGGGAATGGTTAACTCATTTTCTCTCTGTCATGGAAGTGGCTAGTGCTTTCAAACTCATGGGGTCTATTAACATACACCAGAAGCACTGACTTATTTTATGTCAGAAGAGTTGAAGATGTTCCTACGCTCTCAGTTAATTCAGTCACTGAGAAACCTGGCAATCATCATGATTTTTCACGTGAAGATGGTGAGGAAGCATATTTGTTGTGTGTAAAAACAGCCTTATGGCTCGATGAGAAAATAGTACTTTCAAATAACAGAACCCCCCCGTGGTTATCTACTTTCATAGTGATATGTCTTGCATGAATATGGCCATTGCCTTCAAGTTTCATTTTGAACAGTTTGACGTGTTATGGTTTACAAAGACAGCATTTAAAACAGGTGGACACTGGTTGCGAAGCATGACCTAGTGTTTAAAGCATAGCATCCAGGTGACCGTTTCTTCATTGCTTAAAAACAAATCATACCAAGCAAAGAACACATACAAAAATGCTCTTTTATACTGTGTCAACTTTTATACTGTGTGGATAACATTGTTGAGCTAGAACCACTTAGTATGACATGAAACGGTGTTTTTGAGTAGTCACCATAAAGCTTGTGCAGCAGTATAGATTTTCTGCCCTCTGAAAACAGCGGAGTCATTTTTGTATATACAGCAGGCAACAAAAGTGAGTACACACCACAGTGAAAATGCTCAAATTGTGTGAAAGTCATTCAATCAGACTGTGCATCATGGGTACAGTAATGACTGATGCCTAAAAAATACAATTTGTACGTTTGTACAGCTTTCTTTCATGAATATGTCCATTGCCTCCAAGTTCCATTTTGAACAGTTTACCGTGTCATGGTTTACAAGGACAGCATTTGAAACAGGTGGACACTGGTTGGAGAATGACGCATGTGTATATATGCATGCCATTTTGGCGTGTCTGTGTGTGCCCAGTCATGGTTTAACAGGATCGTATTTGAGGTAGGAGGACACACTGTAATATAGGGCCTCTCATTTTAACAGTGTTCCTGTAGTGAAGACTTATTTTGAAAGCTTTGTAGGCAGAAGAAACTGTGACATGGGTGACATAGTTGATGACAACTGACAGTTTGAATGGCTAGAAGCACTGCTGAACATTAGTGTTCAATCAAACAATCTCCTGTACAGAATACTGCAGTGCCCATCCAAACATGTTGTATAGACTTTTGCTCATCATTATGTAGCAGTAATTAAACTGTCCAAGACTACATTGATTCACAAAAAAACAAAAATGGGTTTATCTTTCTGATCTAGTACGTCATGTCTGCATTTCATAATATAGATCAACTTAATCATGTATTAAAGATAATGTGTTTGACAATGTCATACCTCATTGTCTTCAGGTACAATGTCCTCAGCCTGGACTGGCTCCTCACTGGCTGAATCGACTAGGGTGAAAGGAAGAACAGAGTTCACTTTTGATCGATAAAAGTTCAGACAAGAGTTTCACAATCTTTCAGAAATTTCAAAGAACTGGAAATACATGAAGCGTTTACCTGGAATTTTAGGGACCTGGAATTCTTCTTCCTCGGTCTTGTCTTTGTCAACGACCATCTGCTTAGATAATAGAGAGAGTAATGATGTAGATATTCACAGGAGGATTTCGGCTATGGTCATTGTAACTGATAGTGACCAACAGTGTTGTTACAAAAACTTCAGATGGTTTTCTAGAAACACTGCTGAACATTAGTGCCGTCTTTAATTGCACCAGCATCTGAATCAAACAATCTCCTGTACTGAATACTGCAGTGCCAATCCAAACATGTTGCTCCTTATGTAGTAGTAATTCAACTGTCCAAACATGTTGTATAAACTTTTGCTCATCATTATGTAGCAGTAATTCAACTGTCCAAGACTACATTGTTACAAAACAAAAATGGGTTTATCTTTCTGGTCTAGTACGTCATGTCTGCATTTCACAATATAGATCAAAATAATCATGTATTTACGATGAAGCAAAATTGTTGAGTTATTTAACAAAACCTGTTTTTGAACACCTAGCTTCGACGAGTTGGCATGTCGACTTTGACCAAATTTGACCAATTAAAAGCCAAGATATGGACTTTTGAAGAATTAAGCTATGTGTGAAATTTTCATTGACATGTAACTTTAAAACGGTTTCTCTCAAGATAAATCTTTTGATAAAATTTTGTCAGCATTATCTGTAGATGACATATACCAATTTTGGTCAGATTCCCATGAACGGCCTATGACGAGTTCGTTTACTTTCGCTTCGTTAAATTTTCACAGAAATTGTTTTCGTTGCAATTGAATATGGCCATTGCCTCCAAGTTCCATTCTGAACAGTTTGCCGTGTCATGGTTTACAAGGACAGCATTTGATACAGGTGGACACTGGTTGGAGAATGACGCATGCATATATATGCATGCCATTTTGGTGTGTCTGTGTGTGCCCAGTCATGGTTTAACAGGACCGTATTTGAGGTAGGAGGACACACTGTAATATTTAACAGTGTTCCTGTAGTGAAGACTTATTTTGAAAGCGTTGTAGGCAGAAGAAACTGTTAATGGGTGACATAGTTGATGACAACTGACAGTTTGAATGGCTGAATGTGAAGGCTGTCATTGACTGATTCTAAGTGCTCAATGACCCTATTGTGATGTCACAGAATAACAACAACTAGAGCAAAACTGTTGTTACAAAAACTTCAGATGGTCTTCTAGAAACACTGCTGAACATTAGTGTCGTCTTTAATCGCACCATCATCTGAATCAAACATTCTCCTGTACTGAATACTGCAGTGCCCATCCAAACATGTTGTATAGACTTTTGGTCATCATTATGTAGCAGTAATTCAACTGTCCAACTGTTACAAAACAAAAATGGGCTTATCTTTCTGGTCTAGAACGTCATGTCTGCATTTCACAATATAGATCAATTTAATCATGTATTAAAGATAATGTGTTTGACAATGTCATACCTCATTGTCTTCAGGTAGAATGTCCTCAGCCTGGACTGGCTCCTCCCTGGCTGAATCGACTAGGGTGAAAGGAAGAACAGAGTTCAGTATTGATCGATAAAGTTCAGGAGTTTCACAATCTTTCAGAACTTTCAAAGAACTGGAAATACATGGCTATGTTCATTGTAACTGATAGTGACCAACAGTGTTGTTACAAAAACTTGCTGGTTTTCTAGAAACACTGCTGAACATTAGTGCTGTCTTTAATTGCACTAACATCTGAGTCAACCAATTTACTGTACTGAATACTGTAGTGCCCATCCAAACATGTTCTATAGACTTGTGTTCATAATTATGCAGCAGTAATTCAATTGTTCCAAGACTATATTGACTGTTTCTAAATGTTATTTTTGCTATTCAAGTCTCAGCAAGCCAAAATAATAAATGCTTAACCTTTGATTTATTCCGCCACGGTAAGTCGGTGCCTCCATAGTCATATTTCACTTCTTCATGGGCTCCAATGTCTTTTCTGGCGAACAGACATAGGTGAGAGACGTTGTTGATTGTTACTTTCACCATTTTTGAGTTTGGGTTTTTGCTGTCATTAACAAGCCTCCCCATTGTCCCATCCTCTTCTGAGGCATCAATGCTAATCAAATCAAAATCAACAACAAACATTCCAGCATGAAAAAAAGTGTGCAACATTAGTTAACATTACTTGATCATCAATTTATCACACATATTGACAGTGAAAACATATATAGTAAATATGTAGCTATAACTTCTCATAAAAGGTGTGAATTTTGGACAAATATTCTGTTCTATTCTGTCAGTCACCTGTGATTTGTTGCCATTTACCACTTTATGTGTTTGGCAATGCTATTGCCCAGCTTTAAGGAAACCTGTCACTAATTAACTTTGAAGTGGCTCTTCAAAAAGCACCTGGCACAATGGTCGCCACATCAGCATGCCTATGCTGCATGTATGTGCTGCCACTTCCACCGCCAAAAACTAATGCCAACAGATAGTTGCTATCAAGCTGGCCAAAAAAGGACTGAACTGAAGAAAATCAACATGGATAAAACTCCTTACCATAACAGTGGTAGTACTCTATTGAATTTTTGGTTACTCACCAGTGGTTCACTCCATTGTGAACAAAGAAATATGTGTACTCATTTATTTTTGTTTTCTTAGTACACCTGGCCAGGACACCCCTATATTGTAGAATGAAGGATCCCTTCGTTATTGTTTGTTTTGCGAAGACACCACGCCCTGTGAAAAGGTGGAAAAGTGACAGTCTAGATCTTTGAATCTTAACAAAAACAATTTAATCACAAACACCTCATTGCTTTACTCATGCAGTGTTCTGCAAATATTACAGGATAATTAAAAAATACAGTAGGCTGTACTACAGTGTGTTGCCACATCACTTAAACCCTGTGATTACCTTCTTTGTTTCTCAAATTACTGCAAATAAAACTAATAAACTTGCCCTTGTACTCGTTTATGATTTTCCAAAAAACTGTGTTTTTGTCTTGGCCTCTGATAATGTAACATCTGGCATCCTCCATGGGTGTGGGGCCTCTCTTGCTTTTTAATCTCTTCACTTTAAAAAAAAATCAAACACAAGTCAAACATAAAAGTAGCCATACATGCTTAAAATGACTTCTAGTGCAGAGAAAATGGCAGAGAGGTACAGACAGGCCAGATTTAGACAGCACAAGTTATTTTGCATCTAATAAATATATAGTTGACAAAGCAGCATGGATTCTTGATATTTCAAGACCAAGGTCGTCAGGATCAAAGATATGGTTTACGACACAGCGAACAACAAACCGAGAGTGGCTTTTAGAAAGTGGGGGCGGGTGCGGCGTTTTTGAAACGTAAATAATTCGTAAAATTATTTGATTAATCCACAAAACACAATACTTGCATTACTGCTTAACATAAGATTTCTGTGAAATTAAGCTTTCAGAAAATATGTGGCATCACTATGGCACTTGTATGTATGTGGGAGAAAGAGGGAGAGTGAGAGAGAACACACACGCAGCCTCTGTGTCGTCCCCCTGCCCCCTTTCCCTTCTCCCCACGAAGAGTGTGGGCACTCCCGATTGTATTTTTACTACCTCTCCTCTCGGTTGAAATATTCATCGTCACGACTTTACTTTACCTACTCACCACACCAGCTCCTCTACGGACACCCCGACCACTGTCACCTTCCCTGCGTTTAACACTAAGTCTAAAACATGCGATCTACACTAGGGTGACCATATTTTCATTGGTGAAAACCAGGACACCCAGGCGGTGGGGTGTTGTTAAGTAAAAGTCACAAACAAAAATAACTTCTATTACAAATGAATTTGTGTTTTTTTTAATTCAAAAGGTGCACAAGATATTTATTTTATTCAAAATGTATTTATTCAAAAAGTGCTTTACAATTTCTCTTATGAATGCACACAATGAAAGAAATAATAACAACTTCTCTCAGTATTAGACATAACACATAACAGTTAACAATAACTCTCAACAACACTGATACTCAGTTAGCCTCAATTTCAGTCATACAATGCCTGTTGTAGGCTATTGGAAAAGAAGGTTAACAATTGTCTTCTAAAAAAAATAAATTAAATAACTATGGTGGTGTTTCACAGTGTGAAATGACCAGGTAGCCTCCGCTGCATTCACAGCATCCTCGTTACCTGGTCTCACGAAATACATGCTGATGGAACTGGTGCTGCTCTCGCCTCGAACAGCCTTTTTATGTTTTTCGGTGTCCAGGTGGAATTTTAGGTCCCTGGCACCACTACTGGACAGCGAGACATAAGTGCCTGCTTTGCACACTGTGCACAAGGCTTCCCACTTGTCTCGCCCCGGTCTGAATGCGGGGAATTTCTTCTGTAATTCGTCTGTAAACGTGCATGGTGCTGCCGAGTGACGACCACGGACGACCACGCTGCCTGCCTTCTGATAGACGAGGGCTGCCTGCACTGACGCACCAAGTGGCTCAGGGGTGACGTCACATATAGTGCCGTGCACAGTGCCCTAGTGCCTGTCATTTTACTGGTCCAATGAAAGCAAAGCCGTGTAAGAAAGGAACTGAATGAAAGGTAATTTTAAAAACCCGGACATTTCCTCATTTTCTAATAAAAAAAAACAAGACACACCGGACAGGACGTAAAATACGGACATGTCCGGGGAAAACCGGACGGTTGGTCACCCTAATCTACACTTCGCATGACCTCGCCACACACACGCACATCTTCACTTCTCCAAGCCAGATTCTCAAAACCTCCACTGACACTACAACATCCAACAGCTCTCCGACAAACACTACCACCGTGTGTTTTCGAGTCACCGCCATTTGCGTTGGGCAAAGGATCAATGTTTCTGTTTGAGCACTGTTGCTTTGCCCAGCGTCCATTGCTAGCCAGGCATCGGGACCCACGTGGGCACTGAACAAGAAAGACCCGTCATCTACTAAAGGCATATACTCTTATTCAGAAAGAAAATATGTGTACAAGAGACACAAAACACCAGACCGACTTACCTTTGTAGTTGCAATTTGGTGTTTGTTAAACTAAACTATTTTCAAAATCCGACTATGTATGTATTCGACTATTTGATGCAGATACTTTTCAGATACTGTTCTGACCTTCACATATAATATAAGCTAGCATGCTAGCGAACACCACTTTCCAATGTAATGCTAATGCTAACGCATGCATAGCTAACGCAGTCCCAACGTTAGGCACATGTTAGCTTGACAGCACTGCCACACACTTTTCTTAATCACTTTATTCAAACATCAGTCATGCAATCAACCATGACTATCAGGGTAAAATGGTTTGTCAGTTGTCTTGCAGTTTAATGAAGCTCACAAAAACGTCCAACACTTAGCTCGTAATACAAGCTACCATGCTAGAAATAAGCCCTTTCAATGTCCCAATGTCGAGCATGTGCCAGCTAGCTACATTTACCCATAGGCTTTAGCTAACTGATATGCAAACCGAGTCATTCATTATAGAAAATAAAATTTACTACAATATAAGTGGTGTACTGCCACAGTATAACTTGTATATATACATTTTAGACATTATTGTCATTTATCAAAATGTACTTACTTTTCAGTTTGGTTCGTCCAACAGGAACTCATTTGTACTCCTCCGTCTGCTTCTTCAAATCTCCCGCGAGATTGTGTGAAATTTCCCGGGAATGTGTGTGATCTCCAGCGCTTGTGTGTGTGTCTGCAATTACACTTTCCCACCATACACTACACACAAGTCAGGTTATTGTGGTTTATAATGCCAACTCAAAAAAACTTCAGAAACTTCACAGAGGGGTTTATTTCAGTGAAAGAAAGGTGTAAATGTAAAGTTGATCATTTATTTATTTTTATTATTAATTTTCCTTTATTATTAATTATTATTATTCCATAGAATCTGAGGTTGTAGAATTTCTAGTTAGTTTCCATTTCCTTATTCACATGGAATAAATGTTTATATTCGAAGCTGCTATGGTTTCGAATTGTTTGTTTACTATTAAAACTGCGCGAGGCGCATCGTTTATCGAGAACGCATATCAATATTTCCATTGTCACGGTGAAGGCAGATTAACGCTAAGCTCTGCCTTTAATTGACATCAAGCCTTACATCATAGTGCTTAAGCGGTATCAGCAACAAGGCCTGGTACTACTCGCAGAAGAACTAAGTTAAGATCACCTCTTTCTGTAACCAGCGGCCAACGAGTTCTCACGGTGTGAACGGAGAGTGGAGCCTCCAGTGTCCAGTATTTTGTCCAGTGTCAAAATAAACACCTGTATTCAAGAACCTGCCCCCGTTGTGTTGTTGCGGAAAGAGCTACAGTGAGAACTCGACTGCTCATCGCGGGTAGAAGAGAGACTTCGCTGCGCATCGGACATCAGCTAGCCTGCTCATTCCGAGTGGGAGAGGACGCATCCGCGGCAGCTAACGACATCCAGTTATTCAGATAAGCCCTTACATTTTCTGTCGGTTTAGCGACAGCAAGCAAAGACTTTTTAAAGCAAAAGTGAAAGTGAAGGCCAGAAGTAGGCTACTCTGCTACAAAAGTTTGAGTTAAGTTAAGGTAGTTTGAGGAGCGGTGCAACTTGAAAGCTGCAATATAAGGACTGCTTGCTTATTGCAAAAACCATAGTTAGTGTTAAGGATTCTGTGCACTGCGGTGTTTTGATTAGTCAAGGCAAAGTTTAAAGAAAAGGTTTACAGTTTAAAGAGAAAGCTTGTATTCTGTAAATTCTGTTTTTGTTTATTTTTTTAAATTATTTTTTTAAATAGAACACTGACAATAGACCATCTGTATGCAATATTTAATTGCATAGGCCCCTATTTAGAATAAGTCCATTACAGCAAGTAGTTTATTTGATTTATTTAGTTTCTCTTTTTTGCTATTATTGTTTTGTGAATTTAAGACAACTCTAAGTCACGTAGGTCACATTTAGCCTTTACACACAGGCCTACTTTTCACTTTAAGTTATATATTCACACACAGTACATACAATATTCATATACAGTAATTCTAGAGCCATTCACGTATAGCCTACAGTACATAGACACTCATACAGATAGTCACAAAAATGTAAATTCAGTAAAAGTACCTGCCAAACTGCTGAAGAAAGCTCTGCAGGAGAAATACAGTTAAGAAGGAGTGAAAGACTAAGGACATTGGCAGAAAAGGAAAAGGAACTTAACAAAGAAAGTATGAAAGCTGTCCAGTGCAAGTACAAAATAATTTTGCATATGACATATGGAAGACTAATGCAAAGGTAGGCAAAGAAATGCTATCTGATGAAGCCTCACAGGATGAGTTAAAGGGACTGATTCATAATGTACAAAGCACTTGCTTAGAGGTAAAAGCCCTTTATGAAAATCTTCGTCAGATGCAGACTCCTGAAACAAAGCTGCGGTGCAACATGGATTCTTGCATGGCTCTTTCACAGTTCATTGTTCAAAGAGCACAGAAGAAAATTGAAGGAAAAGAAGAGGAAGATGAACTTTGGCCTGATGTTGGATCCATCTTAGACTCAGTAAGCTCTATATCAAGATCACCTTCAGTTAGATCAAGATGCAGTTCTTCACATTCTAGCATTCACTCAGTCAAAAGATTAGAAGCTGCTGCTGAAGCTGCTGCATCCCAAGAAAAACTCGCAGTATTAATTGAACAGGAGAAGGAAGCAATAGCGCTTAAAAAACTTGAGTTTGAAGATGCCTTTCGCCAGGCACAGTTTGAAGTGGGAAAACTGCAGTTTGAAGCTGAAAAAATAAAGTATGAAGGTGAAAAACTGGCCAGACAACAAGAGATACAAGGTAGACGCACAAACATTGAGGTCTTAGAAGAACTAAAAACCTTGAATGCTGCAAGAGCTCGAGTAAGAGTTTATGATCAAGCTGAAGAGCAGATAGAAGCAAATGACTTTGCATACACACTTGAACCAGTACCAGAATTCCAAGCTCTTAACTCAGCACCTTCATCCATTTTTCCTCAATGCCAAGCATCCAGTGCTTTAATTAATTCAGATGTTCCACAATCTCAAGCAATGTCTTCTTCAAGTCCATCATTCATTCCTCAATCTCAAGTCATTCCTGCTGTAAGTCCACCATTTGTTCATCAGTCTCAAGCTGTTCCTGCCTCAAGTCTGCCATTCGGACCTCAGTCTCATGCCATTCATCGTACAAGTGCATCACTTATTTCTCAGTTTCAAACCATGACTGCTGCAAGTCCACCATTTGTTCCTCAGTCTCAAGCTGTTCCTGCCTCAAGTCTGCCATTCAGTCCTCAGTCACTGCCAGTTAATACCCAAGCAACTCCTGCTGCAAGCCCCATGGTATCTCAAGTTCCAAATGCTTCAACGCCTACCCCTCAGGTACAAAACAGTTGTGACCTGATCAACGTTTTAGCAGAAGCCATAAGTGCCAATCGACTTCCTACGCCAGAACCAGCATTGTTCACCGGCGATCCTTTGAAATTCAAAGACTGGCAACTCTCTTTCGAAACACTGATAGACAGAAAGAATATTCCAAAGAATGAAAAGCTGTATTACTTGAGAAAGTATGTAGGTGGAGGTGCAAAGAAAGCTGTTGAAGGTTTCTTTGTTCTAGGCACTGATTCAGCATATGATGAGGCTTGGAAAGTACTAGAGAAACGTTTTGGTGACCCATTAACAATTGGGAAATCCTTTAGAGACAAGTTGCATGGATGGCCAAAGATAAGCTCTAACAATGCCTTCGAATTAAGAGAGTTTGCAGACTTCCTCAAGAGTTGTGAGGCTGCAATGCCACATCTGAAAACATTAGAAGTCCTAAACGACTGCAATGAGAATCAAAAAATTCTGCTAAAGTTACCATCTTGGTTAGTGTATAAATGGAACCGCAAAGTGATGGAATTCAGAGAGGAAACCGGGGACTACCCACCATTCAAAAAGTTTGTGCACTTTCTGTCTAAAGAAGCAGATCTTGCTTGTGACCCAGTGTCTTCAATACAAGCCCTCAGAAACATAGAAAGTGAAAAATCAAAGCCTCCAAGAAACCAAACCACCCAAGCAAAGACGCTCTCCACAAATACAACACAAAGCAATATCCCATCATGCATCTTTTGTAAGAAAACAGGACATCACCTAGCCAAGTGTAGAAAGTTTGTTGAAAGACCGCTTCAAGATCGAGTAAAGAAAGGTACAGACAGAGAAGCTTTGCTTTGGATGTTTGAGTTTTGGTCATCAATCAAAACAGTGTACTAAAAGGAGCACGTGTGAAAAGTGTCAGAGGAAACATCCAACATGTCTGCATGATGAAAACTACAAAGAAAAGAGTGGAAATAGCAACCTAAAGGACAAGACAAATGCTGAAGAGTCGGCTACAGCTGTGTCATTTGCCAATGCAACCACTCATGAGAGCTTGAGCACACAAACGTCATCGACAATACCAGTCTGGGTCTCATCTTCAAAACATCCTGATCAAGAAATTCTTGTTTATGCACTTCTAGAAACACAGAGTGACACAACCTTCATCTTGGATGAGATAGCCCGAGACCTCAACACAACCAAGGAGAATGTCTGCTTACAGTTGTCCACAATGTCTGCACTGTCAAAGACCATACCTTCATCTGCAAGTAAGAGGATATAATTCAGAGAAAAGAATTCCCCTGCCACAAGCTTTCACACGAGAGTTCATTCCTGCCAACAGACTGCACATCGCCACTTCAGAAACAGCTCGAAAATGGCCTCATCTGGAACAGTTAGTAGACAAGATACCACCACCATTAGATTGTGAGGTAGGCCTTCTGATTGGGTATAACTGCCAACAAGCCCTCCTTCCAAGAGAGATCATTACCGGAGAAGAAAATCACCCATACGCTCAGCGAACAGATCTTGGCTGGAGCATCGTTGGATGTGTGAATTCAGAATGCGATTACAGTGATGATATAGGCATCAGCCACAAAATCCTACAGCGTCAAGTGACACCTGCAGCACAGCCATCAGTTGAACTGAAGAGGGAGGTACACTTCGTGTGCAGAACTGAAGTTAAGGAGATTGGACCGACAGACATAATTAAAGCACTTGAATCTGACTTCATAGATCACTCTGCAGAAGATAACCCAGTTTCTCAAGAAGATTTTCTCTTTTTGTCCAAAGTCAAGGAAGGTATAAGATTGAACAAAGATGGTCATTACGAACTTCCACTTCCATTCAAGAAAGACACACCTAGCCTTCCAGATAATAAACAATGTGCAGTTCGGAGAACACTAGAACGACGACTGAAAAGGGATAAACAGTATTGCCAGGACTACGTTCACTTCATGGATGACATAATAGCCCGAGGAGATGCTGAAAAGGTTCCACAGTCTGAACTGAATAATCAAGCCTGGTATATTCCACACCATGGAGTCTACCATCCTCAGAAGCCAGGAAAGATCTGCGTAGTGTTCGACTGTTCAGCACGCTTCCAAGACAGCTCTTTAAATGATCAGCTCTTGACTGGACCTGACCTGACAAATACTTTGGTTGGAGTCTTGTGCTGGTTTAGAAAAGGTCCAATAGCCATAATGTGTGATGTAGAGAAAATGTTTCACCAGTTTCATGTCACAAAGGAACATCAAGACTACCTCAGATTCTTATGGTGGGAGAAGGGTGATCTAAATGCAAAACCCTCTGTATACAGAATGCAAGTACATCTGTTTGGAGCTGCTTCATCACCTGGCTGCTGTAATTATGCATTCAAGCACCTGGCATCACAAGGCCATGGAAAGTTCAGTGAAGAGTCTATCAAGTTCATCCATGTAAGTTTTTATGTTGATGATGGTTTGACAAGCACAAAGTCCCCTGCTGAAGCCATACATTTGGTTGAAGAAGCAAGAGCCCTGTGTAGAACTGGTAATCTTCGGCTTCACAAGTTTGTATCCAACAACAAGGAGGTGATGAGAATGATACCACCCGAGAAACGTGCCCATACCAAAGATCTAGATTTGGATTTAGGAGAATATAACATTGAACGAGCTCTTGGAGTTCAGTGGTGTGTGGAAGCAGACGAGTTTCAATTTAGAGTTGTTGTCAAGAACAATCCAATGACAAGAAGAGGAGTTCTATCAACTGTTGCCTCTATCTATGACCCTCTAGGGTTTGTAGCCCCTTTCATCTTGGTCGGCAAGCAAATACTTAAAGCACTGTGTAGAGACAAGATAAGCTGGGATAAGGATCTCCCTGAGAACATTCTATCACAATGGGAAGCATGGCTAGTAGACCTACCATGTTTAGCAACCTTGAAAATTCCAAGAAGTTACTGTCCGTCTGACTTTGGGGAGGTTATTCGTTATGAACTTCACAACTTCTCAGATGCAAGTTGCAGTGGATATGGTGCCTGTTCTTATCTCAGAGCAATACATGAAACAGGGAAAATCAGTTGCTCACTGGTTATGGGGAAGGCAAGAGTAGCCCCTACCAAACTCACAACTATTCCAAGACTTGAATTGTCATCAGCAGTAACTTCAGTACGCAATGGTTCTGTCGTCAAAAGAGAGCTTGAGATTGAAAAGCTGCAAGAGTATTACTGGACAGATTCAAAACTTGTCCTTGGCTATGTGAATAATGATGCCAAGAGATTTCACACCTTCGTAGCCAACCGCGTTCAACGCATAAAATCCAGCACGTCTCCTGAACAATGGCGACATGTGAGCTCAGAGAACAACCCAGCTGACCATGCCTCAAGAGGACTTACTGCTGTGCAGTTGAACAGTTGAGTCTAACTGGCTGAAGGGACCAGACTTTCTTTGGGAAAAGAATTCTCCACAGGAAGAAAAGACGGTGGGAGAAGTAGAACTAACTGATCCAGAGCTTCGCAAAGTCCACGTCCTTACAGTAAAGACAAAAGAAGTACCTGTAATATTGAACCGCTTCACCAAATTCTCTGAATGGAACAAGGTTGTAAGAGCTGTCGCCAGACTCAAAAGATTTGTAAGAGAACTAAAAGGTCTCCAGCCCAGAACAACTGAACTAACAAAGAGAGAGAACAAAGAGAAGCTGAAATGTTCATCATCAAGCTGACGCAGGAGGAAGCCTTTGCCGAAGACATTAAGAAACTCAAATTACAGAAGGAAGACAACTTAAGCAAATATAACAAGTTACACCAACTAAATGCCTTTCTGGATAAGCACAACATTCTCAGAGTGGGAGGACGGCTGTCCAAATCATCTTTACATTATGATGTTAAACACCCAGCAATTCTTCCAAAGAAGTGCCACGTTTCAGCACTGTTGGTCAAACACTATCATGAGCGAATACATCACCAAGGGAGAGGTATGACTACAAATGAATTACGTGCAAATGGAATATGGATCCTTGGATGCGGAAAGCTAGTCTCTTCACATATCTACAAGTGTGTGAAATGCAGACGATACAGAAGAACTACAGAAGTTCAACTGATGGCAGATCTACCAGAAGAAAGAACTGAAACATCTCCTCCTTTCTCATACTGTGGCGTTGACTGCTTTGGCCCCTTCATCGTAAAAGAAAACAGAAAAGAACTAAAACGATATGGACTGCTGTTCACCTGCCTGTGTTCCAGAGCAGTACACATAGAAACTCTGGATGATTTGACAACAGATGCCTTCATGAATGCTCTTCGAATACTTGTAACTATCAGAGGACCTGTTCGCCAATTAAGATGTGATCAAGGAACAAACTTCACAGGAGCCAAAAGAGAGTTTTATGAGCTACTCAAAGGAACAGATGAAGACCGTCAACAAACACTTGGCTGTGAGTTCATAATGAACGTCCCATCAGCGAGTCATATGGGTGGAGTTTGGGAGCGCCAGATTCGAACAATCCGCAGCATCCTGACATCCATGCTAAACAAATCTGCAAGCCGTCTTGATACCACTACGCTAAGGACATTTCTTTATGAGACCATGGCTATTATCAATAGCAGACCACTTAGCATTGAACATCTTCAAGATCCCAATGGCCCAGAACCTGTCACTCCTAACCATATACTCACAATGAAGTCATCAATCATTCTTCCCCCTCCTGGACAGTTCTGTGAAGAAGATCTTTATCTACGGAAAAGGTGGAAAAGAGTTCAGTTTCTAGCCAATGAATTTTGGAAAAGATGGAAGCGAGATTACCTACTAAATCTTCAACAAAGACAGAAATGGCAAAAGCAAACTCGGAACTCACAAGTGGACGACATTGTTATTCTTAAAGATGACAACAAGCCAAGGAATGAATGGAAGCTCGGCAGAGTTATAGAAGCTCACCCTAGTGCAGATGGCATGGTACGAAAGCTGAAGTTACTTGTTAGTGACACTGCACTTATCAATGGAAAACCACTCACTAGATCAGTTTACCTTGAAAGACCTATCCATAAAGTAGTAACACTAATTGAAGTCAGTTAAGTCTCACAGACATATACTTACACACACACACACACACACACACACACACACACATATTTTATTTCTTTCCTTTGTTTGGTTGGTTCTCCTTTCATTTATTTTCTTTATTTGTTATTCAAAGAAATCCCGCATTCAAAATAAATGAGTGATTTGGTGGGAGTGTAAATGTTAAGTTGATCATTTATTTATTTTTATTATTAATTTTCCTTTATTATTAATTATTATTATTCCATAGAATCTGAGGTTGTAGAATTTCTAGTTAGTTTCCATTTCCTTATTCACATGGAATAAATGTTTATATTCGAAGCTGCTATGGTTTCGAATTGTTTGTTTACTATTAAAACTGCGCGAGGCGCATCGTTTATCGAGAATGCATATCAGTATTTCCATTGTCACGGTGAAGGCAGATTAACGCTAAGCTCTGCCTTTAATTGACATCAAGCCTTACATCATAGTGCTTAAGCGGTATCAGCAACAAGGCCTGATACTACTCGCAGAAGAACTAAGTTAAGATCACCTCTTTCTGTAACCAGCGGCCAATGAGTTCTCACGGTGTGAACGGAGAGTGGAGCCTCCAGTGTCCAGTGTCCAAATAAACACCTGTATTCAAGAACCTGCCCCCGTTATGTTGTTGCGGAAAGAGCTACAAAAGGCTTCAGCATTCTTATGTATACGAGGACAGTGGGGGGTGACTTTGTATACCTAGGTGGCGAGGTAATGCTGGTGAGTAACCTTGTCAACTGTTCTTGAAACACACACACACACACACACACACACACACACACATAAATCTTACTGAGCTGGTTAATCATTTCATTCTTTGGAAAATAAATTGTATTCAGGAATTAGGCTATTCTGATGGCTATATGCAACATTTTGGAGCATCACCTTCTTCCAAATCGACGGTATCTCCTAATCTTGAATTCTCTAATCCTAGGGCTGCATCTGTGCATATTTGGACATCCCATTTAATGTTGTAAACTACATGTGGGCTACTATACAAAGTGTTAAAGTAGAAACAAAGGTCCGCAACACTGATCAAAGCTCCCAAAAAAAGTTTATTGGCACAACGTTTCGGACGCTCAGTCCTTCATCACAGTGCAACAAGGAACAGGTGTAGGGGGTGGGGTATAAATACCTGAAAGGGGACGCGTCATATGTAGGCGTGAAAGGTTTATAGAAAGTGGGCACCAGAAGGTACCTTCACCAAAAAAAGCAGACAACATAAATATACACACATATATACATACATATATACATATATATACACATATATATATATACATATATATACATACATGTACACATACACACATGCACATACAGTCAATTAAGTCATAAGAAAGAATCTCAAGAGGTGGAAGCCAGAGGCCTCCTGGTCTGCACATTACATGATCATTAATACAACAATTTAACCTCATAAAAACATATTGCCCTTACAGGTAGCCTATTTCAACAACATAGGGCACTACACAATCATACATTTGTTCAGTGAGATCGGAAGTTATGAGGAAACATGACACAGAGTCCATCAACTAGGATATACATAACAGGCCTCAGTATTAGATACATACCCAAAGAGATGACCTACAAAAATGGTCTAATGTCAAACTCTTCGTTTAGGCCTGCTGGCAACATAGTATTTAATGTGTAAATATAATAAGCTTCACGTTGTAGTAAAAGGCGTTTATGGTCGCCACCTCTAGGGGGCTTATTAACCTTCTCTATACCGATGTATTGAAAGTAGCACAGGTTGTGGCCGGCCTTTTTAAAGTGCGCCGCCACAGGATTGCGCTCATCACCGCATCTGATGTTACTTCTGTGCTCACTCATTCTGATACGAAGAGGTCTGGAAGTACACCCTACATAAGCAAGGCCACATGGGCATCTGATAAGATATATTACAAAAGGAGTGTTACAGGTTATCACACCGCGTATTTTGAGTGTTTTCCCATTGTGTGGGTGTTTGTATGTTTTGCACTTTGTTGTAAAACCGCATTGAATACAATTTGCGCATCTGTAATTGCCATCCGCAATGTCCAAGAAAGTGCGCAGTCTTTCTGATGTCGTCGTGTAAGATTTAACCAATCGATCTCGTAGAGTAGGGGCACGTTTATAAACCAACTTCGGAGGCTCTTTGTAGACTGACCTGAGTGTGGGGTCGGAGCTAATAATGTGCCAATGTTTTTTCAAAACGTTCTGTAACTCAAAACCAATCGGTGAGTATGTGGCGATACAGAGGGGAGAGGAACTTTGAGGTGCTTTTGTTTTCGGTCGCAATGCTTCACTCTGAGTGACAATGTCAAAGCGCTCCCGCGCCGCTGCTATCCATTCCTCCCTGTAGCCACGTTCCAAAAATCTGTTTGTAAGATCAGTGGCCTGTTTGTTGTATGTGTCATCTGTACTACATGTGCGTCTGGCCCTGTGGAACTGACTTATTGGAAGGCTCCTGATGAGATGTGTGGGGTGATAACTATCTCCCCGGAGTAAGGTGTTTCTGTCAGTGGGTTTACGGTATAAATCCGTATGTATCATCTCACCCTCCACTGCAACCAAGACGTCTAAAAAACTAATACTGCGGCTGTCGAATTCAATGGTAAATTTCAGGTGTTCGTTGGCCGCATTAAGATAACAGTGAAACTCGGTCAATGTACCCTCGTTGCTAGTCCATATCAGAAATAAATCATCAATGTAGCGCTGATAACAAAGAATGTGTTGATGAAAGGGGTTAACATCTGGATCGAGGATAAAATTGTTCTCAAACAGGCCCATATACAAGTTTGCATAATTCGGTGCCATGGTGCTACCCATGGCAGTGCCTTTAGTTTGTAAATAAAAGTCATTTTTAAATAAAAAGTAGTTAGTGGTGAGCACCAGCTCCGTTAGGTCACAAATACAAGTTGTGCTGGGTTTGTCAGAGTGTGGCCTATTACTAAGAAAAACCCTAACAGCCTCTATACCTCCCGTGTGCGGGATATTGGTATAGAGGCTAGATACGTCCAGAGTCACCAGAAAACCACCTGCTGGAAATCGTACAGATTTTAATTTATTTATAAAATCTATGGAGTCTCTGGTGTACGAAGGAAGAGATGTCACCCATGGTTTCAAACAAAAATCAACGAAAGTAGAGACATTGGTCGTAAGAGACCCTATAGCCTACTGCTAACAATTGGTCGGCCCATTAAAGGCGGGATCAGAGATTTGTGAACTTTGGGAAGAGTATAGATAACAGGGACTACAGGAAAATCATTCACCATGAAATCATATTCATTTCTCGTAAGCTCACCTTTTCCAAACCAATATTTCAATTTTTCATGTACAGTACATTTAAACTGGTTAGTTGGATCCGAAGACAATTTACAATAAAAGGCATCATCACTCAACTGTCTCTCGATTTCAAAAACATAGTCCGCGGTGTTCTGAATAACAATAGCTCCACCCTTGTCAGCTGGGCGGACAATGACAGTTTTATCATTACTGAGATCAGTAATGGCTTGTCTCTCATCTTTGGAGAAGATACAAACTATACAAAGTGGCCACACATTCAAGCAAGCAATATTACAAACTAATTATGTGGACAAAAATACACTCATTTCATTTTTAAGGGAGACCTAATCTATGGAATAAGCACATGTAAACACATGATTCTTCTTCACCATCCTGGCAGTAGCCTGCATGAATTCAGCTGGCTTCATCTTTCTGGTAGTTTCTGAATGTTTGGCCAGTTAACATATTTTTCTTTGTAAAAAAAAGGATGACCAGCTGTCAGCATTTCTGCTCTTTTTCAATGTAAACAATCAAACCCAATATTCTTTTAATCTGATTAATTTAATGGGTAAACTAAATGTTTAAATTATGTCCATGTATTTCACTTGCACATGGTTGAATAAAATGTCATAGTCCTCTTTGGGCTCCTGTGAAGCTCTGAGACCCCTGAATCGTCCTGACTTAATCCCCAGGGGCAAAAATGATTATTACTGCATGTCAGACCTTACACTTAGCTGCCAGTTGTGTTAGTTAATGCTAGTGAAAATCAGACAAAGATACAGATCGACAAATAAATGTGCATGAATGCAAGAACTGGCAACATGTTGTGGGTTCTTTGTTGACAAACGTCAAGAAAGTTTACATACTGGATGTTAAAATGTAACATGAATGACACAAGTCACCGGGCTTGTAGAGTCTAGGGGTATTTTATTTACAAAAACATAATGAAAAATTAAGACAAAATGAATAAGAAACTAGATGTACCACATAGCATATGGTATGATGAATATGTGGTAGAGCAGTGTTGTGAGGTGAGAAATTGTGTGGAAATGATTTCCTGGAAGTGGGCATGAATGTGGATTTTGAATGAATGACATTGTATGTGTTTGTGTAGTGTGTAGGAGTGATTTGTGAAAGAAATAGGCAAAATGAGATTTTGTACAATTACAGCACCCCCTATGGACCACATTAACGGCCTATGACAAGTTCGTTTGGATTAATTTTCGCAGTGTTAAAATTTCACGGAAATTGTTTTCATTGGAAGTGAACGTCGACCAGTGTTTTCAATGTTTGAGGGTCATCAGATTTCATGATAAAAACAAATTGCTTGTAAAGGCAAAATGACATTTCGTACAATTACAGCGCCCCCCATCGGCCAAATTTTATGGCATGTGCTTTGCTTTTAGAGGTCTTTGTGCTGATCGTGCATGACGTATTTTGTGCACCCAATTTTTGCATTAACCCATATAACTAGGTGGCGCTATGCTTTAATTGAGTGTTTACGGGCTGGGTCAATACACCTCTGTAACACCGACATATCACAAAAATTTCATGTTCTTGGGTGAAATGTTCACTAAGTTATTCAGCAAGAACCTTTGAGCATCTCCCCCTCTTTGATGGACACTGGCACAGCGGGGCGGTGGCCCTTGGGGGCCAAAAGCTTCTAGTCGATCAAAATGTTCTAGTGCTACATGGCTACAAAGATTCATGTCCCCCAGACTTCCAGTGTCGTCATGCTTCGACTAAGGGCACCTACCACTTCCATTGTTAGCCTTCTGGGTCAAACTATAAGAAATAGTTAAACTCTGAATGCAACAGGCTAAATCGATTTTGCTCCTCAGTACACATACTAACTTGGTATGATATTTTAACATGCCAATTTTCATTTTACACCGAAGTTCTCCTTTAAGCACTTCATATTATTCGTCACGTTTTGGATTTCTTTTTTCGTTCTTACCGTCCAACACGTCCAGAACAAGGATTACTGGAGCTTGTACTGGCCCTAACTAGCCTTCTGAAATCGACTACCAACCGGCCCGCACACACACCACACAGGAACCCAGGTGAGTTGGCTACTTGGTGGCTTCTACCAGATTTAGCATCACACATAGGAACAGGTCTACTCTCACGTCTTTGCATACATCTAGGGGTAATCATAGGGGATAGTTTAGGTGTAACACTCACGGGAGAGGGGCTAGGAGCCTGTGTATTGTGGCCATCTTCCATGCTTGTGTTACACACTCACAGCCAAACAATGTACTCACCACAAGAGTCGCTACAACAGATCTAGTTATAAAATAAAATATCAAAAATCGTGAAATGGACGAGCGCCCAAATGTTACATACTGGATGTTAAAATGTAACATGAATGACACAAGTCACCGGGCTCGTAGAGTCTAGGGGTATTTTATTTACAAAATCATAAGGAAAGTAAGACAAAACAAATGAGGAATTAACTAAGGCAAAAGTGGGAAATCAAAAGTCAAAAAGGGGAGAAAAATAGGTGCTGGCGTGGAGAGGACGCGACCCCCAGGAGAGAGAGAGATGTCAGGCTGCCACCCCAGCATAAATAGGAAGGTCCATCCAACGCACCTGAAACAGAATTAAGGCAGCAATGATAGGACAAAAAATGTGACGGTGACACCTAGGGGCAGAAGGATGTAACAGATCAGTTAGTGAGGAAAACACAGGTCCTGCCTTGTCAGGAATCATTCAAATACAAAATACAAATACAAAAACGTGACATACAAATAAATGATAGAATGTATATAAATATACACGCATTTGTATATATATTTTCGAGATTTGTAAATATATTTCCGAGATTTGAAAACAAATGTAGTTCATATGTATGTGGATGTATATGTATGCGGCTTCAGCAGCACAACAAAAAAATTAGGCCACACGCAGAATTACCAATAATAATATAATTTAATGAAATGAAGAATAATAATAAAGAAATGTGGAGATGTGGTGCAAATCAGTCTAATGGATGAGAAAGTAAAATGTAGTGCTGGTCAGTCAAGGAATCAAACGACAAACAATAGGAGGAGAGCAACCCTAATGGTCAAGCAAGCAGGTCTTTTAATGCTTCCCTAATTACTCGCACCTGTAACACAAGCAGACTAGCGGCATGGGTGGAGTTACCAATTAAAACAAAACGATGACCTACTGGGATTGTTACACTTGTGACTAAAATGGTTCAGCACATCCTAAGTTCTAGGTTTAAAATGTGACCAGAATAAAAAACCTAGTACAGTCTTGAGTTAGAGGGTGCATGTGGGTGGAAGTTGGTAAATTTCTATTTTAAGATGGGATTTACATTAAGTTATGGTCATTTGCAGCTGAAACACATCTTAGCTAATTTGCATAAAATTCAGCTTTTCAACTTCCTTCAACTTTTTTGGAAGCTCAAGTTGCCCAAAGTTTGTAGACTGTCAACATGCACTTTCAGACAGCAAGCATACACGCACTAGTGAAGCACAGCTTGTCCTAAATGCACCTGCCAGAGTTTTAACAAGCACCCCTTGTTAAAGACAACTAAATGAAACATTCCATAACATCATTCTGGTTTTGAAGTCACATCACTGGCTCTGTTAACAAAATAATGGAATTTAAAATACTTCATATTTTTAAATCATTAAATGGCCTAGCCTACATTTCCGACATGCTCACTGCCTACACACCAGGCAGATCCTGTAGATCCTCATCTACATAAACCTCAACTCTCAATACTCCTCCTCTCAAGATGACACTCTCTGGCAGCTCACAATGTTTTTAGTTACATGTCCCATCTCTCTGGAATTCCTATCCACTCATCTAAGGGCTTCTCCAACAGTAAATTATTTTTAAAGCATATTTAGAAAACATGTTTTTATCTAGGTACCTAGATTTCTAGATTTCTCTATTTCTTTCACTGTTTCCACTCCGGTTTTATTGTATGTTAAATTCACTTGTATTTTTCTGGCTCTTATTTTCATGGTTTTATTATGAACTATTTACAGTACTTATCTGTTTACCTTTTATTATAGTTATTTTTCAGGTTTGTATGTATAAGTCTTAAGTCTTACAGTATTCACTCTTATGTTTCTATATCTGAAGCACACTGACATTGTGTGTGTGTGTTTTAAACACAAAAAAGCACACAACTAGCTCTTCGTTTGAAATTGGCATCGAGGCGAACGGCTGCCTCTGTAAGGCATTATGATTTAAAAAACATGAATCATCGGAGCGCACATCCATCCATCTCTGCCTACCGATGCTAAGCAGTGTAATAATCAGGATTATTAGTTATAATTAGCGGAAGTCATGGATCACTCGGTGCTGGGGCCATGAACTCATTAATCTGGCAGGACCTGCTGGGACCTGCGATGGGCTGAAATAAGCACTTCATCTATGTCACCGTCAACTGGAAGGCCACTTGCTCTCCAGGATTAAGCCTCTCTATGCCTTGCACAGCAGCATTTTGCCACCACACATTATTTGTATTAAAAATAACAAAACAGCTGTAGAAATTTGAGAATTATGAAATTGGTTCAGATTCAGTTTGAGATTTATGTTCTTATGGTAACAGGCTGTTGTGCAATCGATTCAGCGCAACTCTGGTTAATCATTTTTAGAGCTTTCTGTCTTTTTGTAAGTTGTAAAGCATCTGTCCAACAATCACATTCAAGAAAGTGATTTTTTTTATTGTCTCAGTTTAATTTCATCTACTGGCAAAATTTCATGGAAACTAATGCATCTATACAATAGGTATTATTTGATTGACGAATACACTGGTTTCACCTCTACTTGATTAGTTTTAATTAATTTATATTTGTTAACAACAGCTTAAATGTTGCACAGAATAGCTGCATTTTAGGTGAATTGCTCATGAAGTTGCCCACACTACATTTAGCCTTCCTAATATCTCCTGGGAAATGGAAGACTGAGGGTTGTAGCAGTAATAGAGACATTTTTGCATTGCACTTTTAAAGAGATATGTCACACTGAACATAAGGTGTGACTTAGACCATTTCCTGCCTGTCAAGTGTCTTTAGATCTTATTATTTAATGTCATAGTATCTTTCTGGTAGTTTTGAATTTTGGTTTGGCTTTTACATGGCAGTGTCTTGAAGGGAACTCTGAATATTATTTTTTCAATATTTTTCCATTTCTTTTATGTTATAGCCAGCTTTTCATGTAAACGGTAAACTTTTCTTACTCGCCTTTTAAATGCATTGCTGCCAATTCTGCTGGTTTTCTTACTCTTCCTTTAGTACATCACCCTGTACTACAGGGCTTAAACAGCTTACCTTACAAAATATGTTTTTAAAATTTACAATCTCAAAAGAACTATGTCTACAGTAGGCTAAAGCATGCCCATCATCAGTCTAAACAACCTGTCTGAACTATTTTCTTTTCAGCCTGAACAGTCTGAACCAGTCTGAATACTTCTCTTTTCAATGTGAATTACTGATATTGCACATACAAAAGAGAGTAAAATAAATATTCATTTTCTATTGTTTTGTCCCCAGTGCCCTTTGTGAAATGCCACCCCTACTCCGACTTTGTTTCAGAATAAGTATAACTTAGAAATGAAAAAAGAGGGAGTGGTAAAAAAACAAAAAAAAAAACAAATAGCCGATACAAATACCACACAATACACACAAAAAGCCATTGATGAATTAATGATAAACAATCATTACACAATTTGTAGGACAGTACAGGGTTCAAAAGTTGATCAAACAATCTCACAGAAAACCTTACCCACTTCAGTTTTAAGTCATATAAAAAGGGTTTACAAAGCATGGTTAATCAACTGTGACTTAACTTATGGTTAAACTGAGAACAGCTTCTTTGGCTATTTTGAATGTCCGCCCCATTCTTCACACAGTCACAGACAGTGTGCAGTTCAGTGAGTGAATCTCTCCTATGAATTGCCTTTTTTTTCTCTCGCTCGTTCACACACACTAACCATTTTTGTAATTTTATTCATTCGCACTGTGATTCTACTGTATACCTTCATCCTATCACGTGTGTGTATCTCCTACACCGGAGTTGTGACTAATGTCATGCTGACATTAATTTCGTCAGTCACCACCACTAAAAAAAGTACATAAAATAGTTCCAAATACTCAACGTATGCCAACCATCATGACTGTAAACAGTTCAACAGTAATACATGATATAAAGAAAACTGCAGTACCTGCAGTAAGATTTACATTCTGTACAGTGTTTACAAGACTACAATGAAGTCATTAGTAACCTCATTTATATTCAGGACTGAATTAGTTTACAATTGAAAAACAGTACCTCTAATATCTATTACATTACATTTAGCTGACGCTCTTATCCAGACAGGATTCTTGGAGCAATGTGAGGTTAAAATAGCCTGGTAAACCAGCCCCCCAGGTTTATGGACCGGAATCTCTTGAGGGTCATTTAGTCGGCCCCAGCAAGACCGATCCAATCAGCGAACAGAGGGTGTGTTCGTTAGCCGTGACGTTGACCTTGTGTGCTACATTTGAATTATAGTGCATAGGTAGGCTAATTCCATACGTGACGACTGGGTAAAGGCAGAGGCTAAGGTTAAAAGCCTTGCTCAAGGGAACTTCAGCCATGGAGGAGCCATGGAGAGCACTACTTATTTACTCCCCCATCCACATTCTTCCTACTGGTACAACACTCAAACCTGCAACCCTTCCCAAGACCAAGGCTGCCACCATTAGGCCACAGCTGCCGAACAGCAGGTGACGGTGAAATGATGGTGCAGTGTTGAAATTGGTATCATCCAGCATGTGTCCAAATATCCATAGAAGTGCTGGATTAAGCAGAAATATGTCTTTGCCCAAAATCTGAAAAGTGCCTGTAACTGTCTGAGACAGTATGGTCATTACAGAGGTATTACAGTGTTATGTGTTGACAAGAGTATTATTCTGATTGAAGTTTCTGTTTAAAAAAATTATTTCTTGTTCGTGCTTTAAAAACAAGTTATTTTCTTGAGAGAAAATTAATTCTTAAGAGTTTGCTGTATATGTTGCTAACATTGTCACAGTGGGTTTTTTTTTTGACTGTTTACAGTTACACAGTTTATGAGAGACAGAGAGTAAGAAAATGAAAATAAACTTTCAAAAAAGCATTGGTATGAAATGTGACTTTGTGGAGTGGTCTGAACAGAATCACCTGCGGCTGAAGGTGGCTGTCAGCAAGACCAGAGAAATGGTGATTGACTTCAGGAGAAGGAAGATGCATTCACAGCCACTACAGATCGGGGGGATGGTGGTGGTGGTGGAAGAGGTGAAGCATTACAGGTACCTGGGAGTGGTGACAATCCAATACAATACTGAGGCTGGAAAAGGATGAGCACGCTATATTTCCTAAGGGGACTAAGATCAGTCTGTTGTTGACAGCACCATTGTCTTTGCTGTTGTGTGTTGGGGCAGCAGTATTGGAGCCAGCAACACAAACAGACTGAAAAAGATCATCAGGAAGGCTGACTTTCGGTTGAGATTGTGGTGGAGAGAATGCTGAATAAACTGTTAACCGTCATGGACAATGATAAGAACCCTCTCCATCACACAGTGACCAGACAGTGGGGTGTCTTCTGTAACATGCTGCTCCAGCTCAAAGGGACAGATACAGGAAATCTTTTCTGCCACTAGCTAGCTCTTTTTCTATACTAAACTAATTCACTCCTGAATATAAATGAGGCTATCAATGACTATTGTTTTCTTGTAAACACTATATACAGAATGTAAATATTTGGTATTGCAGTTTTCTTCATATCAACTATTAAACACACTTTCTCACACTGATTAACATGTGTAAAACATGATTTCTCTTTTGAAACAATACAACTATACAATTGCAACTATACAACTGCAATGTGAATGCCTTTAATATTTGACTAATGTGCAGCTTGAATTTTAAGTTCATATGTTATGTTCGTATGTCTTTTTGGTAGCCTGTAAGAAAAGACGATGCAGGGATGAATCGTTTGCAGGGGTTAGGCACCATTTCACAAGTAGGCTAATGTCTGTATTAGATGCACCATTTGAAATGTTTCCATTCTGTATACAGTTTTTTTCTACACCTCCCTCATGAACTGTTAAGTAGATTTGGCTTATTTGTCAAATGTAGTTCATTTGTGGTCATAATTGTACTTCCAAGGTAGGCTTTGAAATCAAAAGTTTCAAAGTCAAGATTGGAGGATCACAAATAAGGACACAATGCAAATGTGTAGGGCCAGTAGATTTCTGAGATGTTTTGTGTATTATAAAAGTGAAATGGTTGATGTCATACGTCCTTTAAGAAATTTTGAGGAGATTGTAAGTTTTTTGTTTACATTTTTTAACGGAAGCCTATAGGGGCATGTACTGTGTAGTGGGGGTGACTGAAGAAATTAGTGACATCTGGCGTGACAGTGGTCACAACTCCGGTTAGGGGACAAACACACATGATGGGATGAAGATACTGTATACAGTAGAATCACAGCATGAGTGAGTGATCAAGAGAAAAAAGAGGAATTCATTGGAATGAGTTAATTTACTGATCTACAAACTTTTTGTGACTGTGTGAAGAATGAGGTAGGCATCCAAAGTAGACAAAGATGTATTTAGCTTATTTATTGTTGTACATTTTATAATGGAAGCCTATGGGGGCCGTATATCGTGTAGTGGTGGTGACCAAAGAAATGAGTGGCAGCTGGTGTGACAGCAGTCCAGTTGTGGAGGTTTGAGCCTGGGGGCTGCACCTGATGACATCATCTATTCAAATGTGAGAGGACTACAGAGCACAGGGTTTTGTGTGTCGATTTTTTACCTTTACAACAATAAATGCAGTTTCATGTCATTCTTTCCTGTCACGAAATCCAGCATGAGTGCAAGTTGATTGCTGACCCAATTTTTTAGGGTTTGTCCACCATACAGATGAACACTCAGTAAAGATTGGACAAGAAGCTTTAATTCCAGAGCCCCTCAAAGACCAACTTTTCCTCTCTCTTAAATAAATAATGTTATTTGACTTTACTACCCAATTTACTGTCTGCCTGTCTGTCTGTCATTTCATTTTGCTGACTGATAATTGAATAATGGAAATTGTCTTAAATTTTCTATATGTTAGTGAAAAGGCAAATTAAAGACTTGTAAAATGTACGGTAAAATAAACTTATTTTGTTATATCTTCATAGCTCCTCCTCGTTTTGCAATTCATCTTAAAAAAGATACCTCCAGTGTGCTCATGCTACAGGCCTAAGTTTATGTAACATGAGATAAAGTGAAAGGAAATCTTTGATTGCTGTTGTCCTGTAACATCTCAATAATGACGGTACCTAATGCACCTGGTAATGCTAAGCAACTCCCTTCGGTGCTGGTGCTTGTAAAATGTGTTTGAGGTGATATCATCCCCCAGCCCCAACATGGAACTGTAACTTCTGCATAAGGGTAGAAGGCTAGGAGCACAAACTGCCTGTAATCACACCTTGCAATAAAACTTTGAGATAACATGGCTTATAATAGAAATATATTATTTGATCCATTTTGTTGCTGTATATTAAGATGTTTTCTTTCAGAGTAATGCTTATTATATGGTTCATGGTATGCATGCATGTAAACAAAGGTTAGGTACAGGTATTTAAATAGGTGTTTATATTTGGCTAGACTTAAACTTGAGCTTTGTTACGGGTGATGGATGTTACTACTGGGAGATGCAGTTAATACACAGAACTGTAAAGATACTAGGCCTATAAGAGTGATCTATATTGTTCCTATGAATGACTAATGAAAGCATATTGATTGTAAATATATGCTGCGATCAAGAGAACTTCACAGATTTAGTAATATAGCTTTTCTAGAATGTTATCTTTGTTTCACTGTCATACTGTAGGTGACTGAGCTCTGACCTAAATAAGGAACAAGAGAATAGTCGCCTATTTTGAGGTTTTCAGTTGACCTTAAATTGAATGTATTCTTCAGTAGCTCTCCTATGTCATTTTCATTAATAAGAGATGGACCATATTTGCTCAAATGTTGACAAGGTATGTGCACTAAACATGCCATTCACATACCTACTTACCCTACATAAACCCCCCCACCTCCACACACAGACCTTCAAACACCAGATGTAAACCCATCACAACATGAGATGTAAATCCATCACAACAAGATGTCTAGCCTACATACATTGTGAATTATTTTATAGCATATGAAGGCCTGTCCAAGACAACTTTCTCAAATGCATGTTTGTATTTAACTTGAATGCTGGTATTCAGAAAAACATTCTAAATCCTAACATGCAAAAAAGCCACAAAATGTTTGTTTTCCCTTCTGACCTGTCATCACATTCATTTCTTAGAATATCAACTTAGTCTGTCCCCTTCATTACCATTCCCCACATGCTCATTTAAAAAGAAAATAATACACCAATTACATGGTTACTGTGCATGTGTGCTTTTTACCTGCATTCCAACATTCATAAGATTCACTGTCTCATATCTGCAACTAGGAAAAAACACACACACACTTATGTATGTATATCTGCTGTTGTTTTATGAATGGTTGTTACTGCCTGTCAAACTCAAAAGAATTAGGCATGCTTGTCTAAGTTGGGGTATGTTTAATATGGTTAACTTGACTCGTGTAAATGAAATATAGCAACCCATTTAATATTAGACAGAAAGAAGCAAAACTTTGGTAAAGTGCTAAAAGTGAGGGAAAGGTGTGTATTTTTTTTATAAGGGACAGATGTGTTCTTTCCTTTTATTTTTTCCAGCCTAGGATCAGTACATTGCTTCTTACTGTTCCTTTTTTGTTAAATCAATGGAAAGCCCCCCCGCTAGGCAACAGCAAAGCATTTTACGAATGCTCTTAAAAATCAATTGTTGCTCTCAATGTATTTTCAAAACATTGTTTTGATTTACACCAAAGGAGGCCTGGGCATCCCTCTGGGCAGTTTTTCATGCACAGAAACAGACAAAAGGGTGGACACACCTAAAAATGACTGCATTCAGCTTTGTTGCAGACTGTACAAGTAAATAAACATCAAAAAAGAAAACATACCAGTCTCCCGACTTGAATCACATAAGACAATAGTTGATGTTTTCGTGATGCTACCAAGACCAGTACATTTCCAGAAATGTAGTGTGTTTATGTGAGTATGGCTGGATATTCATAGATGTTCCTGTGAACCAACACCATTGTATCTTAAATGATAGAGCAAATGAAAGTATCATTGACTGCTTGCATGATTTAGGGAAGTGATATAATTCTAAACCTGAAACTACATGTGATGAAAGAGATGTAATGGTCTTCCACTGGTTATTAGTAAGTCCACTTACACGATCTGATAACACTTAATTTAAAGGTGCCTACATAAGGCTGACAAATTAGCAATCACACATTTCATTCACATTAATAACAATTTATTACTGTTTACTGTTGTCATAATGTGTTATTCAATTTTTGTATCATGAAGATGACATTGTTTTCGGTCTCATCATCATAACAACTTGAAATTTACCAAGATAACGTTACCAGACAATGGCCGGGTTTCCTTATAAAGAGCCTCCTTAAGGAGGGAAAGCGCTTTCTTAAAGAAGGGAAAATATTACAGAGAAATTAGAGAACTGTGGTAAAACATTTCAAACACATGGTACCATAGAATACATAGTTTTCCTCTTAATTTATAACACTTAATGAGTAGTAGGGGTGCATGAATGAAAGGAAAACGGGGCAAAACACAATTGGGACAAACAGACATGCTGTATTATCTCCATGCTTAATATCACATTGCTTTGCCTGCCTGCAGTGGCGCTGCTTCCACGGTTTCCTTGCTGAGAATGGTACTAATGTGACTAAACAAAATGCAATTTATTTATGATGTTGTCCAAAAAAAGCCCAAGAGCGTCTCTTCCACCTCAGATGACTAAGGAAGTTTGGTATGTGACCCAGGATCCTAAAGTCCTTTTACAGAGGCACTACAGAGAGAATCCTGACTGGAGGCATTAATGCATGGTACGGAAGTGGTTTCGCAAACAAAAGAAAAGCACTACAGAGAGTGGTGCGTACAGCACAGGATGTGATCACATCTCATCTCTGGATGTGATCTGCCCTCCATCCAGGGCTTGTATGAGAGGCGATGCATCAGAAAGGCCAGAAGAATCTCTACAGATCCCAGGCATCGTAGTCATGGACTGGCAGTCAATATAGAAGTCTGAAAGCTCGGACCACCAGGCTCCAAAACAGCTTCTTCCACCAGGCGATAAGACTGCTGAACACGACCTAAGCCTTTGCACTACAACACTTTTCTTTTTTTTCTTCCTCCTTCTCTCTCTCTCTCTCTCTCTCTCTCTCTGTCACACACACACACACACACACACACACACACACACACACACACACACAAGTAGCCACACCCAGGACATTGAAGTGTCCAAGCTAACAGCACATTACACCACCACACCACATGCACACATCCACTCACTGTCATTCACTACAATCATTCACCACCTTTACACCTCTTGCTGCCAGTGTTTTCCACCACACACCACAACCAGTTTAACCCTTAGATGTTTGTCATAATTGATTGCAATGGAGACAGAAGTCTAGGTGATTCCAAAAGTGTGCAAAAAACAGCAACTTACACCTGATGAATGCCTGCATCAAGGAAATTAATTTCAAATTGGCGTGTCTGTCTAAACAAACTAGTGATTTTAATGAGTATTTTTTCTGCCCATTATCCACTGAGCAATACACTGAGGCACATAACTTCATTAGTACAGGGAGACCCTCTGAATGGAATAAATGCAAAACTCAGAACAGAAGTTTGCTGGTCTGACAAGCATAAGCAAACCCTAACCTTAACCCAGGGATCATGTACAGTTATTAACATAAATGTTTCCATTTGATGCACTGTACCAGAGTTAGCCTTAGGCTAGATTATGTCTGAAGTCCCCTGGCAGAGGGCCACAGGACAACATTCCACACACAGACAATACAAATAATGCAATACATAGACAGCACATAACAAGCATAATAAAACAAACACACATGGTAACGCCACTGTATACACAGTCAGCACCACTGTAGATGTGTAAAAATAAAGTGTATGAAATGTTTTGTCAGTAATCAGTGGGTGCAGTGTTGACTGGCTTTCAGTAGATGTTTTAATTGAAATTTTAAAATGCTAAAAGGACTAGACCTCTTTATATTATCTGGTATGCCATTCCACTGTGTGGTGGCATTCACTGCAAAAGCTCAATGTCCAAAGGATGTATAGCAAAAGGGTACGATACAATTGTGTATGGAAGCTAATCTTGTGGATCTTACAGGATTTGCAGTCAAACAGACAAGTAGGAGCCAACCAAAGAGGTTCTATATACACTAGAGTGCGCCCTGGCTTGAAACCGTGTGATTCCATGGTGATGTCACGGTTTTTCTCTGTTAGATGTCTTTTTTTTCTGTTTTTCCCTTCAATCGCGTTTTTCCCGCTGCACTCTGTTATTTGATAATTAGTTTCAATCCCGGCCACTTTACTCCCTTGGTTGCTACTGCCACACTGATTACCTCCACCTGCACCTCCCCGCCCCGTTTCACCTGCCGCTCGTTTTCCTGATTACTCGCTCTCACTATTTAGTCTCCCACTTTTCACTCTTTCTCTGTCAGACCGTCAGCGAACCATAGACCTGTCTTAGGCAAGCATTTTGACTCTGGCTCCTCTCTCCGTTTTCCTGCCTGCGTGTTTGTTCTCTGGATTCCCCGCTCCCTGTCGAAGAGTTTGTGTGTACGTCTCCGTTCCAGTATCTGCTCCCTGCTCGTCTGTCTCCTGTGTTTCTCCCTGCTCGTTTGTCTCTTCTCCTGCCTTCAGTTCTCTCCGCTACCCAACTCCTGCTCCCTGGTGACGACTCCTGCCTGCCCACGACTCCGCTCTACTCCACTGCCCTGGCTACGACTCTCGCCTGCCCACGACTCTGCTCTGCTCCTCTGTCCCGGCTACGACTCCTGCCTGCCCACGACTCCGCTCTACTCCACTGCCCTGGCTACGACTCCTGCCCGCCCACGACTCTGCTCTGCTCCACTGCCCCGGCTGCAACTCCTGCCTCCTGCCTACGACTTCGCCCGGCTCCCCAGCCCCGGTTCTCCGACCCGCCGCCAGTCGACTACCCTGAGGTCTTCGCACGCCATCTACACCTCGAGCTGCTGTTCCGCCCGATCGTGGGTTTTGGATTATCTCCCTTTTCCCCCATCCCTTAATAAAAGTTCTCTGGTTTACGTGACGCTCTTGGGTCTGTCCATTCTGTTCTGGTTTCTGACAGGTGACATTATAATGGCTGCCAAAAATGGCAAAAGTCAAGTCAAGTGAATTTATTCATATAGCACATTTAAACACAACCGAAGTTAACTCAAAGTGCTTCACAGACCAAAATGTAAATGATAACATTTAAAAATAAGGTAGAACACCATACGATATTAAGATACTTCGATATTTCGTCTTTCAGAAGAAGACATTAAAAACATAATGCCAGACAGTTGCGTTTGTTATGAGTGTACAAACAGAAGAGTGAAAGGGAATTGTGTCCTTCCACAAGTGAGGACATTTGTGGACTTACCATTTACTAATTTAGTGGAAAAGTAAGTTGTTACTGCTTGGCAACTTTTTGGTGCTAATATTTACATTCCGGTTAGCTTGCTGATGTAGTGGAGTTATATTCCACTTGCCGTTACGGGCTGTCTGTACTCTCCCATTTTGCTTTGCTTTGTATGAGCGCCCTCTACTGACGCTACTGCAGACTTTACGGGGATTTCACAATATAAGTTACCAGTCTGCAGTAGCCGGTCTAGTGGTAAGTTCATGTACAACGAGCTCCACTGAAATAGTTGAATAAATAGCTGTGGTTGATATAGATAATACCTTTTTAAACAGCCATGTGAAATGATCCAGAGATCGTCTTTTTTTGTTTTATGTGTTGTACTTGGTTTGCTAAAATAGCCATGTGTTAAAACTAAGCTATGTCATTGGTATGAACAGTGGCCAATAGCAAATGTTTTCTGTCTATAGTGTATGCTACTTGAACCTCCCCTGGAGCTGTGAGGCGCTAAAACTGCTATATTTTGTGAGAATAAATGACTGAATGCCAACACCGAGTGACGACTGTTTCAATTCACAACGCAAAAGTGAGAGAGAGTACAGGACCGCTACACTAACAGGGACATTAGACAAAACTGGCCAACATAACTAACTGGCTGACCTTATTAACTTCTAAATATGACTGTATTGACGTCTTGTACTATGTACATTGACATGAGGGTACATTTATTTTACAAGTAGCCTTCATTGGTGCCGTTGAGAGTTATGCTACACACAACAGTAACATTCTGGTGCTTCCTTTGGAACTTCGGTGTAAAATGAAAATTGGCATGTTAAAACATCATACCGAGTTGGTATATGTAAGGAGGAGCAAAATTGATTTAGCCTGTTGCATTCAGAGTTTAACTATTTTTTATCGTTTGTCCCAGAAGGCTAACAATGGAAGTGGTAGGTGCCCTTAGACGAAGCATGATGGCTACGCTATTTTTAAACCATTAAAACAGCTTGAAGAAACTCCACACTCCATCGGTAGTACAACAAAGGCCCTGACATTAAAAACGAGGCACTGAGAACTTTGTAAGTGTACACAACATTTATTAATAAAACAGTTTTGACAAGCAGTACCTTGCTGTAGTTTCTCATCGCCGCCATGATGAAAGTCTGCCTCTTCATAGGTCACGTATGTTGCTCTCCATCAGGGCTGATCTGTGCGTCTTGCGTATTGCCTATCTCAGTCCGACTATTTGGACCGCTCCTTTCGTATTGGAGCCGTGACAACCACCGTGGAACGGGGAATGACTGACTCCTCTATCAAGCACCAGGGGAGATGGTTTTCGTCAGCTTCGAGGCCTTCATCAAACCTGGCTCCAAATCGATTCTGCATGCTCAAGTATTGCTCGCTATCAGCAATCAAGGCATTTCTATTTGCAACTACTGGTGGTGGTGTCAGTCTCTGCAGGCTGAAACGTGTTAATATGCTATGCTCTCTGAGAGAGCCGATCTGTATGGCATATATGCAGCTCTTCGTTAGAGCCCATCGGTTTGCCTGCTCTCCAAGATGGCTGGTAAGTGCATCTTATGTGTCCGTCATGTGTGTTGCCCTCAGAGATAGCCGTTCTCTGGGGCAGTTCTGTGTGTCTCCGTCTTATATGCTCTCTATAAGAGCCGCTGTAAGACTTCTATGTAGCTCTCTACGAGGGCTGATCTGTTTGTTATATGTCTGTCTCGTGTGTTGCCCTCAGAGATAGCAGTTCTCAGGGGCTAATCTGTGTGTCTCTCGTCTACGCTCCGAGATAGCCGTTCTCTGGGGAGTATCTGTGTGTCTCTCGTCTAAGCTCTGAGATAGCCGTTCTCTGGAGCGTATCTGTGTGTCTTTCGTCTAAGCTCCGAGATAGCCATTCTCTGGGGCGTATCTGTGTGTCTCTCGCCTAAGCTCCGAGATAGCCGTTCTCTGGGGCGTAAGGTCCGAGATAGCCGTTCTCTGGGGTGTATCTGTGTGTCTCTCGTCTAAGCTCCGAGATAGCCGTTCTCTGGGGTGTATCTGTGTGTCTCTCGTCCAAGCTCCGAGATAGCCGTTCTCTGGGGTGTATCTGTGTGTCTCTCATCCAAGCTCCGAGATAGCCGTTCTCTGGGGTGTATCTGTGTGTCTTTCGTCCAAGCTCTGAGATAGCCGTTCTCTGGGGCGTAAGCTCCGAGATAGCCGTTCTCTGGGGTGTATCCGTCTTATATGCTCTCCGTGGGAGCCTCTGTAAGACCTCTATGTAGCTCTTTACGAGGGCTGATCTGTTTGTCTTGCGTGTCTGTCATGTGTGCTGCCCTCAGTGATAGCCGTTCTCTGGGGCAGCTTCGTGTGTCTTCGTTTTGATATCTGTGAGATACGTGTTCATCATAAGTGCGAGTGCTGATTATTTTGATGTGTTCTTCTGCTCCAGGTGGGTTCCGGTCATCACTTCACGGTGGGTCTAGTGTCTTTCTGCTTCACTGTTCTCGTCTTTGGGGGTAAGTTTTAATCCACACGGAGGGTATTAAAACCTATAAATGCTATATCTTGTTTTTGGGGAGGAAATTCCGGTTTCTGCTAAACGGCAACGGCTGGATCTGCCAGATCCGACGACGCAAGACCCAGGCTGATGACTGGACCTACGCCAAAGAATATTTATTTCTTAATGTTCAGTTGTTTATTCTGACCATATAAAAATGCTTTAATTGAAACTCTCTGAGTCTTTCTGGCCGAAATGAAAGCCTGCAAAAGTTCTGCCAGGAAGACGATAATGGCTGGGACGGACGCAGTCTCCGACCAATCAGCGGCCGCCACCTGCTTTTTATAATGACTTGACTAACCTACCTTTTCCGCTGCTTCAGGTGCCGACGTTTTGACGCATCCTCCTCCCTCCCCACCACCACCAGTTTGGTCCCTGTCTGTCCGCCTGGGGGGAAATTACGGTTTCTGCTAAACGGCAACGGCTGGATCTGCCGGATCCGACGACTTAAGATCCAGGCTGATGACCGGACCTACGCCAAAGAATATCTACTTCCTAATGTTTAGTTGTTTATTCTGACCATATAAAAATGGTTTAATTGAAATTCCTTCTCTCTGAGTCTTTCTGGGCGAAATGACATTTTATCAAACTCTTTTAGTGCTCGTTGTTATAGTGATTCAATTGGTCTACTTGTGGTTTTTACAGACTGCCACCAACAGGTAATACAGTATGATATATGTGAAACGATCAAGGCATGCATAAACATCTTTGCTGCATCCATAGAAAGACAGAGTCTGACCTGCCTAAAATTTGCCAAATAGTACTTAATTGTTTTGGCCATGTTCTTTGTATGTTTCTTAAAGTTGAGATTTGAATCTAGTCTATCTAACACCAAGATATTCAAATTCAGTTACTATTTCAATATCCTCACCCCTAATTAAAATATTTGCATTACGTGTGTAAGTACTGGTACTTTACCAAGTACATCAATGATTTCACCTGAGGTAACAAGGACATTTAAGGATAGGTTGGTCAAGAATATCTCATCCCAAATTCAAACACAACACCAGATTTCTGTGCTGGAAAGAGACTTGACTTTTGCCATCACCCCAGACCAAAGACCAGTAAATTAATTTATTACTGCGATAGAAACTGCATGCAAACACATTGGGACTCAGACAAGGTGACGGCCATCAGTGCTGACAGCATTAACATCCTCCAGCGAGCTAAAACTCCTAAAGTAACATTAATAGTTTAATAGGCTCTTAATAGTTTGAGAGAGGGCAGATTACTACAAACCCTGCTCAGTGATAAAAAACAAGCTGACATGGTTAGGGACAAAAGTGACCATGGCAACAAGACACACAGCCTTTTGGATGATTCAAAAACATACACCCTGTGAAACACGAGAGCTGGGAACTAATGGTGAGTGAGAGTGTTTTCTGTCTACCTCACTTCAAGACTTTCAGCTCCAGGCCTAACTACAATCCTGGCTAGTAGATGTCTAAACAGAGAGGGCTTCTGCTTATAACAGAATTCTAAATAGTTGATTTGGGTAATATAGATGTCCCGTTCGCTCGGCTATCCTCTCTGTGGAAGTAGCCTATCTTTTTTGTTGATCTGGAAAAAGGTATCACCCTCAGATAGGACTCTGACACTTCTCTATGTCTTTCTAATGTTTACCATTTTATTGACTATTCCAAACTCATACAGCTTTTGTATTTATTATACCCATATAGCACTCCACCACCCCATGCACTGGACCTCGAATTACTTAGAAAAATACAAATCCTGCAGGGTAAGTCTGGAGGTAAGTGAAATGCCTGGGACCTACCTTATCTCGTCGTCAACCTCAGACTAAGAAAGGAACAAGTGTTTGATGATAGAATTCTCAATTACTTTTTATTTTAAATTTAAAAGGAGGTGACACTTCAAACAAAACTACAGAAATACAGATATCTTCAGTATACAGGTCTTGAATGAACCCAGCTTGTCTCTCTCTGAGTTGAGTTGGGTGTAAGCCAAAATCACTTTATGCAGTGTGACTTTTTATATTATTTTTACTCCCACACATTTACGTCAATGCATTATTTCACCTCCTGTTTCTTAATTCTCTTGCACCAATCTAACCATTACTTAATTCCCCCTTTATTCCTTATATAGATTTCTATTTCTTTTTATGGTCTTCCTCCCCTGGCTTCCGTGAGGCATGTCTATGCCAGTCTATGTCTAAACCTGGCCTGGGTGGCACGTTCCACACAGCCAACTGAAAAAGAACCCAACAAGACAGTATTCATTCAGATTGTTAAGCACTGCCATGCTTAAAGGAGGAGCATTCCATTACAAACAGGGAATCATTACAGCTATATGTCACTTCCACTGTCTCAGCCAACTTTTATGGTTTATTCAAACAAGATATCTCACTGAGGGCGATTGTTGCGTTCCAACATCAGGTACAACACAGCTAAGCTAGTGGCTGCCATCCTGGCCCCACTAGTTGGAAGAACCCAGTATAATATCCAAAATAGCAAATATTTGGTTGACAAATTGTGTCACATACAGTTACATAGTGATGAAAGGCGGGTGTCCTATGACGTGCCTGCTTTATTTAACAGCGTTCCAGTCCAGGACAGCCTTAGCATCATCAGACAGGTTAGAAAATGTTTCCACTCTCAACCAAAGGACAAACTTTAGTAACTACACAAATTACAGAACTACTGTCTATGCCTAATTACAACCTACTTTTCTGATGGAGCCACTATGCACTACTATAACACTATGCACATGTAAAGGGGGAAGCAATGTGCTCAAATGTTAGTACAATGCGTACAGTTCACTGTGAAACAGCAACAGGACAACTCCATATTTATGCTGGATTGTAATATCATCTTCCCGGACAATGGGAAACTGAAGTTTTCAGTTTACCAAAAAAAGACTCACACAGACCAATATCTGCTTTGTGACAGAAATAGAGCATCTGAAAACAGTTCTACTGTACATATCTCTGGGTACCCTGACTGGGTGTGGAACGCCCCCAGCAGCTGCATGTTAACATGAGAGAAGGAACTGATCCAGAGGCCATGTCACCCTAGCCTCGTAAACCAGCCTCTCATACTTAATTTCATTTTGTACAGAGGGTCTGGCCGTGCTGCCATTAACATTGATGTATTAGGTACCAGCCTGTCACGGTTTTACTCTGTTGAGTGGTGTTTTTTTTGTGTTTTCCCTGTTTGTGCTGTATTTTCTGTTGCACTCTCATTGTCTGGTAATTAGTTTCAATTTCAGTCACTTCCCTTGATCCCTGATTCCCTTCACCTGCACTGCCCCGCCCATTTCCAGCTGCCACTTTCTGGTTTCCTGGTTACTCGACTACACTATTTAGTCTCTCTCTTTTCACTCTTTCCTTGTCAGTCCGTCAGCGAACCTCAGACTCATCTAGGCAAGCATTTTTTGACTCTGGCTCTACTCTCTGTCTCCTGCCTGCATTTTGCTCCCTGGTCTCCCTGCTCCATGTTGTGGTGTTTTGCTTGTAAGTTTCCGTTCTTCTGTCTGCTCCCTGCTCGTCCGTCTCCTGTGTTCCTGCCTGCCCGTTTGTCTCTTCCTCTGTCTTCAGTCCTCCCGATCTCTGGCTCCCCGCTCTCCTGCTCCTGCTCTCTGGTGACGAACTCGGACCAAACCGAACCACGCCCTACTCTCCAGCCCCTGGCTTCGACTCCTGCCTGCCCACGACTCTGCTCTGCTATCCTGTCCTGGTTACGACTCCCGCCTGCCCACGACTCTGCTCTGCTCTCCTGCCCTGGTTACGACTCCCGCCTGCCCACGACTCTGCTCTGCTCTCCAGCCCTGGCTACGACTCCTGCCTGCCCACGACTCTGCTCTACTCTCCTGCCCTGGCTCATTGACCTGCCAGCCCTCGACTCAGCTCGGCTCTCCTGCTCCGGTTACGACTCCTGCCTGCCCGCAACTACGCTCAGCGCTCCTGCCCCGGCTATCCGACCTGCGGCTTGCTGTCGACCCTGAGGAGTCTGCTCACTAGCAGTTCCACGAACCACAGCCCGCCAGGCTGTGGCCTCTGGATTATCTCCCTTTACCCCCAATCCCTTAATAAAAGTTCTCTGTAAAACGTGACGCTCTTGAGTCTGTTCCGATCTGTTCTGGTTCTGACACCATCCAATCTAGCCAATCAGTGAACAGAGGGAGTGCTCGAGAGCGATGACACTGACTTTGGGCTCTATATTCACAATCATATGCACATTGTCTGAAGCCTGTCGTGCAGGTTGCTTTGAGGGTGGTTCTGAGACGATGTGCTATTTTAACAGCGGGAAAAGTGGACATTGTGCCTGGCACGTGGTTCAAAAGGGTTGGTCTTAAGTTACCTACGTAATTAATCACAGGTGTCATTGGGGCGTAACATGCAATAAACCAATCAGAGTTTATACTCTCATTCCCTTTAAAAGCCAGCCACGCTTCACCCATGGCCTGTTGACGATGGCGGATCTGCCTGGACATCAACAGCGTTTTTCTTTGAAGACCTTTCTACTCGTGTGTGAGCAGTTAATCTTCAGGGTGGAAGAAACCCACCAAAACCCTCATACATTCATTATTTTGACTTTTTCTTTATGTCTGTTTTGCACTTACTTGTGTGAAACATATAGTTTCCACTTGGTTATGAACGATGTGTATATGTTTAGTTGTAAAAAATTTGAAGACGGTTCACGTTGTCTATACTGTGGCTCAATTCATGCACTGTTGGCATGATGTACAGTATGTCACAGAAGTGAGTGCACCCTTCACATTTTAGCAAAAAAAAAATGCTATATCTTTTTAAGGGACAATACTACACAAGTGAAACTTTGATATGTTTTTGAGTTGTCGATGTACAGCTTGTGTACCAGTATTAATTTGCCGTCCTCTCAAAACAACTTTACACACAGTCATTTTTGTAAAAAGTGAGTACACCCAGAATGATAACTGTACATATCATTCAACCATAAAAACCCACTTGTCCAATTCATCATTTTTGTGTTTTGGTCTGCTCAACTGGACCCTACAAATTCATATGTCATGTATTAGAGCTATTCATTTTATTGTTTTGGCTATAATTCTCTCATTCTATCCACTGGATGACCAACATGGCTCCTCGTGGCAAAAAGGAAAACTCAGGATTTGAGAAGTGGAATTGTTGATGTGCAGAATGATGGCCTATGCTATAAAAGATCAGCAACAACATGAAACTGAGCTACACCATCATGGCTTGAGTCATTAGGTGGTTTTCCAAAACGGGTGTATTGTCAGAACATTGACAGGATCAGTGAAAGAAGTTGGGTCCACACACTCAGTGTCAAATGCAAAAGTTGCCTTCAAAAAATAAATGCATGATTTCAGACAGCATTGCTGCAGAGGTTGCAGAGATGGGAGGTTAGACTGACAGAGCTGAAACTAGATGTACCGCATAGCGGTACATGGTATGACCGCCGCAGTATATTGAAATGTGGGAACTGTTGGTGTGATGAGTGTGTGGTAGAGCAGTGTTGTGAGGTGAGAATTTCTGTGGAAATGATTTCCTGGAAGTGGGCATGGATGTGGGTTTTGAATGTGTAGTGTGTAGGACTGATTTGTGAAGGCAAGGAGTCGGCAAAATGAGATTTTGTACAATTACAGCGCCCCCTATGGACTAAATTTTATGGCATGTTCTGTGGTGTTAGAGGTCTTTGTGGTGATCGTGCATGATGTATTTTGTACAGTTCCCACCTTCTCAGTCCAAGATATTGGCAACTCAAAATCCCAATTTTTGCATTTACCCTTATCACTAGGTGGCGCTATGCTTCAAGTGAGAGTTTATGGGCTGGGTCAATATGCCTCTGTAACACCTACATACTAACACAAAATCGTTGTCTTGGGCAAAATTGTTGACGAGTTATTTAACAAAAACTGTTTTTCAACACCTAGCTTCGGCGATAAACATCGCCCCGTATGACGAAATGTCACAAAATTTAGTACACATGAAAAGAAAGATGTTTAGATATGGCATGTCAACTTTGACCAAATTTGAGCAATTAAAAGCCAAGATACGGCCATTTGAAGAATTTTAAGCTACGTGTTAAATGTTCATTGACGTGTAACTTCGAAACGGTTTATCTCAAGATAAATCCTTTGATAACTTTTTGTCAGCATTGTCTGTAGATGACATATAGCAAATTTGGTGAGATTCACATGAACGGCCTATGACGAGTTTGTTCAGATTCGTTTTCGCAATATTAAAATTTCCCGGAAATTGTTCTCGTTGGAAGTGGGTGTCGACCAGTGTTTTCAATGCGTGAGGGTCAGTAGATTTCATGATAAAAAAAAAATTGTTGTAAACGTAAGCATTGTCTAGATAATAGGCAAAATGACTTTTTCTACAATTACACCGCCCCCTATGGACCAAATTTTATGGCATGTTCTGTGGTGTTAGAGGTCTTTGTGGTGATCGTGCATGACATATTTTGCGCAGTTCCCACCTTCTCGGTCCAAGATATTAGCAACTCAAAATCCAAATTTTTGCATTTACCCTTATCACTAGGTGGCGCTATGCTTCAAGTGAGAGTTTATGGGCTGGGTCGATACATCTCTGTAACACCAACAAACTAACACAAAATCGTTGTCTTGGGCAAAATTGTTGACAAGTTTTTTAACAAAAACTGTTTTTTGACACCTAGCTTCGCCAATAAACATCGCCCCCTATGACGAAATGTCACAAAATTTAGTACACATAAAAAGAAAGCTGTTTAGAGATGGCATGTCAACTTTGACCAAATTTGATCAATTAAAAGTCAAGATACGGCCATTTAAAGAATTTTAAGCTACGTGTTAAATGTTCATTGACGTGTAACTTCGGAACGGTTTATCTCAAGATAAATCCTTTGATAAATTTTTGTCAGCATTGTCTGTAGATGACATATACCAAATTTGGTGAGATTCACATGAACGGCCTATGACGAGTTCGTTCAGATTCGTTTTCGCAATATTAAAATTTCACGGAAATTGTTTTCGTTGGAAGTGGGCGTCGACCAGTGTTTTCAATGCATGAGGGTCAATAGATTTCACGATAAAAAAAAAATTGTTGTAAACATAAGCATTCTCTAGATAATAGGCAAAATGACATTTTCTACAATTACAGCGCCCCCTATGGACTACATTTTATGGCATGTTCTGTGGTGTTAGAGGTCTTTGTTGTGATCGTGCATGACGTATTTTGTGCAGTTCCCACCTTCTCGGTCAAAGATATTGGCAACTCAAAATCCTAATTTTTACATTTACCCATATCACTAGGTGGCGCTATGCTTCAAGTGAGAGTTTATGGGCTGGGTCGATACATCTCTGTAACACCGATATACTAACACAAAATCGTTGTCTTGGGCAAAATTGTTGACGAGTTATTTAACAAAAACTGTTTTTTGACACCTAGCTTCGCCAATAAACATCGCCCCCTATGATGAAATGTCACAAAATTTAGTACACATGAAAAGAAAGCTGTTTAGAGATGGCATGTCAACTTTGACCAAATTTGAGCAATTAAAAGCCAAGATACGGCCATTTGAAGATTTTTAAGCTACGTGTTAAATGTTCATTGACGTGTAACTTCGGAACGGTTTATCTCAAGATAAATCCTTTGATAACTTTTTGTCAACATTGTCTGTAGATGACATATACCAAATTTTGTGAGATTCACATGAACGGCCTATGACGAGTTTGTTCAGATTCGTTTTCGCAATATTAAAATTTCACGGAAATTGTTTTCGTTGGAAGTGGGCATCGACCAGTGTTTTCAATGCGTGAAGGTCAACAGATTTCACGATAAAAAAAAAAAATGTTGTAAACGTAAGCATTGTCTAGATAATAGGCAAAATGACATTTTCTACAATTACAGCGCCCCCTATGGACCAAATTTTATGGCATGTTCTGTGGTGTTAGAGGTCTTTGTGGTGATCGTGCATGATGTATTTTGCGCAGTTCCCACCTTCTCGGTCCAAGATATTGGCAACTCAAAATCCCAATTTTTGCATTTACCCATATCACTAGGTGGCGCTATGCTTCAAGTGAGAGTTTATGGGCTGGGTCGATACGTCTCTGTAACACCGACATACTAAAACAAAATCGTTGTCTTGGGCAAAATTGTTGACGAGTTATTTAACAAAAACAGTTTTTTGACACCTAGCTTTGCCAATAAACATCGCCCCCTATGACGAAATGTCACAAAATTTTGTACACATGAAAAGAAAGCTGTTTAGAGATGGCATGTTAACTTTGACCAAATTTGAGCAATTATTAGCCAAGATACGGCCATTTGAAGATTTTTAAGCTACGTGTTAAATGTTCATTGACGTGTAACTTCGGAACGGTTTATCTCAAGATAAATCCTTTGATAACTTTTTGTCAGCATTGTCTATAGATGACATATACCAAATTTGGTGAGATTCACATGAACGGCCTATGACGAGTTCGTTCAGATTCGTTTTCGCAATATTAAAATTTCACGGAAATTGTGTTCGTTGGAAGTGGGCGTCGACCAGTGTTTTCAATGCGTGAGGGTCAATAGATTTCACGATAAAATTTTTTTTGTTGTAAACGTAAGCATTGTCTAGATAATAGGCAAAATGACTTTTTCTACAATTACAGCGCCCCCTATGGACCAAATTTTATGGTATGTTCTGTGGTGTTAGAGGTCTTTGTGGTGATCGTGCATGACATATTTTGCGCAGTTCCCACCTTCTCGGTCCAAGATATTGGCAACTCCAAATCCCAATTTTTGCATTTACCCATATCACTAGGTGGCGCTATGCTTCAAGTGAGAGTTTATGGGCTCGGTCGATACGTCTCTGTAACACCGACATATCACAAAAATTTCATGTTGTTGGGTGAAACGTTCATTGAGTTATTCAGCAAAAACTTTTGCCGGTCTCCCCCTCTTTAACAGACACTGGCACAGCGGGGGGGTGGCCCTGGGGGACCAAAAGGCGTTATTCGCTCACAAACTTCTTGGGCTACATGCCTACAAACATTCATGTCTCCCCGAGTTTCAGTGTCCCGGGAATCGTTGACGAAAAATCGGTGAAAAAAAAAAAAAAAGGGAAAAATTTTGCAGCAACTCCAATATGACCGCTTTCGCGCTTTAGCGGCGGTCATAATAATATGTCACACAGTGCAACAATTCATGGTCTTCATGGTCATCCTTCCAGATAAAAGCCTCTTTTAAAACTTGATCACAAAAAAGCCTGAAAACTGCTTGCTGAAGACATGCAGTCCAAAAGCATGAATTGAATTCCTGAAACCATATCCTGTGGTCTGATGAGATTTAGATAAACTTTTTTGGCTTAAATGATGTCAGGCATGTGTGGCAGTAGCCTGTTGAACAGTACCATTATAATTGTGCCTTGCCTACAATCAAGCCCAGTGGTGGTAGCATTAGTGGTGTGTTCAAAATATCGATATGGCAATACATTGTTGCGGGCCTCTTCATGATACACGTATCATTACGGAGGGGTGAGTATCGATATTTCACATTTATTCAACATTCATTTATCATTCAGCATTCATATTTATTTAGTGTCACTCTTTTTTTACATTTCTTTGTCCTACATTTACATTTACAGCTGAGAGAAGTGTTTTAAAACCAGATCATGTAGATCAACTTTTGTTCCTAAACAATAACCTACTAATGGTTCCATAAGAAATAGGTTACAATTTTACTGATTCATTGTCATTTGGTTTTGTAAAAGGCAGCTTTATTTTTTACCACTGCTAATGCCAGGTTAAAAGGCAGCTATTTTTGCACTACAGGCTTGTGAAGAAGGCCATGTTTAAGTTATTTAGTTCTATATTACAATGTTTTTTATATTTGAGTTTTTATATTTAAGTTATTTAGTTTTATCATATTTATTTTTTGATATTTTTCTTATATTTTACCTGTATAATTTTCTTACTACTGGCAAGTTCAGTGTGGTGGTGGTAAGTTCAGAAGTAATTGCATTACAGGCTGATAGGCCTGCTTAAGTCTTTGAATTTAGAAAATGTATTTTTAAATGCCACTGTTTATGAGTTCAAAGGCAGCATTACATTGTAACTGCACTGCAGTTTGGCATTTTTCCTATCCAGCATAATAAAAATATCATTTGGGTATAGATATGACTAGTTTCTTAAAAAATGTATGTAAAGTAATGTAAAATATTGGGATATGTATTGCCTTGAAGGTCATGTATTAGGATACACATGTATCGCAATACGTATCATATCGTGACCCCTGTATCGTGTTACGTATTGTATCTTGAGGTTGTTGGCAATACCCAGCCCTAGGTAGCATCATGGGTTTGAGGCTGCTTCAATGCTGCCAGCACTGGGCAAGGAATCATGGATTGCAACATCTGGCATTCTGAAGCAGAACATGATGCCCCCCCTGAGAAACTGTTTTTTTTTCATCATGATAACAACCCCTAACACATTTCCAAGATGACCACTGCCTTCCTGAAGAAGTTGAAAGTGAAGGTAATGGACTGGACAAGTATGTCTCCACACCTGAACCCTATTGAGTACCCGTGGGGCATCCTTAAACAGGAGATGAAGGAGCACCAGTGTCTAACATCTCCCAGGTCCATAATGCCATAATGGAGGAATAGAAAAGGATCACAAAACTAAACTGTGCAGCTCTAGTGAATTTCATATTAAGGTACTGGTAGATAACAATGGTGCTTACTCCAAAAAATAACGGACATGTTCACTGTGGGGTGTACTCACTTTTGTGGCCTGCTATGTACACAAAAATGCCTGTGTGTAAAGTTGTTTTCTGTCACGGTTTCGCTCTGGGCTTGGGATTTTTCATGTGTGTTTTTCATTGTTAGTCACCTATTAGTCTATTAGGTTCACTCTACCGTGTTTTACTGCTCCTTCCCCGCGTTATCTGATTATTCACTGCACCTGCACTTCCTTGTTTAGATCCTCATTAGATTATCTCTCTCACTCATTCTCCTCGCTTCACGATCGTTGTAATCATCCGTCTCATCTGCACTTCCTGGTTTGTGACAATCACGAGTTATTCAATCATTCTACTCACCTGCACTTCTCGTTCACGGTCGTTTAGTTCCCGGGGTTTCCACTACTTATACTCGCCTCTCTCACTCACTCCTTGTCAGTCCGTCTGCAAACCCACGGTGTATTCCTCGGCAAGCTTTTTGACTCCTGGCTCTTCTTTGTCTGTGTAGCAGTTCTCCCGTGTTCCGTCTGTTTCCCTGTTTGTTCCTGTTTTCCCTGCCTGTTCATCTCCAGTCTTTGGTTGCCGACTCCTGCCTGTCCCTGACTCTGCTTGGCTCTCCCGCTCCTGGCTACGACTTTGGATCGTCCCTGGCTCTCCCTGGCTCTTCAGTCCTCCGGTGCTGACCTCTGCCTGTCCCTGGTTCTGCTCTTCGCTTCAGCCCCGGTGAACGACTCCTGCCCGTCCTCGACACTGCTCTACACTCCAGCCCTGGTGAAAGACTCCTGCCCATCCTCGACACTGCTCTACGCTCCAGCCCTGGTGAACGACTCCTGCCCGTCCTCGACACTGCTAAACGCTCCAGCCCTGGTGAACGACTCCTGCCCGTCCTCGACCCTGCTCCACGCTCCTGCCCCTGGTTCCGACCATCGCCTGCCCACGACTCTTCGCCTGCTTCCGGGAGTGGGTTCTCACCGCCTGTCTGCCTGGGTGTTTCGCCACGCCTTTGTGGATACCTACCTGCTCTCCGGAGCTGTTGACTTTGTCCCTTTTCCCCCAACCCTTAATAAACTTCTTTTGAGGTTACGCATTTGGGTCTACCTGTCTGTCTGTCTGGGATCCGTGACAGTTTTCAGAGAACAGTAAATGAATACTGCTACACAAACTGCACACTGACTACTGAAAAAACATATTGAAGTTTCATTTGTGTAGTATTGTCCCTTGAAAAGATATGGCCTATTTTATGCTGAAATGTAAAGGGTGTATTCACATTTGTGACATACTGTATAACCATGCCTTTAGTGGATAGTCATCATCCCCCTAACAGCCACTCATCGAGAGGGGGATGCTTCTCGTTATATCCCAAAGCGTTGTGCGCCCATAAAATAGCTTTTCAGCAATGCACGACTGACTACCGACCAGGTTTTTCGCAGGATTTTTGCATTTTTATTTTAGCATCTGGTGAGCTTTGCCAGATCACACCTCTTCTGATTGCTGACACGCCCGTGAGGGCGCTGTGTCATCTTCTATCTAGACAATGTGAACACGTTTGTCCTTTATAGGCTGTGTGTGTTTTGCTGGGCTGAATGACTGTTGTTTTTTGTGACAAGCTGTTGAATAATGCCCTTCACATTCTACCCACTGTACTGTCATTTTTTATTTTATTTATAACTGATTTTATTTTACCTTATAACCGCTTTTAAGGCCTGAGGGAAATTACTATTACCCATTCTTTCTGCATAGAGTGGTCAGAATTAACAAACTATATACCATTTTGAAGCTGTTAAATTGTTAATTAAGTATTAACCCATATAATGCCTTTGTAATGGCTACTCTGGCTACTCTGAAAGTCATAGGCATACTGTGTAATAAAGTCATTGGCCAAGGCAGTACTGTAGTGATGTAGAACTGGTTGGACTATTGTACTGGTAGGCAATAAACCTACTTTGTACTCACTATATCACATCTTTATAACTTTAAAATGTAAAAAGCAGGAATTAGTTGAACATATTTTCTCAGAGCCCTAGTTTAAGTCCAATCTGCAGTTATTTCCTGATAGTACCCATCTCTCTCTTTCACTCGCTTTCTGTCTCTTTTCATTATCTCACAATCACAAGGCAAAAAGCTACAAATATATGGTTGAAAGAAGATACAGTCAGTCAAGACCTTTTCTCAATTAAAATCATTGTTGCTGATAAGACAGTCATACATTAAGAGATCCGCCATAAATTAGGCTAATTCAAATTCATTCTCAACTTATTGATGTATTGGACAACAGTTACGTATATGCAGACAGTTAGACTAAGTTTGTGCTTGGTCAAAGTGTGCTTGGTCAAATGTTGCTGAGAGTAGCTTTTAATGTGTTTACATGTTGGGTTTATTAGTCAACATTTAACTTACCAGACCAAATCAAACAATGGTATCATCTGCCCATGTATTGTAATATAGTAACATTAAATCATGGTTGAATAGAGATGGAATCCATGTAGACATGGATGGATGGATGTAGGCAGTGTGTATTGCTTATTTGAGGTGTTTAAAAGTGAAACAGGTGACATTATGTTGGTCCACAGGTTTGAGAGAGGTGTATGCACAGGAAACAGATAAACAAGTTGTTTTAGCAGATTGTATGGTTAGAAGTTAAACCAAATGGATGGATGCACCTGGGCTTTGTGTGTCTGTCTATTCTTTTTTTTCCTTTCATTACTTCACACAGATATGGGAAATGTATAGCGTAGAGCTGGCTACAACTATCTTTAACATGGTTTAGATTAATCACCTACATCACCTACATCCTAATTGGTTGGGTTGACATTGTTTAAAGGAGGACTTTGAAAGCTTGAAGCTTTGATGCTTTGATACCACAGCACCCAGGAGGGGAGGAGTGTAGAGGGAAGGGGAATCAGCAGTGTGTTTTTATGGGTGTTTACGCCATTTTCCACTATAACTAGATGTACATAGCAGATTTAACAAAAACTGTTTTTTGACACCTAACTTCGACGATTAACATCGCCCCCTATGACGAAATGTCACAACATTTAGTATACATGAAAAGAAAGAGTTGGCATGTCAACTTTTACCAAATTTGAGCAATTAGAAGCCAAGATATGGACTTTTGAAGAATTTTAAACTGCGTGGTAAATGTTCATTGACATGTAACTTCGATAACTTTTTTGTCAGCATTGTCTGTAGATGACATATACCATCTTTGACATATGACATCAGATGACATATACCAAATTTGGTGAGATTCACATTAACGGCCTATGACGAGTTCATTTGGATTCGTTTTCGCAGTGTTGAAATTTCACGTAAATTCTTTTCGTTGGAAGTGGGCATCAACCAGTGTTTTCAATGGGTGAGGGGCAATAGATTTCACGATAAAAACAAATTGGTTGTAAACGTTGGCATTCTGTAGATAATAGGCAAAATGACATTTTGTACAATTACAGCGCCCCCTATGGACCAAATTTTATGGCATTTACCCATATAACTAGGTGGCGCTATGCTTTAAGTTGATGGGCTGGGTCGATATGCATCTGTAACACCGACATATCACAAAAATGTCATGTTCTTGGGTGAAATGTTCATTGAGTTATTCAGCAAAAACTTTTGGGCATCTCCCCCTCTTTGATGGACACTGGCACAGCGGGGGGATGGCCCTTGAGGGCCAAAAGCTTCTAGTCACTCAAAAAGTTCTAGGGCTACATGCCTACAAAGATTCATGTCCCCCTAATATGCAACACTAATATGACCACTTTTGCTACCTTTGCTAGCGACGGTCATAATAAATAAACTAAGGAACAGTAGTACTTGCCTATGGCCAGATGGTCAATAGCTGTGCTGTATATATTGGTAAGTCTCTTTAGATGTTGTGCTAGTGAAAATAATACCTTGGGGTTTTAGTTCACTTACAAATTCACAAGAGTAAATGAGGGCTTTCTGTGAAGAGTGTGCTCATTAATTACTTTGTGGGCCTTATCATGCCGCGGTGCATTTTGCATTCGCAATATGCGCATGTTGTCATTTCTATTCTGTGTGAGGGCATAATTTTTTAGGGCAGAAATTCGCGTTGTCTAGATAGGAGATGACATTGCGCCCTCACAGGTCTGTCAGCAAAAAAAGAGGTGTGGACTGGTGCAAAGCTCACTAGATGCTAAAATAAGGATGCAAAAAACAAGTCCTCCAATGGCCGAGAAATACTTGGTTGATAGTCAGTCACAAATTGCTGAAAAACTTTTTTATGGGCGCATAATGCTTTGGGATATAGAGAAGGATCCCCCTCTTGATGAGTGGCTGTTAGAGGACGATGGCTATCCACTAAAAGCATGGTTAGGCATAGCTCTTTTGGGTAGCCTAATCTAATGATCTAATGTGCTAAGCGCAAGACTGGCAAATACACTGGCAAATATTTTACATATTCATATACACATTGTTCATAACCAAAGGGAAGTTATGTGTTTCACACAAGTAAGTGAAAAAACATTTACTAAAGAAAAAGTCAAAATAAAGAATGCATGAGGGTTTTGGTGGGTTTCTTCCATCCCCGAAGAATAACTGCTCACACATGAGCAGATCAGTCTCCAATGAAAAACGCTCTTGATGTCCAGGCAAACCTGCCATCATAATAGCAACAGGCCATGGAGAAAGCACAGCTGGCTTATAAAGGTAATGAGAGTATAAACTCTGGTTGGTTTACTGCATGTTGTGCCCCAGACATACCTGTGATTCATTAGGTAACTTAAGACCAACCCTTTTGAACCATGCACCAGGCTCACTGTTCACTTTTCCCATTGTCAAAATAGCATAATCAAATCATTGTCAAAATAGCAATAGAATAGACTAATAGACTAGCCCATAGACTAAATAAGAAAAGGTACAAACACAAGCTTCGCTGCTTGGCCCCCAGTAATAAGAAGAAAAAGTACAAACACTATGGGTTACAGCAGCTTCACTGCTTGGCCCAATAAAAAAACATACCAAACCAATGAGTACCAACAGTTTCGCTCCTTGGTCCCCAATTTCACTTTTGCCCGGCTTTGTGTCAGCCTGTAAACAATGTAGAGATGACCTGTCATATGCAGCACTTAGGCGTCACCTCATGGCCAAAGTAATGTCCAGAGAGGACGCCATCACCAACCTCCTGCACAGCACCCTAACTCACCTGGAAGAAGGAAAGGGGAATTATGTGAGAATGCTATTCATTGACTTTAGTTCAGCCTTTAACACCATAATACCCCTCAAGTTGGTCACAAAGATGAAGGCCATGGGACTGAATACCACACTATGCCACTGGATATTGGACTTTCTCACTAACCGTTCACAAGTGGTTAGAGTAGGTGGTCTGACATCTGACATTAAACATCAATACTGGAGCTCCCCAAGGCTGCGTTTTGAGTCCTCTGCTGTACAACATCTACACTCATGACTGCAAAGCCAGCAGTAGTCACACCTCCATTATCAAGTTTGCTGATGACACTGTGGTCATGGGCTTAATCAGCAACAACAACGAACAGGCCTACTTGGATCAAGTTGAGGAGGTGGCACAGTGGTGCCAGTCTAACTGCTTGACACTGAATGTCAGTAAAACAAAGGAAATGGTGGTGGATTATAGGAGGCAGCGGGTTAGCAGCTATACTCCACTAATGATCAGCGGGCAACCTGTAGAGAGAGTCCCAAATTTTAAATACTTTGGTGTCCACATCACTGAAGATCTTACATGGACTGTTAACACACAATATGTACTGAAGAAGTCCAGACAACGACTCTTCTTCCTTCGTCAGCTAAGGAAATTCAAGGTTTCTTCATCTGTCTTGATGGCCTTCTACACTTCAGCCATAGAGAGTGTACTAACAGGTAGCATCATCACCTGGTATGGGAACTCCACAGTCAGAGACTGCAGTACTCTGCAGAGAGTAGTACGTTCAGCTGAATGCACCATTAGAACTCCACTCCCTGCTCTGCAAGACATCTATCCCAGAAGAGTACTTTCAAGGGCCCAAAAGATTTTGAAGGACTCCTCTCATCCTGGAAATGGGCTGCTTAAACCACTGAGGTCTGGAAGATGCCTGCGCAATCACTTGGCTAGGACTGAAAGACTCAGGAGGAGGCCATTAGAACCCTGAACACACAGTATACTGACTTTGCACACATCCACCACTCAGCACACACAACCTAACTTTACACCACACCCCCCCCTCAGATGTCATCGGAGCCCCGCCATTCTCCATCCTCCACTGCTTCCTCACACATGGTTCCCCAAACCCCCCTTGGCAAAGTCCCCCCCCCACCCCCACCCACCATACACGGAGCTTGCGTCACCCTCACTGCCCCCCCTCACTTACAGCCCCCCCACCCCCGCACACATACAGCACACAGTATATAGTCTTGCTGCCCGCCTCATGCCACCTCCCTCCACCCCCCCACACACACACAGCACAGAAGTCACAGCCCTCACGGCTCAAGCCCCCCTCCCACACGCACACAGCACATATCTTTGCTCCCCAGCCCTCTCCACACACGAGAGGTCCAACCCCACCTCAGCGCTGTCAGCTGCACACGCAGTGCCACCCCCCACACAGCCCGTCATCTGCCACCACAGCCAGTCCTTCCTCCCAACCATAACTGCACTTTATGCACTTTATCCCACCCCCCTTCACCTTTTTTCTACCTCTGCCCTTCTTATGGTAGTCATCCCCCCCAAATGCATTCTACGCACTTTACTCCCCACTCCCCATGCACAGTCTAGACCAGGGGTATTCAATTAAAAGTCACCGAGGTCCGGTTATTAAATTTTGCCCAAGTAGAAGGTCCGAGCCAAAGTCCCGCATGTCCACATTTTCAAAAGGTAACAATATTTATTTTTAATTTCAAATGCAGGAAATAAGACGACATATTCCAGCCTACCTCTTTTAACATAAATAAAAGTAGTCCCATGCAGTCAAATAAGTTTAAGGCCTTTACTTCAAATTAACCAAAAGGAAAACCTCAGAATAAAATAAATAATAGTGTAAACTGAGTGGAACTCTTTTTTTTCTATAATGCAAGAGGTCCATGCCTGAAGAACTGAAGGCCTGTTCAAGTAAAAAAGTAAACTTAGGAAACATTAACTAAATGAACTCACTGAATGTTTTTTTATGTTGCCCTAAAATCCATGCTATCTTAAAGCGCACTCATTTGCACGTTGTTGGGCTGTGAATGTGTGTGTGATAAGTCAGGCTGATGTAGCACAGTGGTTCTTAAACTTTTTGTCTGGCGACCCCACAAAAAAAAAAACTGATGAGGTCTGGCGACACCACGTTTGCCCCAAACCCCTTGTAATTGCATTGGGCAGGCTGGACCTGTCCAATCTTTAGGCTGGCTAATAGCACAAGAAATATGGCTAGTAGTGGTGTTTTGTTTTGAGAGCAGCAAATTACATTGTTTCAGAGGCGTGTAGGGGCTCTCACCCAGAAATTGTGCTGTAAATTATATGTAATTTCGGTGCGTTTTTACAGGCTCTTAGATCTATAGAAATGTATTTTCAATTGTATCTATAGAAATAGGCTTAGCATTTAATTCAATGGCTTAATTGGTCGTCACTTAAAAGCATAGTGATTTAGTGAAACTAAAATGTCAATGCAACACCATCACAAAAACTAGGTAATTTTAACTCCTCCTGCCCCTGCCACTCCAGCGCTGAGAGAACGAGAACTAGGATGACATGCTACAGACTGAACAACAGCACAATAGCAGTTTTGCTAGTTGTGCTAACTTCAATATGAAGCTATAAGCAGGTTGTGGATGAACGACATCAAACAAGGACCATAGCAACAACATCTACAAAAATACTTCAGTCAGTGTTACTTAGCAAACTTAAAGGCAACGTTAAGTAGTTTAGCAAATTAATCATAACCTTATGGAAAACCAACATTACTCAACCAATGCTGCCCTCAACTTGTCAGAGAAGTTATATTCTATCTGCCACTTTCTCTTTCCCTCTTGTCTTTTTTAACACCGTGGGTGTGACCCAGAACGTTTATTCATGGTTGTTTTCTCCATCATGACTATGCCAGAGTGGAGAGCAGACTGTATATAAAACGAGTCATTTGGCAGCCAGCGCGGACAAGCCCACCGTCTCAACATTCCAAAATAAAATGTTGAACCGCTAACCAAAACTGTAGCCTACAAGAAGCAGTGAATCGCTGTCTAATTTAGTCAAAATTAATTTCAATACACACAGATTAATGCCATAGCCATGTTTAACCAATAAACACAAAGGTAATATAAACAAACAGGCATGTATCTGTCATTTGTCAGTCTCTCTATGCGACGCATGTTGCATACCCTTCGTTTGCCCTCAGCTGGGACTACGCTAGATAAGTTCATGAGCTCAAAGGAGCTGTGTTTCGTCTCATAGAGGCGCTTCACATTCCCGTCTCAGAGAATATGAGGCAGACAGGCTTGGAACTGCTGACCGGGAGTATGAACATATATATTTTGCTGTCTATTCGTCTTTAAATCAACAGTTTTCAGTGTCTTTCAGGGTCTTTTCAGTTTCTCCTTTTCGAGCAAGCCATGTCTCGGTGGTATTTAGCCTTGCTTTCTTCTTGCTGCGTTTGCATAAGGCCATTGTATTCTAATATGATGTAACGAGGCTCTGTGGCCAACAACAACAAACAGACGTTTCCAAGCTGTATCACTGACTACCAGCGCTACATTGCAGTACTAGCAGCGGCTGCTGTAAATAACCACGACCGTTCAAAACCGCTCCATGAAAATGACTACTTATTTTAGCATTGTTCACGGGTCCGGATAGAACCATCTCCCGGTCCGGATCCGGACCGGAGTCCGCTATTCCGTGATACCCGGTGTAGACTTTGAATGAACTAACAAATGCTCTACAGTCCTACACCTGGATTATGGTCAACAGGGTGCTGGATTCTTACTAAAGTGTAACCAAATTAAACAAACAAAGAACAGCACTGAGTTTACACATCTGTCTGAGAAGTTAAAGTAAATTGAAACTTTGAGTGCTGTTCTTTATTAGTTTATTTTTTAGAGTATACTATAGACCAGGGGTATTCAATTAAAAGTCACCGAGGTCCGGTTATTAAATTTTGCCCAAGTAGAAGGTCCGAGCCAAAGTCCCGCATGTCCACATTTTCAAAAGGTAACAATATTTATTTTTAATTTCAAATGTAGGAAATAAGACGACATATTCCAGCCTACCTCTTTTAACATAAATAAAAGTAGTCCCATGCAGTCAAATAAGTTTAAGGCCTTTACTTCAAATTAACCAAAAGGGAAACCTCAGAATAAAATAAATAATAGTGTAAACTGAGTGGAACTCTTTTTTTCTATAATGCAAGAGGTCCATGCCTGAAGAACTGAAGGCCTGTTCAAGTAAAAAAGTAAACTTAGGAAACATTAACTAAATGAACTCACTGAATGTTTTTTTAATGTTGCCCTAAAATCCATGCTATCTTAAAGCGCACTCATTTGCACGTTGTTGGGCTGTGAATGTGTGTGTGATAAGTCAGGCTGATGTAGGACAGTGGTTCTTAAACTTTTTGTCTGGCGACCCCACAAAAAAAAAAACTGATGAGGTCTGGCGACACCACGTTTGCCCCAAACCCCTTGTAATTGCATTGGGCAGGCTGGACCTGTCCAATCTTTAGGCTGGCTAATAGCACAAGAAATATGGCTAGTAGTGGTGTTTTGTTTTGAGAGCAGCAAATTACATTGTTTCAGAGGCGTGTAGGGGCTCTCACACAGAAATTGTGCTATAAATTATATGTAATTTCGGTGCGTTTTTACAGGCTCTTAGATCTATAGAAATGTATTTTCAATTGTATCTAGAGAAATAGGCTTAGCATTTAATTCAATGGCTTAATTGGTCGTCACTTAAAAGCATAGTGATTTAGTGAAACTAAAATGTCAATGCAACACCATCACAAAAACTAGGTAATTTTAACTCCTCCTGCCCCTGCCACTCCAGCGCTGAGAGAACGAGAACTAGGATGACATGCTACAGACTGAACAACAGCACAATAGCAGTTTTGCTAGTTGTGCTAACTTCAATATGAAGCTATAAGCAGGTTGTGGATGAACGACATCAAACAAGGACCATAGCAACAACATCTACAAAAATACTTCAGTCAGTGTTACTTAGCAAACTTAAAGGCAACGTTAAGTAGTTTAGCAAATTAATCATAACCTTATGGAAAACCAACATTACTCAACCAATGCTGCCCTCAACTTGTCAGAGAAGTTATATTCTATCTGCCACTTTCTCTTTCCCTCTTGTCTTTTTTAACACCGTGGGTGTGACCCAGAACGTTTATTCATGGTTGTTTTCTCCATCATGACTATGCCAGAGTGGAGAGCAGACTGTATATAAAACGAGTCATTTGGCAGCCAGCGCGGACAAGCCCACCGTCTCAACATTCCAAAATAAAATGTTGAACCGCTAACCAAAACTGTAGCCTACAAGAAGCAGTGAATCGCTGTCTAAATTAGTCAAAATTAATTTCAATACACACAGATTAATGCCATAGCCATGTTTAACCAATAAACACAAAGGTAATATAAACAAACAGGCATGTATCTGTCATTTGTCAGTCTCTCTATGCGACGCATGTTGCATACCCTTCGTTTGCCCTCAGCTGGGACTACGCTAGATAAGTTCATGAGCTCAAAGGAGCTGTGTTTCGTCTCATAGAGGCGCTTCACATTCCCGTCTCAGAGAATATGAGGCAGACAGGCTTGGAACTGCTGACCGGGAGTATGAACATATATATTTTGCTGTCTATTCGTCTTTAAATCAACAGTTTTCAGTGTCTTTCAGGGTCTTTTCAGTTTCTCCTTTTCGAGCAAGCCATGTCTCGGTGGTATTTAGCCTTGCTTTCTTCTTGCTGCGTTTGCATAAGGCCATTGTATTCTAATATGATGTGACGAGGCTCTGTGGCCAACAACAACAAACAGACGTTTCCAAGCTGTATCACTGACTACCAGCGCTACATTGCAGTACTAGCAGCGGCTGCTGTAAATAACCACGACCGTTCAAAACCGCTCCATGAAAATTACTACTTATTTTAGCATTGTTCACGGGTCCGGATAGAACCATCTCCCGGTCCGGATCCGGACCGGAGTCCGCTATTCCGTGATACCCGGTCTAGACTCACAATCAACAGTTTCACTGCATATCCTACTACCCAGTATGTCTATGTATGTGACAAATAAAACTCCTTGTATCCTTGTATCCTTGTATGTCTATATTAGCTGTGCCAATGCAAACGTCTTAATTCTTTGCAAGTTTGTTTACTTCTGTCCCTCGCAAACTGTCCGACTGATTTGGCTCATTTATGGAATTTTATTAATTTGTGGTCATGTATGTACTTTCAGGATACATTTTTGGAAATCAGAAGGACATAATGCATATGTATATGGCTTTTAGAGATCAAATGGAATCTCTTAAAAACCAGTGTAACATATTTCTGACATTTTTTGTGTATAGGTGTAGCCCTGGTATAGCAAGGTTATTGCAGTAGTAGAAAAGATCTAAATCTAAATTTGGACATTAAAATATACAGAGGTGCCAAAGCAATATTCATTGACAAAGTAATGTATTGACAAAGCAATATACATTGACTACTTCATAGTTCATAGAGTAGTAATTTTTCATAGTTAAAAAGACAAATAATTTTAATGCAGCATTTGTATTAAAGCTTTAGTTTTTAAGTATTATTAGTATTAGTTTGAAGTAAAATACTGTGACAACGTATCACAGTCAGTTATAATATATATGATAAAACAGTCATTTATTGGGGCAATTAGCCATCAGTCAATCTTAGTGTCTTCCCATTGGTTAGGGGAGGGTTATCGGTCAGTTCGAAGGAGAGAGGTAGAAACAAAAAGTAGAAACAGAGTAGTGAGAGGACAGTGAGAGAAAAAATACAAAGAGAAGTGTTCTGTGACCCGTTCGTCATCAGCCAGCCCCCTTCAATGCCTTAAGGGCACATAATAATAGTCAGGCCGGACTTATCCGAACCTATTAGACATTCACACTCCATTCACATCTAGACCCATCCCGAGTGGTACTCCCACCTTGGGGTAAGACCTCCACCAACCCAATTGCCCCTACTGGGTGCAGCTGGTGTGCTCTCATCGGCGCATGATGGTAATTGCTCTCAGTAACCAGGCGGGGGAGACTCTACCCCGCAGGGGATGGCGTCTCCTAGCTTTGGGCACGTCCTACCTCAGGAGCCTCATGACCCATCGGTCCTGCGGATCGTGTCCGTCATCGGAGACCCACCACCCTTTAACGGTGTGGACAATACTGAGTAGCGCCTTCGTCGTCCCGCTTTTTGTGCAGGGCTTCTGTACGCGTAATGCGTCTTTTGTTTTTTGGATTTTTTATACTTTTCCAGGTTATCAGGGGGAATCACCCGTGGAACCCTCAGCTGTCAGGAGCACCAGCAATTTCCGTCGCCTATCAGGCAACTTCCATCACTGTCCAGCTCCTGCACCCAGCGTCATTGCATGGCGCCCGATCGATCAACATCACAGAACAGAATCAAAGATAGAGAGAGAGAGTAAGAGGGAGAGATTATAACAGCAAGCGGAAATCTACCCAATTTACCTGCTTCTGTCTACTCTATTGGGTGGTCTTGCATGTGAGGGCTAGTCCTCAAAATATCCTAACGTTACCTATGCGTTAATGCAAGCAAATTCATAATACACCTTCATCATCACTTCTTCCTGCATGTACCGAGTTACAGTACTGCGGCCCACTCCTTGGTGATTCCAGCTACGTGTCGGACACCAAAACCCCGATTTTCAGTCCCCCCTTTGTGACTGGCTAGCACGGCATCAATCCCATCCCTAAGTTCTAATCCTTTGCCCTAAACCTTGAATTTTGATTTTTAAATTAAAATTTGAACTCATTACAATTTTGAACTCATTACAACTTTAAAATTTGAACTCATTACAATCTTTAACTCATTACAATTCACCTCCCCCCTTTGCGGCTTTGTAGAAGCCGCATGCTGTGGAAACCCTATCGTGTATTGTCAGTGTAAATGGGCGTGTGTAAGCAGTTCTTCATTGCGTGTAAGCTGTTACTTCATTGCGGCAGCTAAAGACATCATTTTACAATGTCCTACTAAGACCAACGGTAGCATACAGGGGTTCACCAACGATGTCATCATAGTCATCCTCATTTCCCCCGCCCCCAACATCGTCATAGTCCCCTTCCCCAGCGGCCACATTGCCAACATCGTCATATGTTTCGGAGTCGATGGTTTCATAGGTGTGTACGCTACGACGCGGCACCACCACACCGGGTGAGGCAAGGGCATAGACGTCTGAGCGCACAGTGGTGTCGACCAATGAATAGAGTTCCTCCATTGGGCCCAAGAGCACAAGCTGCTTTTCCACTGTTTTAGCAACAACCCGTGAGCAGATCTTCCCGCAGCAGGAGACAAAACAGCAGACAAAAGCAAACAGAAGGACTCTTCCAAGGACAATCTTCAGGACCCAGCCGATAATGGTTGCTCCCAGAGAGCCAAAAGTGCCCTTTGTCCACTCCCACGCGGAAGTGAACCACCCCTTCACTGCGGTGAAGGCGGATCCTATGTCAGTCACATTTATTGCTAGGTCAGGGGCACGGCCTGCATTGTGGGCAGCATCCACAGCCAGGGTCTTTAGCCGGCTCATTGCCTGTCGGAAGTTCTCATCGGCAACTTCTTCAAATGGAGGGGGAATGTACGTGCAACAAGCATCGTCGACAATCGCACACACCCCACCAACTTTTGCTAGCATCCAATCTAGAACCACGCGGTTTTGCAGAGTCATTTTGGTATTTGCTTCTAAGCTGCGAATCACAACTTGCAACTTCTCCTCCAGATGTTCGAGGCTTGCATGGGTCCAGTTCATAAACTGTTGTTGGTTATAGTAAATGTAATTGACCCACTCTGTGGTCTTAGCGGCCTGGTAACCACTGCCGAAAAAGGGAATGGAGGCTAGGAATCCACTGAGGACCGTGTTTTGAGCGGCATATTTAGCAGGGACATCTAAAAGAGTTGGTCGTTCGAGGGCTCGTCGTGCCCGTCCCCCAGTGGAAGAGCGGTGCATTAAGTCATTGACACTTGTGCCATTCACCTGGATTCGGGACATGGGAAGGATGTGGGTGTCCTGAATAAGTCTCACCCAGGCACACCTCCCTACCCAGTTCCGTGGTAGGGTTCGGCGCAGTCCTCGCTCAGGGCCACAAGCCCAGTAGAAATCCTCCACCGGTTTCGTGGTGGAGATAGTCCCACGGTAGCTAGGGTAGTAAATCCAATCCACCCAGTCCGTCTGTCCAGAGACTTGTTGCCACCACATGGTGTAATCAGCGCTCTTTCGTCGATACCTATATTCACATGGTCCTGGAAATTCCCCCACCGATATCCATTCCTTCATCCCTTCTTTGTCGTCATCAGACCTATATCCAGTAACGCCTGAAGCGTCGAAGCACTCATAGTCGTCTGGGTCAATTTCATAGCGGTAGATGGGTTTTTCCTCCGCAACATTCTTAATGTCTGGGTAGGCTTTATCACACCATGTTTGTATTTGCTGTTCCGTAGGCATGTAAACACGCTCATTGCTTGGAGTCAGGGCATAGCGAGGTTCTTTGTGTGCTAGATAGGGATCGTTGGCTTTTTCCAACAAACAACGAGCGCGAGAAATGTATTTCCTCAGCCAAGTCTTAGATGGAGTCTGAGCCCGATGGGTAGGGGCTCCGAACTGACGCATAACTCCTGCTGGATCGTCCCCTCCTGCGTTATCTATCTCTTTGTCGATGCCTCTGAACAGGGAGAACGGTAGTGGAACGACCAAGAGTTGTGGTGTTTGTCGTGAACATACATAACAGTCACCTTCCGGATACAAAGATTTGGTCGTATACGTAGCCCACTGGTACCAGGTATTGTCCTCAAAGGCTTGTGCCGTTGGACCCTTCTTTAGCGACCTACGCTGCCTCCGGCCTTGCGCACGGGCAGTATCAGTTTTTACTTTCAAGGGCGTGTATCGTCCGATGCCCCGACCAGTGTCATCTAGTGCCATACACTCGTATTGTCCTTCGTCTGCTACTTGGGCTGAGGAGATGGTCAGGGTAATGGTCCTGATTGTAGTATTGATCGTTACTAGAAGTCTGGGGCCTAAAGATAACTGGGGTTGGGTCGAAGATATATTAATGTCTGTGCTGTAGTTGAACCTTAGGTCTTGTCGTATGTGTGAGTGCTTGGTTAGCCGTACTATAACAGTGTCGTGTGGGTAAGTGCAGGGAACGTCTATGTCTTGACCAATTATGACTTCCACGGATTTTGGAACAATGGGGCCACTTTCAAAGGGAGTCCAGTCGGTGTTACCAGGGGTCGGAGGAGGGCTCCAACCCACATTATCGAATACGTCGACATCCTCTATCCCAGAGGAGTCCTCCTCCAAAGTTGTCGTCGGAGTCGCTGTTGCTGTCGCTGGAGGAGTCATCGTCGGATGATCCGCACTCCTCCCAATAGGCTCCCACAGGTATTCCATTCTCTGACGCCCAATCGTGTCTGCCTTCCCAGGGGCAGACGGCCCAATGGTTGGTAGGTCTGGGTCGTCTCCCAGGGTGATGATTCCGAGGTCTGGTAGTTGTAGGTCGTCATCGAGGGAGAGGACCTCTCTCCCTGGCGGAGACCATGCTGGGTCATAGCCCTCGGCTTCTTCCGGCCCTTGCTCCCCCGGCCCTTGCGGCGTCTCTTCCCCGTCGTCCCTGTGGGGCAGGGTTGGTACGGTCGTCGTCTGCCCGTTGGTGTGTTCTCCGTGGTCTGGTGCACCGGCGACCCCCTCGGCTTGACTGGTTGTGGCTCCGGAGGCAGCAGGATCGGGCCTCTCTCTCCACTGCTGTTGGCTGCGGGTTCCTTCATCCGGGTCTCCGGTGCCTGGATCACCATCACCACCTGTTGACACAGATTGGGGAGAGAACACACGAGGCACCCCAGGCAGATGAAGCCCAGGATGATCATCAGGAGCTGGCGTCCCCCTTTGGGTCCCATTCCTATCCGCGCCTGCTCTCCTCGGGGCCCCACCACCGTCATCATCACCGCCGTTGTTGGAGGTTGATTCTGAGTCTCCCGGGGGCGGGCCCTGTCGCCCATCGTCCTCTCCGGCCTCGTCCCTGGGTCTGTGTGCTCTGTAACAAAAATTAAGGTGATACCACATATCTGACCCTTCGACTTTCACTGCTCTCGGGGTGGCCTCGACCACCTTGTAGGGCCCTTCGGCCCTCGGGTCCAGGCAGGACCTCTTAAACACCTTCAGGAACACGTAGTCTCCAGGTTGGACTGGCAACCGCTCCTCCTGGGCACTCCTCCCCAGCTGGTGTTCTCTTGCCTGCTGTTCTTTAAAAATAGTTTTATGAATGTTAGACAATTGTTGAATATACATTCGTACTTCCTGAGCTAATAACTTGAGGGTCGGGCCGCGCCCTTCCCGTATCCTTGGAGTGGGCATCGCCCGCCCCGTGAGCATTTCATGTGGTGTCAGGTGTGTGATGCGGTTTTTCTCACACCGCATCTTCATCAGAGCAATAGGTAGAGCATCTACCCATGTTATCCCTTCCCCTTGTGTGATTTTCAGTATCTTATTTTTCAGGGTGCCATTCACTCTTTCCACCATGCCTTGACTTTGTGGATGATATACGCACCCAAATCTTAGCTTGATTCGCAACTTCTGGGCCACCTTGGCCCAGACCCTTGACACAAACGCCTTACCATTGTCACTGCTTATCGTTTCAGGAATACCAAACCTGGGAATCACTTGTCACCGTGTTTTCATCTTGCTTTTTACATGGGCATGCCTCCACCCACCTAGAGTAGCGGCACACCAGCACCAATACATGTCGGAATGAATTCACTGTTTTTGTCATATCAATATAGTCCATTACTATGTGTTTAAACGGGCCATCTGGCAGTGGGATGTGACCCAGGGGTCTTGGTGGCGTACCCCTTCTTACATTATTCATGTTACATACTGTACAATTTCTGAGGACATATGCTATCCTGTCCTGCAGACCTGCCGCCCAGAAACCACTTTGTAAAATTTGGGCCTTCACTTCCCCCCTTGCGCAATGATCAGGATCATGCGCACTAGTAATCAAGGTATCAAGAAATCTGCTGGGCGCTATTGTGAGGCCATCGGGGTTACGCCACAGGCCATCAGGACCTTGCACTGCTTCCCTGTCCTTCCACAGTTGGACCTCCCAAGGAGGAGCGGCGTCTTGAATGGGTCTGATGTGATCACGCATGTACTCAGGAATGACAATGTCAACTGTTTGTGGGGGTGCTGGTGGCACTATGCGGACACGGATGGTATTACCATCGGGCATTTCAGCCACCCGCTCTACCACCTCTTGTGCTGGGCAAATCTTAGCTGGTACTGGTATTTCAGTGCCTTTCGGCATGCAGGGTAAATCGGCACACAGAGGACAGCCTGCTCTTTGACAAAGGGCGCAGTTAAAAGGCTCGAAGTGGTGAAGGTGGTCGTCACCAAAGCCTCTGCTGCACCATTCGCATGGTTCATCTACAGATCTGAGGTATGGGAATGGTAAACCACGTACTATGTGAGAATGCGGGTGGGGGTCTATTAGCACCCCAGTGACCCCCGGGATTGGGTCCCGTGACGCGGCCCAGATCTGACTGCAGCCATTGTCGGGCCTTCTCCCTACCCTTTTCCCTTTGACCCATGGTCTCATCCTCTGAGTCGTAAGCGCTCCCCAGGTTATGAGTTTGGCCTGTCAGGCAGAGATTTGGCCACCCGTCGGAGCTCGAAGAGTCCGAAGCCCTAGGCGGGCTCCCACTCGGGGATTCCATGATTATCATGGGAGATCCGACCTCAACCAAGTCCAGGTACTGTTGGAGGATTATGGCTTGGCGGAGGTCGGGAATTAGGATATCTACCGGACAATCATCTTTGGATTCTTCGGCCGCCTCAAGGAGTGCGGCCATGCTGATACCTGGGTCATGGCCATATGACCCGCAGCTATAAAGGGTCATAACAATAAGGGGTGTCCCTGCATAGTGGCAGTTTTCGAACGTTAAACAGTATAGGGCCTTTAATACCTCGAAGGAGGCTTGTGGGCCTACTAATCGATCTCTCCGGATCATCGGGATGTGCAATATGCGGGCGAACCCCCATCCATCTCTAAAAGGTCTACCTAAGTTGTAGGGTTTGGTCACATAGGCTTCGTCTGGCCCCAAAGGGCCCCGTTCGGCAATGTAGGAGTCACACTTCTGTTGATACTTATCGCCTGCCAGTTCCCTGATTGCTAAGGCCATACCTCCTTTGTTAGTTAAACAATTATTGGCTGGGTTGACCAGTGTGGCTCCTGGTATTCTAGGGGTATACCATTGGAGCTGTATGGGCAGCACCCGTATGCTCCCGGCAGTTCGCGCTGACAGGGCATGGCGTCTGATGGGAATAGGGGTAGGATCATCCAGGGGCATATCGGCGGGTTTCCTACCACTGAGGACCTGATCTCTCCCTGCTAGACAAGGTAGTAGAGTTGTGGGGTATCGGGGCTCACAAAACTTGTCGGCACATTCCGGGCAGTTGCTCCGCTGACAGATGGCACACCCTAGGGGAGTGGAGTGGTGAACATGATTCTGGTCACTCACCCACATGGAGCACCATTTACACTCATCCTGAGAGGGGAACGGGCAGGGCGTAGGGCAGAGAATGCGCACTCCGGGTTTCCCCATAAAGTGCAAGGTGATGGTGGTAACTTGTACTGACATAATTGTCTGTGCTGCCTCCTGTGCTAGCTGTCTAGCCTGTAGGGCGGCCTCCTTCGCTGTCTCATCCGCATGGTAGTTTCCTAAAGTAATGTGGTCCTGACCTTTACCATGGGCTTTACATTTACAAATAGCTAACCTTCGTGGGAGCATCATGGCTTTCAATAGTTGCTGTATATGATGGAGGTGCTGTATGGGATACCATCTGTCTTTTTAAAACCCCTTTGTTTCCACTGGGCCCCATGAACATGACAAACATTATGAGCATATGCATTGTCTGTGTAAATGGTTACATCTTTCCCTTTTCCTAGTCGGCATGCTGCTGTTAGAGCTTTTAGTTCGGCTAACTGTCACCACTTGTGGGACTCCCCAGTATTTGAGAGGAAAGTCTAGACAGGTGATCTTGTACATTCGTGTCTCTCCAACTCCGGTGCTAGACAGCTGCCACCCATCGAGTATCCCTCCCTCAGGGCGCCACTCAGCATGTTCCGCTCTCAACATGATCGGGCCCATGTCTCTGGCCCGGAAACCTTGTCCCACTCTTAAGGTTACATGGGGAATAGTGCCTGTCATGTTGAAGTGCTGTGCAAGCTTTCTGCCTTCGGGTGTTTCCTCAAAGTAGACACTTGCGGCTACTCCTTCTGCAGCGATGATCACTATATGGATCTCCAATGGGTATTGTGTTTCTGGCCCCATCTCCCGGAGCCATTCGTCTCCTTTGTCCTTGTCGGTGGCATGGTCAAACCTGAGGGTGCAGTGAAACGGGCATCTGGGTTTTCTTAACAACCCGTGCAATCTTCGGTCCAGAAACCCTTTTTCTATTTCCTTAATGATGTCTCCAATGTCAGGCTGAAAGTTGCTTATCCAGTATGCTTGACCGAGTTTTTCATCTATGATTTGGGGTGTCTCGGTTGTCATCATGATCATCTGTCCGGCTATCTCTGGTATCTCGATTCCTACTGGGGAGCACTCTATTCTCAGTCCCAATTGGCAGAGCGCATCCCTTCCTAGTAATTTTCAGCTATCAATATGGGAACTTTGGCTTCTCTGTCTTCTATTTGGATTAGTACGGGAATGGTCATTGGGTTAAGCTGCGCTTCCCCTGAAAAGCCTACAGTCTTCCGGAATTTTCCTTTAGACCTGGGGAGGTGTTGGGCATCTCTTGGATGAAGACAGGTGTAAGTCGCACCAGTGTCGGCTAGGCATTGAGTGCTCTTGCCCCCTATGAGAACCCGCAGCATCGGTTCTCCATCAGTTCCTCGGGAAATGATGAGGAACTGACCCTCCCCTGGCTTTTCTGGGCCTCATCAGTAGAGGGGAGCTCCCCCATAAGGGGAGACCGGTCCGCTGACTGTAGGTTGTGGGGCTGCGGGGAGCTGTTGCGCTTGAGCAGGAAGCTGTTGTAGTTGCGCAGGGGGTTGTGCCATCGCTTGAGGTGGTAGCTGCATTACGACTTGGCCACTTGGTAGGGGTCGTGGGGCATAAGCCCGCTGTTGTTATGGCGGGTGTGGGCAGTCTCGTTGAAGATGGCCCACTGTTTTGCAATTCCAGCACTCCCAAGTCCTGGTGCTGGGTCCCCCTCCCTGCCTGTTCTGGTTTCTCGGTTTCCACTGGCCTCCTTGCCGGGCATTAGGGCCATATCCCAGGCCTTGCAATACTTGCTGGATCAGTTGCGCTTGCTGTTGTATAGCTGGGTTCTGAGGACTGGCTGGTATCTGTGTTTCTCCTGGCGTCTGGACTGTTTGGGCAGGTGGCTGCTGAGCAGGTGGCTGTGGGACCACTGGTGTTTGGACTGCAGCTTTCCGCGCATTCTTTGCCTCCTTTGTTTCCTGGATCTGCATCTGGATCAGCTTCAGTGCAGTCTCCTCATTCTGTTGCTTCTTTTCCTCTTGTTCCTGCCTGTACAGGGTCACAAAGTGTGCCACGGCAGTCCGGAACTCTTCCTTGGTCATTACCCCCAGTCTCCACTGTCCTTCTAGCTGGGTTTTAACCTTCCTTGGCAGGGCATCCATGACTGCTGCCCTGAACTGCGCTCTAGTGGCGCTGGTCGAATCTGGGTCCTGCTCCATCCTTGCCCTCCATGCTTGGGTGGCCTTTTCTACAAAGGCTATGGGGTTCTCGTCGTCCTTAAGCTTGTTCACGCAAGCTGCTCCTGGAGTGTATCTGCTGGGATAGGTGTCCCTCAATGCCTGCCATATCTTCCTTCTCTCATAGTCGAAGGGTTGCGAGTCTACACTTGAGTCACTCATGATTCCACGTAGGTTTGCTCGGTGTAGGGCAGATTCAGCTTCGTGCCTTTGCTTGACGGAGTTTTCTGCCCACTTCTTCCATCCTCTCACTCAGCTCCGCTCTGGGTCTTTCTCCTTGTCCTTCCTGGCTTATCCGTTCTATTGCTTGTTCTTGGGCTCCCTCCAGGCCTCTCATTGCTCTGTGGTATTCCTCTCGGCCTACCCGGTGCATTCGTTCCATGGCTTGATTATATTGGTCTATTGCTCTGTTGCATCCTTCTCGTGGAGCGGCCTCCATCTGTCCCTCTCTCTCCATTCGTGCACGCTCCTATTGTCCCCCTCTCAGGTCGCTGATCTCCTCCTCTTCCCCTTGTTCAGATCCTTCATTTCTTTGCCATCCGGACCCCCCGTGGACTGGGAAGAATTCTCGTTCCTCCCTCTCTCTCTGGACTTGTTCGTCTCTTCTCCACTCCTCTTCTTCTTCTCTCTCGTTTCTGCTGGGGTCTCCTACGCTCGGAGCGACTCTAGACCCAGTAGTCAATTCCTCCCTCTCTCCTCTCTCGCTGGCCTGCTCTTCCATGGCTCATGCGTCCTCTGCTCCTTCTCTTCTCTGATTATCTCCTCCTTCTGGCTCCTCTTCTATTAGCGCTGCCAGTCTCAGCAGGTCTCTGGACGGTCCTTTTAGTTGCAGGGCGCTCAGACGCACCCCCTCTGCACCCCTTATGGGGTACATCGTCCCCATGCCAGGCAGGGGGTATGGTATCCCCTTGCCTGTCCACGGCAGACACGGTCCTCCGACCGCATGCGGCCGTGGGTATACCTCCTCCATCTCTGGTAGCTGGGGGTACATCCTTCTCGGCTCCTCCGGCAGCGCACACGGCCTCCTGTTCTGAAAATATGGCGGGGGCCTCGTCCCCACCTCGCATGGTCCTCCCGCTTCAGCATTCTCTGGTAGGGCCTCCGGGGCAGTCGCCTCCTGCTTCTTCTGTCCTCCTTCTCGTTCCTTCTTGCCCCGACCCGCTATCTTGGCAAACTCCATCAGCATTCCAGCTCCATTTCTCTCTTTGCTTGCCTTTTCTCTCCTTTTTGTGTTCTTTTATGATTTTTTATTTTTTCCTCCATTTGAACTAACATTGGTACTGCTAAGGTGCCCTCCACTGGCCATGGTGTGGCGTCACATCTTGTTCTTTCTGCCCATTTTTTACACAATTTCTCTATCGCTCTTTTGCTCCCTGCGTTTTCTTTAATAACCCTTTGTAAAGGGGTTGGTTCCGTCATTTTCCTGGTTCTACTTCCCTTTTTCTGTTTTATTGACTCTATTTTGTTTTAAGTAATTTTATCAAGAAAAAGCCTTTTTATCTCCTACTTCTCACTAGTCCCCAGATAAGAAAAACCCGTACAATTACCCAGACAGTTCTTACAGTTAAACACCCTTTAGTCAACCACTTGCAGATAACCCTCACAATTATACACCCTGTAATTAAAAACTTAAGTACTTCCTTCGATCTCTGTCCATGCAATTAGCCGATTTTATTAGTTTTGTTGACCCTTTTATAACTTTAATCCTTTGCTCACACAGACAAAGATAATTATCATTACTGTTGCAGTATGCACGATGATTTTCTTGAGCATTTTAAAGCAACTGGGTATCATTTATGAGCTTTCTCACGCATTTTTAATCTCCAGATGCTAACTCCAGACTCACATATCTGGCTGTCCCTTCCAGCGTTCTAAATGTTAATTCAAATGTGTTTCTATCCTCTATGTCCACTACCTTTACTTTATATCTCTGATTCTCGGTTTCTACTACTTCTGTTATCCTTGTATTTTTACTGATTTTTATTATTTTTGTTTTCCTTGGTTGTTCGTTCTCTTTTACCTCCTCATTCATTACCCTCAGTTTGTTATTCAAGACACTTTGCACACCTGTTAACTTTTCCTCCTTTCTCCTTTTATTTGGTTAAAAACGGGTTTTACAATTTATTTACTTTCTCAGACAGTGCATTTTCTCACACAAATTTCTTCCTGGGGATTATGGGGTTTTATATCACGTGCATCACCTACATAGACATATTCCTAGCCTCTGCTCTTTGTAACATAGGGCTAACTCTTCCTATGGGCACCTCCTCCAAGCGCTTTCTCTTCCTCCCTCCTCTCTCCTCCTTAAATAAACAGTCCACCAACTCTCTTACCTGTCCTGGCCCTGTCTCAAGAGCTGCGCCCGTCACTTCCACTACACGCTGTATTACCAACTCCCTTCTGGTTGTGGCTATGTTGCTCCTCCTCTCTTTCCCTTCCTCTAATACTAGCATTTACTTGGAACTGGGGTTTCTCATCAGTCCACAACACAGTAAGTTCTAACCCTTTCTTCAGACCTGGCGGCCACCAGTCTGACTCAGGCAGTCTCCTCTTGTCCCTTGGACCTGACCACTGCTTCCTCTCTATCTCCCGTAATTTTTCCTTCTGCTGTTCAATTTTTTCCTTCCTTTGTTTCAACAGTGCTTCTCTCAACCCTGCGCTGTCCTCCTCTACCCTGTTATCGTTCCCCTCCTCCCCCTTGTTTCCTTCCTCCCCTTTTTCTCCTTCTGATTCACTTTCTGTCTCCTCGTTGTCACTTATAACAACAGGAGAGTTAAGGGGTAATGGGTTAACAAACGTGGGTTCGAGGGGTATTACTGGAGTGGGGTCGAGTCCAAAGGCAGGGAAGTTAAGCAGAACAGGGGAACTAGGTGTGAAAACAGAAAAGTCAGGGAACACTGGGGCAACAGAGGGAAGTTCAAACTAAAGGAGTTGGGGATCGGCACACGGGAGGTTCGCCTCTACTTCTTAGGAATTCCAACGCGTGTTGTAGCACGTCGACCTCGTCACAGATGGCCGGGGCTCCTGTCACCGTGTAGGTTGGTGGGTTAGTGGGCAGCTCCTCAATTAGGAGGGTCCTTGGCATCTAATGCACAAAGGATATTTTACTTTTGGGCTTTCTATTATAATAGCCTTTTTGATTTATTCAATAATCTATAGTTTTACTACAATCATAACTTCACACAGCTCAGCATGCACACTCTTTCTAACTCAGACCTTAGGGCAATGCCTAGTCTTGCTCACACATGAACCGGTTTACAGAGGCTGAGCGCCCTCCTTAACCTGGACACACAGCATAAATTCAAATTACACAGAAACTTTGGGGCTTCCCCCTCCGCGTACCACAAGGACCTCTCCTTGCTAAGCGGCCCGCGTACAACAAGGACCTCTCCTTGCTAAGCGGCAATTAAACTGGGGCTTCCCCCTCCGCATACCACAAGGACCTCTCCTTGCTAAGCGGCCCGCGTACCACAAGGACCTCTCCTTGCTAAGCGGCAATTAAACACTTAACACACAGAAGACAAGTCAACAGTTACACTGCAGTGCGTTTTAAGCCAACAACTTTGTCCCACTTACTGAGTTCCTTTTTAATCAAAAAACCTTTACTGCGGAGTTACACCTTAGCCCCAGGCAGAATGACCTCCCTTTTTAACCAAATTTATAAGCAAAGCGCTTACCTTGATTTTTAGGGCCCTTTCGGGAAGTCACTCAGCAGGGGAAAAGGCTTCACTCCAGCAGCAGACGGTCTTCTCTGAATATCTCGGTGGAACCTCCAATAATTCTGTCGTGGAAACCTCCGGCAGGGAGGCAACCTTCCCCTCCGTTTAGCCAATTTGTAGTAATGACCCAGGCAAAGTCGTGGAACTCAGTTGTTGACGAAAACTTTATTCACCTCAGCTCACACAAGTGCATACAGCCAAAACACCCAGAAAACACACTAAGTGTATAGCGAGGTGAGCTCACTGTAGCTGGCTGTCTAGTCCCAAGGAACAACAGAGTTGATCAACCCGGAGAGTCGAATAAGGATGTGTCAAGAGTCAGATCCCCATCAAGTTTCGGCATCTAGCTGTGAGACATCGCCTTTTATACATTTCTTGAGCACTCTGGAACTTCCCTTTTCTCGTTGCGTCAGACCCCTTGACCTTTAGCTAATCACGCTCCCCCGCCCTCGGGGACTTTTTGGGTTGTATCATATTGGTGGATTTTCCCCCCGTCTGGGCTATTAAAAAATAGCAGCATTCGTTTGTATGTTTTGTTTAGACCTCTAGGTGTCACCAGGTCCCTATCATCTTTTTGTCATGGGACTTGCCAGCAGTGAGTTCACCTCTGATTTTATCACACTCATCATGACTCCTTCATTTATTTTGCACATGGTCATTCCCGGTACTTCCCTTGGGGAGTACGGTGTTTTTCAGCCTTCACCTTCTGTTCCTGTTTTTCCCGTATCATGTGTCTAATTACACCATAATGACATTTGTTCTAATATCACATATCTGATTACACCATATATCATATGTCTCATTATAACAAATATCATGTGCTTAATCACCCCAGATGTCATGCGTCTGGGAGTGTGTGTGTGTGTGTGCGTGTTCTTGGCCGTTCGCTAATGCACCCCTCTTTCTGGTCTTCTCCCTACACTACTGTATCTTACAACAACCTTTATAGGCCCAAGCTATAGACTAATCTAACACATTAAGTTTGGATATTCACCTTAAGTTTTGATATTTACCACACCACCAAATAGCGCTGCTAACTCCCAGGGAATGTTGGCAGTTCCATTCGGTAACGTAGAAGTTACGACAACACAGATTGTACGCGAGGAGGATTTCTTTACCTCGTCGGTCCGGGGTTGTGAGTAGCACTCGCTGAGTGCAGCTACAAACTTTACCAGGCCTGTAACGGGGTTTTGAGCATTTTTGTTTGGTGTATTCTTTATTAATATGCCTGCTTTTGTGTTTTGTTTATGCAGTTAATGTGCTTAATATTGGATTTGTCAGGTATTGTATTGGGGGTGCTTAAGGGGAGGGCATAGCCTCCGTGGGAGTTTAAGAGTGTGAGTTTAACCTTGAAAAAACAAATTAAGTGGTAAACTGGTTTAGTACTAATTTGATTGTTATTGGGTTTTCATGTATATTTGATGTGCAGTTTTCCTTTATAGTTAGCTTTTCATTGTGAGCTTTAAAATTAATAGCATACATAAACTTAAAAGCATCTCCACTCACTTTATTATAACCGCCGCTAGCGAAGCTAGCGAAAGTGGTCATTATAGAGTTGCCGAGACTTTTTCTCTTTTTTTTTTTTTCTTTTTTTTTTTCAGTGAATGTCCGTCAACGATTGCCGGGACACTGGAAGTCTGGGGACATGAATCTTTGTAGGCATGTAGCCCTAGAACTTTTCGAGCGACTAGAAGCTTTTGGCCCCCAAGGGCCACCCCCCCCCCCCCCCCCCCACAAAATCTAGAGAAGGCTGATGAACCATTTTTTTTATTGTGAAATCTATTGACCCTCACGCATTGAAAACACTTGTCGACGCTCACTTCTAATAGTCCGGCGGATAGCTGCGAAAATCGATCACTTTGCGATAAAAGTATGAAAATTGGTATGAAGACTCTCAAATGAGGTCTGATCAGATTTGGAACTGTAGGCGCTCAATACATGTCAATATAAACATACTTCACAAAAATGGCTATTGATATGTCTTTAAATTATTTATGTGATCCAAATCATTGGAAAATGTGATCACCATGAAAACTGATTAAGAGCTGATCTTTGTTTGATCTCAGCCAAAGAAGTTCACAAATGGTGAAACAGAAAGTTCAATTGGCATGATAAGAGACACGCAAGCTAATCCACCACGGCAAGGTGCCAGCTCATTAGGATTAGGTTGTTTTTTTGTTTGTTTTTTGTTTTTACTTTTATTTATTTTTTTGGCGTTTAGATATTGATGTAGGACTGCATAACAACAAACAGAACGAAGAACAATGTGTGTTCTATACCTTGCCCTTCGTCCAATCTCGCAATCTGTAGAGACATTGGGAGTTGTTTGAGTTCATCCAATTTTAAAATATTCTCTGCCAAATTTTTATATGGTTCAGTACTGGCCCTTTGACATTTAATGGACACCTGAGTGGCTCTTTAGTTTTCCGTTGACAAATTAAACATAATTCCCAGTCAGTTTTTTGTGGGGGGTCGGTGTATCCTGAATTGTATACTTTAAATGTTTTTGCCATTGCATTGGGTCGCAGTATGTTACTGATTGGGTCGCTAATTTTAACCGAAAAATAAAAAAAAAGTATTCAATTTCCTGTTCCTCTCTTAACGTTCTCCGAAATGCCAGCAAAGTCTTGCACATATACCTCTATACCTCCTAATTTGTTCGATTAAGCTACCCAGGGAGCGCTGAAGTTTACAAAGAACACAAAGTACTTGTGCATGTAGGAAGAGCACCTTAGGGAGAAACTATAGCTATTACACCCCTACACTATCTATAACCAAGTAAATAGTTCAGGCTGTTAGTCCCTACTCCCAGGTGTAACACGCACAACTGGCCGCTGACTACAGCTATTCACGCAACCTCATGTGAGCTGTACAGGACAGAGCAGCTGAGGGGATGGCCAACAAGGGTTAACCTGAACCAGCCGGTTACCGTTACAGTGACTGGGGCTGCTGGGGCCGTTTACATGATCCACTCAGCAGCACCTACCTATTGCTTTCCCCCATGGCTTTCACCATGCCAACAACATGCATCTCATCCAGGACCACTGACAAGCCTTTGCAGTTTCCTCCAACATTTCCTTAACAATTAAAATAAATAAATAAATAATGCTAGTTCTAAAGACGATTCTACCCACTGACTTAACATTAAATGTATACACCTCTTGAATCTAATGGTGTCTAATGCTCAGTTATTCCATACACCGCAAAAACCCGGGAAACTTGGCCACTCTGTATCCCAATACACCGCACGATCCCAGAGAGCCTGATTCTAAGCTGCCCATGTGTGTGATGGCTGCCATTTATAAGCCTCTTCTTCTGTGTTTCTATTGACCCACTAAACGCACTACTGCCGTCTGCTGGTCTGGGGTGGCCATCCTTATCTGCACAAACAGCCCTAGGTTGCACTAATCTCCACCTCCTTGGTAGCACGCTGGCTAAGGCACTCGACCCACACCTGGAGGGCCCGGGTTCGAATCCCTCCACCGCCCCATTCAAACATGGCAACCCTATATATTGTACAGGCTACAGCTTTGGCGTCAGCTAGAGGACTTGGGGTGCAGATTTGCACTTTAACAAGTCAACATAATTTGAAAAGTAAGAAATGTCAAAAATTAACCTCACACCCTCTCCACTGGATGAAATACAGTAGGTAAAGACTATGTGGAATTAGTAGACAAGAAATGAAAACTAAATTCTTAAGACTGACCTCTCACACCCCTAAAAGCTACAACTAAATGAAATTTGGAATTACTATTAACATTATCAAAAGCAAAATTACATGAAAAAAAAAAATCTCACTGACTCTATTGCTCACACCATCACAATGTGTCACTGAATGAAATGTAAAGGTGTTACTGCTTATATTCCATATTCCATGGAAGTTAGTTTCCCAGTTCGCAATTACTATACTTTTTTCATCCTAAAGGACAGTTCAGACCCGAGCGGAAAGCGAAAATGCGGAAAAGCGAAAAGCGAAAATGCGGAAAATGCTAAAGCGGAAAAAGCGTCCACACCGGTGGAGCAAAATCGCGGAGCGACTTTTCTGATCTATCGACTCCTAGCGACTTTTCAGAGAGCCAGTAGCGACTCTCTGCGACTTTCTGCGACTTTTTAACACTGTCCGACATTCCAATTGGCTGCAGCGACTGTTGACAAACCGCATCATAGCACGTTAGCTCGTTAGCACAATATTCACTGAATGAATTACTGCATTAAAACTAGTTCACGACTTGGTTGAGCACAGAGAACATTTCAGAGATCATGCAAGATTTACAATTACTGACAATCTATGTTTCCCAAATAATTTGTAGTGGGTCTTGCTACGTGTAATCCATTGGCTCTTGCTAGCTGAGCTACATACTCCCCCAAGACAGTTTAAAACAACACAACGCCTAACATGAAAAATAAGACCCTCTACCACCTTTATAAACCCAGAACAACAATTTTAACCATATCTAGCCCCAAATAGTAGCATAAACCTTTAAATCTGATGAGTCCCAGTTTCAGAACATACTTACAAATTTGATAGTAATATGTTATTGCATGCTATGTTTCTGGCATACATTTTCCCATTATGGAATCCATATTTGATGGAAAAACTATGGTTCCTAATATAATTGGATGCCCTTTGTGAACCTTCCTATCAAATTTGATACAAATATGTTGTGTTTCTGGCTGTTTCATCTATTTTCATCCATAATTTTACCATACAAAATAAATATTTGGTGGCCATTTTGGAAAATGGCCATATTTAACGCCTATGGTTCTAGATCTAATCAGATCCCTTTTGGGAACCTTCCTACCAAAATTGATCCAAATATATGATGTTTCTGGGTGCTTTTAATCCCTTTTTCCATTTCCATGACGGCCATTTTGGAAAATGGCCGCCATGGCCCCCAGGGCCAAGATCTTGAGCGCTTACGGTCCCAAATTTGATCAGAACCCCTTTGGGAGTCATCATACCAAATTTGACGCTTTTATCGCAAAGTGATCGATTCGCATGAAAATCTGCATCTATCGACCGGACTATAACAAAAACAATTTCCGTGAAATTTTAACATTGCGAAAACGAATCTGAACGAATTCGTCATAGGCCGTTCATGTGAATCTCACCAAATTTGGTATACACCATCTACAGACAATGCTGACAAAAAGTTATCAAAGGATTTATCTTGAGATAAACTGTTTCGAAGTTACATAAAAATGAACATTTAACACGTAGCTTAAAATTCTTCACAAGTCCATGTCTTGGCTTTTAATTGCTCTTTTGTGTACTAAATTTTGTGACATTTTGTCATAGGGGGCGATGTTTTTCGCTGAAGCTAGGTGTCTAAAAATGGTCTTTAAATAATTCGTCAAAAATTTTGCCCAAGACAAAGATTTTGCGTTAGTATGTCGGTGTTGCAGAGTCGTATTGACCCAGCCCATAAACACTCATTTGAAGCATAGCACCACCTAGTGATATGGGTAAATGCAAAAATTTGGATTTTGAATTGACAATATCTTGGACTAAGAAGGTAAGAACTGCATAAAATATGTCATGCACGATCAACACAAATACCTCTAAAAGCATAGCAAATGCCATAAAATTGGGCCCATAGGGGCCACTATAATTGTACAAAATCTCATTTTGCCTATTCCTTTCACAAATCACTCCTATACATTATACAAACACACACAATGTAATTCATTCAAAGCCCACATCCATGCCCACTTCCAGGAAATAATTTCCACACAAATTCTCACCTCACAACACTGCTCTACCACACAGTCATCATACCAACAGTTCCCACATTTCAATACACTGCGGCGGTCTAGTTTGATTACTAGGTAACTACACATACAGTTAACCACAAAGAGTAGAACTCAGGTAATGGCCTTGTAGTGTCAGTGTTTTCATTACAAGGGCTACATAAATGGAGGCACCGCTGGGATCTTTTTTTTTTTAGGAATGTTACATTGCTAATTTAAACAGTTTTTCCTTCGTCCCTTGTTCATATTTGCACTTTAAGACAAAGCCTTGTGCAAAGTAAATTGTTAATAAATAGATTTAGGGGATGCTAAAAGACAGTGAGTGGAGAGAAATAATTAACAATATAGTAAGGCTAAATTAGTGACCAGTTTAAATAGGAATAATTGTGATATTAAACTAGCTATCAAAATGTACTTAGCAATTTATGCAAAGGGGAGGATTTAGATCCAGAACATGTCATTGAAGTCAGTGGTATCCCTGAAGAGGGTACTGTGGATAATATCAAGAACACCCTTGAAACTGTCAAGGCTTTGGTACGAGTAAGGGTGAGAGTGAGGCTTTTCAATCCTGTGACTGGGTTATTTGTAGCATACTGCACATGCAAAGAGAAGGTAGACACTAAAACCATTCCACTGAATGTGGTCCCAAGTAAAGGAGGAGAACCATGGCCTTTACATGGTGCAGACAATATCCATAGCTCACGTACCGACAGCAGTCAACCGGAACCTAACAGTACCCTGTCACCAGATTCGACAGCATCTCTTATAAGAGCCATGGAGGAGTTTTTTCAGAAATCCATGCGTCCCTCACAAGATGGGAATGCCTTCAGACACTTGCGAGCATACTCAGGCATCACACCTACCCCTTCTGGGGAAGAAAGTTTAGACACCTGGTTGGAACATGCACAGCTTATGGTGGAGCAATGTGATTGTTCCGACAAAGAGAAAAGGAAGAGGATAATCGAGAGTTTAAGGGGGCCTGCATTTGAAATAGCACAGGCAGTATGCCTGAGGACCTTGATGATTTACGATGCCACTTGCAAGACCTTCTTGCGGCTGGGATTATAAAGGAATCACACAGCCCATACGCCTCGCCTATCGTAGTGGCTGGAAAAAAGAATGGTAAAATTCGAATGTGCATTGATTACCGCATGTTAAATAGCAGGACCATTCCAGAGTCAAGGATTTACGGTGATTGACTTACGAAGTGGTTACTACCAAATCCAGATGGCAGAGGTAGACAAAGAAAAAACTGCCTTTATATGCCCATTAGGATTCTTTCAGTTTGAGCGTATGCCACAAGGTATTATTGGAGCCCCCGCGACATTCCAAAGATTGATGGAGAAAGCGGTAGGGGATATGAACCTCTTGCAATGCTTAGTATACTTTGATGACATCATTATTTTCAGCCTCACCTTGGAGGAGTATGAGCAGCGTCTGTTTAAAGTCCTGGATTGGCTGGAGGAGTACGGTTTGAAAATCTCTTTGGATAAATGCCAATTCTGCCAGCCTCAGGTTAAATATGTTGGTCACATTGTGTCTGAGGCTGGTATAGCGACTGACCCTGAGAAGATCAGAGCAGTTACTGAGTGGAAGCAGCCTACTGACCTCAAGTCACTCCAGTCGTTTCTCGGATTCTGTGGATACTATCGGTGTTTAATTGAAAACTATTCCGTCATAGTCCGCCCTTTGACTGACCTTACACGGGGCTACTTACCAGCTCAGAAAGGGAAAAGTCCAAGCAAGGGACAGACCAGCTATTTCAAGAAAGCAGAGCCATTCCTTGAAAGGTGGACACCGAGTGTACTAGGGCCTTTAAGAAATTCATAGATTGTCTTACCCATGCCCGTGTCCTAGCTTTTGCGGATCCTACAAAGCCTTACATACTGCATGTAGATGCTAGTTTTGAGGGGTTAGGTGCTGTGTTGAATCAGCAATATCACAAAGGTTTGCGTCCAGTGGCCTTCGCAAGTCGTAAGCTCAGTAAGTCAGAACGCAATTACCCTGTCCACCAGCTGGAATTTCTAGCCCTGAAATGGGCTATTGTTGACAAATTTCATTATCTTTATGGGGCTCACTTTACTGTGAGAACTGACAACAACCCACTTACATACGTGCTAACATTGGCCAAGTTGAATGCCACTGGACACCGGTGGCTAGCTGCTGTTTCTGCTTCTGAATTTGGCATTCAGTACAGACCGGGAGCGGGAGAACATTGACGCTGACTCTCTATCTTGAAACGTGACGAGAAGGAGGGGAATGGATTCATGCGGAGGGAGTAAAGGCCATATGCAAACACCTCAGCGTCTTCAAGCAAACAGATGTTCAACTTAGTTATGTGGAAAGACTAGGTGCTCCCCCTCAAGCCATTCCTGAGATATATGTTTGTCCCTTACAGCTGGAGGGTTGTTTGTTAGAACGGTTGACTGAAGATGACTGAAGGTGAGACGTGCTCAGGACTCAGATGAAGCCATAGGAGTCATTAAAAGTAATATGAGAAAGATTCTGTGGCCTCCCTCAAACACACTAAGTGGCAGCCCAGAAGTTGCGTTGCTACAGCGAGAAGAAAGAAAACTGGTATTGAGGAGGGAGGTCCTGTACCGAAGAGTCTTGACAGCCACGGGCATGGAGACCTTCCAGTTAGTGCTTCCAAAACAATTCCGTCTATGGTAATGAAGGCTCTTCATGATGACTTCTTATCTCTGGAACCTGATTCCCGGAGGGTTGCAAATATATTGGTAGTGACTGATCTTTATACTCGCTATGCCCAGGCCTACCCTACAAAAGATCAGAAAGCAGCCACAGTCGTGAAGGTGTTAGTGGAAAGGTTTTTTGTACATTATGGGTTGCCATCTCGAATCCACTCAGATCAAGGGCGGGATTTTTAAAGTCGGCTCATGAAAGAACTTCTGGGTATGCTAAGAATCAGAAAGTCCAGAACTACACCCTACCATCCCCAGGGAGATCCACAACCAGAGCAATTTAATCGCACACTGTTGTCCATGTTGAGCACCCTTAACCTTGCTCAAAAACAGAGATGGAGTCAACATGTTGCTTCGATGGTGCACGCTTATAATTGTACTCGTTATGATGCAATTGGATATTTCCCCTATTTCCTTATGTTCAGACGGCAGGCTTGCTTACCTGTTGACCTCTGTTTTGGCATTAAACTGGAGGGGCAAGGGGAGGCAAACCATCATCAGTATGTGGATAAATTAAAGAGAGAGTTGAAGCGTGCTTACCAGTTGGCCACTGAAGCTGCAAACAAAAACCATCAGAAGAACAAGAGGGCCTGTGATTCCCGATTAGGTATTCAACACTTAGAAGAGGGAGATAGAGTGCTGGTCCGTGCTTTTAGGGGAACGGGGGGAAGCAAAAGCTGAAAGATGAATGGAATTGCCTGCCCTACACAGTAATTGAGAAGTTACCTCACCTACCGGTTTATCGGGTGAAGCCAGAGAAAGGTTGGGGAGGGGTGAAGACGCTCCATCGTGACCACCTCCTACCGGTCGGTCAGTTGATCAGGTTGCCAGAATTGACTGGTGAGGATCTCACTCCTCATCGCCCTATCACCAGGGAATATCGAGCAAGAGTAGTAGGATCAAATAGGGAGGAAACACACATGCCAGATTTAGAGCAAGAGTTGTCAGAGTCAGAGGATGAGGGGCCTTGTTTTTGTCCTGCCCAGCAGCCAGCTGCAGCCCCATTTGGGATGAGAACCCAAGACCAGCATATGTACCTGGAGCAGGAACAACATCACGATCCAGGGGATATGCTGGCAGGTAATGAGGAGGGAATACTGGGAGTAGAAGAGGACCAGGAGCTAGAGGAGGACACCACCGGTTCTGCAGACATAGGTATTGAGCCTACCTTGCTTGCCATAGAGTACCAGGATGTAGACATTGCAGACTATGTTTTAGGTAACCTAGTGGAGGAGACAGCTGACTGTGAACCAAGTGAGGTAGCCATCCCTAACAATGCTGGTAATACCCAGACAGAGGGTTTTGTCAGCAAACGACAGGTTAAACCTGTAGTCCGTTTAAGTTATGATTTGCCTGGACAGCCCACTGACAACCCAGTAGTTGTGGTCCAAAGAGGTGTGAGGACATATATTAGTGAGGACAGTGATGGGGCTGACATACAGTTTTGTTTGTAAGAGAGAGATACTTTTTGTTAACAAGCGAGTTGTTTATTAGCTTTGCCAACCGTAACGTCAGGCAGCATTGCTAGTTGGCATGCAGGCGATTAGCTGTCTGCATGAAGAACCCGCAGCTGTATTAGAGGCCAAAGACTCAGAGCTAAGTTTAGCCATTATTTGAAAAAATAGTCTTGATTTCCAAGCTGCTCCTCCTTTCCTTTCCTTTGAGTAGGCCTACAAGGGAGCTACACCACCGAATAGCGCTGCTAACTCCCAGGGAATTTTGGCAGTTCCATTCGGCAACGTAGAAGTTACGACGACACAGATTGTACGTGAGGAGGATTTCTTTACCTCGTCGGTCCGGGGTTGTGAGTAGCACTCGCTGAGTGCAGCTACAAACTTTACCAGGCCTGCAACGGGGTTTTGAGCATTTTTGTTTGGTTTATTCTTTATTAATATGCCGCCTTTTGTGTTTTTGTTTATGCAGTTGATGTGCTTAATATTGAATTTGTGAGGTATTGTATTGGGGGTGCTTAAGGGGAGGGCATAGCCTCTGTGGGAGTTTAAGAGTGTGAGTTTAACCTTGAAAAAACAAATTAAGTTTTTATGTATATTTGATATGGAGTTACCTTTTCACTGTTAGCTTTAAAATAAATGGCATACATAAACTTAAAAGCATCTCCACTCACTTTATTTTATTACTAGGTAAGTAGACATACAGTTAACCACAAAGAGTAGAACTCAGGTAATGGCCTTGTAGTGTCAGTGTTTTTATTACAAGGGCTACATAGGTTTACATTTTTTGTGTATTATAAAAGTGCAATGATTGATGTCAAAGTTCATAGAACAAAGTTGAGATTGTCCGGTTTTTGTTTACACTGGCATAATGGAAACTATGGGGACAGAGGAACAGAGAAAAATTGTGGTGGCTGGCGTGATAGCGGTCCAATCTGCTGAACAGGAGATGGATTACATAGCTGTTTGAAAGTTTAGACCAGGTTCACGTTCTCAGCAGAGGGACCGCACCACGGTTCGACATTTGGTGCAGACCCAGGCCACCTCGAAGTCTCAGATCGCTTAATTTGGTGCAGACCCAAGTGCAACTGTTGCTTTTAGACCAATGCAAATGAACCAGAGTAAGGGGAAAGTCCATTTGGTGTGCACTAATAGCCTGGTATGAAAATGCCATAAGAGGGAAACAAGCAGTGCCGGGGCTCCATGCAGTGAGCAGGAGGCAAGACCAACCAGCAGCTGGACAACAGGTGCACAGACATTTACCAAGGCACAGCCCACATTTAGGTTACACATCGTGCCCAGGTGTGTAAACTAGCCTCCAATTAACAAGATGAAGTAGGAGGCGAGACCTAACTCATTCATCCCACTCCACTCATTTAATAAAAGGGCAACTCTTGCATGTCAACCTCTTTAGTAATAACACACATTGCTAAAATCAGCATATAACATGTTTAAAGACAACCAGTGTGCAGTTGCCTCAAAGGTTTATTTGCAGCCCCTTCTGTTTTTTCTCCTTTTCTGCTCTGCTTGTTGGTGTTATTTACCTACACTGCACTAGACATCTTACAACAACAACTTCAAACTTTTACAAACGACATATGGAATGATTTGTGGTGTAATTCACCTGCACACCTGCCAAAAGTCAAACACATAAAGGTTACATTTGTTGTCCACTAATATTCGATTCAGAAAAATGATTATGCTCATATAGCTCCTGTCTAACTTTGTAAATGGAGTCAAAAACTATTTATTAGAGCATGGACCAAGTCATAAACTATTAAAAATGGTATTAGGTTACTGCTATATTTGATTAGCTATTTCTGCTGAAATATTAATGACCTATCTCCTGAACTATACAGTAGTCTTTAGTAACAAATAAATATTCTCATTTAAGTTCACGAGAGAATAACAGATTAGCTATTTTGAACATGCTTCATACTGTACCTGCATACTACACGTTATTAAAAACACTTGCTGAAGGCAAAAAATCTCTACACTGCATTTGTTTGTTGTTGTTCATGTTGTACTTCAAGAACATTTGAGACAAAAATGACCATTGCAATATAATACTGGTTTTAATTTTGAAAGCGGATAATCTCTTTCATTAGGTGGCCCTTGTTATTGTTATTTGCCCTTGAAGTGATTACATGAAGGAAGGTGAGAAGATTTGACACTTTATAAATAATTTACCACTGGAAACTTGACCAACAAGTGATAATGAGGAAGCGGATTAAGGGCAGGCAATCATCCTGCTTAGTGTGACTGCCACACTTGTTAAAATACACTTCTGTTCTGCTCTGTGATCCGCTATGTAATTACACACTTATCTATACCTTTGAGATACGACAAAAAAAGGCATAATGGTGGTATGGGATCATTTTTCTTGTGATTATTTTTGTCCACATATTATTTCCGATTTTTTAAAGATATCTATACACTCCCTTTTCTGGTACAAATCCAAATTGTTAAGCTAGAAAACTAATCTTTTTTCATTCTTACTATCACACATTTTCAAGTGAAAAATCATTTGATTTAATAATAAATAAGAATTATTATCTGCATATCACTTTTTACCATGAATCCTTAAAGTACCCTTAAAGGAGAACTTCGGTGTAAAATGAAAATTGGCATGTTAAAACATCATACCGAGTTGGTATGTGTACTGGGGAGCACATTTGATTTAGCCTGTTGCATTCAGAGTTTATATAAAAAGGGGAGTAGTTGGGATAAAACAAATTTTTTCCAAAATCTTTGATAAAAATGGTAATTTTGAGATGGGACGGTAGTTTTTTGGACTTTACATCAAAATTGTGATGCAAAGTCCTTTGCATCCAAATTGTGATTTTTAAGCAATGGCTGGAGAAATGCATGCTTAAAACATGCTGGCACAATGCCAGCAGTGAGGCAGGCGCTAAGGAGGATTTGAATATATGGGCCAGTGGCAAATGTATCTTTTATGATTTGGAAAGGGACAACATTGTTGGGAGAAGTTGAGGGGTTAATTTGATTAACAGTGTCAATCAGTTTGTTAAATGACAGGTTGGAAGTGGTGAAAAATAACTCTAACAGCTGGGAGATGCAGTAAAGTTTTGGATAGAGGGGTGAATGACAATTTAATGTAGCTGATTTTATCAATAAAAATTCTTGGGAATTTTTTACAGATTCAACCTGTGCGTAGACCTGGGGTTGATATTAGAGTTTATAGTGCTAAATAATATTTTGGGATGGTGTGGGTGTTTGCTAATAATGTTTGAGAAATTCAACTTTCTGGCTTTTTCACTGCTGTCTGAAAGGACTGTAATGACTTTCTAAAAATAAGGGAGACAGTGAGATGATCTTCTTTTTTCCAGCTCTCAGCTCTCCGACAAGCCTGCCTGAGTGAACGGGTAGTGTCTGCAGGTCTGCACACATTTTTACTTTCTTATGGGTATATACCTAATGTAATATTTGTATATACCTAATCATTTGTTTACTTGATATTTGTACTAATACATTAAGTACATGTTATAGGCAGCCGATGTAGCTATTAGCACCAACTGGGGTACTACAGTACATCTAGTGTGCACAAATGTACTGTATCTCTTGCTTAGAGACACTGATCTCTCTGATGACAAATCAGTTTACAGTAAATGAGTAAGGGTTAAAGCAATGGAACTATTTTAAGTTCATGGATCATTTTAGATAATTATGCAAATTTGTTCATCTTGTGAGTTCTATTACAGGCATGGTACATATTCTTTAAATGTTGTATGACCTTATGGAAAAAATGCATGAATAGAAATCTTGCTATGTTTAGTGACTGGCTATGCTTTCTGAATGCTGGTGACGCAGTGCCCCATGGACAGTGCACATGGTGTCGTCAAAATGACGTCAATCCCCATTGCGAGCAGCAGATTTTCAGGGTTTGTCGCAAGATTCTGCCCTCACCAGGTTTTGTAACTGTCACACAACATTGGTTCAACGGCTTATTAAAAACAATAGACAATGACGCATGTGTTTTAAGACAACTTTAGCCTAGTAACTACCAGCCTAACATCTCTTTTTCATTGGCATGAATAGGCTGGAAACACAATAAATACAAACACTGACCAGAAACTTTTAGGATTTATTCAGTTTTATCCACAAACCAACATAGGTGCAAGTCTGCAATTTGTTTACTAGGCTATTTTGCCTTACCTTATTGTCCTACCATCACTCATAACGTCTTTCCTAATAGTCCAGTCATTCTACAAGTATAAGGGGGTCAACCCACTACAAATTGCCATAGTAATGATTCTGGTACCAAATTAATCCTCATACTCCAGAGAATTTACCAAGAAGTTTCTCCTAAATTTTAAGCATTGGAACATGGCCTAATTTGCATAATCCAAGATGGCGGACCATAAATATCATTTTTACTCAAATAACTAAAAAACTATTAACTTCGGACTATATAGTTGTATTGAAGTTGAATATAAACGTGTGCATTGCGGACATTTTGGTACCAATTTTTTCTATCTGCAGTACTTCCTGAGATATGATATGGTTCAAATAATGAGTCTAGATTCAATGTTGAGTGGAATGTGAAAAAGATTGTGTGTGTGTGTATAGACAGTCCCTAGCAAAAATAATGTTCATGTCTGATGACTGGACTGGCCAATCCTGGAGCACCTTGATTGCTTTCAGGAGCTTTGATATGGAGGCTGAAGTATGAGAGGGAGGGCCATCCTGCTGCTGAATTTGTCCTCTCTTGTAGTTTGGAATGCTATGGCAGCAAGAATGTCTTCATACTTTAGGCTGTTTATGTTGCCCTCCACTCTGCAGAGATCTGCAGTTCTGCAGTTCAATGGTTCATCCGAAAAATATACCTTCTGCCACATTTCACAAATAAACCTACAGATAAAGTTATATACCATTTAACTTATGTCAAGGACTATAGAATGACCCTTTCTGGGTCAGTTTAGAACTAGACTAGTTGGAAAGTATGGGTTCTCTACACAGCACAGAAATTTAGATCCATAATTCAGATTCTTTCAGTCTGTGTAGGTTAGAAAGAAGTCAGAATATATAGTTAAAAATCACAAAGGACAGCATACAGCTCGAGTTAGGGGTCTCTAATATCTTACCTATATGATGGAACTTTATAATTCACTTATCATGTAGAGATGGTGATCGGCAAATAGCATATCATTGTGGGTTAGTTTAGAACAAGATGAAGAATGTCTGTGGTGTAAACCACACAAATTTCATCCATGACTTGAATGAATTCTAAGTTCTCCAGACTAGAAAGATGTGAAAACATCCAAGGCAGACCCAAGGCATGCACAATCATAAACATGTAGAAGAGTTGGCTTTTGATCAGCTGATGAACAGCTTATTTTAGTTTAATGGTTGTTTGCAATAAATTGCTTACTCAATTTTTTTTCCTGTCTCACTCATATTTCTTCTTTTTGCATTTTGAAGCACTACCTAGAACCTTCTTATCATCCAGCAGTGCAAAATGTGAATTCTTGCAATTTTTCAACTGGTCTTAAGATTTTGATCAGGAGTGTATACTAGACATGTATAATTAGAGAAGTGTTTACAAGAGTTTACAACACACTTAATCTAAATCACTGATCGCTGGGTATATTTTGTAAAACATCTGATGCATTAGCAAGTTTGATGGTTTTTCAAAAACAAGCTGTTATTTACTGTTTTTTTGTTACGCTGTTATTTACCTTTTATCATATCATATCACATGTCAAGTAATTAATATGTGGAAAAAAGCTTGATTTCTAATATACTAACAAGTGTTGGTCAATGCAAACAGTGGCCTGGCTCAGCTGTGCTTGATAGATGTCAAGATAGATGTTAAGTTATTTAAGAAAAAATGATCTTTTCGTCCGCCATCTTGGATTCATGCAAATTAGACCATGTTCCAATGTGAGGAATTTAGTAGAAACTTTTTGGAAGATTCTCTGGATCATGACAATTACTGTGGTACCAGAATCATTTCTATTGCAATTTGTGGTAGGTCAATCAGTCAATTTGTGGTAGGTCAAAACATTTAACAGTATAGCCGCAAGCGGCAATGACAAGCCCTTGCATCTGTGACGCAGGGGCGTGGCATGCCACCCCTCTAAAACTCACTCGCAATGTGACAAACGGATTTACTGTAAAGATCTGAAATGTGTACGCGAGTTTTATTTTGTACATTGGGAATACATTGCCCTGTAATTGACATAGCTATTATGTGGCAGTGCCATCTTTGCAATGTAGAGGAAATGTGTTTCGAGCAAAATGTGAAGTGGGAAGATCTATGTGTGTTTGTGTGATATTGTGAAGGTCTGAAGGGCTAAATTGGCTAAAGTATATGAGTTTAAGCACATGACACTAGTGGACACCACTTTGTAGAGTGGTTTGAAGTGGAGGAAGACAAGTACCTGTGAGTGGTGAGTGCTAACAGGTTGAAGTGTAAATGCGAGTGAGGTTGTTGATAAGAAGGGGATGAGTAGACTATATTGTATTACCTATGATGCAATTTCACTCAAAAATTTTGGAAAAGAATATACTTTTTTATTTCATGATGTTTTAATCACTGATTCTACCTGGCCAACTGAGATTCTCCGGAATGCAGCACGAAACCATGGAGACGCAAATGCACCTCCGAGGCGCTGTAGGAAGAAACACAGAGGAAAACGTGCCGGGGCTCGAAACAGACTGAGGATTAGAGCACATAGGCCTCCACTGCCCAGCATTCTCCTAGCCAATGTCCAGTCTCTTGAAAATAAGATGGATGAGCTTTGAGCAAGGATAAAGTTTCAAAGAGACATCAGGCACTGTAATCCTATGCTTTACAGAGACATGGCTAACGGAACTTGTACCGGACTGTACTATCACTCCGGCAGAGTTTTTCTCTGTCACTCGGTCCGACAGGACAGAAGAGTCTGGAAAGACTAAAGGTGGCGGAGTATGCATCATGACGAACACCAGATGGTGCAACTCAAAGAATGTCACCGTCTTCTCCAAGTCATGCTCACCTCATCTGGAACATCTAGCAATTGTGTGCCGTCCTTTCTATCTACCTCGTGAGTTCACATCAGTCATATTCACTGCTGTCTATATCCCCCCACAAGCAAATACAGACATCGCTATAACCGAGCTGCAGGAAGTGTTAAATAGGCAACAACATAAGCACCCGGGGGCTGCACTTATTGTGGCTGGCGATTTCAATCAGGTACATCTAAACCGGTCCATGCCTGAATTTATTCAACACATCAACTTCCCCACACGAGGTGACAACATATTGGACCACTGCTACACACAGTTCAGAGACAGTTATAAAGCTAAGTCTCTACCGGCTTTCGGAAAATCAGATCATGCCGCTATTTTCCTGCTGCCTAAATACAGACAGATAAGTCAGAGGGAAACCCCAGTGACGAAGGAGGTCAAGCGCTGGACCGACCAATCGGAAGCCAGGCTACAGGATGCCCTTAGCAACGTTGACTGGGAGATGTTCCAAACAACTTCTGCCAATATCAACGAGTTTACGGAAGTGGCATTGAGTTACATCAATCGGCTAACTGATACCATCATTCCGACTGTCAGAAGCCATGGGTGGACAAAGATGTAAGAATGGCCTTAAAGACACGAACCACAACTTACAATGCAGGGCTTACTTCAGGCGACATGTCGGATTACAAAGCAGCATCGTAAAGTTTACGGAGAACTATTAAAGACGCTAAACGGTGCTATCGGGACAGAGTTGAAGCTGATTTCATGGCGGGTGACCCATCCCGCGTGTGGAAGGGACTACGAACCATCACAGGCTTTGAAAGAAAGTCCCCTTCTCTGACGGCTGTGAGTAAATCTCTACCAAGTGAGCTAAATACTTTTTATGCTCGTTTTGATGCTCAGGATACAGTAGATCTTGTACAAGCTGCCGTGAACTGTGTTGCTAGTCGAGACACACCCTTTTGTGTCACAGAGATCGATGTCAGGAATGTCTTGAGCAAGGTTAATTGTAAGAAGGCTTCTGGGCCAGATGGCGTGTCTACCAGAGTTCTGAAATCCTGTGCTGTTCAGCTAGCTCCTGTGTTTACTTACATCTTCAACACATCATTGGCCCAAGAGACAGTTCCAACTTGCTTCAAGCAGTCCATTATTGTTCCCGTGCCGAAAAACAAAAGTCCATCATGTTTAAATGACTATCGACCAGTGGCCCTACAGTCATGAAATGTTTTGAAAGGCTTGTAAAAAACATGATTTGCTCAACCCTGCCAAGCTCCTTTGACCCCTTCCAATTTGCCTATAGAACCAACAGGTCCAGAGAGGACGCCATCACCAACCTCCTGCACAGCACCCTAACTCACCTGGAGGAAGGAAAGGGGAATTATGTGAGAATGCTATTCATTGACTTTAGTTCAGCCTTTAACACCATAATACCCCACTCAAGTTGGTCACATAAGCCGCGTTTCCATTAGGGGAGGTTCCGATGGTAATTCAGGGAGAGGGAAATTTTCAGGGACTGTTGTTTGGTTGGTCCTCTCACCTCGCGTGTCTACACTACAACAACGTTTTATCGGACCTCTAGTAAACAAAGGGAAACTTCGGTGTCTCAGAGCAGCGAACCTGACTGACTGCAGGCTTGCATTCTATGTTGATTTATGAATTAAACCGGATAAATCCTAAACGTTTGTGGTTAGTGTTCCTATTTATTGTGAGTTTCCAGTCCATTTATGTCTACTATGTTTCATAAGATTAGATGTTCCGAATGACGTTATGACAAGATTAGCAGGCTAAAGTTAGCCAAGTAAACATGTTTTAAGAAGGTAATTAATTGCCTGAGGAAATCGTTGTGCACCACATAGCAAGTAGTTAAATGCTTTATCGTGGACACGGCCAAAACAAGCTCTCCTACAACTCTGAGTTTGATAGACTGTACGTTTTCCTCTAACAGGCATATGAAAATACTCCATAGGAAGCGTATTAGTCTGCTAGCATGCTGAATTAGTTTGCTAATCTAAAAATAATACGAGTCTGTCTTCAAACTAACATCTAAGATTAGATAAAATATAGTTACATGGGCAACTGTGTTTGTAATGAACTCTTTTGTGAGAAATTCATTTAGTCTGTTTCGAAAAAATATTTTCGTATGGCATATTGATTTTTAGATTACCTATGGCTGGTAGTGTTTAACAACAGCCTATCAGCATCGAGTTTACCACAGACTACAAGCTGAACTTTTTCAGGGCCGAACGGAGTACCTAATCCCTTTAGGTACTCCGTTGGTCCCTGTAAAAGTTCCGGGAGATCGCCCATTTCGGAACTTCCCGATAGTGGAGACACGCGCCAACCGTGAGAAGGCCGAAAAATTACCCGGAAATCACTGTAGTGGAAACGCACCTAAAGATGAAGGTCCTGGGACTGAATACCACACTATGTCACTGGATATTGGACTTTCTCACTAACCGTTCACAAGTGGTTAGAGTAGGTGGTCTGACATCTGACACATTAACCATCAATACTGGAGCTCCCCAAGGCTGCGTTTTGAGTCCTCTGCTGTACAACATCTACACTCATGACTGCAAAGCCAGCAGTAGTCACACCTCCATTACCAAGTTTGCTGATGACACTGTGGTCATGGGCTTAATCAGCAACAACAACGAACAGGCCTACTTGGATCAAGTTAAGGAGGTGGCACAGTGGTGCCAGTCTAACAGCTTGACACTGAATGTCAGTAAAACAAAGGAAATGGTGGTGGATTATAGGAGGCAGCGGGTTAGCAGCTATGCTCCACTAATGATCAGCGGGCAACCTGTAGAGAGAGTCCCAAGTTTTAAATACCTTGATGTCCACATCACTGAAGATCTTACATGGACTGTTAACACACAATATGTACTGAAGAAGTCCAGACAACGACTCTTCTTCCTTTGTCAGCTAAAGAAATTCAAGGTTTCTTCATCTGTCCTGAAGGCCTTCTACACTTCAGCCATAGAGAGTGTACTAACAGGTAGCATCATCACCTGGTATGGGAACTCCACAGTCAGAGATTGCAGTACTCTGCAGAGAGTAGTACGTTCAGCTGAACGCACCATTAGAACTCCACTCCCTGCTCTGCAAGACATCTATCCCAGAAGAGTACTTTCAAGGGCCCAAAAGATTTTGAAGGACTCCTCTCATCCTGGAAATGGGCTGCTTAAACCACTGAGGTCTGGAAGATGCCTACGCAATCACTTGGCTAGGACTGAAAGACTCAGGAGGAGTTTCTAGCCCCAGGCCATCAGAACCCTGAACACACAGTATACTGACTTTGCACACATCCACCACTCAGCACACACAACCTAACTTTACACCACCCCCCCCCCCCCAGATGTCATCGGAGCCCCGCCATTCTCCATCCTTCACTGCTTCCTCACACATGGTTCCCCAAACCCCCCTCGGCAAAGTCCCCCCACCCACACACAGCCCTCCCCTGCCTTATGCCCCCTCCCACACACAACACGCAGCCCAAAGCCCCCCCCCCCCAGGAAACAGCTCAATGCGCCCCATGCCCCTTCACATTGCCCCCTCCTCTCCTCACACACAGCCCTCACACCCCCCCTCTCCACACAGCATGCAGCATATAGCCTGGTCCTTGTGCTATGCCCCCTCCCCACACACCCACAGCACACAGCCCTCGCACCAACCCTCACACCAACCACCCCCGCCCACCCGCGCACACACACACACACGTAGAGCTGTGCGATATAGGAAAAAATGAATATCCCGATACATTTTCTCCATTTCACGATATACAATATATATCTCGATATTTTGAAATATCCTTTATATGACCCTATGAAATCACACTTTTACTTTTTACTGTTATCACTACAATCCCGGCCGATTACATACCATTCATGGTTAACTTTAAAGGTGGTATCCAGGAAAACATTAAAGATTTTCAAAGTGATTAACCACAATTGAGTTGAAATAAGACTTTTTTTTTTTTTTTCAAATAAAGCACAAAGTGCAAAAACAATCTTCAAAATTACAGCAAAGTGATAAATGCAAACAGAGCTGCCCAGAACTGTGCAAAAACCAAAAAGTGCCAAAACCAAAAACTCAAGTAGAAATCCTGAGAGACAAGTGCTTTCATGAAATTACTTTTAAAAATATAGAGGTAGATCTCCCAGAAAATGACGTGTGTGGCATTAACTACAACGACACACATTTAGCCTTGTGTGTGTGCGCGCGTGTGTATGTGAGAGAGAGAGAGAAAGAGAGAGAGAGAGAGAGAGAGAGAGAGAGCGAGCGAGAGAGAGAGAGATCTGCACAACATATTTCTACCTGCACAATTTTCAACTGTACTGGGCTGGTTTAGGGGTTTTAGCAGGTGTGCATGCTGTTCGGAGTTTGACGGACTCTGCATACTCTGCCGGGTAGGTTTTGGGGTGGTTTGTGGTGCTGCTGCCTTTCGTCGGGACAGTGTTTTTGCACACTTTGCATATTGGGGTTACCTGCTCCACGTTCCCGATATCCATAAAACTTCCGGATTACTGATCCCTTATTGCCTCATTTAGGAACAAGCTGATCGTCCGCTTCCATGTTCTATTGCATTAGGTAGGTATACTGTACGACAGCTAGTGTTCGCGCTGCCTGCAAACCGAAAGAAATTACAAAATGAAGTTCCCTCCGTTCCGCACCTAGATGTCGCGCGGGATTGGTTGGTGAGTGTTTGACGAGAGTGTGCGTTTTTTTAACCCCTCACTCGCGTTACTGCCTGAGGGAAAAGGAGAAAGCCACCAGAACGTTTTAAACATGAAAGCAAGACGAGTCTCGGCTGCTGCTTGAAACAAAAAAAAAAAACAGATGACCATAAAATACTACGATATAATAATTTTATGTATCTCACAAATCTATTTCGGAGATAATTTCGTATATTCGATATATATCGCACAGCCCTAAACACGTATACAGCACATAGGACTCAGCCCTCACGGCTCAAGGCCCACTCACCCCCCCCCCACACACACACACACACACACACACACACACACACTAAGCATGCAGAATACAGCCCTTACGCCCCCAACTCATGCCCCCCCCCCCCCTTACACACAGCCCGCAACCAATGCCACATGCCACCTCCCTCCACCCCCCCCCCCACACATACAGCACAGAAGTCACAGCCCTCACGGCTCATGCCCCCCTCCCACACGCACACAGCACATATCTTTGCTCCCCAGCCCTCTCCACACACGATTGTCCAACCCCACTCCCCATGCACAGTCTAGACTCACAATCAACAGTTTCACTGTATATTTTGTTAGGAAGCTGAGTTTCTTTAATGTGTGTACGAAGGTGGTGGAGATCTGCAACCAGTGTGTTGCAGCTAGCACTGTGTGGACTGCTGTTGTGTTGGTGTAGTAGCATTGGAGCCAGCGACACAAATAGACTGAATAAGATCATTAGGTTGGTTTGGAAGTGTGGTGGAGAGGAGAATGGAACAAAGTGTTACTAATTATGGGGAATGGTAAGGACCCTGTACATGACACTGTTGTACACAGTGGAGTGTGTTGTCCCTTAGATTTGTCCAACTGTGCTGCTGTAGGGCTAGATACAGGAGTTGTTTTGTATGATATGCTATCACAGTTTGTAATTACATCTAATGCCTTTTTGCACTTGAGTTAATTGTGTATTGTAAGGTATTTGTTCACTGTGGCTAGTTGATTACCGCACCTTATTTTGTGTTGTAATGTAATGTATTTGGTACTGTGTTTTATTACAGATTAGGTGGTTATTGCACCTTTGTTTTTATTGTTTTGTGTATTCCACTACAGCTTTGTATACAATTTTATTGTAATTTATACAGTTAGGCCCAAAATTATTCATACCCTTTCAAAGTAGCCAAATTTCAAAGTATGTTGAGCCATGTTATTAGGATTACATTGATTCTGGTTTACACAATATCAAAACAAAGCACAAACATTGTAACAAATTTATTCCAAAGGTATTTTCACTCAAATATTTTTTATTATTCTAAATAATAAAATAGCAAAAAATGTTAGGTCCAGAATTATTCATACCCTTAGAAGGTGCCATTCAGTAATCAATAGTGAAACCTTTATTTGCAATTACAGCTTCCAAATGGTTCTTGTACTTGGCTACCAGGTTTTTACAAGTCTCTGCTGGGATGGTGGCCCATTCCTCTTTGGCAATAGTTTCCAGTTCTTTCAAAGTTAGAAGGCTTTCTTGCCATCACCTTGCCCTTTAACACCTTCCAGAGATTTTCTACGGGGGTTGAGGTCCGGGCTCTGACTAGGCCAATCCAGGACACTGATGTGGTTATCTTCGAACCATTTTCTGACAACCTTTGCTGTGTGTTTGGGGTCGTTTTGTTGGTAAGTCCATCGATGACCAAGACAAAGTTTTTTTTGCAGACTGTTTAACATTTTCTTGCAGACTCTTTGTATATTCTTTATTCATAATGGTGTTTACTTTAACAAGATTGCCAGTCCCTGCAACTGAAAAGCAACCCCACAGCATAATATTCCCCCCACCTTGTTTGACAGAGGGGACTGTAGTCTTAGGGCCCATTTCCACCGCACTCTCTGCGTGTTCAGCGCGTGGCAGTATTCTGTCCGTATTCATTTAGAATGCACGTTAGCAGATGAGACCATTCCCACCGCAAGCGTGTTCTGAGCGTATTTTGTCCCCATACAAACCTATTCTATACGCCCACGCGCTGAACACGGCTACGCGCTGAACGAGGCGGTGGAAATGAGCCCTTAGGATTAAATGCTTCCCCCTTCATCCTCCAAACGAATGCCACGTCTCTGTGACCAAAAAAGTCCATTTTGGTCTCATCTGACCAAAGGATTGATGACCAAAAGTCAGGGTCTTTGTCAAGATGGGCTTTGGCAAAGGCAAGACGAGGTTGGAGAAGAGGGGTCTTTCTAGGTCGGCGTCCTGCCTTGCGGAGCACTCGCTGTATTGTTTGCCTTGATACATCTGTGCCACACTCACTCCGGTTCTTTCGTATGGTCTTGATGGTAGTTCTCGGGTCATTGTTGACCTCTCTGACTATTCTCCTGGCCAGTTTGGGTGACACCTTTGGCTTTCTTCCATTACCCTTGAGTTTTTTGACAGTGTGGAACTTCTTGTGTTTCTGGATGATGCTCTGCACAGTGGCCGCAGTGGCACCTGGTACTGCTTGGAAATAGATGTATACCCTTTTCCATCATTATGAGCAAGCACAACCCGTAAACAGAGATCTTCGTTAAGTTCTTTTTTTTCTAGTCATGGGGAAAGGTCTTGTACTCTCAATAGTCTGACAACAAATGTTCTTAAGGTTCTTTTAAAATCTAGTCTGGGATTTAACAAGCAGCTGACTGCCAGTTAATACATGGCCCCTATTTAGAGTCACTGAAGTGCCAGTTATGTCTGTATTGTCACCAGAAAGGATATCAATTTAGGAAAAATCAAGGGTATGAATAATTATAGACATGCACAAATACATAAATTATTGCTTTCTAATTTCTATGCTGTATGGAATAATTTTGAAAATAGATGGTTGCATATATCAGATAAAACTTATTAAATCTGATGAAATATCAGATTATTCAGAGAACATTAACTTCATAAGAACAAAAGACCACACTTTGTCATACGGTATGAATAACTGTATACTGCATGTATATCAATCTATTTTACTGAACATTGGGAGTACAGTGCAACTTAATTTAGCTATTTCATTATCTTACAACATATCAAAAATCCCTTCGCAACTTAACATCTACAACATCTTGAGATCATGTATACCAAAACTGACACAAATGTAATGTACGGTTTAGGACAAGTGCATTAAATTCCATTGTATGGCATATCACACAAAAGTCCAAATATCTCGCTTCCTGTTGGGCGTAGCCACGACACTGTATTGACCTTTTTTGTTCATCTTAGTGAGATACACACCCCTACCAAATTTCGTACATGTACCTCAAACTGTATGCCAACCACAAGCCTCCTAACAAAAGGGTGCGCTCTAATGTCCCTGGGCCCCATCAGTGGCTGGATCTTTGTCTCTGAGGAGTGAGTGGAATTTCATGAGTTTTTGTACATGGCAACACCTCAAAAAAGGCCCAACAGCGCAGAAATACCGTAAATAATAATAATAGTATAAATAATAATAATAATGATAATAATAATATCCTTCCAGAATCAATAGGGCTTCACACCTCCGGTGCAGGCCACAGCCTGCACCTCCGATACTCGCTCCCTAGTAAAATACGCTTATACTGCTGGAAACATAATAAATACACACACTGACCCAACACTGTTTAATTCCCAAATCAAGATGTAAACCTGCCATTCAGTCACGTTTTACTCCTCTTAAACACAAGGCTTTCCGAAATATTTGACTACTGTGGCATTATGACATCTCTCATGAGGAGAAGATTGGTGTGTGTCAAGCGCTAGTATGAAAGGGTCAAGCACATCAGTAACGTCACGATGATGCACGCACTGACATGGCAAGTAAAAACCAAGCTTAACACTCTCCTCTAATGATGTCTGTATATTTGCCTTTGTCTTGCATTGATCTTATATTAGACTTTATCTTTGCTGTTCTTCTCCCTCACTTTTCATTCCCCTGTTATTCCCCACCCTAGCCTCAGGCATACACCCCGCTTTCTGGGAATATGAATAACATATTGATCATGGGGTTTGTAGCTATAGTGATTTATATTTGACAATGGTCAAAGTGATGTACTGAAATGAATTGCACCATGGGGATTTTTTAAAACTCAACATTTCCACCTATAGACCATGTTTTAGATAATCAATATTGTTTTTTTTTCAGTGTTAGATGTTGAAAGGTAATTTGTAATGTTGTTGAATGGCTGTGACAAAAACTCTAATAAGGGAACTGAATTCCAGTTTAGCTGTTTTGTTTTTAAGATTAATGTATTTCTGTCTCCTGTGTTGTGCTCTTTGCATTTTTAGATTATTATTAGATCTTTGCACAATTAGATTACACACTTTATAATTTATGATTCAAGAAAAAAAACCCAGCTTTTCTTCTGAACAGCCTTCTTGTCAACCCCCCAACAAAGGTTAATTTTGAGTCAAACATTTCAGTGTCACTTGATAAACAGTAGTCCCTCACTATGCCAAATGGTCCACACAAAAATACCTGGTGAGCACTTGTGGACAGTAACACGGAGAGGAGTCACAGAGGAAAAGGAAACACTTTGGCATGGGACAGCACTGACAAGATCCACCCACCAAATCACAGGGTCGATTTTCGAAAGTGCCCTATTGTTGCCCATCAAGAATGAACAAAAATAATTTGATTTACTGACAATCTATTCTTTAAAACAATCCTGCTGAAATGCTGAAAACAAAACTCCATGATAAACACTAGAACATGCAGTTGTATTTGTAACTGTTGCCCTCAGGTAGGCGGTACAGGTGCATCAAAACAAAAACGAACAGACTTAAGAACAGTTTTTTTCCCAAAAGCCATAACCACTCACACATACACTGACTACACACATGCACCGACCCCACATTCCAATCCCTCGACCCCCAGACATCCTTCTATTCACCTATTGTGCAATATTTAATTAAATGGTATGGGATACAGTGCAATATTTATATCTATACTGCGAAATGTCATTATACTTATAGTCAATGTGTATACTCCCCTCTCCTATTGTTCTTTTGCACATGACACAAACGAGTATTGTAGTCTAAAGTGTCCCTGCCCTGGGAAAGTTAAGGCACATCTCTCTCCTTGTGTGCTCTTTCTTCCTCTGCTCCACTGCAATTTCACACTGTATTATCATGTCTACACACCACACATAGCATAAGACAATCATCATATATCATACGCCTGTTTGTGTACACTTTGTGTGCACCTGCCTAACACTTGTCAAAAAACAACTTATGCCCATCTTATGCCTTAAGTTCTTTCAGTGTTATGGGTGTTTTAACATTAAACATGTGGTTGGCTAAAAAGATACAGTACTGTCCAAAGATTTAGGCAGGTGTCTTCAAACCAGCATCGGTTCACAAAGGGGTACACACAAAGTCAGGGATTTTGCAGGATTACAGTCAGGTGTATGATCAACCAATTACACCAAATTGGTTGTATATGTCAGGAAGCATACATCCACAGAAGATCTGTGGTATTTCTTCAAGATGTTTGGCGCAAGCTACCAGCCAAGTTCCTTCAAAAACTCAATGCAATAGACCTAGAAGAATTGATGCTCTTTTAAAGGCAAAGGGTGGTCAAACCAAATATTGATTTGATTTAGGTTTCTCTTTTGTTCAGTCACTGCATGTTGTTAATTGCATTGAACATAAATGATTAACACTTCCATTTTTGAAGGCATTCCTAGTTGACTTTTACACAGTACTGTATGTCTTCACTGATGAGTAAGTTGCTTTCAGTCTCATTGCACATGTGTATAGTGACAATAAAAGGCATTCTAATTCTAATTCTATTCTGTTTCTGCAAATTGTCTTGTCCCACAGGAAAAACACAACTCATCGGGGAACAGCAGACTGTCTACAGACTCGGCCTACAAAAAGCAATGTCAATGTGACAACTACAACTTTTACTACATAGGTACAATATGCCTCCATGCAGTTTAAAGATGCAAGTTTAAAAACGTATTTGTTGCCACTGCCATTATTTCTCTCCTAAATAAGCAGCCATGACTTGAAAATTTGGTTAATGTACTTTTGTCGTATTTATTTAGGCTTATTATTATGACCACCGCTAGCAAAGCTAGCGAAAGCGGTCATTATAGTGTTGCCGCGACTTTCCCTTTTTTTTTTTTCTTTTTTCTTATTTTTCCCCGATTTTCCGTCAACGATTTCCGGGACACTGGAAGTACGGGGGACATGAATCTTTGTAGGCATGTAGCCCTAGAACTTTTTGAGCGACTAGAAGCTTTTGGTCCCCAAGGGCCACCCCCCCGCTGTGCCAGTGTCCGTCAAAGAGGGGGAGACCGGCAAAAGTTTTTGCTGAATAACTCAATGAACGTTTCACCCAATGACATGAAATTTTTGTGATATGTCGGTGTTACAGAGACGTATCGACTCAGCCCATAAACACTCATTTGAAGCATAGCGCCACCTAGTGATATGGGTAAATGCAAAAATTGGTATTTTGAGTTGCCAATATCTTGGACCAAGAAGGTGGAATTTTGCGCAAAATACATCATGCATGATCACCACAAAGACCTCTAACATCACAGCACATGCCATAAAATTTGGTCCATAGGGGGCACTGTAATTGTAGAAAATGTCATTTTGCCTATTATCTAGAGAATGCTAATGTTTACAACAACTTTTTTGTTATTGTGAAATCTATTGACCCTCACACATTGAAAGTACAGGTCGACGCCCACTTCCAACGAAAACCGTTGGAACGAATTTCCGTGAAATTTTAACATTGCGACAACGAATCTGAACGAACTCGTCATAGGCCGTTCATGTGAATCTCACCACATTTGGTATATGTCATCTACAGACAATGCTGACAAAAAGTTATCAAAGGATAAACCGTTTTGAAGTTACACGTCAATGAACATTTAGCACGTAGCTTAAAATTCTTCAAAAGTCCCTATCTTGGCTTTTAATTGCTCAAATTTGGTCAAAACTGACATGCCATCTCTAAACAGCTTTCTTTTCATGTGAACTAAATTTTGTGACATTTCAACATAGGGGGCGATGTTTACCGGTGAAGCTAGGTGTCAAAAAACAGTCAATGGTGACAAAAAGTTATCAAAGGATTTATCTTGAGGAATACTGTTCAAAGTTACTTGTCAATGAACATTTAACACATAGCTTAAAATTCTTCAATTCTTAAAAATCTGTCATTATTTGTTAAATAATTCAACAATTTTGCCCAAGACAACGATTTTGCGTTAGTATATTGGTGTTACAGAGGCGTATCGACCCAGCCCATAAACACTCACTTGAAGCATAGCGCCACCTAGTGATATGGGTTAATGCAAAAATTAGGATTTTAAATTGCCAATATCTTGGACTAAGAAGGTAGGAACTGCATAAAATATGTCATGCACGAACACACACAAACACCTCTAAAAGCACAGCACATGCCATAAAATTGGGCCCATAGGGGCCGCTGTAATTGTACAAAATCTCATTTTGCCTATTCCTTTCACAAATCACTCCTACACACTATACAAACACACACAATGTCATTCATTCAAAACCCACATCCATGCCCACTTCCAGGAAATCATTTCCACACAAATTCTCACCTCACAATGCTGTACCACACACTCATCATACCAACAGTTCCCATATTTCAATACACTGCAGCGGTCATACCATGTACCGCTATGTGGTACATCTAGTTTGAGCTACAGTAGCTTGCCTGTTGGATCTGACCTCATGGGTCAGCCTTTGCTTTACACGTGCACACTGCACACGAGCCTCCTGCAACCCTGTCATAGGTACTAACAACTGTAGACCAGAAACATCCCACAAAGGCTGCAGTTTTTGAAATTCTCTGACCCAGTCGTGTAGCGATGACAATTTGTCAAACCGACTCAAATCCTTTCACCTGCCCATTTTGTTCACATGTGCTTGTAACACATCAATTTTCTGCCTAATATATATCCACCCAATGACAGATGCCATAAACAATAATCAGTATTATTTACTTCATCAGTCCGTGGACAAAATTTTATGGCTAGTTATAGCGTAAACTAAAATGTATAATTTGTAAAATTACAGTGCCCCAAATGGACCGAATCATACCAAACTTGACATGCCTACAGAGGTTGCTGTTAGTGATCTTAAACAACAAATTTGGGGCCGGTTTCCCAATAACATCTCTCTTAGTATGCTAAGACAGAACCTTAAGGTAAACCTTACTAAAGTTCTTTACTTGCCTAAATGTGATTCCCCAACCAATGTCCTAGGAGTCCTTTTAGCTATGTCGTTTCTCATTGGCTAAATCCATGTTTCCATTGTTGTCATTTTTGTAGCTTTGAGCATGTGTGAGATTTGGCATTACATGTGATCCTTACTAACAGGGCGGTTGCTAGCCCTTTGGTTGCCCTAGGTGAGGCTGCGTTTTGCACCTTATCCACATACTGGTCATTTAACATTTACAATGTACATTTCCATTCACATAGGTTATCTAGTTTGACACTGCAATGGCTGAGAGATGAGAGATTCAATTTTATGCTGGTCTTTCTTTTCTTCATCTTGCTTTCTCCTTGTGCATCCCTGCACAAACAAAGGAATTAAACAACGTGAATTATCTGTCTTTTCAGGCAAATACTCCTGAAGAGCCTACCACCCCTCCGCAACCAGCCTGCTCTACCCCACAGCAGAACCTGCTCTAGGGAAATAGCATAGAGTTACTGCTATTCAGTACTCTTTAGTGAAGATGTAAACACATCCCAAATCATTTTCATTGTTAATTCAGGTTATCATAATTTCTGTTTCATTCCAGTGTCTTTCTGTGTGTGTGTGTAGCCTACATGTGTGCACCTGCCTCTCTGTGCTAAGAAATTTGCTAGGTTTGCTAGGTTTTAAGATAGACAACAATTTAGACCAATCGTGACTGACTTCAGATCTTAGAAAGTTCTGAAGCGGGCCACTCGTAACTTATTTAAGTTTTCTCCTCTCGATAACAATCGAATTGTGCAAAATAAAATGCCAGTGGCTTATTTGCTACTGATGCAGGTTGTAGACAAACACACAATGCCAATTGAGAGTGGCTTGCGCGCACACATACACACACACATACATACAAACTTCCCTCCGCCCTCCCTACATGAAAATTCTGCTACCATTTCAACTACTTCTTACCGGGCTAACAGTAGCTAGCCTGACCTCCTCCTCAATCTGTCCTTATTGGGTCACATCTCTCATCCTCCTCCAAATCAACATGCTACTTCTCCTTCCACCCGCTACTGCAGTCGAGCTTGTGGTGGCAAACATATATGTGATTTTGACACATTTAGCTGTGTTCAGTTGTAGAAGCTAAGCCTTTTTTCTTCTCTATGCTCCTTGCACTGTTGTGGTTTATTATCCGTTTCCATAGACGGAAAGTCACTTCTCTCTAACTCCGGTCAAACTCTGGCAAACTGTGATAACTGTGGTGAAGGGGTAGACAGAAGAGAAACGGAAGGCCTGAGAGATTTCTTTGGACTGGCCTAATGTCCTTTTAGAAAATCAACCAATGGGCCGCATTTTGTGTCTCAAATAGTCACGGCTGATAAAAAAATATTTGTAATAAATGACCTTTCTAATCACTACAAGGTGCTAGCTGACAACATCATAGCTCACCCTGCTCACAATGTCTTTCTTCCCCTGCAGCACTGCTCTCTGCCTCAGCCAAGGCCGACAGCTCTGAGACTGAAGCCGACAGCTCCAAGATGAATCATGCGGGAGAGGCCTCACCACTCCCCTCTTCCACCTGGCCAGCAACGGTCCTCATTGAGTCCTCCTGGCTCCTTTATGGTTCGCCATGTGACCCTAACGAGGAGCAAGATGTGGTGTCTGCCTGGAGCTTGTGTGGAAGACATCCAGGGCATGGTACCCGATATAGTAGACCAGTACCCGACCGCCTCCACAATCGTCGTCCACTTCGGTCGAATGACAGGCTCCAGCAGTCCGAAAAACGTCTGATTTTACTTCCTTAACTCAGACCATACTTACTACCAGGGCTGGATCTGGGGGGGAGGGGGGTTTGCTGGGGTGGTCAAAGCCCCCCTAGAGTTAGTGGGCTATCGACCTACAACCTCTTTCAGGGGGAGCCACCAATCACTAGGCGTGTTTAGGACAACGGCAATCAAAGGTTTGCACCCGACAACCTCTGCAGACATCAAATGTGTGACTTGTCATTGTCCTACACGATTAGCATAGCTATCTGCAGACCCTCCTCTGTCGATCACCTAGGATACTGTTTTAATATACCTCCCAACGTCGGGTTTTCAGAGGAATACAACAGAGGAGGAATCTATGTTCCAGACGCTGGGGACGCCAGCAATCTTGGCGATCTTGTAGCACAGCCCTTTTACAAGTTGCCGCAAAGTCGCCAGGACATGACTTTTCGACATTGCCAGTTTGCATGCAGTTTGTGTGCATAGGTTTAAAATTTGGACAGACTAGTCCTCATTTGCCCTTTGTGACCAGACCCTGGTTAAAAATGTATGCAGACAGGCATTTCCACAACAAGATGGCTTTATTTTTTTCAACACAAGTACAGTGACATATATAGAATGTATATAATATACAACATAAAAGCTGATGGCAAATATATAAACCAGAATGAGTGAGTGCATAACTGCCTCCAGCAGCTATGTGCAGCTAACCGTGACTGTAATTGAATTGATATGGAATATAACAGATGTACTGCATCTTTAAGCCCTGCGCCATGGTGTCTGTGTACACCGAGGCTATGCTGCGAGCCCTTGAACTGTACATTGTAATGATACAACTGATACACCACCTAAGCAGCAAATTACTAGAAACAATGTGCTCCCCACATAAAACAGTACATGGAGAATGAGTAATTGCCAATACTGTACAAATATAAACAGTACAAACATCTAAGAAATTGGATAAAACAATAGACTAATACTCACGCTTATGAAGCTACAATTACAACAACTAGCATAAACGTAAAGACATGACAATAGCAAAACTCACTCTTGTTGACACACGGAATGTTCATAGATAGCACAAGAGATGAACGTTGGGATCCGAGCATGTCCAAGAAACAAATAAATAAGTCCAAGAAGAAAAGGGAAGTGTATCTGTGGGTGGTTGGAATACCTGGTTTTATTAAAGTTTCCCCAGTTGTGTGGCTTTTTTGTCTGCACAATGAAATGTGCCATTTCATATGAAGCCTTCTGTGCATTTGCAGAGATAGTTGTTTGCTTAATGAGGGCTTTCTTCTGCTCCCGTAACTCTTTCTCTTTTCTGCGGAAAAAGTCATGGGTTTGGCGGGCTCCTCTTTTACCAGACGTTAAGGGCTTTCCTGGCGGCTTTCCACTGACTCCTCTGTCCTGCTGTCTTTAGAAGTCTCGCTGCACCTCAGGAAGCTCTGTTCTGAAGACATTATACAGTGCAGATGGAATTATGGTGATGCCTGGGCCTCCGTTGTACTGCTTTAGCTATGCTAATCAGGCAGGACAATAGGACAACAGGTCACACATTTGAATCTCACGCAAAGGTTGTTGGGTCGGCAGAATGATTGGCTCCAACTAGACTCTGCAGGGCCTCTGCAGGGTTCATAGAATCTGGCCTAGTGTCATGAGTTGCCACTGTAGGAAAACCCATCATTCAAGGTGTTCAAGTCCGTTTCTGTCAATGCAAGACTAAAGCATGCATTCATATTGTAATGACCTGTATTGTTAGAAGTGTCACGGAAACCAGACAGACAAATACGGACCCAAAAGCGTAACCTCACAATGAACTTTATTAAAGGGTTCAGGGAAAGGGGACAACAGTCAAAAACCCAAGTAAGGCAGGCAGACAGGACGAGCTCCGCGGCCAAGTCCAGGTGAGTAGAGCCGAGTCGTAGGCAGGGGTCGGTGCCGGGGACTGGAGAGCCGAGCGGTGTCGAGGACAGGCAGGGGTCGAAGCCAGGGACTGCAGAGCAGAGTTGAGGACAGGCAGACGTCGAAGCCAGGGACAGGAGAGCCGAGCAGAGTCGAGGGCAGGCAGGGGTCGGTACTGGAGGATTGGAGAGCACAGCAGAGTCGAGGACAGGCAGGATAAACATCGCCCCCTATGATGAAATGTCACAAAATTTAGTACAAGTCAAGTCAAGTCAAGTAGGTTTTTATTGTCGTTTCAGCCATATACACAGTACATAGTGAGACAAGACAACGTTTCACCGGGAACAATTGGTGGTACACGTAACTGTTAAAACACAGTATAGACAAGACAGATACATAATAGTGCCTACATACGCTACTGAGGGACTACACAGATTCACTTCGCCCACTCACACACGCACTCACACACTCACACACACGCACGCTTACACTCTCCTGTACACATCTGTACATACAGTACAACACAGTAGTGAACAGTACAACACAGTTGTAAACAAGGCAGGTCAAGTTTGCAGGTGACCTAGAACAAACACTCTAGACAGGGCATGGCTTTTAGCAGAGCACTGTGGCTAGTGGTGTGATTTGTAAACAGTAGACTGTTCTACATAAATATAAATAATAGCAGCAAGGCTAGTGGTGTGATTTGTAAACAAAAGACTATTCTAAATAAATATAAGTAGTAGCAGCAGAAAAGTGCGGGGGCATAAGGTGCGGTGTGCTGTGACGCGCTGGTTTGCAACCTGAGTTACTAAGAAATTACAGTCCAAAAAAATTGCATTACAGGTTATTCAGCAGTCTGACTGCCTGCGGGAAGAAGCTCTTCACCATTCTGGAGGTGCGGGCAGTGATGCTGCGGAACCTTCTACCAGATGGTAGTAAGGTGAATAGTCCATGGGAGGGATGGGAAGTGTGTCTGATGATGTTCCTGGCTTTTTGCAGACAGCGGGAGCTGTAGATGTCTGAGAGGGGGGGCAGAGAGACTCCAGTGATCTTTTCGGCTGTCCTCACAATCCGCTGCAGGGCCTTACGGTCTGCAGCGGTGCAGTTGCCGAACCACGCTGTGATGGCGCTGCTGAGGATACACATGAAAATATAGCTGTGTAGATTTGGCATGTCAACTTTGACCAAATTTGAGCAATTAGAAGCCAAGATATGGTGTTTTGAAGAACTTTAAGTTACGTGGTGAATGTTCATTGACGTGTAACTTCGAAACGGTTTATCTCAAGATAAATCCTTTGATAACTTTTTGTCAGCATTGTCTGTACATGATATATACCAAATTTGGGGAGATTCACATTACTGGCCTATGACGAGTTCATTTGGATTCGTTTTCGCAGTGTTGAAATTTCATGCAAATTGTTTTCGTTGGGAAGTGGGCGTCAACCAGTGTTTTCAATGCGTGAGGGTCAATAGATTTCACGACAAAAAAAAATTGGTTGTAAACATTAGCATTTGCTACATAATAGGCAAAATGACATTTTTCTACAATTACAGCGCCCCCTATGGACCAAATTTTACGGCATGTGCTGTGCTTTTAGAGGTCTTTGTGCTGATCGTGCATGACATACTTTGTGCAGTTTCCACCTTCTCGGTCCAAGATATTGGCAACTCAAAATCCCAATTTTTGCATTTACCCTTATCACTAGATGGCGCTATGATTCAAGTGAGTGTTTATGGGGTGGGTTGATACGCCTCTGTAACACCAACATACTAACACAAAAGCGTTGTTTTGGGCAAAATTGTTGACAAGTTATTTAACAAAAACAGTTTTTTGACACCTAGCTGCAGCGATAAACATTGCCCCCTATGACGAAATGTCACAAAATTTAGTACACATGAAAACAAAGCTGTTTAGAGATGACTTGTCAACTTTGACCAAATTTGAGCAATTAAAGGAGAACTTCGGTGTAAAATGAAAATTGGCATGTTAAAACATTATACCGAGTTGGTATGTGTACTGAGGAGCAAAATTGATTTAGCCTGTTGCATTCAGAGTTTAACTATTTTTTATAATTTGTCCCAGAAGGCTAACAATGGAAGTGGTAGGTGCCCTTAGACAAAGCATGCCGACTACGCTATTTTTAAACCATTAAAACAGCTTGAAGAAACTCCACACTCCATCGGTAGTACAACAAAGGCTCTGGTATTCAAAACAAAGCACTGAGAATATTGTAAATGTACACAACGTTTATTTAAAAAACTGTTCTTACATGCAGTAGTTTGCAGTTGTTTCTCGTCGCCGCCATGATGAAAGTCCAAGCAAGTCGATTGTACTACCTCTCCTCCTATTCTTCCTGCTGGTTCCTGTTCGTCAATTGAATTGTGCGGACTTTCATCATGGCAGCGACGAGAAACTACAGCAAGGTACTGCCTGTCAAAACTGTTTTATTAATAAATGTTGTGCACACTTACAAAGTTCTCAGTGCCTCGTTTTTAATGTCAGGGCCTTTGTTGTACTACGGTCATCTAGTTTTCATATTGCTAGGCCAGTGCGTACAAGAGGCCCATAGCGCGTCATTTGGTAAGCGATTCTAGGCTAGCCTACAACTGCGTCTGTAGTTCGACCTCGATCAAAACTAATGTAAGAGTGGCACGAAAATGTAAGAAAATTTCTAATTTAATCGACTGCCACCTACAGTAGGACGGAAAACCACCTAGGACTGTTAATATTACCCCACTATTTGGTAAGGTAAGCACACAGGGTCCGAAACCTCTTAGGCAAGAAGGTTCACAGTCATCGTTTAATTACAAAAGTAATAAATAACAAGCGTAACAAACAATTGTAAAATGATAGTGGCATACAATAGGTGACAGATAACACTGTGGTTTGATCAGACAAAACAACACGTCCACAAAATCATCAGTTGTCAAGAGTCACCAGTTGTTAATAACCAAGGATAAAATACAGTTGTAACATATGCAGGTGTATGGTGCAAATAGCAAGGCTTTTACAGACCATGGGCAACAGTAGAACGGCAAATTAACAACCATAAAACAATACATAAATCATTCAGACAGTCACAACAGTCCTATAGTAACACTATATAGACATACAAGAAAGACTGCGGTCAGGAAAACCAGGCCGTATTCACTAGTGACACACTGAGAGGAGCGGGCTGTACTCTACTGCTATGTGGCAAACTACTTCGGATAAGAATAACAGTTAACGGGTCAGGAAGGAGGCTTACCACAGTGGGACAGAGAGAAGGGACAGCAGAAATCCTGAAAACATCACATGTGAGAAAAAGACACACAGACACAGACAGTTCAGTAATTTAGCACTGCAAAATAATAATCACCAAATGTGCACACAGCAATAGAAAAGTGAAGGACACCACCTGAAGGCCGGCTTGCTATGGGATGAGCCTTTGTACCTGCCCAGAAAGAAAAAAAAGAAATACTGAATACAGAATAACACCATCCAATGTTGGCTACTGATATTCCCAAAATAAGGGAAGACTAAATGGTACCTATCTCTGAAGGAGCTGGTAGAGGGAGTTGAACCGGACACACTAGGCCAGCAGGGCAGAGAGGGCAACCACCTCAGTTGCTGTGCCTGGATGCTGACACTCACCTGCACACACACACGCACGCACTCAGAAGAGGAACATCTGATAATAGCGTGCAAAAAGTCAGTAGCTGGAGGACACCGCGACACCAGGAAATGAACAGAAAAAAAAAACAAAAAAAAAACAGACGAGACACAAAAAGAATACAAATGTAACTAACTCACAGAAAGCACATACACAGGATTACAATACAGAGCCCACCTCAACTGGACAGCAATAAGCCTTCTCTTAGGCCAGCATTTCTCAAAGTGTGGGGCGCCCCCCAATAGGTATTGCAGGTGGGGCGCATGAAATCGGAAGAAATTAGCTTTTTTTACATTCTTTATTTATGCCTTTCTGGTTTGCCAGTAAATTAAAACACCCACTCACAATAAATTCACTAATTGCCCTAAACATGTTCAGGGGCGTCACTAGACCTATTACTGTACTGGGGCACAGAGAATTAATGCGATCAAAAAAACTGTAACACTTATTTATCATAAAAAACATAAATAGTGCTTCAAACTATACAATCATATCAGATTATGTTGATATTCTCATCAAACATCGTAGATGTAAGATAGCAATATCCAGAAACCGAGTGTGGGAGCTCAGTTACATGGATCAACAACGATAATAGGCATATGCCAGTTAGCTAAAAGACAGCAGCTACCGTCTCCAGTTGGCTACTTCAATTTACAGGCAGAACTAGCTTGCATGACAGCTGCCTCATACACTGAAGGTAAAAAGTTGTAACATTTAAATGGAAATGGCGACACAGAGGTGAAAACAAAGAACAATGATGGGCAGTTTACCCAGTAGCCTACTAACCTGTGAGACAGGTGGGAAGAAATAGCACTCAGACAGTTGTTAGACCTTACGTCCCGAAGTTGTCTCTGAAGTGAGCGTGGGACCTCAATCACAGCCAAAGTCGTGTGAATAAATTACCATATTAATTAGCCATGTGCACATTGTGAATGGAGTGAATAAAGTAGCAATAACTTGCCATATTAAGTAGCTATGGGGCCGATTCTCCCATAGGCGCGTAAGTCTTTTTACGCACGCACTTTTTAAGCACTTTCGTCTTGCGCGTATTCTCCCCTCTGAAGCTCTGCCACTCCCCTAGCGCTTAACTCTGAAATACAGCGCGCAACTCAACATGGCCTTGATATATGTAAAATTAAAGCAACGTCAGTGCCAAGGGAATTATTACGGGCACCAAGAAAACATGGGACATGGACTTTCTGAATTACACATATAAAAGCAGTGGCAGTCCGTGGGAAACAGAAAAGAATTTTGAATTTGAATAAGCATGCAAACAAGTGGTGCAAATGATCTTTGTAGTCCATTACTTTAAGAAGTCCGGTTATACAAAATGTATATTTTAATATAATAATTAAATAAATAAAAGCTATATTCGTTGTGAAGCGCAACACTGTTAATTGAAAAATCAGAGAGTAAGGTGGTGTAGCCTACATTCTAGGCACTCAAACGGTACAGCTTATATTACTTCAGCTCTGTTACAGTGCTCACATTTGAGAACTGAAATCACTCCGATGTTTTGTGTCCAACTGAGTGTCAAGACAAACAAGCGATTGTTACCCCGAACGCTGTGGCTTTCAAACCCAACCGCAACAAACATATTTTGATAACCTGTGTTAATTGTGTTCTGTTCTGCGTTATCCTTATGCGTATGTGCCTTTAATGGGATGGAGTTGTGTTGTGTGTGTGTGCGCGGAATAAGAGGAGAGAAACACAGAGAAGTTGCTGCACTGTTGCACCGTAGTGCACAGCAACTCTGTTTTAGAAACGGTTTCTAAGCTTCCTGAAAGTGTCAAGCGAGCCTCGGATCATTACAATATCCATCGCCATATCCATTCAATATCCACTTTGATTTGGCTGTCACATTCACTTGAGGTTGTGTGATGTATTGTAGGTGTTGCAAATATGCAAAGGTGTTGCAAAACGGTCCAGGCGAAACCGCTGCATGCACTCGATGTCAGTGAAACCCAGGATGTTTATCTAGACCTATAAACGCGAGCACGTCTTCGACCTTGCCGTTCTCTCTCCCATTGACGCAGGAGTGCGAGCGGGTACAAGGATGGCATTTTGGTTTCTGATTATGAGAGCATGTTGGTCATATTTATATTCACACCAATTCCGTAATTAAGAAAATAATTAATTAATTAATTAAGTAATTGTCGTTTGTTTGTAATTTACCTAATTGGTGAACAGGTTCTTTCGTGATATCACGTGATATTTTTAAAAATAATGTCATGGCTATGAAAAACGCTGTCTTGAAGTTTAAAGAATAAGGATCAACAACCAAACATGACAGACTCTGCACTTCGGTCTCTCGAGTGCTAGATGTGGTCCCGGATGACCCATCATCTGCATCTGAAAGCATAGCATCCATCCATGGTGTGAAACAGTGACGTTGCCGCCCTGCTTTCACCAAGCGCCACCACCAAATGAAAATCCGATTTTAAAAGTGAATAAGTGCAGGTTTATTTACAGGTGCGAAAAAAAAGTGCTCAAAAATGAAACAAAACCGGCCAACTTAGGCAATACGAAATATATACAAAAATAAACTCAAACTAAACAACCTCACAGCAAGTTGTAGCAACAACGGTAGTTTACACAGTTCACAATTCTCACACAGATCCTACAGTACCTCCACCAGAGCCAACTGAAGACTGAGGACTCTCCCAAATCCGGCCCTCTAAATACACCCACCAATGATTGACAGATTGAATGATTGGGAGAGACCATTACCCCCACAGATAAAAACAAACAAAATCCATATTTACAGTGCAACTACAAAATGCCGACATTCACAATCACCTTTAAAACACATAACAAACACCCCTACACATTTCCACATACATTTCAGATACCCACACTTAATACAAATGACACAGACAGAGGTAAACATTCAACACGGAAGACAAACACGCACCCCCTACACCAAACCAACATTTCCCAAGTCCAAGGTGGAAGTCAAAAGCAAAACCTATGCCGTGACGGACCAGGAAGTGCAGCAGTGCAAGTGAGTAGTGTGTTGTGTGAGTTCGTGAGAAGTTTACTATTGCAACGGAATGGAGAGTGGAGCTGAAACAGCGGGTACCTCACTGTTTGCTATGTTGTTTTAATAAAGTGCACATGACGGTAAAATACTCTGTGTAACTGTGGTTTGTGATGTTCGTTGCTAGTATAACATTCACCGAGCAGACACTGGTGTTTGCCGGTTTAGTCAGAGGGAGAGGCATAGAGTTAAAACTAGAGAGAGAGGACTCCCTATCATTGTCTAATAGTCCAGTCATTCTACTGATTGACCCACCACAAATTGCAATAGAAATAGTTCTGGTCCCAAAGTAATTGTCATGATCCAGAGACTCTTCCATCAAGTTTCTCCTAAATTCCTCACATTGGAACATGGTCTAATTTGCATAAATCCAAGATGGCAGACCAGAATCACTTTTTCTTAAATAACTTAAAAACTATTAATGTTAGAGTACATAAATGTATTGACGTTGAATATAAACTTGCTTGTTGTGAACATTTTGGTACCAAATTTATCTCTCTATCTGCAGTACTTTCTGAGATATCACATACCTTGAACAATGCGTCCACAGCCCAAACGTCATGCTAGCCAGCAGCAATATTGAAAATCCCAAAATTCTATTAAAATTGTTAACTGTCCTGCTTAACTGTTAAAAAGGTTGCAAATTAACTATACATGTAAGGGACCAGTTTGCATAATCAAACTATCACCCTAACCCTAGGCTACTTCCATTTACAGCCTGAGCTAGCTCGTAAGACGGCTGCGGAAAGTTTACCTCTGCTAGCTGCCTTACACATTACACGTAAAAAGTAAAGTTGTAACATTTACATCCACATGGAAATGGTGACACAAAGGTAAAAACAAACAATAATGATAATTTTTTTTTACTGGTGAAATTTATACTGGGGCACTACAGACCAATACGTGTCACAGTGAAATCTGTCTGGCGACGCCCTTGGTACTGTATTCGATGCCCACATTTCAAATGTAGTGGAGTAAAAAGTACAATATTTGTACTGCTGTGATAAAAAAATCGATACCGAGATATATATATATCGATATTTGTAAAAACTATATAATATCGATATTCTGGCTATTAATATCAATTCACTCCCCAGTAGCTACTGCACAGAAGAATGCACTAGTGATTCTAAACAAAAATGTAGTAAATGTACTTTGTTGAGTACAAATGTACATTAGCCATATTGTATTCTTTTGCACAAATGGTTTTATAAGTTGACTACAGGTACCTAATGAGACTGGGCACCTTTTCTGTGACATATTCAGTAAAAAGCATTGACTTTCCTGTTCAATAAATTGAACATAACAATATTTGTCTGGTTTTATTGGGTGAATTACATTGAGTAATAATTATAAAGTAATATGTATCGGTATTGGAATCAAATTGAATTAAATTGCACTGTATCGAAAATTGTATCGTATAATGAGCCCTGTATTGAAAATCGTATCGAATCGCCATATCCTAAATGATACCCAGCCCTAAATATTTGTCTTGGAAATGTAGTGAAGTGAAAGTCACAAGTTGCCAAAATGTTTAATACTCAAGTAAAGTTCAGATGCTCAAAAATTGTACTTTAGTACAGTACTTGAGTAGATTTACTTAGTTACTGTCAACCTCTGGTACGTTTTAAGAAACCCTTATGTCCTTAAGCCTGAAAGACTGAAAGAATCTGAATAATGGATGAAATGTGTGTTCTGTGTAGAGAACCAATACTTTACAACCAATTAAGTTCTAAACTGACCCAGATGTGATGCCATAACAAAAGCTAATGCAGAAAGAGGTGGTGAGTGTTCTGTGAAACCTGGAGAACAAGAACATGTTCATAATTCCTGCAGAAGTAAATTCTGTAACCCACGCGAAATTGAGGCATTCAAGAGAAAAGCAGCTGGTTCTGATTCTTTTAATTTCTTGGGCCTTGTTCATACTCTGCGTTCATTAGAGGAGCCATTTATCTTCAGCAAACACTGTTTGTTCTGTGGAAAGGACGATCCCTATGCTGGAAAAGTCAAAGACACACTACTTATCCAAGTCAGGACGTATGACTTTCAGAAGAAAATAATATTGTATACATGACATTTGTATACAGAGAAATGATGAGTGGGCAACAAAAGTCAGAGCCAGAATTGACTGTGTGAACGACCTCCATGCTGCAGATTCAGTGTACCACAATGTTTGTTCAGTAAACTTTCGGACTGGAAGGCAGCTTCCTGGGAGGTTCCAATCAGCAACGAATGGCAACATTTCTAAGCGAGTCAATGGGTTCGAAAGACTATAGATTACTGACTACATTATTAGAAAGGTTTGTATTTTTCTGAACTTTGGGAAGAGTTAAATAAAGCTGAATGTAAAATAGCACAACAAGACAACCAAAAATTTGAAGCAATCTTGGAAACAATGTAATCTTTTTCGTATTTTACTCAACATTGAATCCAGACTCATTATTTCAACCCTGTCATATCTCAGAAAGTACTGCTGATAGAAAAATACAATTAGTACCAAAATGTCCACAATGCACAAGTTTATATTCAACTTCAATACAACTATGTAATCCAAAGTTAATAGTTTTTGAGTTATTTCAGTAAAAGTGATATTTATGGTCCGCCATCTTGGATTATGCAAATTGGGAGATGTTCCAATGCTTAAAATTTAGGAGAAACTTCATGGTAGATTCTCTGGTGTATAAGGATTAATTTGGCAGTACAATCATTACTATTGCAATTTGTGGTAGGTTGACCCCCTTATTCCTGTAGAATGACTGGACTATAATCAGAGTTTGTGACTTCGTGGAGGATCAAAAATGGCCGCCAAAACGGGAGCGATGTCAACAAACACAATGTGCTTCAATTAGAAGACATGCTGTCTGTAAAATGATTTTGGTCGTCAGCTATGGACTAGATTATCCTGAAATTCAAACAGTGGTGTAAAATCATGTCAGCTACACGGCATTGACTAAATAAAAGTTTAAAAAGCCAGTGAAGAGCCAGAAGTCAGCAGGGAAACTGATGATTTGACAGTGTGTATTGACGGACGATTATCAACACATACACAGGACTGTAAGTCGTGATTGCATAATTTAATGTTGTAAAATAAATTCATACGAGTATTCATACTTATTTTAAACAAATATGGTCAGCCACTTAGCCGTGTTACATTGATACACCCAATTTGCCTGTTAGGAAGTTAACCGGAGTGACCGCCACATGTTAGAAATTACGTTAGCCTGCAACATCCTGTATATTGCAGGCGAGTTTGGCTGCTAATGTACATACCCTGAGCATCAATCAGTTACGTGAAAAGAAGGCTTAAAAACCGTTATGCTTATCAAATGGTTTAATGCCCTGTGAATTTAAAAGATGTTCAGTAACTGAAACTGTAATCTATTTCGTTGATGAACAGAAGCCGCCAAAACAAAAATCTGGCAGGTGCTAATTTTGAGCTGTGTAGCTACTATGCATTTTCAGGCCATTTTAATATTTTATTAGCTTTTTGCATTACAACAGTTCACCTTATTACTTTGACATGCGTCCGCAGTTATTAACATACATCTGGTGATTCAGACAGCCATATATTATACATTTCTTGTAAAGAAATTGCCAGAAAAACGAGGGCACACCATCTCTTGACAGTGGAATGTACACTGTTTAAAGATGGTTTTTCTTCATAAATTGACTCAACTCTCGAAAAATTGTATACTGTAGGGTTACCTACCTATGGAAGGATATTCCAGACGCCTTTTGCGATTATTGGTGCAGTTGTAACAGGAAAATGACTCAGGCATGCTGTATTTGAGAAAGACGGCACCATTGATTTCTATGCGATCAATGGACGATACATTCCCGTTTTGATCAGGGTGGCGGGTCTCCATGGAATCACAGGATTACGTCACCAGTGCTCTCTCTCTAGTTTTAACTCTATGGGGAGAGGTAATTAACAGGCAGGTGCGGTGTGGTGTATGCTGGGAAGTGTAGTGTATGTGAATGAATGGGACTCGTTCCGTGAAGACAAAGACAAAGACATGCCATGGCGATTACACAAACAAAAACGCTAGCACTTAAAAAGTGTCCACACTTTTTACACATAGGCTTAGTTATCATTTCTATCATCCCACTACATACTTGCATTTTATAAAAGCTTATTTAACCATGTACATTTACACCACTACTACTACTAATAATAATAATAATAATAATGATAAGAATAATAATAATAATAATAATAGATAAATTCAAAAGAACAGAGAAAGGCAAACATGGAGAGCTCTGTCCAGCAGGTGAAGGTCTAAGCAAATATTTCCTGAGAGCATCTGCCCAGTTTAAAACATTGCAAAATGTTTGACACATAATATAAAACATCACTATATTTAATACATTTACACCAGTATAAATGTACTATAGTGTATTTACATGCAGTTGTTTCTGATGAAGTCACTGACATAATAGCATAACAGGAAATTACTGTAGGCAAATCATTTTAAAAGAATGAATGCATGGGCTACAACGTACAGTAATGGATAACAGCAGACTGTATTAAATGGATAAAATGTTTCAATATATGCTATTCATGGCAAAACTTTCCATCTTTCCATTACCATTTCTTGCCTTGCACTACTCCTAACACATCAGGCGTAAAGGTTGTGGAGTTATGTCAGTTAGCTGCTACCTCAAAACCCATCAGTGTCAAGGAATTATGTTTGTCATCAGTAATAATCGATGGTGAAATGTCAACACAAAAGCACACCACGTATAATTTTGTGCTAGTCTTGATAGCTCTAGCCTACTTACCAAGCTAGCTTACTAGTCACACTTAGCAGAGCAAACGTACACTACAGTTAAGACAGGTCTAACATAAGTAGCACACAGAACACGATTTGATCAGTACTTTAATTGCCTAAGAGATACAAATGTATACCTTTATAATGGGCGGTCTTCTCTTCCTCCCTCCTCCGTTTTCGTCCCTCAGCACCAGAGGTTTTGGATTTCTTCATGTTCAGTAAAACTGAGCTAGACGATCTGACTGCAACGACCGCCCCCATTCACTTCTTTGTGGTGCTATGTGAAAATAGCGTGACGGCCACCACTGGAGGGCGCCCCAGACACACATGTCGCCCTAGGCGAACACCTAATCTGCCTATAGGAGGAACCGGCCCTAGCCTGGTAAACCAACCCCTCGTACTTCATTTCATTTTGTACAGAGGGTCTGTACCAGACAACATCAGAAACAATTTCTTTCTGGAGGTGTGGATTCTGCTGAAGTTTAAAACAAGCCTCTGCCTTTACCCAGTCGCTAACGCCTGGTCGTCACATATGCCATTAGCCTACCTACGCACTACAATTCAAATGTAGCACACAAGGTTAACGTCACCGCTAACAAACACACCCTCTGTTCGCTGATCTTGCTCGGTCTTGCTGGGGCCGACTAAATGACCCTCAACAGATTCCGGTCCAGACCCTCTGTACTAAATGAAATGAAGTACGAGGGGCGGGTTTACCAGGCTAAACTGGCCCTGCTGCCAAGGTAGGTTTTTGAAACTCAAGAGTCTCAAAGTCAAGATTGGAGTATAACAAATTAGGACACAATGCAAATGTACAGTATAGGACTTTTAGAGATCAAATGGAATATCTCAAAACCAGTCCTGTAGATTTCTGAGATTTTTTTTTTGTGTACAGGATTACACATTTTTTTGTTAGAAAAGTGAAATGGTTGATGTCATAAGTCCCTGAACAAAGTTTGATGATATTGTAAGTGATTTGTTTACATTTTGTAATAGAAGCCTATGGGGTTCGTATATTGTACAGTGGTGGTGACCAAAGCAATTAATGTCAGATGAAAAGCGTGTTTGTAGTTGTCAGCCATGTCCAGCATACTGACCCTCCAACCCGAGCCCCCATTGTAGTCCTTTCTGTAAGTATTTCTCCGTGTTATGGAGAACCTACATTTCCTACATTTAGGAAAATATAATCATGTGCTAGAGAAGTTTAGCCAAATCTTGTCAAGTCAAAGTCGGAGTGTACTTTATTGTCAATTCACTATGTAACAGGCATTACACAGAGGACTGAAATTGCGTTTCACCAGACACCAAATGTGCAATTTAAACTAGAAACAAGCACACACGCACACACACGTACAAACACACAGCTACACTCATTGACATGAAGTGTATACAGACATCAACAATAAATAGACATAAGACATACAGGTAAACATATACGCTTCCAACAAGAAGGAAAGTTCGAGGTAGCTCTTCTTGGTAGCTGGTGTAGGTGAAAAAATGAAATGTGCAATATCTGGTGCAATAAGTGAAGATGCAGTTGGTAAAGTGCAAGAGTGCTGAAAGCAGCGTGGACATTAGTGTGTGTAAAATTGTTTTTTGGATTTCATTAACATGTTCATGGAATGCTCATGGAATTTTCTTCATTGTGTTGATTAGCCTGATGGCTTGTTGAAAGAAGCTGTTTTTCAGTCTATTTGTGTGGCACGGCATGCTGCAGTAGCGCTTTCCAGATAGTAGGAGGGAGAACAGTTTGTGTGCTGGGTGGGTCGTGTCCTTGATGATATTGATGGCTCTCTTGAAACAGTGTGATGTGTATAATTCCTGAATGGCTGGTTGGGGTGATCTGATGATATTTTCTACAGTCCTCACCGCCCTCTGTAGAGCCTTCTTGTCCGCAGCTGAGCAGCTGCCGTGCCAGACAGAGAGGCTGTTGGTAAGGATGCTCTCAATAGCACCCCTGTAGAAGGTGGTGAGTGCAGAAGTGGGGAGGTCAGCTCTCCTCATCCTGTGAAGTGAAGGCAGGTCTGTGCTTTCTTGACCAAGGAGGTGGTGTTGGTGGTCCATGCGAGGTCATCTGTGATGTGCACTCCCAGAAACTTTGTGCTTTTCAGTTGATGTACCTCCTCTCTGTATGCCAAGTCAATGTAATGTAATAATGAATGTAAACAGCTGTGATGTTGACGGCAGTAAATTCTCTGAAGTGTTAAGAATTCAATGACCTCAGAACAGTGACTTGAGATAACTACAGTGTTGTTGTTGTTAATAAAAACACACACATCACCTCCCTGAGAATTACCAGTGCTGCCATGGTTCCTGTCCGCCCAAAATGTTGTTAGTCCATCCACTTGGATGGCGTTGTCCGGAACTGTATCATCCCGTGCTTCACAGAAGAAATAATTTTCATTTTTGAGGACTTTCTGATGTTTATATTGTCATCAGTACCCTGTGGGCGGCCATTTTGCCGTTCTGTTGACAAAAAGCAGTTACCTTATTGGTATAGCCTGACCATGCCACCAATCACAAACCAAAATCTTATCACGACATGACTATTCTGTGTGCCTTTTCGAAGTAGTAGAACACAGCTAGATAATATTGTCATCTCATAACCTAGTAGAACACAGCCTCCTAGTCTGAGATTTGTTAAAAACACCATACTAGAGGATAGTTACCATACTTAGCAGTCCCATGCAAATGTAACAAAAATATTTTCTAGGTACATCATCATCAGTGAAACAATTTCCCCTTTCTTCATGCTCATCAAAATCCATCTATCTGTTCACTCAAAACCAGCCACATTTACTTTAATATTCATCTGCAAAGGCACTTGGGTGAACATGTACAGTGGTATGAGAAAGTTTGGGCACCCCCTCTGAGGTTGTATAATAATGGACTCTGACTTCACACAAAATTATCTTGGTGGCATGTCCTTCATTTGCCCATAAGAGCCAAGTGTTAGCTTGATTTCCAAACACAGATTTTAAGTATTCATAGTATGCAATTGTATGAAATTAAATCAAATGTAAAAATAGGCTGTGCAAAAATATGGGAACCCTTGTCATTTTGTTGCTTTGATGGCCTGTAACTAATCATCACAAGATACTTGGACACACAAAGTTGGTTTGGTGAGCTCGTTAAGCCTTGAACTTAATTGACAGGTGCATCCAATAATGACAAAAGGTATTTAAGATGGCCAAATGCCAGTTCTCATTCTGTTTGACTCTCCTCTGAAGAGCTGCAAAATGGGAGCCTCAAAACAACTTTCTGATGACCTCAAAACCAAGATTATCCAGCATTATGGTTTAGGGGAAGGTTACAAAAAGCTGTCCAAAAGATTTCAACTGTCAGTTTCCACTGTCAGGAACATTGTGAGGAAATGGAAGGCCACGGGCACAGTTCTTGTTAAGCCCAGAAGTGGTAGGCCAAGAAAAATTCCAGAGAGGCAAAGACGAAGGATGGTCAGAATGGTTAAAAACAACCCACAGACCACCTCCAAACACTTGCAAGGATATCTTGCTGCAGACGGTGTTGCTGTGCATCGGTCAACAATACAGCGCAATGTGCACAAGGAAAGGCTGTATGGAAGAGTGATGCGGAAGAAGCCTTTTCTTTACAGTCGCCACAAACTGAGTCGCTTGAGGTATGCGAAAGAACATTTGGACAAGCCAATATCATTTTGGAATAAGATACTCTGGACTTATGAAACAAAAATGTAATTGGTCACAACAAGAGGCAATATGCATGGGGGCAAAAGAACACAGAATTCGGAGAAAAACACCTGCTTCCCACAGCAAAATTTGGTGGAGGTTCCATCATGCTGTGGGGCTGTGTGGCCAGTGCTGGTGCTGGGAATCTTGTTAAAGTTGAGGGTGGTATGGATTCCACTCAGTATCAGCAGATTCTTGAGAATAATGTTCAACAGTCTGTCACAAAGTTGAAGTTGCGCCGGGGATGGGTGTTTCAACAAGACAATGACCCCAAACATTGCTCAAAATGTACCCGAGCATTCATGCAGAGGAACAAGTACAATGTTTTGGAATGGCCATCCCAGTCCCCAGATTTGAATATCATTGAGAATCTGTGGGATGACTTGAAGCAGGCTGTCCATGCTCAGAATCCTTCAAACATCACTGAATTGCAGAGGTTTTGCCAGGAGGAATGGGCCAAAATACCATCATCCAGCATCCAGACACTCATTGGTGGCTACAGAAAGCGTCTACAGGCTGTTATTTTTGCAAAAGGAGGCTCTACTAAATACTAATATGATTTTTCTATTAAGGTGCCCAAATTTATGCATGGGCCTTTTTTGGTTTTGGGGCATATTGCACATTTTCTGTTAACCCAATAAACCTCATTTCACTGCTGAAATATGATTGTGTTCATCAGTTATTTGATATATCAAAATTAAGTTGTGAATTAAAACACCCAATGATTGGTGAATATAAATAATGCCAATTGTCAAGGGTGCCCAAACTTTCTCATACCACTGTATTCATCTGTGTACTGTAGAGTATAAAGTGAAGGTCAGTGGTATGCTGTGGAAGATGTGGATGTGGATGTGGGGTGGCATGGTGTTGTGCAGCAAACTCAAACAATGGCAGCGTTATCAGCTGGTAAAACCTCTGGGTGGTATTTTGAGATAGGTTCTTTCAAGTGGAATGGGCAAATGGGTTGAATTATTCAGTAAGTCCCTACTGAACATTCTAGTGGAATAATGTCTTCTGACATACTGCAGAAGACTTTCTATTGGGGTACAGTCTAGAGGTGGGAAGGTCCATTTTCCTTCAGTCTGTAAGATCCACTGCAACATGATCATGCCTCCCCGTGTCCTGACCCGTCACATCAAATGTGTCAACTCTTCCTCATTTTTATGAACAACACACCACTTTTCTTGCTTGCTCAAATGAATCATACTAACATTAGTTTGTATGAACAACACACCATTCTCTGTACTCACTGAAATCAACTCATACAATCATTAGTTTAGGGAATAGGTCATTGTGTCATTGTCAGGGGTGGGCATTGTGAAAGCAGCCAGCCACACTGAATGCTAAATGACCACGAGAGGTCTGATTTGTGCCAGTTGGAGGCATCAGCACCACCACCAGTGAAAGTAGCTGTATGTAATTTTAATTTATTACACACTAAAGAAATAATTAGATCAACACATATGTCTGTGACTGGACTATGATGAATGAACCCAACCCAGTAATGGCTCTTGGGACCAGGGGAATAATCTGTCATAAAACCACTGTATTACAAAAACATGCATAGTTTAGGTTGTTAGGTTTTTGTTTTCAGCATTGGCCGAACCGAAACCTCTATCAAACTGTTTTGTGTGAAAGAGGAGGATATAGAGGAAGCAGTTCAGGCCATGCCACAGAGCATTCCCCAGTTCCCTCAACAATGCGCCTGCATTAGGTTGCGACACAGGACAGAGGCAGCCTGATCTGACATGAAATCTGAAAAGGCTTGAATGCCAATGCCCTGGCTCCCAGGTCTTCAGCTTTTCTGACCAACTCCAAGCCAATCTAGTGCAGTTGTTTGGACTACAACAAACATCATTGGAAAGTGGTGTATGGTCAGATATGATGGTGATATTTACCCAGACATTGTTATTGCTTATTTAGTAAACGGGACACTTTTCTTGCCTTTTATTATTTATTTGCTATTTGCATAGTTTATTTATAGCTATTTCTTTCATTCATTTTCCTTTTTCTACGTCTCTTATTATTTGGAGCCTGTCACTGTTTTACACACACTGGAGATCAGCCGTTATACTGCTACCTACATTTTTGCAGAGAAAGGACTAGCCTTGGCTGTCTGCTGGGGGGACTGAGGGGCTGCAGCTACAGTGGCAAATGACTGCATAATATCTTAAATGCAACCATAGGACTACCTTTTCCTAACGTACAATTTAATGTAAATAAATAAAACATTTATTTTGAACTGTGGGCTAAGGCTGCGTGGAATGTTACAGAATGAGCCAACAGTGGGATGTTAGGTTATGAGTCTGTTTGCTTTGCACTGAAAGCTAGTTTGTCTACGAATGCCCATGGCTTGTGCAGAGAGGAGAATCTGGTCAATTAGTGAGATCCCTGATCTCGGCCTTGGTGGCAGGCAAGATCTACCTATTGAGGCATTGAGAGAAAAGACTTTCCAGAGTCCAGGCTGTTACAAGTTGAGGCTTTTTATTAAGCTTAAAATTGAATGAAATCAAACACCCTTGTCCAGTGTTTGAATTCATGTGACCAAGAACTCACTAAATGACTTTAAATTCAGTGCAACATAAAATGGAAAACATGATTTGTTAACCATACACGAAAAAAAAAAAATGCAGTGAGCAGAGTGGGTGAACTACCAATGACTGATTATCACCTGTAGGTACAATATTGTTATGAGACACAAAGCTGAACTGTTCACATCAGTTACACTGTCTTTTTAGGGCCCGAGCACTGGAGGTGCAGGCTGTGGCCTGCATTGGAGGTGCGAAGCCCTATTGTTTCTGGAAGGATTATTATTATTAGGGCATGAACACCGGAGGTGCAGGCTGTGGCTAAGGCTAAGGTTATTATTATTATTAAGGTTTCTGCTAAGGTTATTAAGGCCCGAGCACCGGAGGTGCGAAGCCCTATTGTTTCTGCTAAGTTTACAAAGAACACAAAGTACTTGTGCATGTAGGAAGAGCACCTTAGGGAGAAACTATAGCTATTACACCTACCCCTACACTATCTATAACCAAGTAAATAGTTCAGGCTGTTAGTCCCTACTCCCAGGTGTAACACGCACAACTGGCCGCTGACTACAGCTATTCACGCAACCTCATGTGAGCTGTACGGGACAGAGCAGCTGAGGGGATGGCCAACTGGAGCCGTACAGACAGATGCTCAACAAGGATTAACCTGAACCAGCCGGCTACCGTTACAGTGACTGGGGCTGCTGGGGCCGTTTACATGATCCACTCAGCAGCACCTACCTATCGCTTTCCCCCATGGCTTTCACCATGCCAACAACATGCATCTCATCCAGGACCACTGGCAAGCCTTTGCAGTTTCCTCCAACATTTCCTTAACAATTAAAATAAATAAATAAATAAATAAAAATTCAAGAGCACCCATTGTACCACACTTCAGGCTTTCCTAACTACAGCCATTACAACTATCCATACACTATGTGGGACACATCCTCAGCAGTGTACCTCAGGATCAACGGGTGTTTCGTGCCTTTACTCACTGTACACCCTCACCTGAGGCGGCCCCACTAAAGGTGATCAATCCTTTAGCGTGTGTCCACAGTTTAGCTACCTGCTACCCAAATTTCCAAAATGTACTTCCACAATTCACTTACAACCACAGTTTACTTCCAAAATTTACTACTTACTGCTCATTACCAACTGTTTGCACGACTTCCAAAGTTTTACTTACAAAATTAACTACAACCACAATTTACTTCCAAAATGACCTGCTTACTTACTAATTAGGACTTGTTATCGAATATTTGCACTTTACCACCATTTTACCACAGATACTATCACTTTGCAGTCACTAACGCATATGCCATTACACAAACAACTCTGCCAATGCTAGTTCTAAAGACGATTCTACCCACTGACTTAACATTAAATGTATACACCTCTTGAATCTAATGGTGTCTAATGCTCAGTTATCCCGTGTTCCATACACCGCAAAACCCCGGGAAACTTGGCCACTCTGTATCCCAATACACCGCACGATCCCAGAGAGCCTGATTCTAAGCTGTCCATGTGTGTGATGGCTGCCATTTATAAGCCTCTTCTTCTGTGTTTCTATTGACCCACTAAACGCACTACTGCCATCTGCTGGTCTGGGGTGCCCATCCTTATCTGCACAAACAGCCCTAGGTTGCACTAATCTCCACCTCCTTGGTAGCACACTGGCTAAGGCACTCGACCCACACCTGGAGGGCCTGGGTTCGAATCCCTCCACCGCCCCCTTCAAACACTTCAAACAACTTCAAATACTCTTGCCCTCCATCCTTTCTGCTCTGCTTCCAATCTCAACTCTTCATACTTAAGCTTTTTCCTTTCATATGCTTCCTCTAGGGAGCTTTCCCATGGGACAGTGAGTTCAATAAAATACACTACCTGTTGGCTGGTCGACTAATAGACTATGTCTGGCCTCAAGTTAGTGGTAACTATTTCTTGAGGGACCACCAACTTTCCACCCACATCTACAAGCATCTGCCAATCCTTTGCTTCCTGTGTAGTACTCCTTGACTTTGCGGCTCTCTTACTTTTCTCACCCTCCCGCACAAACTGGATACCTTTTTTATGACTACCTTCTGCATTTACCTGCTGCCTCCTACTCTCAATTTCTGCTGCTAAGCATTTTAATACTTGGTTGTGACGCCATGTATAGCGACCCTGTGCCAAGCTAACTTTACAGCCAGGAAGTATATGTCTCAATGTGGCTACACCTGAACAGAGTGTGCATGACGGATCCCCATCTGTCCAGATTCTCAGGTTATCTGGCGATGGGAGCACGTCGTACGTCGCTCCCAATAAAAACTTTAGCCTCTTAGACTCCATACTCCACAAATCCCTCCAAGTAACCTGTTTTCTCTCTACTCTCTCCCAATTCAACCACTGGCCCTGCTTTGCTAGTGACACAGCTTTTACCTGTCTACTAGCTTCTTCTTGCCTGCGTATTTGCTCTACAACCAATCTCCTTTTCTCCTTCTGATCTGCCTTTCTCCACATTGGCTTCCCTGATGTACGCCCGAAGCCTCCCCGCCCAATCTGGACATTCCCCACTATCTCTCCATGTCTAAGGGCTGCCTCTGCCTCCTGCACTGCTACCTTTGGTTTCCACTTTCTCCCTTTGCTCGGGTTAGGAGCCAGACCACTGACTATCCTGTCCTTGCTCCCTGTTAACAACAGCTCTGTCCTAACCTTAGCACACTTAAATTCCTTTACCAGACTATTTATTGGCAGCTGCAGTATGCCCTTCCCATACAGAGCTACACTGCTTAGGCACCGTGGAACCCCTAACCACTTTTTAACGTATGAATTAACCACCCTTTCTAGCTTCTCTACTTTTGATAATGGTACTTCATACACTGACATGGGCCACATTACTCTAGGGAACAGTCCAAATTGCATGCACCACAATTTCAGCTTTCCTGGTAGCCCTGACCTGTCAATTTTTTCCAATCCCTCCACCACGTCTTTGCTAAGCTGCTCTACCTGCTCTCAATCACTCAGGTCTGCATTATACCACCTCCCCAGGCTTTTCACTGGTCTCACCCTGATGGATGGGATTTCCACACCTTCCACCGTGAACTTCTGCTCTACCACTTTTCCCTTGGTGACTGAGATACTCCTTGACTTACTAGGCTTTATCCTCATCCTCGCCCACCTGAGATTTGTATTTATCCTTTCCAACAACCTTTTTGTACATGGCACCGTTGTTGTTAACAGAGTCATGTCATCCATGAAAGCTCTAATTGGCGGGAGACGCAGTCCCTCCCGACGCCTTTCCCCTCCCACCATTGCACGCATTCGCGCTGGGTTCTGTCTCCTGAGCCTTGCATGAAATCTACCCCATAGTTGTAGCTAGTGTTTTGTGGGGTGCTAATTAGTCCCGCAAGCGCATTTGCTTTAACTGCGACAAACAAGCCGTGGTTTTTATCCTGAACAAAGGCAGATCTGCATGTCCAAAAATCATGTCTCTACTTCGCAGGTTGATCTGGCAATCCATTATGCATAATTTTATAATTAGCGCGGAGCATATACCTGGTCACAAGAATGTTTTGGCTGACGCTCTGTCCTACTTTCGTTTGCAGGAGTTCCGACATCTCTGCCCAACTGCCAGCAAAAAGCCTGCTCAATGTCCGGTCCTCGAGGACCTCCTGCTGGACTGAACCCGGCTCTTGCCCCCCTACTAAATTCGGCTAGAGCTTTTATGGCTAAGGGTCTAGCGCCCACCACTTTGAAGGCTTACAAATCTGCCTGGTCTCTTTTTGTGTCTTTTTGTTTCACCGTTAAGGTTCCCATTTTTCCTATTTTAATCTCCACCGTATGTGCTTTTTTGGTTCACAGCCTCCACTCATGTAGTGTTAAGTTTTCGTCACTTAAAAGATTGTTGGCATGTTCATCATGCCAGGCTGCAGGATCCAGATGTAAAAAGTCTGTTTTTGAATTCTTCCATCTGCCTGCTTCTTAAAGGCATGACCAAATCCTCTTCCTCTGCGCCAGTCTGCCTATAATGCCAAGTATTCTTCATCGTTAATTTTTAAACTTCGAGAGGGACTGTTTTCGCCTTATATTAATTCCCTCCTAGAAGCTGTTTTTCTCATAGCGTTTTATGGTTTTATGCGTTCTGGGGAATTTTATACCAGCATTCAATCTTTTAATCCTTCACGGGATGTGTTTTTTTCTGACATTTCATTCTCTCTTAATTGTGTACTGTTTGCACCAATGCCTGAGGTCTTTATCACGGGGTCATCTCCCTTTCTCCTTTCGCTGTCTCTGTAATACCGGAGGCTTCTCTCACTGTCTGTACGGATAATGGAGGCATTCTTTACTGACTATGTTGATATTGCTGGCATCACGGGGCTTTTGTCTTCTGCTTTACGATCTCATACTGTCGAATGTTGAGGAATTCAACTTGCATGTATAAATCGTCTTTTCAGTGTTTTCTCGCATAATTATGCTTACTTGCAGATGGTGGCAATTAAAGTGTTGGTGGGTATTTCTTCGCAAATTGGTAGGTATTACTTTTGCTTTTGGGGGGTAGAGTTTAATTGATCTATGTAAGTATCACTACAATACTTATTTTATTTTATTTTGGGGATTTTATTATTATGCCCTGTCACTACAGTCAGCATCTGTTCAGTTTTCATGTTTTTGATCAGGACAAAGGACAGAACCTTTGCCAAAGTTTTGTGGTGCCATATCATTATTTGTCATCAAATAAATTGTTATTAAGTTTTCATACACTCAGAGTCTTTCTGATTGAAATGTAAGCGTAGCGAGAGGTTCTACCAGGAAGACATAATGCGCGTCATCAATTAACTGTCGTCCAATCAGCACGTAACATCTGTCTTTTAATACGTCATCTTACCTACCTGCTTTGCTGCTCACAGGTATATTCCGCCGTTCGCCCACCTCCCTCCCCAGCATCCTTCCATGGGTTCCTGTCCATGTCCAGTGGGTCCTGATGATGATGTCTCTTGCTTCTTGACCAATCTTGTGATGTCTCATCTACCTCTGCCTCTTCTCTGGCCTCCCGATGTCTCCTCTATCTCTGCATCTCCTCCGTGGTGTCCTCCTTATCCTTCTGGATCGCTCCACTATACTCACTCTGGATTCCAGCTACACCCCTCCATGAACAGTTGAACTCTCCCCATCGGGTGACTCTGCTCTGTCCCCAGATGTTGGATTTCCTGTCACCTGAGGGACAACCTGGACTCTATCAGCTCATCGAGCATCAGTTTAGCCCCAGGCAGTTAGGAAAACCCTCGTTTCTTCCTCATTAAGAATATTTAGGGAGTTTTTCCTTGCCCCGGTGCTCCGGGGGGACCCAGGGTTGTGCTCTTGAAATCCTCTGTTTCCTCTTTCGATGTCCTATTTATCGTCACATTCAATGTTTATGCTGTGCATCTTATGCTTCTGAAAGTTCATTGTCTACTTTATGACCACCACCAGTGGGTTCTTGTCCTTATGTCAGGGGGATTTTATTATTATGCCCTGTCACTACTACAGTCAGCATCTGTTCAGTTCTTTTTCTAACTTCGTTCGGTGTTTCACTATGGGGGAATCGCTTGGGCGTGACCATCTATCGGAAGCTCCAATGACAATACGTCTGTCACAGACAGACAGGTCGACTAGGCTCCGCCCCTAGCCCTATATAATGCATCGACCTCCCTGAGCGGGTATTTTACGCTTTCTTCCCGTGAAAGATCTACAAGCTCCAGCGCTATTAGGTAAGGCTGTGTTCGCTAAACTGTTCACAGACGGCCCGTTAAGGATCCCGTCGCTGATCGCGAGTACAGTTACTTTCTAATAGTGTTGACCTTCGTCAAGAAGTCTCATCAACTGTTAATTTAGTTGATATCATAGACTGGCAAAGTGTCCGCGTCAAGGCGAGCTTTTCAGTCTGTCTTCGGTGGGTGCTAGTTTCTCTTGCCTCTCCCTACTTTACTGTGGGGTTAGCAGCACAGATAGTTGGGTTGTTTAATCAGCCACAAGACCAAACTTAACTTTTGCGTTGAGGCGGGCTTTCTTTAGCGTGGGTAAGCTTCCTAGCATTCGGTTGCTAAAGCCCCCTTCCCTTTAGCTGTCCAGCATTAACTTACTAGGCATCTAGTTACATGACAACGGAAAGCTCACGCGTTGTGGCGAGCTCTCCGTTTAGCCAAATTTACTAGCTAACGGACCACGCTAGCTGGTAGAGCTAAACCGTCATAGGAGCTCACGGCTGTTATCGCTAACTGCCTAGATCTTAGTGCTAACATGTTACGACGAGCTTAAGTTTTCGAGTCAGTAACGATATTTTCTCGTTCCTCTCTCTCTGCAGACATGTCTTCTGGTACTCCCCCTTCAACGGGGAAGGAGCCTCTCCCCAAGGAGGCTCCATCCCGCCCGTGCCTCGTGTCGTGTGGAGCCACGGTTTCGGGCAGAGACCCCCACCCACTGTGCATAGTATGCATGGGGGCTAAGCATGTGCAGGCAGCACTCGTGGACCCTGAGACCTGTGTCCACTGCGCAGCCATGCCGCAGAAAATTAGAGAGAGGAGACTGAGAGTGGCGGTGACCAACACCTGTGATCCCTCCTTGTCTGGAGAGTCAACAAGTGCCTCCGCCAGCACCCATCAGCCTACAGCCACCAGGGACTGGGCTGAGATGGTGCAAGGAGCCTCAGATATGCCTCCCCTGTTTGACGACCTCCCCCTCCTAAGGGATGGCGCAACAGGGGAAGATCCTGAAGGTGATGCCAACTCTGATATCCTCAATGATAAAGATATGGAGGAGGAGGACGACGAAGATCCCCTGCTGCCCTCACAACAGAAGAGGTCTAGCAGCGCCACTGAATTGGCGAGCCAGGTCGACCCAAACCTGCACGAGGTCTGCAGGAGGGCGGCTACGAAGCTATCCATCCCCTGGCCTGCGGCTGTCAACGCCGAGGGCATGGAGAGAGATTTGTATGATGGGAAGAGACTTCCCCCGGCTCAAACACCGGCTAGACAGCTCTTGACCCCGGTCCCAGCGTGCATGAAGGTGGTGTCACGGGAAAGAGCATTGTGGCTGAACCTGTCAGGCTTAGGCGACTCACAGAAGGCAGAGGTCATGGATTCCCCCTACGACCCTACCAAAGGACTGTTCGGACCTGCTCTTGAGAAGATGAGAGAGGCCAGCTTCCTCAGGAAGCAGGAGGACGAGGCATTCAGCCTCTGTCTGCCCCATAAGCCCGCACCGCGTCCCACGTCGACGGTCCAGCAGGGCTTCAATGCTCCTGCTGGGAGACCCAGAGAGGGCCCCCCAAGGGCCCAACGCCCGCCCCCGGCGGCCCAACAGGCAGCCCAGCGCCCTCAGCCTGCCAACCCCGGGCAATGGAACAACAAGCCCTCTTTCGCGGCGATGGCTGCAAAAAATTGCCAGTCTCACCCCGGCGACAGCAAAAAGAAGCAGGCCACCTGACACACGTCGGGCCCAATTTGCTCTTCCAACCCCCTGCAGAAAAGAGGAGGAAGCTGGAAGAGCCATGGAGCCCCAGTTCTGCTCGTTCAGTGGGCCCCGCGCACAAGCAGTTGCCGGGGGCATCCACTCTGTTCACTCCCCCAGTTCACAGAGGGGAAAATTTGGGGCTGTCTACACACGACCTAAGGTGTCACCAAGCACTTACCTCAAGGCACACAACATTAAAAATGTGGAGCTCGCATCCAGGCCGGGAGCCAAGGGCGAGTCTCGTTGCTTCCCACAAAATAAAAATAAAGTGGTCTTCCCCCGCTCCCCAACCAGAGGGAGCTTTTGGCCTTGCTGTGCCGATAAACCCTGGTCGCACGACGACTGCAACGTCATCAGTAGGCGACGCAAGGGGTTCATTCCTAGTGAGAGCCACACAGTGGCGTATAAACACATCCCAACCATGGGTAATAAACATAGTCTCGCGTGGCTATCGTCTCCAATTCAGTCGAAGACCACCGAGATTCAACGGTGTGCTAGATTCTCAGGTCAGCAGAGAGTCAGCCCGTGTTCTAAGGGTGGAGATCACATCGCTGTTAAGCAAACAGGTGATCAGAATTGTCCCGGAGTGCGAAAAGAAAGTAGGTTTCTATTCTCGCTATTTTGTAGTTCCAAAGAAGGGAAGCACAGCACTACGTCCAATTCTAGATCTACGAGTGTTGAATCAGTACCTTCGAAAATATCATTTCAGAATGCTGTCGAACAAGGCCCTATGGCAATCAAACCGTCAGAAGGATTGGTTTGTCACAATGGACGCAGCGGACGCCTTCTACCATATTGATGTGTTCCCAGCACACAGGAAGTTTCTGAGGTTTGCCTTCGAGGGCAAAGCCTACGAGTTTCTGACAGTGTGCTTTGGGTTGGCGTTAGCCCCTCGCTGTTTCAGCAAGTGTGTGGAGGCAGCGTTAGCACCCTTGAGAATAAAAGGGATCAGAATTCTATCGTACCTGGACGATTTTCTTCTTTGTTCCCACTCCAGGGCTCAGGCCCTAGTAGACTCCCAAGTAGTGCTAAATCATTTAAGGAACCTGGGGTTCAAAATAAATATGGAGAAGAGCAACCTAGAGCCTACACAATACACAAATTACTTGGGGCTACACATAAACTCTCTCTCATATCGAGTCAGACTCTCAGACGCGAGGGTGGAGTCCTTCACGACTTGTTTAGATCACTTCCATTCTCACAGAGTGGTCACTTTCAGACTTTGCCTAAGCTTGCTGGGTCTGATGGCTTCCGCCATTGCAGTAGTAAAATGGGGGCTGCTTATGATGAGGGATTTTCAGAGATGGGTCTCCTCGCTACAACTGTGTCCTCGTCGTCACCTGAACCGTACGGTCAGGGTGTCGGCGGCATGCCTATCGGCCCTACGCTTTTGGAGAGACCCTTCGATATTGCGGACAGGAGTCCCCCTAGGAGGGGTCTCGTCCAGAATAACTTTGACAACAGATGCCTCCCTGTCAGGTTGGGGAGCTACTCTGGGAGGCAGAGCCGTGAATGGTGTATGGTCCAGTCAACTACGACAGGAACACATCAACTTCCTAGAGCTCCTTGCAGTGTCCTTGGCCCTGAAACACTTCGAGAGCATTCTGAGAAGTCGACATGTTTTAGTGAAAACAGACAACTCCACAGTCGTTGCCTATATCAACCGCCAAGGAGGCACGCACTCTTTGAAGCTGCACAACCTGGCGAGGAAGATCCTACTGTGGTGCAACTTTCGCTTCCTGTCAGTGCGCACGACGCACATACCAGATATACTGAACAGGGATGCAGATCTGAAGTCCCGGGGAGACCCCCGTTATGCGGACTGGCAGCTTCACCCTCAAGTGGTGGCTCAGCCATTGCAGAGATACGGGCGGGCAGCCGTAGATCTCTTAGCCTCGCATGAAAACACGCAGTGCCCTCTGTTCTTCTCCCTGGCGGACGAAGATGCACCTCTGGGTGTGGATGCATTAGCGCACCCGTGGCCAAACGTCCCTCTTTACGCCTTCCCCCCTCTGAGTCTGATCTCTCCCACATTAGCCAGAGTGAGAGAGCAGAAACTGTCACTAGTTCTGATCGCCCCACATTGGCCGTCCAAGCCCTGGGTAACAGAAATAGTTCAGCTTCTGACAGAGACACCGTGGCCGCTGCCGATCCGGAGAGACCTACTATCTCAGGCGAGGGGGGAGATATTTCACCCACACCCAGACAGAATGGCTCTCTGGGCTTGGCCCGTGAGAGGTGGAATCTAGACACTGCAGGTGTGCCTCAGTCGGTCATTGAAACGATACAGAGTGCAAGGGCTTTTTCCACCCGTACTTTGTATGGCCACAAATGGCGGGTTTTTGAGGAATGGTGTGCTAGAAGGAGCATTATTTCTTTTCAGTGTTCCGTGGTGGAATTACTGTGCTTTCTGCAAGAATTGTTAGAAAAGGGCAAGGCCTTTTCTACAATTAACGTGTACGTGTACCATCACGTGGGATTTGGTGACAAGCCAGCGGGACAACATCCCCTGGTCTGTCGTTTCATGAAGGGCGCACGCCGCTTACGTCCTGTCTCCAGACCGCTTGTCCCTCGATGGGAATTAGCGTTGGTGTTGGATGCTCTGTGTCAGCACCCTTTCGAATCTCTAGAGGGTGTCAGTGACAAAATTCTCTCTGTAAAGACTGCTTTACTGCTCGCTCTGACCACAGCAAAGCGAGTGAGTGATTTGCAAGCGTTCTCCGTTCAGAGTGCATGTTTGCAATTCGATGAGAGCTATACTAGAGTACGCCTACGGCCCAACCCAGCGTTTGTGCCTAAGGTAATGGACTCTGTTTTTAGGTGTCAGACCATTGAACTGTCGGCTTTTCACCCTCCGCCTCATGCGTCAGGGGAGGACCGGAGATTGCATTGTTTATGCCCTGTCAGGGCATTGCACCAGTATGTACAGAGGACAGCTGTGTTCCGTGGGCAGGATCAGCTGTTCGTTTCTTGGTCCACATCCCACAGGGGCAAAGCTTTGTCATGACAAAGGCTTTCTCACTGGATTGTGGAGGCTATTGCTATGGCATACCAAGCCAGGGGCGCTCATCCACCAGCAGGGTTGAGAGCGCACTCCACTAGAAGTATAGCCACGTCATGGGCTTTATTCAGGGGCATTTCAGTGCAGGAGCTCTGTGACGCTGCCAGCTGGACTTCTGGGAACAAGTTCACTCGGTTCTACAGATTAGATGTGACAGGTTCTTCCCTGGCGCATGCAGTGTTGGAAACAGGGGCCTCGCATCTGTCTTAGAAGTCTTTGGTTACCTTAAGCGCTGTCGGTGTTGTCGGGAGTTGGCTATATCTCCCATAGTGAAACACCGAATGAAGTTAGACAAAAAACGTTGGGTTACTCTACGTAACCCTGGTTCTTTGATAACAGAGTGAGGTGTTTCACCAACATGTCCCTCCTTGCACAGGACGGGAAGAAACCGCCTTAGAATACCCGCTCAGGGAGGTCGACGCATTATATAGGGCTAGGGGCGGAGCCTAGTCGACCTGTCTGTCTGTGACAGACGTATTGTCATTGGAGCTTCCGATAGATGGTCACACCCAAGCGATTACCCCATAGTGAAAACAACTTATCAAAGAACCAGGGTTACGTAGAGTAACCCAACGTTTTCATGTTTTTGATCAGGACAAAGGACAGAATCTATGCCAAAGTTATGTTGTGCCATATTTGTCATCAAATAAATTGTTATTAAGTTTTCATATACTCAGAGTCTTTCTGGTTGAACTGTTGGGATGATGAATGGGTGGTAGAGCAGTGTTGTGAGGTGAGAAATTGTGTGGAAATGATTTCCTGAAAGTGGTCACAGATGTGGGTTTTGAATGAATGACATTGTGTGTGTTTGTGTAGTGTGTAGGAGTGATTTGTGAAAGAAATAGGCAAAATGAGATTTTGTACAATCACAGCGCCCCCTATGGGCCCAATTTTATTGCATGTACTGTGCTTTTAGAGGTCTTTGTGCTGATTGTGCATGACGTATTTTGTGCAGCTCCCACCTTCTCGGTCCAAGATATTGGCAACTCAAAATCCCAATTTTTGCATTTACCCATATCACTAGGTGGCGCTATGCTTCAAGTGAGTGTTTACGGGCTGGGTCGATATGCCTCTGTAACACCGACATACTAACACAAAATCATTGTCTTGGTCAAAATTGTTGACGAGTTATTTAACAAAAACTGTTTTTCGACACCTAGCTTCGACGATAAACATTGCCCCCTATGACAAAATGTCACAACATTTAGTACACATGAAGAGAAAGCTGTTTAGAGTTGGCATGTCAAGTTTGACCAAATTTGAGAAATTAGAAGCCAAGATATGGACTTTTGAAGAATTTTAAGCTACGTGGTAAATGTTCATTGACATGTAACTTCGAAACGGTTTATCTCAAGTTAAATTCTTTGATAAGTTTTTGTCAACATTGTCTGTAGATGACATATACCAAATTTGGTGAGATTCACATGAACGGCCTATGATGAGTTCGTTTGAATTCATTTTCGCAGTGTTAAAATTTCACGGAAATTGTTATCGCTGAAAGTGGGCATTGACATTCTGTACAATTACAGCGCTCCCTATGGACCAAATTTCATGGCATGTGCTGTGCTTTTAGAGGTCTTTTTGACACATAGCTCCGACGATAAACATCACCCCCTATGACGAAATGTCACAAAATTTAGTACACATGAAAAGAAAGCTGTTTAGAGTTTTCATGTCAAGTTTCACCAAATCTCCCCAAATTAGGTATATGTCATCTACAGACAATGCTGACAAAAAGTTATCAAAGAATTTATCTTGAGATTACATGTTAAATTACATGTCAATGAACATTTACCACGTAGCTTAAAATTCTTCAAAAGTCCATATCTTGGCTCCTAATTGCTCAAATTTGGTTTGACATGCCAACTCTAAACAGCTTTCTTTTCATGTGTTCTAAATCTTGTGACATTGCGTCATAAGGGGCGTTTATTGTTGAAGCTACATGTAGGTGTTGAAAAATAGTTTTTGTTAAAATACTCGTCAACAATTTTGCCCAAGACAACTATTTTGTGTTAGTATGTCGGTGTTACAGAGGCGGGTGGTTAATTCCATCCCTGGAGTGGAGGAGTGATTTGTGAAAGAAATAGGCAAAATGAGATTTTGTACAATTACAGTGCCCATGTGCTGTGCTTTTAGAGGTCTTTGTGCTGATTGTGCATGACGTATTTTGTGCAGTTCCCACCTTCTCGGTCCAAGATATTGGCAATACAAAATCCCAATTTTTCCATTTACCCATATAACTAGGTGGCGCTATGCTTCAAGTGAGTGTTTATGGGCTGGGTCGATACGGAGTTATTAAGCAAAAACTTCTGGGTGTCTCCCCCTCTTTGATGGACACTGGCACAGTGAGGGGCAAAGATTCATGTCCCCCAGACTTCCAGTGTCCTGGCAATCGCTGACGGAAAATCGGGGGAAAAAAAAGAAAAAAAAAAAAAAGGGAAAAAAGTCGCGGCAACACTATAATGACCGCTTTCGCTAGCTTCGCTAGCGGCGGTCATAATAATATCTCGCCGATATTTGAACACAATAAGCGGGAGGTCATATTGTAAAGCCCTGGTTCTGCTGTTTTGTTTGGTATAAGTGCCATCTCGCTACGATGTACCGTTCCGGAGTAATTCAACAGAGAAAAATGGGTGTAAATTTGGACACATTTTGCGTCCATTGGGCCCTCAGGGTTAAGTCCAAATACTGTTCCACCATAACTGATAATCATTTGGAGGCCTGCTTGAGACTCGCTACCAGCAGCCACTGTCTGGACTATGCAACCCTGTCTGACTCCCTCCAGTGCAGGTCATCATCAGATTAAGTCCTGGCAATAGATATTTACAAATGTATTAGAGTTGTGCTCTTAAGGTTCATTAGAAAGTAATACAAATGTATTATAATTGTGCTGTAAACATTCATTATATCATAATACAATTGTATTAAAGTTGTTTATGCATGTATGCATGCATAAAGGTTTATTAAAGGTTTATGCATGTATGCATGTATTTTACTATGCTGCATATGTAATGCAGCATGTATATTAATAAACACACTGCATAAAGGTACATACACTATGAAACTCATACTGAGTGATCATCTTGATCATCTTCATCATCCCCTCAGTAGATCACGGTGACATGGTCGTTTTAAAAGTAAAAAAATAGTTGACTCTGTTGACATCTGTTTTAGATGTTAAATTGCGAAGGGATTTTTGATATGTTGTACGATGACTAAATAGCAGCTTGAATTTAAGTATTAAATTATAAGTAGCCAGGTAAACAGGAAATGTGTCACCAATTCATTATGCAATGTTTGACAATAGTGAAACTTCACAGGTTGTTGTGTATCATGACTACAAACATATCTATGTGAGTGAAATGGCACTCTGCCATAGCGCCACCATTTGGTAGAAGAATGAACTGCTTTGAAATGTACTGCAGCTATACCGTACATTAGATTTACATGACATTTGGTACACATGATGTGAAGATGATGCTAATCCTAAATTGCAGAGGGTTTTTTGATACGTTTTAAAAAAAGGAAAGGGTGTTGCTTACAATTTTACTATACCACACGTAAACAGAAAATGTCTCAAATTCACCATGCATTGCTTGACATGAATGAAACTTCACAAGTTATGGCTTATCATCAATATGAACACTCTCAGAGGTGCTATAGTGCCACCATGTGATAGCAAGAACTGCTAAGAACTGGTCATGATTGGCATATACTTTCAGGTACACTCACCAAACTTGGTAGGTGTGTGTATGTCAAAGAGATGAACAACTTTTGTATGTACATTATATTAGCCATGCCCAACAGGAAATTAGTTAATAGGGATTATATGTGTTTGGACACATGATCAATTCTAACATACTACTCCTACGCATTTCATCATATTCACATGAAAATTGGCATACATGGTACCGAGATGTTGCTGATGTGGAATTGCGAAAGATTGTTTAATATGTTGTAATGTGTTGAAATAACAAGATGATGAATTTTACTGTCTCGCCACATAAACAGTAAATATGGCTTAACGTCATATTGCATTAAAAGATTTCTCTAAAACCTCATGTTATTAGATATTATGATTATAACGACATTCAGACACCCAATGTGAGTGTCTAGCATAGCACCACCATCTGGACAAGCAGGAAGTGTGCCAGAAATTCACAGTGACTTGGAGTTGGTCTGAAACTTTACAAAATACTGGATATCATGACCTGGCGCGGCTCGTCAATATGAGCAGGTGGGGCAGCGCCCTCCCAAAAACTACTCTGTCGTATATGGTTTGTGTCTGTGTTTTTTTATAACTATTTATTTAGCACTGTGGAATTGAATCTCAAATACTTTTGTTGATTGCAGTTATGGGGCAGGACCGGTCACTACCCACATTCATCTGTTGATTTTTCCTATTCGCCTGGCGTCAGTTGTTGGAATTGCAAGCAGCGCTAATAGAGTCCAATAGGGGCAGGAGCAAGTCTGCCCCAACCGGCTTTTTTTTCAGTCAGTACTCCTCTAGTAACGTTAGACCTAACCCAATCGTGTCAAATGCAGTGATGGCCTGCAGCACAGAACCTGCCTTGTCAAACAGCGTGGACTTTCTGTTAAAAAAATGCATTTCATGGACTGAAATTAGAAGATAAGTTAGAAGATAAGTGATCAAGCAGCTGGCCCAGACAGACCAGACGTCAGTATAACACAGACAACTAAGGACAAAGGGAATTTATATGCAACCGAACATTTTTGCGAACATGGTATGATGAAAATCAAATGGCTGTGTGGTTGCTCCGTAAGGAATATTTTGCTTTCCATGTCTACTGTTCAGATCGTGCTTAAGTCAAGGGGACATAGGGATTACAGGAGTTAGCGACGTGAAATACTAGCAAAAAAGCACACTCAAGCAAAGCACATTTACAGTGTGCTATAAAACTACCCATGCTAGGTCAAGTTAATATCGCAGCACACCTCGATGAGGGCTATCATGTAAGCATTCAAAATCAATTAGAGGCAAAATGTGTCGTTGTGCTTATTATATGAGGCTGTTGCTTTGTTTGTTAGTGATATGGGTAAATGCAAAAATTACATCATGCACGACCAGCACAAAGACCTCTAAAACCACAGCACATGCCATGGCATTTGGTCCATAGGGGGCATGTAATTGTACAAAATGTCATTTTGCCTATTATCTAGCAAACGCTAATGTTTAAAAACAATTTTTTTTTGTCATGAAATCTACTGACCCTCACGCATTGAAAACACTGGTTGACGCCCACAAAATTTAAAACAATTTACATGATTATTATTATTATTACATTACACTTAGCTGACGCTCTTATCCAGAGCAACTTACAGATATTTACAGGGTTTTAGTTACAGTCCCTAGAGCAGTGTGGGGTTAGATGCCTTGCTCAAGGGCATCTCAACCATGGGTAGGGCGGGATTCGAACCGGCAACCTTCCGATTGCAAGACCAACTCCCTAACCACTCGGCCAAAGAAGGGGCAAAAGGGCCTGCTTGAAGGGGGGAAGAAAAAAAAGAGAAAGGAGAAAAGGGGGAAAGAGGGAAGAAGAGAAAAGAGAAAGAGGAAAAATTACAGAAAACTGGTCAAATGTTATGCTTTTTAATGAATAAACAAAAATTCTTTTGAATGTATTGTTTTGACCATCAAGTTGCACACTCCTGCAATAAAATGGCAATGTATTTGCTTAAATCAGTGAGTTGGTTTGAACACACTCTTGCCAGGACTTGCACCTGGAGTCTCCCACCCAAAGGATGGACGTGTTACTATTACACCACAAGAGTTGTGTGTTTTTTTAAGCTGTTCATTTTTGTTGTAACAGCAACTTTTTTTCTTATTTTATTTTTTTTACAAATGATTGGGACAAAGGCAATAAAAATGTAACAAACTTTAAATATATACACACATTACAAAATTTTAACTAGAAAAATAGGCAATGAAAAATGTAACAAACTTTATATATATATATATATATATACACAATACCAAAATTAAATCTAGAAAAACAGGCAATGAAAAATGCAACAAACTTTATATTCATACATACACAATACAATATTAAAACTAAAAAAATAGGCAATGAAAAAATGTAACAAACTTTATATATACACAAAATACAAAATTAAAACTTAAGAAGTACTAATTGTGGTTGACTGTGCAATTACAAAGAGCTTTTCCACTCTTCAAGAGTCTGTTTAGATGCAGGGCAGTACCATTTGCCACGTACCTGAGAGTGGCCGGTTGACTTTGTTTTTGGTTGACCGCACAGCTTGCATTCATAGTGGTAGCTCTCTTTAGTTTGTCGCTTCTTTGGGGGCTCACCTTTCCTCTCTCGCTCCTCATCCTCAAGGGCTGCCTTTTGTAACCTCCATTCACGGAGCGATCTAGTGCCCCTGGAAATGTCTGAGAGGGTGCTGTGGGTGGCTGGTGGGTGGCGCCCCAGCCCTGAGTAGATGCTGGGGGTGGTTCGTGGGTGGCGCCCCAGCCCTGGGTGGGTGCTATGGACGGCTGGTGGGTGGCAGACCAGCCCTGGGTGGGTGCTATGTATGGCTGGTGGGTGGCAGCCCAGCCCTGGGTGGGTGCTATGTATGGCTGGTGGGTGGCAGCCCAGCCCTGGGTGGGTGCTATGGGTGGTTGGTGGGTGGCAGCCCAGCCCTGAGTGGACGACCTGCCCTGGATGGATGTTGAGGGGGCCTGGTACGTCGACCAGCCTTGAGAGTGAGCTGGGTGTGTTGAGGGTGCCTGGTGGGTCGAGGACCAACCTTGGGAGTGTCCCGGGGGTAGCTGGTAGGCAGACAACCAGCCCTGTTGGGAGTGTTCCAGGGGTGCCTGCAGAAAAGTAGACCAGCTCTGGTAGTGCGCTGGGGGTGTCTGATAGGTAGAGGACCAGCCCTCCATACAGCTGTCGTCTCCCCCACCTGTGTGTGAAATGTTGCAAAACACTGGTGCTGGTGTCCTGGCACTGCGGCGCTGACGGATTTTTGCCTCACCCTCATGGCTCTCAGGCTCCTGGAACTCCAAAGGACTGTGCCCATGCTGAACTGGCTGTGATGGCAGGTCACGGGTGTCCAGTAGGGACTCCTTAGCCACAGTGATCTTCTGTGGAAGCTGTACGCCCTGAAGTAGAGAATCCCGTTCGGTTCTCTTTTGACGATCATGCAGCCTGCAGAGACAGAAAACAAAAAACACAATATTATTGAATTTGAATTTCGTTCAAGTATCCAATTTAATCAATTTATGAAGATATTGAAGATGAACTCACCAGGAGCACACTGTGGTGGTGTTAATGTTCACTAGTACCAGGTCACTCTTATCCATGATCTCTCTGCAGTCCTCAACCAGCTGCTTGATATGCCAGCAAGCCATAACAATGGATTGGGGTATTGCAAATGTCCTCCCTTTGTTGTCCTTTGGCCTATTTCTGGCTTCCCAGTACTCTTTGTACAGCCTCAAAGCAACACACTCTGAAATTCTGTTGTGGTCTGGTCTGTGAGCAGCCTGGCCATGAACCATGTACAATCTGCAAAGAGATGACCAGATTACATAGTGCACATCATATACGCCTGTTCACAAATTGACACAAATATACTAATACAGATGCTGACAAATTACAAAAATATGAGAAGTAGATACCTTTCGGCTGCTTGCTGGCCTGGAGCAGAGCCACTGCGCTTTCGTGAAGCTCTCCAAGGTCCTGGCAAAGTTGTTTTTTGAGGGTGTATCTGGTGGGGGTCTGGTCAAAGGCATTTAAACAGGAATACAACCTCAAGATTTCTGCCACTTCAGCGTTTGAGAGTGCGGTTATAGTTCTGTTTAGCCCAACTAGGTATCCTGCCAAGGCATCAACTGCCTCCCATCCAGGAATGCCTCTGGAATCACACCTAGTGTCCTGTGATAAGAAATGAACCAATAAAAGCTATTCTAAACATACATAGCTATGCATACATAAGAAAATATTAAAAAACACACATTTCTAATGGTAATTAGAAATTAGATTAGATAATTAGATAATTATCTATTATACCTGAGCTGGAGTGACAGGCCTACTCTCCTCGTATGGGGATTGAGCGGGCATGGCAGGGGTAGAGGCATCACTCTCCTCAAATGGGGATTGAGCGGGCATGGCAGGGGAAGAGGCATCACTCTCCTCAAATGGGGATTGAGCGGGCATGGCAGGGGTAGATGCATCACTCTCCTCAAATGGGGATTGGACGGGCATGGCAGGGGTGGATGCATCACTCTCCTCAAATGGAGATTGGACGAGCATGGCAGGGGTAGACGCATCACTCTCCTCAAATGGGGACCTGGGATCTGGCCCGTGGCTGGGACCACCACTTCCAAATGTAGATACCTGCGATGATTAATAAAAGAATACAATTACATGGTCAAAGGTTTGTTGTGTCTGTTCTACATTATTAGTTGTCTGATATTTTTTGATGGACGATCACACTGTTGACACAGTGTTACCTGAAATGTAATATCAGTAGCTTGTGGTATGGTCACATCTCCACATTCATCCTCCTGATCTTCAGACAAGCTCTCTGGCAGGATATCCACTTGCTGGCTCAGGAGATCCCCTCTGTTGGTCTGTGCCAGAAGGTATTCCACAGCAATACACTCTCCTGCAATAAGTAAGGGTGAAAAAGGATTGTTTACTTACCATGTCAGAGCTTAGCTTTGGTGATCATCAACAGCAGTCTTTTTTCTTACCAGTAGGTTTCCCCGGGGGCATAAACTCTGGGATAAGTGGTCTTCCCAAGACTCTGTTGCTGAGCGCATTCACATTGGACATCAATCGTATGTCATAGATCTTTGTCCTGGATGTCTCAGTCATGCAAAGTGCTTGTGCTGATCGGTTGAGATTCCATCTTGACACACCCTCAAGCATGTACATCTGAGTGTGTAATGCGTTACATCTCCATCCTGGTAATGCAAAAAAACAGTATCACTGATTTCAAGAGATTGCAGTATTATGACAACATAACACACAGCATTCAATAACAAAATATACTGTGTGTGAGGTTTCAACTTGCCTGGAATAAAAGCACACTGGTGCTTATGAAAGCTCTCAAGGGAGGAGGACCCTCTGCCGCATCTTAGGACATCCAGTGTCTTGTCCCCTTTCTCCAGTCCTGACCCAATGTTGGTGTACAACTGCACTCCTGGTGGATCCTGGATGCAGGCAAGATGCTTTTGCTGTACCTTCCACACTCGAGACATGCTCTCGTGATTGATGAGGTGCAGCCCAGTGCCGTCCACGAGCGGCCACATGGAGTCAAGCAGACTTTTGATGAGGGCACGGGTCTCCTCCACTCCCCGGGTTCTCCTGCGACAGTGCTTGGCTAGCTCACTAGAGCTGATGCTTACCAACACCTGGGCATCTGTTGGCTCCAGGCCCTGATGCTTCTTCCTAAGCTCTGCTCGCTTGGCCTCCTTCAGGCGACAGACATCCTGCTTATCCCACTCAAAAATGCAAGCCGACAATTTTGAGCAGAACGTACCATACAGTGGATGGTGTTCTGTGGTGAGACCGTTGGTGAATCTCCTCATAAAGTGAAACACATCCAACCGAACAGTGGACGTCCATGGCCGAAACCAATTGAGAACTGGGCTCACTCCTATATAAATTCAAAAGATCATAAATAGAATTTAATGGTTTGCAGTCAGCTTGTCATCAGCTGCCTAAATCTTCTGGCAAAAACATCACAACACAAATTACAGGTAACCCACCTCTGTCACTGCAACAGTCTCTATCCACATAAATGGCATCTGGCTGTGGCACACCAGCATCCCTGTACCGTTTGACGATGCCTTGGCACAGGTCATCCAGCCCAGCCCCCTCACCGGTTGTAAGAACAGAGTTGAGAACTTGACCATACTCGTTCCCAACGTTGGTCATCCACGCCGTCGGTGTTCTCAATCCCCCCAGCCAGTTTTTTGGTGACCTACGTGTATATTATAACAAAAATACATACATCATACGCACATGTATTTTTAGTAAACCAAAAAAAATACATCAAGCTTTTATGGGTGTACATTTACCTTCTTAGTGGAATCGAGCTTAAGAATTCTGCCAAATGTTGAGGTGATGACTCCTTTGAGCTCATCAAGGTGACCCACAACGTCGTTGGCATGAACTGTCTCAAACCACTGGGCCAGGGGGAGGGGACAGAAGGGTGGTGGTGGCTCATAAACAGCCTGGAACTGGTTGAGGCAGGATTTTTTGTGCATGTCACAATCTGTGAAATAGTCACATGATCTCCTAGCCCACTCCTCCCTGTGTGCCTCCTGAAAGGCCTGCTGCAGGTAACTGGAGCTATTCCCTGCCGTTCTGGGGCGCAGAAGGGTAACACATTTTCGGTCCAGTGCCAAATGTGTTGTTAATACAGCAGGGAATTTGTTGCGTTTTGAGGGGTCCAGCTGCTTTAAAATGTCACTACTCCAAGGACAGACAGGTAGTTTGCACTGGCTGCACCTTGGGTAATCTCCTCCTATTAAATAGTACTTGGAGGCCACATCGATGACCTCTCTGGCCTTGGGGTATATGCCAGAGTGGTGCATCTTTCGGTTGCACTGAGTGCATTTCAGTGGGATGCCCCACATGCGCATTGGAGCCCACAGGAACATCCTCTGCCGAAAGTAGTCATGTGGGTTAGGAGGTGCAACAGATCTGATTGGGCTTGGAGGGTAGTGCCAATTTTGCCTAATATTCTGTCTCAGCTGCCCAGAGGCCTCGTACAGGATGTGGGCAATCCACTCCCGGTCACCTGGCTTAATGACCCTGAGGAACGGCTTGGGTAAAAACCTAGCCCGGCTTACCTCTGGAGAATGCAGAGGGAGTGGGGGCCCTGGTGCTGCTGAAGAAGGGGCAGTAGCAGGGACAGGAAAAAGTGGTGGGCCGCTCTGAGTCGCTGGTGCCATTTCAGGTACTGTGGGATGGGAAGGCGCAGGAGCATCTTGGGGACGAATTTCTGGTGTTGTCTCCTGGGCTGGGAGGCAGGATGGAGCAGGAACATCTTGGGGACGGATGCTTGGTGCCTGGGTCGTTTTCTGGGATAGAGGAGTGGAGGAGTAGGGGTAGGAGGGGGCTGTAGGGGTAGGAGGAGAAATGTTTGGGAGGTCTGTGGGTGTTTTCAAAGTATGACAGCTCTCAAGGTGCTGTGATAAGCCGACAGCACCCCAGGCCTTTGCATCACAGTGCTCACACTGCTCCTGAACATGGTAGTCTGACAGGTGTTGTGTGAACTGGTCAGGCGACACTTCCTGAGCACAAATGGAGCATGTCATAGATGTAGGAGCTGAACTTTTCTGACTTCCAGCCGCTTCACTGGTGTTTGGTGTGTCTGCTGCTCTACTGCTGGTGTCCTGAACTGTCTGTGGATGTGCAAATGTCCCTGCCTGCTTTCCTGACTGGGGAAAGAAACATATAGTATTCTCTAAATCAAATAATACTCTGTATGAAAACATGTCACTGGGATAATAAGGCACACTAATTAAGCAACCATTCATGAGGAGCCGATTAGTAAGCATTTGTCAGCATGGTCATATGACATCACCGGTATAACGATAAGCAAGATATCACTTACCTCATGGTAACCACATTTGCAGGGGATCTTTTTCCCAAAAATGTCAAATTTTCTGACAGTTTGGCCAAATAGGGGGGTCAGAGGACAATTCTTTATCCGCTCTATCACCGCCCTCCAGCGTCTGCACCCGGGTCTCTGGCCAGTTGAAAATTTGTGCTTGCCCTGGGCATACAGGAACATAACACCAGCCCAGTATGCATCTGGCTTTCCAGACTTTGGCATGTCTATTGAACAGAATAAGAGGAGACAATCATTAGAAAACAGCTGTTGTAGGCAACATGGATCCAATGATAAATCCTAACACTGTGCCTTAATCTCCCTCTCACATCAAAAGATTTGAGCAACTACAATCAGTTAGAAGATTCAGAGTGTGTCTGACCAAAAAGTCACTGTATGGCCTCTATCAAATCAAATCCTTCATTACCAAAGCAATAATAAATTGAAACTCACATGGCACATAACACTGCCTCCAATCAAATTACATTGCAATATGTTAGACATAAAAGCTTTTTCAATCTTGAATAGCGTGTATCTTGAAAGAGCACTTTGTCATTAAATGACGTCACGGCATGCTAAATTTAGGTTTAGACTAAAATTAGCCATCCTTAGTCGTATTTACACAGGCTACAAAAAAATCGAGCATCTGTCTGCTAGTTAGGTTGATTGACACAACTCAGGCACGCAAAAGACACTAACGTGGCGTTTTTTTTTTTTTTAAGAAAGCGATTTAACTTCGCTTTTTTGTGTCATGTTCGTAAGTCCTACTTACTTTTAGTGGCAAGATGTATTCGCCGCTGGTAAATTAGCCTACGTTACCTCAGAATAAACATTACCGTCTTTCACCTAACGGAAACTTATATCCTTTTATCACGTCACTAGTACAGTATTTACAAACACACCACATACTGATACGATGTAACTTAGCTTATTTATGTTATTTTTGTACGTCCTACTTACTTTTAGTGGCAAGATATTCGCCGCCGGTAAATTAAGTTACCTCATAATAAACAGCACCGTCTCTCACCTAATGGACACCTGTATCCAACTTTTAACACGTCACTAGTATTTACAAACACACCACATACTGATACGATTTAACTTCGCTTATTTATTTAATGTTCGTAAGTCCTACTTACTTTTAGTGGCAAGATGTATTCGCCGCTGGTAAATTAGCCTACGTTACCTCAGAATAAAAATCACCGTCTCTCACCTAACGGAAACTTATATATATATCCAACTTTTATCACGTCACTAGTATTTACAAACACACCACATACTGATACGATTTAACTTACCTTATTTATGTTATTTTGTACGTCCTACTTACTTTTACGCCGGGTGTCCACTAGCAAGCGAAGCGAACTCCGCACCTCAGAACCCCTATTCATTTCTATGGGACGCGACCGACCGTTAATTCCGCTTCTGCAAAGAATTGTGGGTAGGCGGCGCGGCCAACTCGAGGGGTGCGGCGCGACCAAAAGTTCAGCCATGCCGAACTTTATGCAAATGAACGCGTCCAACACGGGGCGGCTAGCCAATAGCAGATCAACAGTGTATAAAGCAGGTATGACGTAGGACAATGATTACAGTACATTTCACGGTCAACGCACTGTCAAAATGAATGACGAGAGGTTGATTATTGTCGTTTTTCTCACCCCTGCTTGTATGACTGCACCCTTACATTAGATCAATATTTCTGGTCTTTGCACATGTGTAAATAAGATACAAGAAATATTCCCGCCCTTCCATGACATTCGCGGACCTGATCAGAACTACACACCCCCAAGCGTCCGAAGGGGAGGGGGGGGTGCGGAGAGACGGAATTCGCTTCGCTTGCTAGTGGACACGGGGCGTCAGTGGCAAGATGTATTCGTTGCCGGTAAATTAAGTTACCTCAGAACAAACTTCTCTCACCTAACGGACACCTGTATCCAACTTTTATCACGTCACTAGTATTTACAAACCCACCACATACTGATACTGATTTAACTTCGCTTATTTATGTAATTTTTGTAAATTTATTAATTTGTTCTACTTACTTTTAGTGGCAACAGTATTCACCGCTTAACCTCAGAATGAACTTTACCGTCTCTCACCTATCGGAGACCTGTACGCCGAATGGTAATACACGAAATCTGATTGGTTCTTTAGCGAAACTGTTTCAAACCACATGATTGGCTCCTTTGCCCCTGGCAGCTGCAGCTGTTTCTAAGCATATGATTGGCTCTTTTGCCCCTGTTGTTAGGACTCTGTTAGGACTCGGTTAGGATTCTGTTAGGATACGTTAGGACATTGTTAGGACTTGTTAGGATTTGTTAGGAGTTGTTAGGACTTTGTTAGGACTTTGTTAGGACTTATTTAGAAATAATTAGAAGTAATTAAGCAGGCCATTCAGTGGAAGGTACAGCCACAGCTGGCCCACATAAAATTTTAACACTGCGAAAACAAATCCAAACGAACTCGTCAAGGCCGTTCATGTGAATCTCACCAAATTTGGTATATGTCATCGACAGACAATGCTAACAAAAAGTTATCAAAGGATTTATCTTGAGATAAACCGTTTCGAAGTTACACGTCAATGAACATTTACCCCATAGCTTAAAATTCTTCAAAAGCCCATATCTTGGCTTTTCATTGCTGAAATGTTGTCAAAGTTGACATGCCATCTCTAAACAGCTTTCTTTTCATGTGTACTAAATTTTGTGTCATTTCGTCATAGGGGGCGATGTTTATCGCCGAAGCTAGGTGTTGAAAAGCAGTTTTTGTTAAATAACTCTACAACAATTTTGCTCAAGACAACAATTTTGTGTTAGTATGCTGGTGTTTCAGAGGCGTATCGACCCAGCCCATAAACACTCACTTGAAACATAGCACCACCTAGTGATAAGGGTAAATGCAAAAATTGGGATTTTTAGTTGCCAATATTTTGGACCGAGAAAGTGGGAACTGCACAAAATACATCATGCACGATCAGCACAAAGACCTCTAACACCACAGCATGTGCCATACAATTTGGTCCATACGGGGCACTGTAATTGTACAAAATGTAATTTTGCCTATTGTCTAGAGAATGCTAATGTTTACAACCTTTTTTTTATTCTAAAACCTATTGACTCTCACGCATTGAAAACACTGGTCGACGCCCACTTCCAACGAAAACAATTTACGTAAAATGTTTACATTGCGAAAACAAATCTGAACAAACTCGTCATAGGCCGTTCATGTGAATCTCAACAAATTTGGTATATGCCATCTACAGACAATGCTGACTATAAGTTATCAAAGGATTTATCTTAAGATAAACCGTTTCGAAGTTACACGTCAATGAACATTTTACACATAGCTTAAAATTCATATCTTGGCTTTTAATTGCTCAAATTTGGTCAAAGTTGACATGCCACCTCTAAACAGCTTTCTGTTCATGTGTACTAAATGTTGTGTCATTTCGTCATAGGGGGCGATGTTTATCGCCGAAGCTAGGTGTTGAAAAGCAGTTTTTGTTAAATAACTCGGCAACAATTTTGCCCAAGACAACGATTTTGTGTTAGTATGCTTGTGTTTCAGAGGTGTATCGACCTAGCCCATAAACACTCACTTGAAGCATAGTGCCACCTAAATGCAAAAATTAAGATTTTGAACTGCCAATATCTTGGACCAAGAAGGTGGGAACTGCACAAAATACGTCATGCACGATCAGCACACAAATCTAAAACCACAGCACGTGCCATACAATTTGGTCTATAGGGGTCACTGTAATTGTACAAAATCTCATTTTGCCTATTCCTGGCCTTCACAAATCACTCCTACATACTACACAAACACACACAATGTCATTCATTCAAAACCCACACGCATGCCCAGTTCCAGGAAATCATTTCCACAGAAATTCTCACCTCACAACACTACTCTACCCACTCATCATCTACACACTCATCATACCAGCAGTTCCCACATTTCAATATACTGCGGCGGTCATACCACGCTATGCGGTACATCTAGTTAGGCTAGTAGCGCAACCACTGATGTCTGACGACTCTAAAAAAGCTCCATTCCTGAGGCACATTAAGTGGATATTTTTCATCATAACAATGATATAACTATGACGATGAGAAGATATAAAGACTGATAATTTTAACATGTCCTGAAATGGTGTGGTTATTCCAAATATGATCTAGGAAGCTTTCTGTTAAACAATTTGCGGTAATGAAAGCTCAGTCATGATGATTATAGCCTAACTGTCCGGGAATGCATCAGTATTGCATTATCACGTTGATAATAACGCAATATGCGCACAAATTGATTCCAAAGACCAACCTGTGATTTTATCTTAACCTACCTACCTAACCTATCAACACAGCAACCAACATCGATAGCAGAGGAGTACAGGTCCATTTCCAAAGCACATAGCCACTGAATAAACAGCATACACAGACACTCACATAACGAAATACATAGGCTTAGAAGATTAACCGACCATTCTGACACTTTAGCCCATGATAGGCCAAGCTTGCACAACGCGCGCGTAAGCCCAAAACATCCAACAGTAGCCCACACAACAGAATCACACTTACAAGCGACATCAACAACTTCTTTGTGAATACTAATAGCACTTTGGAGATAAGCATCGTAAACACGTCGAGAAAGCGGTGCAGTGAGAAAGCTCAGCGGTGCTATAGCCTATTTGGAAGTATCTAGACATAAATCGATAGTACGCTGGCTAAGTTATGGTAGAAAAAGAGGACTCTTAGTTTGCGATGTGGTAAGAAAAAAAAACATGCATTTTTTTCTGTGCCGTTATGAGCAGCAGGTTCTTTGGGATAGCTGCTAGGCCATCTCAATAGTTATTACCTTTGACCTTATAATGTAGCCTACATAAAAAATACTTTTAAATACACATCAGTCATTTTTCATGCATTATTATGTTTATATTCAGATATGAATTTCATTGTGATATTTTAAAATTGCCCAGTTGGTGAAATTAGTGATGATAATTAGTGATAATTAGATAATTAGTGATTAATGTCTAATTACTGCTCAGTAGAGGGTGCTCAGCACCCTTGGTACCCTAGTAGGGGGGATGGGCAAGCTTTACTATAAAGCTTGGATGGTGTGACCATCCAGAGTCCAGAGCAGGTCAATGCAGTTGGAATAGGCTAATGGAGTGCATCCTATAGTTGCAGGTAGATATATATTTATATTTATCTATATATTGTTGAAACTGGGTTACTGTAAACTCCTGTAGTTACAGAAAGATATAGATTTCAAGCCATCGTTTTGAATCACTTTGTCTTTGGCTGTTTGGCTGTGACCGACAAATTTAAAGATTACCTGTGGGGCTCTACCTTCCAAGTTTTCACCGACCACCGGCCCTTGCTTCATTTGCAAACGGCGAAGCTTGGGGCCGTGGAACAGAGGTGGGCTGCCCAGTTGGCAAACTTTGACTTCTCCTTACATCACAAGCCCGGGGTAGACCATCAGAACGCAGATGCCTTGTCCCGGCTCCCGGAGGCAGTGGCGGCAGTAACAGCAGTGACCTCAGCGACCGTACAGCAGGTGGATGCACCCTCCTTGGCAGTGGAAGGCTCATGGTTGGAGCGGCAGGGTCAGGATCTGGAGTTGGCCAGAATCCGGCAGTGGCGGCAAGATGGGAGAAGACCCACTTGGGAGGAGCGTCAGTCCCTCCAGCCCGCTGGGAGACAACTGTTGGGAGAATGGGAGAGACTGGAGGTGAGGGACGGAGTATTGGTGAGGCGGCATCTGACACGTGATGGGCTGGGTGAGGGGGTAGCAATTGTAGCTCCTGCAGCTGAGAAGAGGATGTTGTGGGATCATGCCGCGCTGGGCCATGCCAAGGGTTCCCGACTCCTGATGGCACTACGGGAGCGACTCTTTTGGATCGGGATGAGCAGGGACAGTCACCAGTGGGCTCAGGAGTGCCCTCAATGTGTGCTTGGCCGGCCAGAGGCCGGGCCCAGGGCACCCCTGTGCTCTATCGCTAGTGGCTACCCTTGGGAGACCCTGGCCCTGGATTATTTTTCATTGCGGCGTCCAGGGGATAGCCATCAGTACATATTAGTAATTGTTGATCTTTTTTCCAGATTTGCCTTTGCTGTGCCTACAACGGACCAGACGGCGGCCACCACGGCGAAGGTGCTATGGTGCTATGGAGGACTGTGTTTCAGCCTTTTGGATGCCCAGAACGCATCCTGACGGACCAGGGTGCGGCGTTTGAAGCAGATCTGATGCAGCAGTTGTGTGAATTGTATGGGTGCCGGAAAGTGAGAACAACCCCTTACCATCCACAGGGGAACGGAGCCTGTGAGCGGATGAACCAAACAATCCTCAGTTTGCTGAACACACTGGAGTTGCGGGAGCAGCCCCGATGGCGGGAACATCTTCCAGTGCTTGTGCACGCGTATAACAACACGCCCCACAGCGTGACTGGATTTGCCCCTTTTTTCGTGGTGTTTGGTCGCCATGCCCGTCTTCCGGTGGACCAGATGGCAGGACTGGTAAGGCCAGAGAAGCCGGTCGCCTTACACAATTGGGTCCGCCAGCACCATGACCTTCTTCATGGTGCTTACAGGCTGGTGAAAGAGCGGACACAGCAGCGACAGCAACAGGATCAAGGGAGGCTCAACCGGGGCCATCAGGCACAGCCGCTGCTGCCAGGGGAGAGGGTCCTGGTGCGGGACTTCCGCCGCCGGGCCCGGGGTAAGTTGGGATACCACTGGAACCCCCAAACGCATGTAGTCCAGAGCCAGCCCATGAAAGTCCGGCCTGCCTATGTGGTGCGTCCAGAAGGCAAGGATGGTCCCCTACGTACCATTCACCAGAACAACTTGCGTATTCAACCCAGCAGCTGGCGGAGCGGGGCTCGTGGAGGCGCAGGTTGGTGGGCAGATAGGCCCTTAAGGCAGCAGGGAGCAGAGGGAGGGCTGGAGTGGGGATGGTGGCCAGTTGGTTTCCCAGCCGAACCGGGACAGCGGGTGGCAGTCAGGGATCCAGGGGAGGCTGGGGGAGTAGGAGGCATCATCCATGGTGCTGGGGGAGGGAACCCCCAGGGGAGAATGCTGCAGCAGGGTTGGGGCCACGGCGGTCCCAGCGAGCCAACCTGGGGGTGCCGACAGCAAGGTACCGGAATTAGTGGTCGGGACGACCACCGATTAGTGGGGGGGAGTGTCACATTTTGATTTTTTTTTTTTTTTTTGATATTTTGTTTAATCTTTGTATTGTGTTTCTGTGGGTGTTGGCATGTATAATTGTTCAGAGTATTGCTGGGACTATGTCAAGGGCTCCATGTATGGACAATGGGATTATTGGTTACAGGGGAGCTGACCGATTACTTGATTGACTGAGTTGGGGCGGGAGAATGGGCTTTTTATGCAGCACATCCGTCATCAGGAGGAGAGAAGCTTCCCAGGCAACGACGTCATCGGACCGTGATTGAGCCAGCACAGCCATGACAGCGACGAGTAGCAGCAGGAGCTCCAGCTGGCCTGCCAGCATTTGGAGGAGAGGAGCGCGATTGCACGCCAACTAAAGGGAAGTGGTCAACTCGTTCCTATTTTGTGTGTGCATGTGGGCCGTGGTCTGTTCTCCTCCTGGTGCAAGTAGATGTGTTTTTGTTTCCGGAGGGGCTGGGACTGGAGAGTGCTGGATGGAACCCGGAAGCGGAGCCGGAGGGAGAAAGCGAGAGACTGAATGCAAGCAATCAGCTGTTTAAGGGAAGTAGGAATGTGCTGCATGTCTGTGTGTGTGCAGGTAGCCGATTGGGCTGCGTGATTCTTAGTGCTGCTGTCTGCATTCCAGGGGCTCCCGCACTGTTGAGGAGGAGCCATCGGACGTTTGGACTGTGACAGAGGCTGTGTGTGTGGTGGACAGTGGCGTGCGGCTCCGTGGAGGCTTGAGGGAAGTTCGCGGACTGCTGTGCTCGGGTCATCTCCGCAGGTTTGGGCTTGGCGACGCCTCGAGGGCTGCCTCGTGTGTATGTGGACTACGGAGCTAATAAGTTTATTTTGTTTTTGTTTTTTTGGGTCGGCGTGGGGAAGCCGCCGAACCAAAGTGTTGACTCCTACCTTTCTCTGGTCAGCAGCGCATTTGTTCGGTGACGAGCAGAGGCCCCGGTGTACTCCTCTTCTTGGGATTAACGTGTCAGGCTAATGATGTCAGTGATTGGTGTGTAGAGGGGTATATGTGCATGCATTTTCTTCCAGTGTGCTTATTTGCCTGCATGTATTTTGTGTTTTAGTACTGGTAGTCCTGAAGGGTGTGTGGGTTGCTCTTTTGTGTGCCATTAACATCTAGTCTTTGCATCCGTAGGCTATTTAATTGTTGTTTATTTTTGCTTTGGTGGTGTTACTCATTGTGTGCAAATATTGTGCTGGGTGGTATTTGTATTTCTTAATATGTGTATATATATATGTGTATATTTTTTTCTGTGACTACTTTGTGCTGTGACTACTTTGTGCTGTGACTACTTTGCTGTGGACTGTTTGCTGTGAACTTGTGCTACCATCTCTCCTGGCTGTCTGTGCCTTGATGTGCTTAGTGGGCTGTCTTGTGGTACTCCCTGTACCACTCTTATGCGGGGGTGGGGTGCTGCTTGTGACCAAGCTGTGTGGCTGCTGACCCTTAAATAAAATCTTAAACTTTTTGTAAAAATTTTCATTTTTACACCATTATATAACAGAACCAAGTCCTTCTGCAACCTATTCAGTATGGCATCAATTCCACAATCAGACAGCTGACTTTGCAATGCAACACCAAGTAGGCGGATTGCAGGTAGTCGGGATGTGAATTTTGGATTTACATTTCCCAGGGTATAGTAAAACATTAGTAACTTGTTCTTTGAAGCATAAGACCCAAGCGGGTTGGAAATTTCAATCCCATCATGATACAGGATTATCTGCAAAGCAGAAGGCTGCAGTGAAAATAAAGGGTGTGACCTCATTAGTTCCCCATCCCTGACATCATACAAATATCCATCACTACTGTAAGTCGGAGGTTCATTTAGCATTGCAAGAATTTTTGGATGAGACAAGAACTGTTCCAAACTTTTGATCAGAGGAACATAATGAAAACATTTGGCTACTGTTGCAAAAACTCTTTTTGCTCCTCTTGACTGCAAGGATGCTGCATATCCAACACATACTTCCTCTGGTTCCACATAACCAAAACATTTTCTGATCATACTGTCCTGAAGGTAATTTGTAGAAACTGCAGCAAGTGGATCCTCAAACTGGTCAAACACTTGCATAACTTTCATCTCATGTTCCCTGCCTTCATGTTGCTGCAGTGTCGTTTGAACCCGACTCCTCAAGCTGGTCACCAACAGAGACTGGTACTGCTACATGGCTGCCAAAATTTCATTCACACCATTCTGAAATACAGAGATAATAATAAACTGATTCAGTGACATCAAATGTGCCATCTTGCATGAACATTGGTAATATCCCTAGCTGATATCAAACTTCTATATAATTACAAATATATACATATATGTGTGTGTGTGTGTGTGTGTGTGTGTGTGGAGAGAGAGAGAGAGAGAGAGAGTTTATCATTATGTCTCAGCAAGAAAATGTTTGAAATGTTATAACAGTAGCAGCTTTTCTATCTACACAAACCTGTGAAAGGTTATGTTTTTCCCTTGCAGTCATCACTATAGCCGTAGCCTGTCTGGTCAGAGGAGCATAGTGTGACTCGTTCTCCCATGTACAAAGCAGTGCAACAACCCCACTCAGTGGCTAGAAGTGTCATACCCAGACATTTATTTGTATCTCATTGAGTCTCCAGGTAAGTTTTTTTCCCCTGTATTTTTGCCATATTTTTTTTTAATTTTAATATAGTATAGTTGACTCACATGCTCAGATTTAAAGTATGTTAGCTAGTTAATAGCTAGTTAATTCTGAGATAGCATAATTTCTGTCAAAGCCGATAACCGTTAGCCTAGCATTTCTGTTTTCTTTGGTCCGATTCATTTTTGGTGTAGTTGTTTGTCCCTTAAAAACTAATGAACAATATAATTAAATCAAGATTTGAATAATTATGCTAATATTTATTTGCCAGTAAAAGCTGTAACCTGCCACCGGGATTAACGTGCAGCTCGCATAATAAACTGAAAATAACGTTAGTTATCATCAGTACTCATCCATTAAGTTGTTGGGTCATTCCGTGTCAAATCAACAAATGGCCGACAGTCACCCTCTCCAAAAAATCTGAAAAAAATCGCAGCTGTTTGTACATCCAACCTATGTATAAATCTTAAATATTAAGTCTGTATCACTAATAGCTCCAAAACTACAGCCCTTTGAAATTTCAGGTCATTTTGGGAATTCTGTTGAATAAGCCTTTTGCTCAACTTCCGACATTGCTGGCTCTTTTAGTATTCCACACACATTAGTGTAACTATGTGAAAAGAAATGCATTTTCCTGTAGAATTCAAAAATCAAATCAGATCAGATGTACCTTGTGTAATTCTTCCTCTCCAAAGCTGTGAAAATGGCTATAGATTCAATATGTGAAATGACACCACCACTTTTGAGGGCTTCTTATTCAAAAAGTATGGCACACAAATTTATCAGACTATTTTTCCCAGTCATATACGGATTATAATGTCATGCCTATGCATTAACCTTTGTTGATATTGTTTTCATATGGTCAGTGTATTTTCTTGAAGTTAGGCTTGATTTTCAAAAAGGCTGTTTTCATCTTGTCATTTCACCATGTGGACAGTTCACAGGATTTTTTAAACATTTTTCCATAATCATCCTGTATGTGAGGATTATTTGTCCAAAATTTGGATTTGTTGCTGAGTCTCTTTATTGAGATACTGTATGATGTTTGGGAAAAAATGTCAGTAATTCCATGGAGTTGGATTGATCGACAGTACCTCTTTCCACCACATGTTGTGCTCTTTTAATACAATGGAAGTCAATGATAGGGTAGCATGTCATTTACAGGAAAAGCTGCCAAACAAACTTTGTGTTACAATTAAACCAATTGCACTGTCAAGGGCCGGGTTTCCCAGTTAAGAACCTTCTTAACGAGTTAAGAAGGCTCTTTAGAAGAGGTCGACCAAGAGGAAGCGTTAAGATAAGAGTGTTTCCCAGACGCCTTCTTAATGCCCTTCTTACCAACGTCTTAAGAACCTTCTTATCTGCCTTCTTAACTGGAGCGCAATGAGCAATCGATCTCAGAATGGCCGATTGGAGCGCATAGTTACTATAGTAAAATTAAAGATTTTAGAGCGCTACTCCAGAATCTTTGGTAAAATGCTCTCAACTGAAGTGGTACAACACGTGGCGTCCGACTGAACTCATCAATAAAATACCGGCTAAAAATAAGACATTTGTCGTCACGTGTGCACAAAAATAATTTGACACATATAATTACCGAAACACACAAAAACCAGGGAAATAAAAATTGAAACACAAAATGAAATCAGTACGTCATTTCACTTAATGTGTGTATTCTTATCTGTCTGATATAAATCTGCAATATGAGGAGTAAATATGTGAAAAACTGAGAAATTGGCGTCCCCTTGTCATGAACGACAGGGGAAAAGGGGAAAACACGATCAGGAGAAATGGACGTACTGAATTAATATCTCCTTGCGTAGTGTCACATTGCTTTACCTGCCTGAGGGGGGTGCTGTTTTCACTGTTTTGTTGCTAAGAAGGGTGTTAAGAAGGCTCCAGAACTTCTTAGAGAGCCTTCTTAACGGCAGGTCTTCTTAGGCTAAGATGCATTTTGGGAAACGCGGTTGCTTCTTACGGGAGCCTTAAGAAGGATCTTAAGAAGTTCTTAACGCTAAGAACTTCTTAACTGCATCTGGGAAACCCGGCCAAGGTCATTTTTGAGCAGGGTTTTATTGTACAGCACACAAAAAGCAAGGCAAAACTGAAAAAATGGCATTATAATACAAACACAAAAGGACCATAAACAGGAATACTATCAATTTAAAGATCATAAACAGTAACAATATGCTATGCAAACATCAAGAATGTGAAAACTAAGATCTCATATTTTTAAAGTAATGAAACGCAAGACACAGACATTCACACCCATGATCACAAAATATTATGCATATCTTAAATTTAAACATTTAAAAATATGAGATCTTAGTTTTCACATTCACACAGGGAAAGAACAAACCAGAAAAGAAATAACCCCCTCAGCCTGTGGCTACATTCACAGCGATTACTTATCCCTCTGGCCACCAGTCCCACTCCCCGGGCCCCCACTGCATAGGCAGAGAGACAGGGGGGAGCGAGCGAGAGGGAGGGAGAGAGAAAGAGCGAGCGAGGCTCCACAGACAACCCCACTACACAGGCCAATACTCGCTGCACTGCATCAACACACGTAGGTAGTCGTGCCCCTGTCAATAGCCGTCCTACTCCCGTTACGTTTGGCTTAAACAAACACTGTCAACGCTCCTTGCTCGAGGCTTGGATCAGGCGGTACATCAGTCCCTCACGTTCCACCAACCGGTCCCACTCACGGAGGAGAACTCGACTGGCTTGAGACAGCAACTCACGTTCTCCAGCACACGGCCATTCCCCCTTTTGGTGGTGCCGACGGACAGGCCCAATGATAGGGTCAGCCTCCTGCAGATACTGTAGGTCTTGAGGCGTGCGTCCCGGCAAAGCGGTCACTTCTTCGCAATGGGCCCCCATAACCGTCGACCGGAACCTCTCCTCTAAGGCTCCCAGTGCTGGCACCGCAGGACCGAAGGAGAACCGCTCCAAGTATTGCCTGGACAGGGCGTCCGCATTCTGGTTGTTCCTGCCTGGGTGATACTTGATGACGAAATTAAAAGATGCGAGCTGTGACGCCCACCGCTGCTCAAGTGCACCCAGTTTGGCTGTCTGCAGGTGGCTGAACGGGTTCTTATCAGTAAGGATGGTGAACTGGTTCCCAAGCAGATACTCCCTGAATTTTTCTGTTACTGCCCACTTTACTGCTAGAAGCTCCAGCTTCATGGAGTTGTAGTTCTCCATGTTTCTTTCCGTCGGCTTGAGTCCACGGCTGGCGAACGCCACTGGTCGGACCTTTCCACCCTGCTCCTGTGACAAGATGGCTCCAAGCCCCCCATGGCTAGCGTCCACTTCCAGGATGAAGGGCTTCTGGAAATCAGCATAGGCCAACACAGGGGCAGAGGTGAGTTTCCTCTTTAGGGACTGAAATGCCCTCTCGCACGACTCATCCCATGCCTCGCCTAGGGGAGTTGGTGGGGTCTTTTCTTTTCGTCGAGGTCCACTCAACCTCCCCACCAGTTGGTGTAGGGGGGCTGTGAGCTTGGAGAAGCCTTCAACAAATCTGCGATAATAACTCGCAAAGCCCAGGAAAGACCGGAGCTCAGCGAGGTGGCCTGGACGCCACCACTCCTTCACAACTTTGATTTTGGATGGATCGGTGGACACCCCATCGGCAGAAACCACATGCCCCAAGTAGCTCACCTCGCGTTGGAAGAACTTACACTTCGACAGCTTTGCCTTCAGTCCTTGCCTCTCCAGCCTCTGAAAGACTTCTTCCAGTCGTTCAAGATGTTGCTCGACCATGGTGGAGAAGATTATGACATCATCTAAGTACAGGAGAACGGATTGGTAACGACAATCTCTGAATGTCCGTTCCATGAGGCGCTGGAATGTACTCGGTGCATTGCAGAGGCCAAACGCCATCCTGTTGAATTCAAAAAGACCAAATGGTGTGCAGAAGGCGGTTTTATGCTTGTCCTTCTCTGCCACCGGAACTTGATCTAATGTGGAAAACCACTTGGCCCCTGACAATGCATCCAGCGACTCTTCTATCCTCGGGAGAGGGTAGGCATCACGGCGAGTCTTGGAATTTAGCTGGCGATAATCCACACACAGTCTGAGACTCCCGTCCTTCTTTGTCACAAGGACAATGGGGGAGGAGTAGGGACTGGAGCTTTCCCAAATTGCTTGCCTGTCTAGAAGCTGCTAAATATGCGCCTTCACCATTTCGTACTGGGAGGGCGGAATGCGTCTGTACGGTTGGCGAACAGGGGCATCGTCTAACAGTGGGACCTCATGAGTCATAAGTGAAGTGCAGCCAAGATCTGCCTCGCTCTTAGAGAATATACTGCTATACCTAGCAAAAAGGGACTGGGCTTGGGCAGCCTGCTGCTGAGTTAGACCAGCCAGGTCTGGCACAAGGTCAGGGGTAGCACCAGGTGGGGACACTTCTTGGGCAGACACAAACGCACAACAGTCCCCCCAGGAGGGTTCTACGGTGATGGGTGAGCTTCAGACAGGGGTCGCTGTCACAGCCTGCACGGTGCCAATGACGCGACGTGGGGAGAGCCACACTTCTGCCTTATTGACGTTCACCACCGGTGCGTAAAGTAGCCCCTTGCGTGCACAGACGAGGGTGGGTGACATCAAGAGACCCTCAGGCAGTTGTTCCTCCTCAAAACTGGGCGGCTCCAGCAAGAAGTCCACTAACTCCAGCTGAGGACATGAAACTGGAACCATGGTGAGTGCACCTGCCTGGAGACGGATTGGCGCCTTCCCCTGGACCCTGACCCGAAATGGCTTGGGGGCGTCGACGATGGCCTTGATCCTCTCACACAGCTTCAAAGCTTGACGAGCCGCCAGGTCTGCCAATTCAATTAGAGGGAAATGAAAGAGCTGGGAACCTAACTGTTCAAAAAGGGCCTGGTAACATTCCCCAAGCACGTTCATGCCCAAGAGGCCTGGTATGGATGTTTTACGGTAAATAGACGCGGCATCCTCAGGGTCCTTAACTTCCAGAAATACGCTGCCCCAAGACAACAATCTCCATCTCCACGTACCCACTATACGGTATGTCGAGCCCATTCGCTGCCTTTAGACCAAGCCAATTACACTCTTTCTGCTGCAAATGTGCAAAATGTTCATTAAAATAACTCTCGGTAATGGTGGAGACCATCGATCCAGTATCCACAAGGCATGGAACAATTACCCCCCCCCCATGCTGACATTTAAAACCGGACATTTTCCCACTAACTGGCTACGGGAGGACAGACAAACAGAGCCAGATACATTCCCCCCCAGTGTATGGCGCTGTACACTGGGCGGCTCTAGTTTCCCTCCAAGCCTGTGCTGCTGGCAGTCTGAGGCGTTGGCTGTGTGGAGGAATTCTCAAAGGATGACGGCAGGGCGGTCCCACTAGTTAAGGGACGAGAGGCCTGACAGTAACGAGCTATGTGTCCGGGTTGTTCACATTTAACACAGATTGGACGGCCATTTGGCGCTCTCCTATAACGACCCCCCCTATATGACTATATATAACTACAGTTTGTGGCTGTCCCAGATGTTTAACTAGCAGATCTATCTGAGCTTGTTGTTACTGAACTTCACTGTTACGTGCCAGTGAGATGGCTTCGATCACGCCCCGCCTGGCCCTCCTCCACCCACCTAGTGGCTTCCCGCCGCACATCCAAAATTGTCCACTCCCCATTATCCCGCACCAGCTTCTTAAGCTCTCGTCGCAGGGTAGGGTCATGAACATTTTCACAGAATTGATCCCTCAAAACTAAATCTGGGTTTGTAATGCAGTCACTTTTTGACATTTTGATTTTCTCCATGAGCTCCATTAGTGCATGTGAAAATTCAAACAAAGACTCATGTTCCTTTTGTTTCCTATCAAAAAAACGCTGTTGCCATAGTACGTAAGATTTAGCACAACCATAAACCTCCTTCAACACTTTGACAATTTCTGCAGGGTCTTCTCTAGTTGTAGTGGGCCGATACTTAATCTCAGTTCGGGCTTCACCCTCAAGGTGGTCATACAAAACCATGGCCTTCTCATGATCGGACATGTGTCTTGATCGAATGCAACTCTCCGCCTCCTCAACCCATTCTTCCACTGACAAAGACCCACCCACAGAAGCACCAGAGAATTTTGGGCACCGCCTCTCTCTGGGAACGTACTGTATCTGTTGGCGTAGTGTACAGTAGGGGGCGCTACAACTTTGGCGTAGTCGGCAGGACGATTCCTGTGAAGTGTTGCATTAGGGTTGTTTTTTTCTTCTTTCTTTTTTTGTTTCTTTTTTTTGTTTACTCGTGGCGCAGCAGTGTGTGTTTTTGTGTCTGTGTTTGTGAGTGTTGAGAACAGCAGCTGGTGAGAAGATGGCGGAGCTCAAGCAGCTGCGTGATCGTCTGGAGCAACTACAAGCGGAGAACCAAAGACTTTTAAGTACCGGAGGCGATGGTGCTTAATCTGGGCAACGCGAACAGATACTGTACGTTCCCAGAGAGAGGCGGTGCCCAAAATTCTCTGGTGCTTCTGTGGGTGGGTCTTTGTCAGTGGAAGAATGGGTTGAGGAGGCGGAGAGTTGCATTCGATCAAGACACATGTCCGATCATGAGAAGGCCATGTTTTTGTATGACCACCTTGAGGGTGAAGCCCGAACTGAGATTAAGTATCGGCCCACTACAACTAGAGAAGACCCTGCAGAAATTGAGCATCACTCAGGTGACTGATAACACGAGGAGGCAGCCCCGCCGAGCGACCACTACTAGCTAGCAGGGCTGGGCCAGAGCCGGGCACTATCAAAGTGAAGGGACAGGGACAAAGGCAAAGAACAAGCCAGAAAAGAAATAACCCCCTCAGCCTTTGGCTACATCAGCAAAGGGTTTTTAGCTTTATTGTTTGTGCACCCAACCACACAGCAACTCTTCGGCATGTTTAACATGAACAACGACGGTCACTAAGACAACTGTTTCGGTAAACTTTGTGGCTTGCTCGAGGGATTGATTCCGGTCCAGACCCTCTGTACAAAATGAAATGAAGTACGAGGGGCGGGTTTACCAGGCTAGCAGTTTCCACCCCCAGAGGTAATATTCTCCAACATTACATAATTCATATTATATACATCACTTATAATATTTAAAAGGTCCGACTTGGTATTTTGTTTTAAATAGAAAACACAAGATAACTCGGTTGGCTTGTTGAACAAGCTAGGGTGCTAGTCAGTGTGGCTAGGGAACTTGCAGTTATCAGCTACCCAATTAGCTGTGGTTCTTCAGATAACTAATTTTTGCATTTGTGTGCTTTATACACAACAGCAGCTAATATCAGCGACGACATGTTGCATACTATGTCCAGAGACGACATTAGGGATCTCTTCCATGGTCCAGAACACTTCCTTAGGCGAAAAATCTATATGGCTCAAAATCCATGTGGAAGACCGGGTAAGTTACTCGTGCACTAGCTTACATGGGTCAAGATGCATAGCAATGATAGCTGGACTACCCAGGAGAACAAAAACAGCATCCCATGCATTTACAAAAACATGCTTTAATATTCAATAGTCTCTACATGCCCTGTTATTGCCTTTATCAGATTGATATACTAGTATGCGTAATGCATTTGTCTTGATTCACTGGTAGGAGCACTCAATGTATTGAGGTAGCTGAGTTAGCTAACGAATAGCTAACTACTAGCAAGCAAGCTAAAATATACGGTCAGCGGTACACTTTCTGCATTTCAGGAACGATATTACAACACTTAAATATTATTTAGACGGAATGGCCTTAAGAATTGACTCTCATGAAGACTGTAGACAATTCTTTGCTAGATTGTCGTTAGATGTCACTGGACCACTATGCTGGCCAGCCAGGCATATTGCCATGTAGCTGGCAGGCGAAGTAATGACTGACGTCGTCGATTACTCGCTGTGTGGATGGGCATCATGAATTCTATTGTCTGCCCCCAAGTGGAGACTGCGAGTATCATTTTGTTTTGGGCCAGTAGTGACGTTACATTAGATTATTTGTGACTGAAAAACATTCAGAAAGGAGAAGAGAATTGTTGCATATCATGTTGGTAACTTGTACATTTAATTGCTCCTTTTAGCTATCTAACGTTGTAGCACACTAGGGGTGTTTTTGCACATTATGTTGTTTTGTATGTTACTTTATTGCCCTTTATTTTATAAGAGTATATAAAGTCGCAAGGCACAAATAAGACCCATTTTAAAGGAATTGTTCATTTATGTCTTAACACCAGCAGTAGTCTGTTTATTTTGTGATGTTTTCTATAAAGTGTAAATATAATACCATATTGCAAAAATATCCAAAGGTGGGTTTCTGGTAGAACAAAACCTGTTAGATACCTTGAGTACTTATCCATGGCATGCTGAATGACTTTTGCTTATCCGATTTTTCATACTTATAGGGAGAAGAGCATTCTACTGCAGTGGCAGAGCCATCAGTGGCTCAACCTGATGGCCATTTGCCTCCTTCCAAGTTTCTGAAAGTCTTCCCCTTCTTTACCATTTGATCCCTGCATCCCAGGATTTATCACCTTCCACCTCTTTAGTAACCCTACAGATGTTGATTGGAACCCTTAGCAATAAGCCTTACTGCAGTCAAGTTGTAACAAAGACCATACAGTGCCTAATGCATACCCATTTATGGCAGGTACCACAGGGTACGCCCACTTTTCTGTGTAAGACATTTATGCTTAAAGGTGTACTTCCACGAGAAACCGTTTAGTACTTGCTCTTTTGAAATATGATAGGTCACCCCGAGTTGCATATGCATGCTGCATATCAAAATGTTTTTCTATCCCCGTTTTCTATATCAGTCAAAAGAAGACAATAGGCGGAAAAACAACCCAATGCGAAAAGGGCCTTCGGCGTGACGTAGACGTGGAAATACACATAAGAGAAACTGACTGAATGGGCTTTAAATAATGTTAGCCTGTTTGACTGACTCGCATAAGATTAGCATGCTAGTTGAATGACTGAACTGCATTTAGCCGGGCACTTGCACTGTTTTGTCATGCAAATATTACCATTCTGAAATGTTCATTGACAAACGGCCAGGAAGCGACTGTGCTTGTGCTATCTCTCCTTCCTCTTCGGATTCAGGATCAAACACATAAGGCTGTATCCGTAGACATTCTGTGTGCAGTTTTAGCGCTGTCAAGTTGACTTTTCCCCTTTACCTTACTCTGCTATCAAGTTGACTGTGGGGCAAAGGAAGCTGCAGGGAGCGTGCCTCTGGTGAAATTGTGTCGTTCTCCCGGCCCCACCCCCTCTACCAAACTAAAACAGCCTGAAACAGAAGCACTAGAACATGTTTTTCATTAAAACCAGCGCACAGGACAATTATTAATACTAGAGAACACTGCAAAATTAATGAAAACACGATGGAAGTACACCTTTAAGAATGTCCTTTGTTTGTTAGTCATGTATACTGGAGAGATTGGCTGACTGACTGGTAAGGCCCGATGCCTCTGCCTTCTGGAAGGGAGGCTGACTAGACTTTGCTCAAACCATGCCTCTGTCTCTCTCCATTGATCCATCAATGCCAATAAAACCTTGTTCCCGATTTTCCAACCACCATGCTGACTGAGTCTCAAAATGTACAAATATATAAAAATATATATATTTTTCCAGGTCATATGGTTGTTGGTGTAGGTTGTGTTTGTTGTCCTACTGCAGTCTAGCTAAACTAATAGTTGTTTTATTGCCATGTCTATGGCTTATTAGAGGAGTTCTGCTGTCATACAGTTTTACTCTCTGTCTATACTACAGTTCCAGGACAGTTGGACAGTGAAAAAACATCGCACACTACAAGACTGTAGAATATACAAAGACGCCAAACAAGGCTGCAGTGTCCCATCTGCTCGATTTAGAGTTCCAGGCATGGAGACAATTTATAAACCAAGGCCACCTTAAAAAGCAAGACAGACCAGGGAGGATTTTGGAGGCATACCCCTGCTTTCGAGATCTTGACCACGTATGACCTGACTTTCTGATTCCCCTAAATCATCTTGTTGCATTTGTTTACAGAATGTGCTGCAATTTGGGTACTGTTGTAATAATTTGCAATATATTTCATTAATTAATCAAAATAACTATGCTTTGAACACTATTTTTCAGATCATGGATGAGTTGCGCAGAATAATTGATCCTGAAAATATGGATTTCCTAGACAACATCAAGGACAGATGGGAGACATTCTACAGCAAAGTGCAGTATTACGCAGTCGTGAAGCATTTCATGAAGCCTCCTCAGACTTTGGATAGTGGTGAGTTTAGTAGTAGTGTAGTCAAAGTAATAGGAAGTATGGAATTCAGTATTTTATTACTAATTTTTTTTTCTTTTAATTTAGTTCAACATGCCACAGCAGTATACTCTGCACTTCCACAACTTTTTCCATCACATGTCATGGCGCCCAAAAAGACACGCACCACAAATGAAGCCATTTTTCATGCGTTAACGGTGAGCTAAAGATGATTGTGTAACCACCCCGAATGGAGCCATTTTTCATGCTTTAACGGTGAGCTAAAGATGATGTCACACGACCAGACAGACAATTGCGTAACCTCTCAGTGGACTTTTATTTAGGGTTCAGGGGAAAGGGACAAAGTCGACGAGCTATGCGGCCCGGGTCCTGGAGAGTCGAGCCGAGTCGTAGACAGGCGGAGGTTGAAACCGGAGCACAGGAGAGCCGAGTCGTGGGCAGGCAGGAGTCGGTGCCGGGGACTGGAGAGCTGGGCAGTCGAGGACGGGCGAGAGTCGAAGCCAGGGACAGGACAGCAGAGCAGAGTCGAGGGCTGGCAGGAGTCGACACCGGAGAGCTCGAGAGCCAAGCAGAGTCCAGGGCAGGCAGGAGTCAAAGCCAGGGACTGGAGAGCAGTCGGAGGCAGTCGATACCGGAGGACTGGAGAACAGCTCACACACAGGCAGACAGGGGAGACACAGGAACAAACAGGAGACGAACAGACAACAAGGAAAACAGCCAAACGAGTGCAAAACACTTGCCGAGGAGTACACCGTGGTTCGCAGACGGACTGACAGTAAGTGAGTGAGAGAGGCGAGTATAAATAGTGAAAACCCCGGGAACTAAACGAGTGTAAATTGACGTTAAGTGAAGAGTGCAGGAGGGAGAGATGATTGAATAATCTCGTGACGGTCAGAAAACAAGGAAGTGCGGGTGAGGCAGATAATCACCGTGATCGTAAAACGAGGGAGGCAGGTGAGGAGAATCAACAAGACAAGGTGCAGCACGGTAGAGTGAACCTAATAATGAACTAATGGGAAAGCAGTGATGAAATGACAGGAAAAACCCCAAGCCTGGAGTGACACCGTGACAGATGATTGTGTAATCAGTTTAGCTTTTTTGTTAGTTCATTGTCTTGTCTTCATTCATTGTCATGTCTTTTGCTTGGGTCATGTACATACATTGTGTCAGATTCACACACATTGGGAGTATACCTGAGACTAAGTTACTAGGCTCGTTCGAGATTCCAGTCCGCCCATCTGCAACTGGCTAGCCTGGCTATCGCGACTTGTCAATGCTCTGCGAGCATTGGTCTGGCCAAGCTGTGTTGTAAACCCATTTCTCAGAAGGCGGGCTTAACCCGCCTCTTTCAAATGCCTCTGTTTCCTACTGGACGAAGCTTCAATCAATCACACCCCTCTGCCCTCTGACGTATACCCAGCAAAAGAACCTGCTTGATCCAAACAAAAAGTAGTAGTAGCCTGTAGTCATATAGAAATGGCGTTAAATGATTTTTGTCGGACTTGTGAGGTGAACATGAGAGTGGCTGGTGTTGGTCATTTAATATTGATATTCGAAAAACGAATCAGTGCGATCAAAGGCGAAATGACCACAACAACAGCGTTCTCGCAAAGCCCAATCGACTTGGCTACCAGCGGGGCTAACTGCTAAATTAAACTTTTACCGAAGCTGGTCGGTAGCATTGCGAAAACGTCCTTTCCCGCAACAAATGCTTCAAGGGCTGCCCTTTGCTGTATTTTCAGAGAGAACTTCCCTTTGAATTCGTCCAAAACAGCAGCTACAGCTGCATTGAAATCTTGCGTTTGCTCCACGTTCGCCATGTTGACAGTGACTGAGATAGATTTCCGGTTTCCAAACTACCGCGTCATTGCCATTTTGAAATGCTCGATTTTCATTGGACCCATATTTCTGCCGGAGCAGAAATGGTTTAGATAGGCAGCTTGGCCAGACTGACTTGCTCGCGAAATGAAAATGCAGCGTCATAGGCAGTATGGGCACACCCAGGCTAGCAACTGGCTGCATACGTCAACGAGAATTGCTGGTCACAGCAGGGGTGGGCATTAAATGAGGAAAATAAAGTCGAACACAAATCCTAACGAGACTGAGCTCGCGCCTCCCCGATCATCGTAGCAGATGACACACAAGTCATGTGTGGAGAGGGAGGGCGGGGGTTGTAGTCCTCTACAGTCTATGGTTGTAGTGGGGTGCACTGAGAGTTTAATTGAAGTCGAGTCTTTCTTATTGTTTAGATTAACATTGGAACAAAACGAGTTGCCCCAAAGTGCTCCACAACACAAACATGAAAACTAAGACAGCAAAACCATGAAACAAAGACCATAGGTAGGTATATAACACGGACAATGAAATAGAAATGGGATTAATAATTAAATAAATAATGTGCCGGGCTTGACAGCGTCAGATAAACCATCAGAACAAGGTAAAAATAAAGAGAAGAGATATATCTTCAAATTGGAGTACAATAACGTACACTTTAGATGACAAGTCCAGTCGGGGAGCACCGGACAATGCACCTGCACAGACGTCAGTGAACTTTTAACCAACCATGGCAAAGTAGCGTCACCGAGGAGGCGTTAGCTAGCCACTTGCAGTTGTGTGGAGGCAACTGCAAAGGTCTGTACGATTTGTCTGTAAGCGTCATGCTCCCGCGAGTTTTCGGGTCATGTGTCATGGTCGCATTGTTGTGACAACTCGTGATAACCTCACACATTTCGGGCATGTCGGACACAATTTCTAACCACAATGCAACATTTTCAGCGTCAGGCTGCAAACGGATGCAAACGTCTAGCTCAAGTCAAATGCGGCAATTTTGTGGTTGAAACCAGTAGCAATTTCATCTGTAGCATTAAAACCAACAGGAGCGCCTAAAACAAACATAAGAGAAATGGTTAAATAGTGTTTGAGCCATATCAACCTACATTGCTTAACAACTTTCCACGTAGCATTATTATTTTCTGTAGGCAACTTGTGTTGTTTTTTTTGTGTTAAAAAAAAAAAAATTCTGTGTTCAATGTTGCTTGTTGATAGTGATATTTTGATTTTCACTTTATTTTTTTATTTTTTTTATTTTAAAGCCCTCTGAGAGCCCAGACTCTTTTCTGCAGTCTCAAGGGTACCCAGTCGTCCTCTTGGGTGAAGAACAGTTCTTGTGTAAGTGCCTGTGGTGTTTTTAACATTTGTGTTATTTAAACAAATGTGGTTGGTTTAAATAATATTTGTAGTAATGCAAAGAAAAGAGTGCAGTTGCTCTTGATACCTTTTACGAATATATATTTTTAATTTCTTTACTCTGGAGTTGCAAAAGTTGGGCATCTGACAGATGAAAGAAAAAAAATCCTGGTTGTACTGAAATGGGATTAGAAGGGGCACCAGATGTTGTTTTCACACTGTTGTGTTGTGAAGTTGTGCAATAAAGCTGCTAAATGGCACCCAAGGTTCAATGTCTCATTTCAAGATAATTTGACTAATTATTTTCCCCTTAATTTAAGAAATAAATTCTCATAAGTATTTTTTTATTTGAACAGACTTATATAAAGCATAAAAGACTGGTTTTTAGGTTTAGTTTCAAGACTAATTTTCTGCATCAAAGCAAATTTCTCAATTTTATTGACTTAAACCAAGCTACATTTGCTTATTTTGAGTACAAGTTCTACCTAGTTTTAAGCATTTTGGTGGATAGAAAATCATGCTACTTTCAAGAATTCTTACCAAGAAAAAAAATGCTTACCCCATTGGCAGTTTTTTTTGCTTGAAATACATTATTTTAGCCTCATTTTAAGATTTTTGTACTTGCTTTAAGTAGGGCATTTTTGCAGTGTTTGTATGGTCCAGTTGAGCAGACCAAAACACAAAAATGATGAATTGGACAAGTGGGTTTTTATGGTTGAATGATATGTACAGTTATCATTCAGGGTGTACTCACTTTGGTGGCCTGCAATTTATACAAATATGCCTGTGTGTAAATTTGTTTTCAGAGGAGAGCAAATTAATCTGTACATTGACTGCTGTACATTGCTGTACATTGACAACTCAATCGAAGTTTCATTTGTGTAGTATTGTCCTATCCTACTCGACTTATCAGCAGCCTTCGATACAGTCAACCACAGTATACTGATAACTGTACTCTCAAACATAGGCATCACAGGCATAGCACACTCCTGGTTTGAATCCTACCTCACTGGACGCTCCTTTGAAGTGTCATGGCAAGGACAACTCTCATCAACTCACACCCTCTCCACAGGGGTGCCCCAAGGGTCGGTGCTGGGCCCCCTTCTCTTCGCCATCTACACCAACTCGCTGGGCCGCGTCATCCGCTCACACGGCTTCTCCTATCACTGCTATGCTGATGATACACAGCTGTATTTGTCGTTTCGACCACATAACAACACGGTCTCTGCACGCATCTCTGCCTGTCTCTCCGCACTCTCCACATGGATGAAGGAACACCACCTCCAGCTCAATCTGTCTAAGACTGAACTCCTGGTGATCCCAGCCCAGGAGTCAATCCACCATGATATCAGCCTGAATATGGACACTGTCACGATTGCTCCGAACAAGGTTGTTAAAAACCTTGGCGTCGTGATTGATGACCGGCTATCTTTTTCTGACCACATTGCCTCCGTAGCGCGGTCGTGCTGTTATGCGCTATATAACATTAGAAAAATCAGACCGTACCTGACCCAATATGCTACTCAGCTCTTGGTTCAGGCTATGGTCATCTCTCGCCTCGACTATTGCAACACCCTTCTGGTTGGCCTTCCTGCTTGTGCAATCAAACCATTGCAAATGGTTCAGAATGCAGCAGCACGACTGGGTTTCAATCAACCCAAAATGTCGCATGTCACTCCTCTCTTCATCAACCTGCATTGGCTCCCGGTGGCTGCCAGAATTCAACACAAAGCTTTGACTCTAGCCTACAAAGTCACTTCTGGATCTGCCCCCACCTATCTCAACGTCATACTGAATGCTTACATCCCGTCCAGAACGCTGCGATCCTCCAATACGAACCGCCTGACCGTACCCTCTCCCAAGACAAAGCGAGGTCACTCCAAACTTTTCTCGGTTGTTGTCCCTCAGCTGTGGAACAACCTACCAGTCCCTACAAGAGCAGCAACTTCCCTCTCGACCTTCAAAAAGCTCGTGAAGACCCTTCTTTTCCGAGACTGCTTAACAAAACCAAATTCTACTAACCATCTCTTTACATAGGTACCTTCGACACATCTGTTTGATATTATGTCCTCCTTTTGTAAGTCGCTTTGGATAAAAGCGTCTGCTAAGTGTAATGTACTGTAATGCAGTGGCGTTTTCTCCCGGAGGCCAAGGGAAGCCATGCTTCCCCTATTTTGTCCGACAATAGCGGGCATTTTAATTGAAATGTCCGGCCTATTAATTTACCGGTTTTGCTCCTTCGTCTCGCTTCAGTCATCCATCTCCCGTTTTCTCACTCAGTATTTTGCTATGAGCGAAATGGCGCCCCCCAACTCCCAGATGTAGACCATTAGGCTATGTGGTGAAACAGTGTATTACACTAACGTGTCCAAGGGAAGCCAGCCTGAATTGGCATCCCTTTCACTACGTAATAGTAAAAAAAAACGAACGATCAACCAATCAGATTAGTGATACTACCCATCTGCGATTGGCCAGCACAGTATGAAGGGAAGCCAGCCTGCCTTTGCCTCCTCCACAGAATCGATCTATGTTCACACGGTACAAATATCCATACGTGCACCCGACGTACACGTTTAAAACTAAATCAATTAAGAAATCAAGATGACAAACAGTTTTACCAAACTGTCATATAACAAATTTAAATGAAGTCAGATGGCAGACCAACACCTGTTATGAGGGAGAGGGGGGTTTTAGAAGTTTTAAGGAGAAGAATTACGTTTGCACAGAGTGACTAGCCGAAGACATACAGACATGCATGAGTGAACAGAAGGCTGTGAGGTAATGCCCAAAGCTGGGGAAACAGCTGTCAGATAAAATGATGACAAATTGCAAACTATTTACTACCTGCCCTAGTGTAATAAAGTAAGACTCTGCAAAAGTTATTTCTGGTATTGAAGTTTCGTTTTGTAGCTGCTACACATAGTCTACAGATAATGTGCACTAAAACTGTGTGCTGGAGCACCTTGTTGTGTTGTGGAAGTTTGTATGTTTAATATTATAGTGGTTTGCCTGAGAAAATAAAATTGGTATCTTTAAAAGTCTAGCAAGACATAGCCATTGCCAGTATGTGCTATGTAACGTTCTGCTAACCTGCTTTGTTTTTCATAGCCTAACGTGAATGTTGCTAGTCCATCGTATAATTATTGCGTGGTATAAAATATAATATGGGATTTCGCTAACTGACATGTAAGACAACCTGTCCCCTGAATCAGTTTGACGTAGATGTTCTTGCTTGCACTGGAAAATAATCACCCGTTTGCTGGTTTGCTATTATGGGTAGGTTACTTTATGTTATGTATAGCATCTTTCCATACCAGCCACTAGCACATACAAGCGTTGTTTTCCTTACAATGATTAAAACATTTTTTAGACAGACATGTAGACCGGACTGGCTTGTCAGCCTAGCCAAAATATCGTCATGGATAACCTAAAGGCCAGTGAGAAATTCTACGATGCTGTTATTGGCCGCTTTGCAAGGATGAAAGGACGGTGGCATGCCTCTTGTCATTATGCCGCATCTCTGTTCTGCGTTACGTGCGCTGCCCATGTATGCGCAATTCCTGTGTTCTATCTGCTTAGTCCGAATTTAACTAGTTTGCTGCAGATGTTTTCAAAATAGTCTAGAAGTTCGAAGAAGGTTGATAGGGCAGCCTTTTAAATAAATGTATGACATAGTTTAATACGGAATGCAGTTTAGCAGTTTGGTTTGTAGAGGTAGCGCTTGTGTCTCACTTGCATTGCTTCCGCACAGCCTATTGTTTTATTCCACGTATGTTCTTTAAAAACAAATAAAACAATCAAACTAAAAACACCAAACAAAAAACTATAAAAACTAAACAAAAGTTTAAGTTTCTATTAAAAAAACACATGCGCGAGGTAGTTAGTTAGCCTAATTACTAGTTCTCTTATCTCACTTGGCTTCCCTACAAAAATCCCCCACGCCACGCCACTGCTGTAATGTAATGTAATGTAATTGTCCCTTGAAAAGATACAGCAAGTTTTTTGCTAAAATGTGAAGGGTGTACTCACTTTTGTGACATACTGTAAATGCTAACGAGCATTAGCTAAGTTAGCTATGTAACACTGTTACCACAGTTAATTGCTTAACATTTTTAGGAAAAGTAGCATAATTAGCATTGTTAGCATAATTTTAGCCCAGTTGGCTAAGTAACACTTATCACAGTTATTTACTTAATATTTTAAGCATAGGTAGCACTGTTAGCATAACTGCCAACAAAACATTTGCTAAGTTAGCTAAGTAAGAATGTTAACTCCATTACTTAGTATTTTAATATAGTTAGCATTGTAATCATTGTTAGCATAACTGCTAACAAACATTAGCTAAGTAAGCTAATTAATTAGGTACCTAATTAACTAACTTGGGGTGACCCAAAGATTCCAGTGATACCAAGTCTTTGAACATTGGATCTATAGTTCAAAGTTACATGCATAAATGTATCTCTACGTTAGACCAGATTGTGGCACCAGAGAGGTTGAAGTGCTGACATGAAACTTAGTGGAAAGAATCATGGGACTGTCATGAATCGTGCCAAATTTCAATTTTTTTTCCCAGTTTGTTCTATGGGCTGCCGTAGACTCCCATGGCAGAAAATTATGCAGGCCATGGCAAAGCTATTGTGACATCACTTGAGAGTTCTAAAATTCAATTTAAAAAATAAAAAAAAATTGCAGTTGGTCCACCTGTAGCGCCACAGCTGCCACGATATTATCTGTCTCCCTCTGTCTCTCTCATGCATGTGCACGTTCACTTTCTAACTCTTTCTCACTCAATCTCTCTCTCTCTGGCTGAAATGTCTTTAACATAGTTAACAGGTGTAATTCATGGTTACTCCTGTTTACATAGTTACATCATACATGGTTATTACATGGTTCTCAACCTAATTCATTGAAAACATGGCTTTTCTACACACAAAAATGAGATGGTTAGTTGTCGTATGTTATAGCTAAGAGTCCTCAAAGTTGGTCAATATGGATTTTTTTTGTAAAAATGCCAACTTTTATTGTCCTTTTTCATAGACAAGAGGAAGTGCAAACCCAGCTTTTCTATTTTCTTGCAATAGTACACCACTTTGTAGACCATGTAAACGTGGTAGATCCAACACATCATCTTTTTCTGCTATGCCAGATTCACATCGAACCACATCATCAAGTTCGCCGATGACACAACAGTGGTGGGCCTCATCAGTGACGACGATGACTCAGCATACAGAGAGGAGGTACATCAACTCATCAACTGGTGTGACAGAAACAACCTACAACTCAATGTCAACAAAACAAAAGAAATAACCGTAGACTTCAGGAAACAACACCCGACACACACCCCACTCACAATCAATGGCAGTGCCGTGGAGTCTGTGAAAAGCACAAAGTTTCTGGGAGTGCACATCACAGACAACCTCACATGGACCACCAACACCACCTCCCTGGTCAAGAAAGCACAGACACGCCTTCACTTCCTGCGCAGGATGAGGAGAGCTGACCTCCCCACTTCTGCACTCACCACTTTTTACAGGGGTGCTATTGAGAGCATCCTTACCAGCAGCCTCTCTGTCTGGCATGGCAGCTGCTCAGCTGCGGACAAGAAGGCTCTACAGAGGGTGGTGAGGACTGCAGAAAAGATCATCAGATCACCCCAACCAACCATTCATTCAGGATCTATACACATCACACTGTTCCAAGAGAGCCACCAATATCATTAAAGACGCCCCCTCCCCTTTGCCCTTCTCTCGCAGCTTCTGTGCACTGGAACTTCAGCAGGGGCGCGGGCAGCCAAAGGGGGCGCAAATTTGCCAATTTCCTACACAGTGATGTGATAGATATTAAAGGAGAACTTCGGTGTAAAATGAAAATTTGCCTGTTAAAACATCATCCCGAGTTGGTATGTGTACCGAGGAGCAAAAATTATTCAGCCCGCTGCATTCAGAGTTAAACTATTTTTTATCGTTTGCCCCAGAAGGCTAACAATGGAAGTGGTAGGTGCCCTTAGACGAAGCACGACGACAAAGCTATTTTTAAACCATTAAAACAGCTCGAAGAAACTCCACACTCTATTGGTAGTACAACAAAGGCCCTGACATTAAAAACGAGGCACTGAGAACTTTGTAAGTGTACACAACGTCTATTAATAAAACAGGTTTGATAGGCAGTACCTTGCTGTAGTTTCTCGTCACCGCCATGTTGGACGTCCACACTAGCCGATTGTCGAACACGGACCAGCGGTCAGAATAGGAGGAGAAGTAGTGCAATTTAATTCAGTGAAACTGGAGGGATTTCATCTGTTGGTGACAATATCCAGTCATTGTGCCCATTTAACAGAGCCATGGTCCCAGCAACGGCACCTAATCCACCAAAAAGGCTACATCTGAAGAGAGGTGCCATTCGGAAACCTGTGCGACTTGGTGGAGATGTATGTCCAACAACAAAGTCAAGAGAGAGCTGCAGCCATGGCGACAACAATCGGGAGATATTTCACAGGTTACCCATGCTTGATAAGGACACTTTGCAGCAGTAACTGGTCTTGCAAATCGTCTTGAAGACGCGCCCACAGGCTGAAACAGAAAGATTATCGTGTCTGTAGCCTGCATTTCAACCATGATGATTACATTGTCCCAGCAACGGCACCTAACCCACAAAAAAAGGCTACATCTGAAGAGAGGTCATTCGGAGATCTGGTGGAGATGTATGTCCAACAAGAAAGTCAAGAGAGAGCTGCAGCCATGGCAAAAGTCAATTTGCAACGACTTGTTGGTGACGATATCCTGCCATTTTGTACAAGAGACTGAAGAGGCCCATTCAAGCGTCGTTTCACTTAGGACTGAGTCTCGCATGCTGTTGTTGACAGAAAGTCGTGCTGTGCACGTGAACAGGGATAACACGATTTGGAAGACCAGCTTCTGCTGCAAAGTGTCCTTATCACGCATGGGTAACCTGTGAAATATCTCCCGATTATACCTTTTGTTGTCGCCATGGCTGCAGCTCTCTCTTGACTTTCTTGTTGGACATACATCTCTACCGAGTCGCACAGGTTTCCGAATGGCACCTCTCTTCAGATGTAGCCTTTTTTTGGGTTTGGTGCCGTTGCTGGGACAATGTAATCATCTTGGTTGAAATGCAGGCTACAGACACGATAATCTTTCTGTTTCAGCCTGTGGATGGGCGTCTTCACGACGATTTGCAAGACCAGTTACTGCTGCAAAGTGTCCTTATCACGCATGGGTAACCTGTGAAATATCTCCCGATTGTTGTCGCCATGGCTGCAGCTCTCTCTTGACTTTGTTGTTGGACATACATCTCCACCAAGTCGCACAGGTTTCCGAATGGCACCTCTCTTCAGATGTAGCCTTTTTGGTGGATTAGGTGCCGTTGCTGGGACCATGGCTCTGTTAAATGGGCACAATGACTGGATATTGTCACCAACAGATGAAATCCCTCCAGTTTCATGGAATTAAATTGCACTACTTCTCCTCCTATTCTGACCGCTGGTCCGTGTTCGACAATCGGCTAGTGTGGACGTCCAACATGGCGGCGACGAGAAACTACAGCAAGGTACTGCCTATCAAACCTGTTTTATTAATAGACGTTGTGTACACTTACAAAGTTCTCAGTGCCTCGTTTTTAATGTCAGGGCCTTTGTTGTACTACCGATAGAGTGTGGAGTTTCTTCGAGCTGTTTTAATGGTTTAAAAATAGCTTTGTCGTCGTGCTTCGTCTAAGGGCACCTACCACTTCCATTGTTAGCCTTCTGGGGCAAACGATAAAAAATAGTTTAACTCTGAATGCAGCGGGCTGAATAATTTTTGCTCCTCGGTACACATACCAACTCGGGATGATGTTTTAACAGGCAAATTTTCATTTTACACCGAAGTTCTCCTTTAAAAAACGTTTTTAGATTTTATATATATATATATATATATATATATATTTCAAGCGCTCGTGAGGCCAATAGCACGGCGCCCTTCACGAAATTGCGCCCTGGGCAAAGGCCCAGCCCGCCCCCCCTAGAACCGCCACTGCCCTTGAGTCCCTGAACTTCATCCACTTGGACATTTAAGCCCCTGAAAGTTGTCTTTTTCCATTTTTGACAGATTTTGGACATGTTCTAAGGGACCAATAATGAGGAAAAGTTGGATATAGCAGTTTTAGTCTGTTTATGGGATGGCACTCTAATCCCTCACACAGGAAAAATGTGCTAATGCCCTCATATCGTCCTTCCAAGGGGTTCATAAAAATCTAACCAACACGTCCTTCAGCCAAGACTTTTGCATTTTTTTTATTTCAGACATGTTCCGATGGGATATTTATAGAGACAAGGATCTACCACTTGTAGCTACATGGTCTACCAAGTGGCATGCTATTGCAGGGAAAAAGAAAAGTTGGGTTTGCATTTCCTCTTGTCTTTGAAAAAAGGCAATAAAATTGGAATTTTTACAAAAAAAATTGGCCAACTTTGAGGGCTCGTAGCTTGAAAGTATGACAAATTTTTCCTGTGTGAGGGATTAGAGTGCCATCCCATAAACATCGCGGGGTGGGTTGTCACACACTATGGGGTTGGTTGTCACAATGTTATTTCAATGAGGGGAGGGAAAATGATAACATAGAAATATTTTTGAAAATTATGCAAAAAAGTGAAGTGAAATTTATTCAGAATGTAAGTATAACACACAGGCATTTGGGAATATCGACATTGAAATAAAACATAGACTTGCTGAATACATACTATTTTATAACATATTATTTAAATATACATGTTATGCACCAAAAGATAGATTAGAACAATTAGATAGGTCTATTGTTACTATTTAGATTTGTGTGTGTGTGTGTGTGTGTGTGTCAGAGAGTGAATACATACAGTATATGGCCATTGGTGGCACATGTGACAACCAACCCCAAACAGAGTGTGACAACCATCCCCAACTGACCTTGTATGCTAGCCACAAGTTGCAGCAAAAACATATTGAAAATATAGCTCCGTCTTTATACTTTTTAATGGTAATAGTTTTTCTAAAGTCAACCCATTCGTTACAAAACTAGAAAAGAAAACTTAAAAGTTCTGAAAATTTACATTTTGACATGAAAAACCGTAATATTGATGTCACCTCAAAACTTTGTGTCAAACACTTGAACTGTCAATGTAGATGAACACTAATTCTGAACATTTCTATGTCAGCAACGTTGATCAGCGCCCTTCAGTGGCCGAGATATGAGTGTGACAACCAACCTGTGTGACAACCAACCCCGGTCTCCCCTATTAGACAATTACACAGGGTACTGCCCCAGTGTTCTCATCTGTTCATCTGTCTTATTACATTTTTAGCCTTGTATGACTTGATCCACTTGGCCATTTAAGCACCTGAAATTAATCACTTTTATTTTGGACACCTTCTAATGGACAAATAACAAGGAAAAGTTGAATATAACAGTTTTAGCCTGTTTACAGCATGACACTAATCACTCAAACAGAAAAAAATGTCTTTAGATCCCATATTGTCCTTCCAAGACGTTCATAAATATAAAAACATCCCCTTCTCCAGCCAAGCCTGATTTTCTTTTTTTTTTCAACTTCAGACATGTTCTGAGGGGATATTAAAAGAGTCAAGTTGCATCTTTAGCTTTTACATGGTCTAAAAATTGATAGCCTACTATTGCAAGAAAAAACAGTTGGGTTTGCATTTCCTCTTGACCTTGAAAAAGGCAATACAATTGGCATTTTTACGGAAATAAAACTCCATATTGACCAACTTTGAGGGCTCTTAGTAACATACCACAACTAACCATCTCATGTTTTTCATTGCTTTAAAAAATATACATGGGTTTGTTTAGATGAATAAGACAACTACACAGACTACTGTCCCAGTATTCACATTTTCATTAAAGAATGTGGTTGCCTTAAGAGAGAGGAGGGGTAAAAAAGTGGTGCTTATGAAATACTGAAATGTTTAGCATTTTAGGCCACTATAATAGGCTATACATAGGTTATTTGAAGAGCCGTATCTCGGAAACTGAACACGATACCAAAATGTTCATTCTAATAAGACATACAATGTTTGGACTACAGAAATCAGAAAAAATGGTGTCGGACCTGTTTCAGCTGTTATGGAATTGCCCCTAGGCTTTGTCTTCCTCTGCCCACTAGATAGGCTATCTGACGACAGCAGCCCGACCCTCGCAGTTCTAAAGATGAGTTAAAAAGCATCCCTAAAATGACGAAGTCGGGGCATAAAACACAGCATCACAAAAATATAGGCTACAAGCAATGAACGTTTAGAACCGTTTCTTTGTTGTTGATGGTTATGTTAAAGGTAGCAAATAGGAACTTATTAAAACAAAAATATAGATATTTTTAACGAGCCTCATATGCCACAGCAAGCATCTTCGCAAACGCGTAGCCTACAAACTACGGCTCCTGTTACACCGAAGGACCTGTCATCTAAATGACTACAGTTCAGGTAAGGGTTCGTCAAAGCCGATTTCAGTTACAAACCAAAAGATGAAATCCGCGCCCGTATAGTAGGTAAGGCCTATATGTTTGCAAATTGAGGCACACATTTAGCCCATTTTCCTACTATTAGGCTACTACAGAACGTCTTTTTTGGGCTATTTCCTTACAAGAGACTTAGTCAGACTGTCGGATAAACAAGACTCGATACACCAATCGGACGGGGTTCCGGCTGTAGGGATGGGCTATATGGACATTGGGAAATGCAGAACAGCGCGGACCTAGCGCGGGGTCTACGTTTTTTAACATATTCGGGCGTATATTACCTGAATACTTACACAGACTATATTAGGTAAGTTAACACTTCCACATATATCGTATTCGACACCTCGCCTTTACATGTTTTGCTTTTTAAAATTAATAGCCTACAATGATAGTTAATTGCTGCATGTCTCTGTCCTAGAGTATGCTACTTATAGGCTGGTGAAAGTAATTATAAGAAGTGTAAATGATGTCTTGATGTTAGATTAAGCTTGCCTTAAGTGCCAGATAGCCTACATCGAAACTTATTCGTTTATTTGTTGATGGTTAAAGTTCGGTTTTAGTGGATATTCTGAGCATTTTAACGGGGCCAATTCCTGCAGTAGAACGCATAGTCTTTAGGTTACATCGAAAAATAATTTGTTCAGTTGCAACAGTTATCATCTTTTTTTCTTATCGCCAATACAGCGCCTGGAATTTTAAAGGACAGATGGGACCACATTGCCAATGAAGAAGCTGCGGCCAGCCTAAACACCTAGATGAGACAAAGAAAAAAAAAAACATGGATGAATTTTATGGCCAAAAAGTACCTCTCCGTAAACCACATGTGAGTCACATGTAAAATAAATGTCTGACAACACTTAATGTTATGATGAAATTATTGTGCAAACAAGCTAAACGTTTTGTTTAAACAAAAACGGACAAAATCTGGTTACTGTGTATGTTAATATTGTGTATGTCCTCCGTAGTTTTCCGTAAGCCTGTTGACATATGGGCCACACTTAACTATGGTGGGTGTAACGGCAAGGAACCCAAAGTCAGTCATTTCTGCTTCTTCACTCCCAGCAGCAGCAACATCATCTCCTCCTCTATATCCACATGCCCCACCCCTACTGCTTTCAATCCACAGGGGAAGTCTTGCACTAAGAAACCTGTGAATGACAGCAAGAAAAAAAACATTCAGTTCGATCAGTCACTAGATACAGAGGGTAAGTTTGGAATTTAGATTGACCTACAATAGAAGAACTTTATGTTTTAACATCTTCAGCTAATGAAGGCAGATGTAATGTAACAGACTTAGCTCAATACAAGCAATCAAATATGTTAATGGAACTGCTGTAACAGTGAGGTACAAAGTCAGATGTGCTGCATGTGTGGCTTTAAGCAGATTTCTTCTTAGCATCTCCACAAGTTTCTGTAGACCTGGCTCCGTTCCGGTAGGTGTGTAGAATGCATGGCAGATGCAAAAGGCATAGAGTCCCACATGTTAGGACTGCTAGCTGTGTTTGCTCAAATGTGCAGAAAAGTGCTTGGTTGAAGAGAAGACACCACTGCAAATGTTCTTAAAATATGCATTTCTACATGTATGACAGCCATTCCTTTCCAGTGTCAGTTGAATTTGGAATTTGGGAGAAATGTTGTCAGTACAGAATAAAACAGAAATGGTCACCTTACCCACACATATACCTATAAAATAAGTTAAATCACAGAAGCTGATAATTTTACAGCGGTCTGTTGATTTGTTCCAGAGCTGTAAATGGGTGGTGTTTTAAATGTTAGCTTTGTGTTATGGTTGAAAAGAGAAAGTGGTGTGTATAAAGGGGTGGTGTTTTAAATGTTAGCCTTGTGTTATGGTTGAAGAGAGAAAGTGGTGTGTATAAAGGGGTGGTGTTTAAAATGTTAGCTTTGTGTTTTTGTTCAGGATGAGCCTTAGGTTATCTCGTGGTTCCAGCCAATTAATGTTTTGACTGGAATAGGCACCTTATGTGTCATGCATGCATTATAAGACTTGCCAAGCAGTAGTCTGGGAGAGAGCGGCTAAGAAGACTACCCAGTGTGTCAACACATATTACCATCTTTCTAAACAGCATGCTTAAATCCCCTTTTAGCTCTTGGCAAACACTACATCCCAGCCAATTTGCCTACCGCCTTGTACTTTTATTTTTTCCTCATCGGTTCTTTTTTTTGCCTGTGCATATATCTGCCACTCTATGGTTATATTTTTCTTTTTTTCTCTCTTTCTGTTACTTTGTGTAGTTGTAAGGGTCTCTCCAGGGCTGAAGATTTAAGGTGTTTCCATGACCTCTTTCGCTCATTTGGGATCATTTTTTTTCCCTCAAAGTTTGTAATTTTACCACCAAAGTGGACCTTTTTTCCTTCATGTACTTATGTTCTAATGGCAAGATTGGCTGATTTCTGGCTATTCGGAACACAATGCTTCAGGACATCAGCACCAGCATCTTCTTTCCTTCCAGCTTGCCGCGCAGACCTGTAGGTTAGTGAACACTTATTCCATTGCAAGATTAATCGCACACATCTTTTAGAGACAACACTGCTTAGGATATCTTTATAAATATACATTACACAAGTATGTTACATTTTTAACATACATGTATTATACACACTTTTGCATGATTTGAAGAGTAACAATGTGTAACAATGTTGGAAGATAGCAGTTATGTACTATTGCATATGGTAGTAAAATAAGAAGTGAAGTAAAATGTGTACATGTTATGATAAAAAAAGAGCACTGTTTTTTAGATAATTTTATATTTTAGCTATTAGTCTAATTGAAGTGTTACTTTCATTTGTTGTAGAAGACTTTTTTAATGGTTTGTTTAACTTGGTAACTATTTGAATTACCTGCTCCAAATGACTATGCTCTTACTAGACAAATATCATTTCTACATTGAATTCAATGTACATCACAAGATGCATTAAACCAATGTACCTTAAATCTTTCAAACAAAACCCATGATCCATGCATACAATAGACTCATTTTTCCCACTTATTTTATTACCATTTATGCAATACTGACAAATTGCTATAATGTTTGTGCTGCTATCTGCAATGTTTGCCTAAGTAAAAGTGATGGTAATTTAATGTACCTATTGGAGGCAATGGCCCATATCTAAATTTAGGTCAAGAATCGCACATGTATATGCCTATGTCTATGTTTGCCTTTGTTTGTTCAATATTATTAAAAACAATGTTTTACTTAATGATACTCTATTTTTGAAATAGGAACGTTTCTGAAATGGGAATGGGAATGATTTTGAAATTGGAATGTTACTTTCTGACATGAGTTTTGAAATGACATGATGATATCTCATTATTTTATTTTAAGTCTATAAAAAGCATATTTGACACGTACAAACAGATGAATGTTTAGCACTCAATATTTCAATAACCTGTTTCCCCTTTTATGGACTTCAAATACCTTCTTTTTAAGGGAGAGGAGAAGGGTATTTTTCATGCTTTGTTTTAGCTGTATGTTAAAAATGCACGGCCTTCTGACCAGGGGGCATCTTAAAGACTAAGATATCTTTTAAATAATTAAGCTTCTCTGGAGGGAACAAATGTCCTAATGTAGATATTACTAAAAGAAATATAATCTTGTCTTGACTCACATGACTGAGATGAACATCTCAACTGTGTAATTTTAACAAATGACTTCCTGTCTATTAAAATAAAGGAAAGAGTTACATCCCAGCACCCATGTGTAAGATTTATTGGGTCTAGTAATTGGAAACAAGGGATCATTATGGGTGACAGATTGCTCTTCATATAGCATTGTGACGCTTGATAAGGTTTTAAGTCTTAGAGGTGTAAAATTAAAAGAAAAGGGAAATAGTTTGGAAATAAATGGATACTTTAATGTTCTGCAGTAGAAAGCTACTGTTTGACGGGTAGAGCTTTATTTGTTTCTATGTAGTTAAACATAATCTGCAGTTTTCTAAAATTAATTGATGGGAAGCTAAACTAAATTAAAAAAATCATATAATGATAGTACCTATATTGCAAAACTGATACATTGGATAAATGTTAAAGTAGCCCATGCCCCACAAGTCACCAGCATCATTAATAGGGCTGTGTTGGTCTTACATAGGCTATGGCAGCAGCCCACTACTAACTGTTGTCCTTCTATTTTTTTCTGCATTGGGGTAGAGTTACATACATACATACATACATACATACATACATACATACATACATACATACATACATACATACATGCATACATGCATACAGATATTTTTTGTTTATTATACAGGAAAGTATTAAAAGCAACAGTCTAGTTACAGTTACGACGGGCCTGACTCAGTTTAAAAACTGGTTTACAACAGGTTCCTGTTATGTAGAACACACACACAAAAAAAAAAAAACAAAGAAAAAAAGACCAAACAAAACTTACACAGGACATTAACATAAACATGACAGAGGCAGCAATAGACATTACATAGGTTAAATGAATACATAGATACATATAACAGTCAATGTGTGTAGGTATAATTGTTAGCAAGGTGTAATCTGTAATTGGGCCAGAGTTCCAGGGTGGCTACCTCATTCTCATGTTAACACGGACCTCCCTCCAGCTAGCCTGCTGGGACATCCTTCTATATCTCTGTATATCGCTACATTCTATATCCTGTCTCATTTCAAGGCTGACGCTCTTCATTCTAACAGTGTAACGGCATTACACTCATCTCCTTTATTTATTGTATTTTTCATTTTTCATTTTACTTATTGTATTGTATTTTTCATTTCATAAGGGATAAGTGAAATGCACTACTATTCCTTTCTGAATATATAATGGTCTCATCCAAACTGACTGACAAATGTTGTGGGGAAAACATGCCAGTATTATCAGATACATAGAATTTAATGGTGCAGAGGTTGATCAACCTGCAAATGTTATGTATATAGACAAAAGGTTTATTTCTGATGTGTATGAATACATTTGCTAGCAATACTATGTGAAGAATCAATCATATTAACTTCAAGAAATGGACATTACACATTTGAGGCCTCTGGAAAAGCATTTGGATGTTTTAAGAAATGTATTTGAATTTATTTATGGTCAAGTTAAGGATATTTATGATTGGCTTATTATAATAATAATAATTAATAATAATATAATATTATTATATTGTGTTGACTTTGTTGGTAATCACAGATCTATTACTTACATTAACGCTAAAAATTAGAACCAGAATGTGCTTAAATTTTACATAACAATCAAGTATGTCTTACTGTATTAATACTGAGCTTTTACTTAATTTGTGGTACAAAATCATTTATCTTGGTAAAAGCATTTAGTCACCATTTATTGTTAGATTGTTCTGACCCTTTCTTTATTTTTTTATTTTTTAGTTCTGGAAAATGATGAGCAGTTTGTTCCAGACTTTCATGCTGAAAACTGTGAGTATGATTGGACTCTTCGTTCAAAGACTCTTTGTTCGAAGACTTGTGATTTAGTTCAAATGTTTTGCAAGATATCTGGTTTATGTTTATGAGGTATATAGTGTTAGTGCAACATTTGTAGTTTGGCCTAATTTCCATGGCATTTTTGAGGCTTGGTTCTTTAGTAAAACAATATCCTTTTGCATATCTAGTTTTACATACATGATATAGAACCTGTACGAGACTATAATAGCAAAGCAAGGTGTACAGTATTTTCCTGAGTAAGAGCAAACTTTCTGAGGAAAATCACTCCTGATAATGGAATGGCTAACAATGAAATTCATGAAAACTAAATAGTACCTGGGAGCTTTCATGTTATTAATACAAAGTTGAACCAAGCAATCTTGTAGTAAAATTTGACAAGCAGTAGTCTAGTATTGTAGGCCTAGAATTAGCTTAAACTTCCACAGTTGTTGGAAAAACACACATGTTGCATAAAATAAGTATAATAAGTAAATATCACACTGCAGCAACAACGGACTGTTCGTTGTGCAAGTACATGACAGCCTAAAATGTGTTCTTCTTTTGAAATGGACAGGAAGTACAGTTGGCATGGTTATAGTGCAGTTATAGACTGGGCCAGCGCTACAATAATGCACATCACACACTGTGCGTAGGGCACCGAAACTCCGTCTCATGAAAAAACACCATAACAATCTTAATGGTGGCATATTTGAATTTAAAAATACATGCCTTGTTAACAGACATCAAAAATGCAAAACTATTTAAGAAAAACAAAAACGAATTATAGTGTGTGCTGCATCCCTTCCAAACTCCATGTGGTGGCCCCCTACTCATCTCGAAATGGTATGTTCTTTTCAAACAAGTTTGACAGGCTTACGGTGTTTAGACTTGGCTTTCGGGAGGGCATCATGAATGGGGGGTTGAACAGAAAAAAAGAATAAACTGTGAGATGAATCTCGCAGGCCACTAGCAGATATGCCTATGTTTAAGATGACAGTTTTTAAACACAGGTATGTTTGTAATAGTCAGCCCTTTATGCATTCCTATACGCACATATCCAAGTAAAGCTAGCTTGCCACAACTGAAGATAACCAGCCAGTGCATAATACTAGCAATTCGTCTTCCTACTTCAGACTCATAACTACTACATCTTACCAAGCATAACATGCATCCTACCATTGCTTTTAACCATCAGAAGTCGTCAGCAGAATATAGGCGACGTTTACTTACTGTTCTAAATGTCAGTGTTTATTTGGCGATCACTGTGAGACAAATCCACTATTAGTTATGTGAGGAGAATTAACAGGAGAAACATTAATAAACTAGACTTCATAGAATGATTAATGGATTTTTTGCACTGTTAAGTTATAAGCTGTAAAAATTGTTTTCACCTTCAATTGCCTTTGAGATGGCAAGGCTTCTTCATGACAGTCGTTTTCAGAAGTTGTCAAATGATCATTTTGGAAATGTAGACATGCACCCCTTTAGAGCCTATAACGTAGGACCTATAAGAAGTAGTGCTTGTTAAATATCTGTTATGCTAGTTAAGTATCATCCTCTCTCCGCAGAGTTTGTGAAGTTTCATCTGTTGGGTAAATTGTACTATTTTTGCATACAAAAATAGAATTAGGCTATAGTTGTTACAGTTATTTAAAATTGTTTTTTGTTATGATAATAATAAATTAACACATTCCGTTACCTGTATTTGTACATGTGGAATGACAATTAAGTTGATTGTAATCTAATGTAATTTATAATTTGTATACATTTTATTTAATGTGTAAAAAAAATGTGGAAATTGGTTTGAAAAGTAAACACTGCACTGGCAAAAGTTGGCCAATATGTTTGTGTGTGTGGGGGGGGTGGCAATTAACCAAAGTGGCTACCAATGTCAATTGACAATGACACTGGTTTCAGAAGTGGCATGGCAGGGTGCAACGCAATCTTATGTTTTACAGATCAGCCAAAGGGGGGCATATTGCACAGCCCATCGAACATTATCCCCTGCTGCACAGTTAGCCCCTGCTCAACAATATGCCTAATTCGATTAACAGTGATCTATTATTTTAGTTTTAACAAAATTTTAAAATTATGAGGTTTCTGTGACAGTTTTAACAGTTTTAATCATTGCTCAGCAGCAAATGTTGTTTACTTGAGTTATGTTGTGGTTGATTGTATGTGTATTATTGTGGTGTATGTAGCAGGAGGGCTACTAAAAAGACATCAGTGTGTTTGCATTTGCTTTTGTCAATGTACATGGTATTGTTATGTTAATAGGGATGGTTTTGTTGCTGTTGCATGTATGGCAATTTTAGCGTGTGGGTGCAGGTGGGCCAGTAAAGAGCAGATGGGAGAGGGCATGGGCAGTTGGCTTGTAGAGTGCACAGCCGCAGCATCCCAATATGGGCCTGTTCTGTTGCGAACAGTGGCTGAGATGTTTTAAAGTCACTGGCGGTTTAAGCCATAATTAGACAAAATACTGTTGTTTCTACTTGTATCTAGGTACTATTAGCACAGGTGGTTATTTGTACCTCCAAGTAAAAGAAACAAACATATCAATATTGGCAGACAACATCTACAATGTGGCAAAAAATGATATGATAAATAGCATGATGGTGGTAATGACATGCCTCAATTTCTATTACATGCTTCGATTGCTGACAATTTCAAAATGGATGTTAATGGTAAAAGTAGATTAATCATAAAATAGTTGTCAAGAGCAGAAGTAAAATGAAGACATTGTATAAAGTACTTAAATACCTTTTCCTCTTATGGTTCTTACATTTACGTGTGGTATTGTGCTAAGGAGGAATGCCGTGAGCGGGCAGGCAGGGCTGTAGTTCTCCAGCCATCACTGACAGACTCTGGATCATGGTCGTGTTGGGGCTGTAATTGTGCTTGTCTGGGAGGAAGAATTCAATTACAGTTCAAGTTCACTGTCATGTGTATAATTAGAAAACGTTTCCCTGCACAATGAAATTTTGTCTTTGCTGTCCACTTGAATGGCACACGTAATAGCACACATATAACAACATACATTAAGGCATAAAAAGATGTAATGCATAGTATAACAATGTAAACAATGAAATATAGTGTCTGGGTAATGTGCATGCTGGTCTGTAGTGCGATGGTCTCTTTGTGAAAGGTGCGATGACAGTTCAAGAGAATGAGTCCTAGTAAGTTCGAGTTGCAACTTGAAGACAGTGAAGGCGCATAAGCAATTGTATTACAGGGCTTGTCATTTTGAGTGTTTTATGATCCTGGCTGTAGAATATTAATAAATATATTCAACAGCAGACTTACATAGTTGTAAGGAACAGGGAAATAGTGACCATTTAAGTTAAACTGACTAATAGTTAACCAGTTAACAGTTTACGCTTCACACCACTGTATATCTGTTACAAAGGCTCATTAATGTTACAGAGTAGACCTCTACAACATTCTAGATTGAAATAAAACTTCTGGAAGAAACTGACATGGTGCACATGTAGAATGGAAACAAAATTGTTTAACAGGAGACTGCATAATTGATTTCTTTATGACATGACTTTGTGTCACTCACTGTACACAACATTATTTCTTAAATAATGACTGAGTGTAGGGCTATTTTCGTGGTGAGAGACACTGTTGAACTCTTCAACTCAGCCTAAACTGACATTGTATTTGCACTGGACACATTTGTATTTTATTGCATAATTATGTAAAATCTTTACTGCATAAAATTCACATTTGTTTCAGTCACTGTGTTATCTTTCTCTGCAGTGTCATTTCACCACTTCCAGCTGAAAATTAAAACAGAGCCACAAAGCCCCTGTGCAAAGATCAGCACATCATGCAGTCAAGAGCCATCATACAAGCTGCATTATGGGGAAAAGTACCTGTATAACATCAGGTGAGAAAGCTCAATAAGTATATATTACATATTACTTAAAAGTTTATAAAATATTAAATTAAGTTATACTCTCTTTTTCTATGCTCCTTTCTTTTTAGCAGAAAGACACAACAGTCTTTTAACATACAGATAAAATTTGGATGCATGAAATCAGTTTCAGAAAAAAATGAAATGATGTAAAAAAAATGCATTATTATTTACAGCATTTGAAATGTAATGTTTCATCTGGTTTCAATAAAATACTCAATATTCTTGCAATTAATTTGCATAATTTGCAGAAAGAAGGCATTTTTACTGCCATATTAAAAAAGATACAATTTGAATGGACAACAATGAAGTGTATTTGGGTAAATCCCCACACTTAGGAGATTTATTTGCACATTCTGACTTCCAAATAATGGCAGTGCAGTTGTGTTATTTGGTAATGAAATACACCTGGATAAAAAAAAAAAAAAAAAAAAAAAAACATTTTTAATCTACTTATCAAACATGGCAAATATATCCTCACATTACCAGTATTCATTTCTGTATTTTGCAACATTTACACCTCCAGTTTAAAACTCATCTGTGTTCGTTATTTGTTTGGGTTTTTTAAATGCAAATGTGTGCAACAAAAAAGACATAAAAATGTTAAAAAATATGGTGTTTTTTGCAGTGCCTGTGAAGAAAAGCATATTACAGGAATGAAGGCTTCTAATTCTGTGACCCCCCGCTGTAGCACACCAATGTCCCCTCATCATGCACCCTCCAAAACAGTCTCATCCATCCCAAAATCAGACAAGACTCTCCCCCAACTACCTACCACTCAACCTCCCGACACTGCATATACCCTGGACTACAGGTCTGTCTACAATGTCAAAGGAAACCATCTCTGTCATGTCTTACAATATTTTTTGCTTTAGTTATATGTTCAAATCTATCCATCATAAGCCTATTTTAGCTGAATTCAGTTTGGTATTTCTCATAAATGGCAACATGAGATGTGCCGATGATATGTTAAGGTAGGTTAAGCAACTGTAGTCGATATGTGAATTGATTTCACTTTGGTTACTTAAGAATGAAAATGTGATTGTGTGAAACAGAATGTTTACTCTGTTATTCTAGTAGGCTCTAGTTTGTTTTTTCATGTCTTTGCAAAGTCACTGAATACTGCAAATAAAGAAAATTCACTTAACTGAGAAATGCTATCATTTTCTGTCTGCTCTTTGTAGAACATCGCTGACTTTATGCATCTCTCGGGTTACTACCAGTGTGTCTCTCTTTTCTGCTGTAGGTTCCGACGTCAGCTCTCAGAGCCATGCCACCCTTTTCCTTCGCCCCAAAGTCTGCCTCATGATGGGCGGCCGCTATGTCACCGGCAGCTCTCTGAACCCAGTCTCGTGTTTGCCCCCCAGGGCTTGAAGCAGGAATACCATGATTCGCTGTTTGAACATCCTGTGATAGCAAGTGTCCATCCTGGCCAGATGTACCATTCTTCTATGATCATAAAACAAGAGCCACAAGATTTCACCTTTGACTCAGGTATGACCCAGGCCTAACATGCCCCTGCAACAAAGGGTGGGAAGCAACCTACCTACCATCTGCCACATCATTACATATTGTTATTACACTTTTAATCATGCAGAATAGATGTTGTAATATTGTGCAACATATTAGTAAGAAATAAAATAATGTACATATATATAAAATTTGTAGCTGTTTGAAACAAACCAGTTTTATACAATGTATAACTTGTCCACTGTCTTCTGTCTCTGCTGTTACAATGAGTATAGTCTTAAAACAAATGCAGAATCCCATTACTGTAATAGCAGTTTATAACTAAAATGTTGAAATATGCTAAAACAAATGGAATTAGTGATTGTAATCTGTGTTCTGTTGAAAGCCAGAACTAAGCAGTGGGGGAAAAATAACCAAAGTTGTGCAATACTATATATTCTCCCATTCGCGCATAAGTCCTTTTTTATGCACTTTTAGTAACGCACTTTCCAGCTATGCGTGTTCTCCCCTCTGCACTTCCAACACACCCCCAGCGCTTAATTTGAAATTAAGGTGGTCTCTTACAGCAACACTAAGTAGTTTTTTCCTCTTCGTGTCCATTACTAATGACGTGAATAATTTAGCCTACTGCAGCCGTAATGTCGCATGCATGCTTATCCAGTTTGGTATTCAAGTTATTCAGCACCAGCTTTGGAAATAGCAATGTCCTTAGACAAGGTGGAGTAGGTTATGTTTCTTGATTTTATAAAAGTAGGATGTATTGCAACATGAGAAAGGAATGAAAACAGAGTAGGCCTATGTGACACTGCTTGCTGTTTCGTTTAGATTGTGTGAAACTGTAAATTTGAAACCGTCTAGATTTACAGGTTTACACAAGGATGAAAAATAAAACCTTGTCCTAACAGTTTATCATGTAATAGCCATTTGCATTGTCTGAAAATTTATTGGAGTTGCATAGACAGGCGACAGCATTTTAGTGACTGCATTGCTACATTATTACTAGAATAGAGGGCAAAATCTCCTTACTGCCCCGTTAGCTTCTATGTTGCTGCTTCTTTCTTTGAACAACTGAAGTTCTAAATTATGATTTATGCCTGCAAGTGTTTAACAAGTTCAGTGAGGGACGGATTACGGACCGGGCCAGCGGGGCCGGCGCCCAGGGGCCCTTGGGGTCCAGGGGGCCCAGGGGGGCCCCTAGCCCAAAAGTAGTTGCAACGCTTATCAACAATATAGTTTAATTTGTCTATTTCAGAGGGCCTACATTCTCTGATCCTCTTACTACAAGGGCCCCTGACCCTCTGACGTTTGGCTACCAAGGGCCCTTTAATGAAAACAGGTGAGGGGTGGCAGTCTTGTGACTTCTGACTACCAGGGGGCCTCTGATCTCTGGCTAGCAGAAGCCCTAGGGAGGAGGGGGGCATACTTTTAGAGGGCCCTCTGATTATAGGGGCCCCTACCAGGGGACCCTAGGGAGGAGGGTGTACCTTTAGAGGGCCATCTGATTACGAGGGCCCCTACCATGGGGCCCCTGGCATCTGGGTGGGGGGTGTGTGTTTACAGGCTTACAGAGGGCACTCTGACTAGGGAGCGGTGGCACATTGGGGTGGAGGCGGTTTAGCATCTGTGCAGTCCATCAACAATATATATTTTTCAAAGAGCTCACTGAGTGCCCCCCAGACCTTTGACTACAAGGGCTGCTGACCCTTCTAAGGGTGTACTTGCACTACTCAAGTAACACACCCAAGTGCACTTGACCACCAATGTGTGGTTCGTTTGACCAGTGTGATCACTCCGTTCTGTATATGGTGCAAAGGTGGACTCTGGCATGGCTTAGCTGGACACGGTACAGATGTAAAGTGATTGCTAATCGTGCCCCAACATGGCTCTCAAACATGACATCAATAACGACACTCCAAATAATAAATATTTAAAAAAAATTTCAAAACATTGGAGAACTTGCAATACGTAAATCATTGAGTGAGAGCTGTCTTTTCTCATAATAACAAACAGGACTGATGAATAGAAATGGGGTGATTAACAAAAGTGCTTTGATCCAGAGCATATGAATTATATGACATTCAAACTGCATTATCAGTCTGCACTGTTGAGTAAAACTGGACCAGTTCTAATACTTTCTGACTTGTGTCTATTGTTTTTTCAGTCAATGTCAGAACTAGCTTGTTAGCTAACTTTGTTAACTATCTGGATTAACATACAAAGACAGTCCCAACCAGAAATTCTAGAACTCTTTGCCTCAACCGTGCTCCAGTAGGGATCAATAAAATGCAGCATGAGTGCAGACCAGGAAAGGGGGGCAACTGTGCACCGGTACAGTACGGGTTTACCATAGCCCCTCAACCTCCACACAAAGACAGCATGCATTTTGGTAGTAGACAGTGGCAACCCTTCCCCCACTTTTTCTCTCAGGCTGTTGCAAAATTAGGGCGAGCTATTGACGGGTGGTTTATTTATACATTATTATTTTCCTTTTTGAACTTTTTGACCAAATATCTGCAGACCTAAATGTTATTTATATTGTGTACGTGATGACTTGAAGTGGGAACAGTAAAATTAAATTGTATTTTCCCCTTCTGCATAAAAAGTCCACAAAGTTTCATAGCAAATTATTTTCCAGATACTGTATCAAAATCTCCCTCCCTCCTCCTTTAGAGCGTGACACATGCAGGCAATATGAAACGTGGTCTTTTCTTTCAATCCCTGTTATAGTATGACTTCTTGCTACGTCCTAGATGGCATGAAATAAAAGAACGAAAGTTGACCTAAAGAAAGTAGATCTGAAATCGCAGATCTTAACTAAGTAAGAATTTCATAATATGGGCCGGCAAGACGTCAGAAGGATGGATCACACAGCTAACAACATTTACTGTAGCCACGAAGATTTAAGGTAGGACAATAGGGTTTCCATTTTCATTTGCCCGCCGTGGCACTAGTTAGCAAGAAATGTACAATAAATATTACTTTGTCTATTTGTTGTAGCACTATCATCACATTTATAGTATCAAAGACTTGCCTTTGGCAAGCTAACGCCCTCCCTCCGCTCAACTACATGAGCGCACTTCTCCTGACAACCCACGTGTAAACCTGCTGTTTAGCTAGTAGTTATTTGCTTAGTAAACATGGCATGGGGTGGGTAATATTTCTGATTGCGCTTACTTGACAATTTAAATCTGTTGACGTATTTGAATTTACTTTGTTGCTGGCCGTGTGCATAGTATGACAGCCAGTGTCTTTCTGCTGGGTTGCATTTAACTTAGTGGCTTAATGTAGCCTATCAGGCTGTAATTGTCTTCTTTGGCAAAGGAAGGCAATATAGACGCTTCCATTTCTTTACGTTCGAAATAGCATACTAGTCTGGGGTCCGTTTCCCAAAACCGTAGTTGCTAACTAAGTTAGCTACTTTGTTGGTTGCAATGCAATTTCCCATTGCCAACCAACTAAGTTGCTAACTGGTTAGCAACTATGGTGTTGGGAAACGCATCCCTGGATGGTTCAAATAATGTTTATGTTACAATGTGGTTGTGCTAAAGCTATCCGTTCACTACGCCAGTGGTGCTCAAATTTAAGCAGTAACATATTTTAATTATCTCTTTCTATGTGTCAATTGATTAGCATAGCATTTTTGGTGTTTTTGACAGTTGTTTTGCGTTTTTTTTTGGGGGGGGGGGCTTCGCGAACGCTTTGCCCAGGGGCCCATACCCCCCTTAATCCGTCACGAAGCCAACTGACTCTTGCACCTTGTAGCTCCTTCAACTCTTACCAACAAATGCAAGTTGTCCGATGTTCACTTTAGTTCGACCTCTTGGTCTATTACGGCCCCGTTTTCTTTTCCTTGCCTCCTTTAAATCCCCTTTCCTTTTCTTCATAGGCTCCATCATGATGATAATTCAAAAGCTGGCTGTAGTACAGTATATTCCATTTTTATGTACCAGCCGAGTCCACTCCTCTCCGGGCCTTGTTCCATCTATCAGCTATTGTAACGCTTCCCTAAAAGCAAGCCAAATAGTAGTGTCTTATGTCACTCATCCTTATCCTATTGAGTGCCCACTACGTCGATCGCGATCTACCAGTCGATCGCGAAGGCAGTGCTGGAGATCGCAGGTTGTCTAAAACTTTTTGTTAGGTTACCATAACAACTAGAACGGCTACTGGAAAACTGCAGCAAAGAAGGAGTCCTAGCTAGTTCGCTAACTTGTATCTAGCCTATACTGTTCATAAAAACTATGACAGTGACTTCCCCCTGAAAAGCGAACTGAGAAATGTGACGGAAATGAAAATGCATTTAACAGGGCAGCAGTCACTTCATTATGCGGAAAATGCATGAAAGACATCGTTGATGTCGCAACCAAAATAGCCTTTTGTATTCGAGCGAGGTCTCCCCAAAGACGTCTGTTCTGTGCACAGTTGGAAGAGGCAGAGGCGGTTCTTATCAACAGGCAAGCCAGGCAGCTGCTTGGGGCCCCCACCAGTTGACGACAGAGTCGAAATTTGCACAGCCGTTGATGGAGAAATTTGCGCGGTGAGAGTGAAGATTCGAAATTTGCGTTTTGAAAAGTCATCCGCTGAGTGACTCTCATGGGTTTCCCATTTACAAATAAGCCTCCTGTTGGGATAAGCAAAGTGCTAAGCAGCCAATTGCATGACCACATTTTTTGAATGACAAAAGCCTTCGAGCAATCAGCGCTTGCAGAGGGATCCCTTACTACGAATGTTTGCACAAATCGGAAACCCTGTATTAACGTGCACATTTTGCCTGTTGGTAGCGGTTGGTACGCCTCCATTGCTATGAAGAGAAACTATCCTTCGGGGAGTTAAAAAAGAAAGAAGAAAAAAGAAGAAGAGGGGATCTCTATCAGGGGCAGAGCTAGGGGGTGGCCTTTGGGGCTGAAGCCCCGAATCTCACGTCAAAAGCCCCGAATCTTTTTAAGCTTTAAAAAATCATGACAACCCTGAGAATATGCTCCCTGTAAATTACATTAAAACTGATTAATGGGCAAATAGCCTACAACAAAACCCACATTTCCCTCATTCTTAAAAATAAAATGCTGTTATTCTTACGTGACCCAACTAGAAAAATAGAATCCCACTAAAACAAGGTGCATGTGTTCTAATTCTAAACATTAACGTCTCCTGTGTACAGTCTACGCTCGTCTGTCAGAACTCGCCTGTCTTCCTTCAACCCATTGACTGTATATAGTCAATGCTTCAACCACATAAGACATTTCTTAAAAAAAAAAAAACTACTGTTACCTTGTCATCAGCAGCAGCCAGTAAGTTGTCACACGTTTCAGGTCAGTGATTAAAACGTTATTTTGGGTTAGCACGGCAGTCTTGACGTTTGGTAGGCTACTAGCCACAGCTTGGCTGTCTACATCGGCTAGCTAGGTTAGGCTGCTATAAGAATTCTAGCCTGGTAAACCAGCCCCTCGTACTTCTTTTTATTTTGTACAGAATTCTGAAATGAAGTACGAGGAGAAAGTTAACGAGTTAATGAAATTGGGACGTGAAGAATAACTTTAAAGGTGTTATGATACATTAACTAGTAATTTTCTCCATTCCTGAGCTTTGATTGCCATCTAGTGGAAAGTATATGCAACAGCATACTTAGCTACAAAATCATCGGCCTATTGTTCACTAAGCACAGTGAGGATATTTTAATGTCACGTGCATAGGTCTATAGTGACAGAGTGTAGAAAAATCAGTGAAATTGTGTCTGTCAGTCTATTTATACCACTTCTAACATACAAAAAAGCAAACAAGTAATCCATCTCTGCAGTCCCAGTTCGAATCTACTGAAAGTTAGTATAACATGAGTCTCAATTTTGCTATTGTTTACATAAGAATCTCTAGAAGTCAGTAATGAAGTGGTTATTGTTTCTTTCCATATTGTCTTGTGCAGGCCATGCAACTGAGAATATAGGCTATGAATTAGAAGGGATTAAGTATTTGACATGTCTAACAGATCCCTCTAGAATGGACTAGAATGCAGGAAATTGCATGTAAGAAATCCAAAATTTCTTACCCCAGAACAGTTTACACTGAAGACGTACACTACATTACTTACACTACACTACACTACACTTACACTATTGTTTGTATATGTAATATTTGTAACTTGTGAAATACAAAAAAAACTATACTTGCTACAATTTGTTGGTTATTTATTAAAATTACAAAGGCCCAGAGTTTGTCCTAGTGAAATTCTGTTGTGTGGGGGGGTCGGGCGGTGGTTGGGGCCCCCCAATGAATTTCTGCTTGGGGCCCCACTAGACCCTAGAGTCGCCACTGGGAAGAGGCTTACTAACTATTCTGACCTCTTGCTACACACTGACGTGAGATGGCTTAGGGGAAAATTCTTGCAGAGATTTCGACAGCTCTGTCCATTGATTAAGGAGTTTCTTCTTGTCAGTAAACATGCGGAACACAAGCAACTTAATGACAATCAGTGGCTGCTAGACTTGGCGTTTGTAACTGATCTTACGAACGAACTTAATTTGGAGCTGCAAAGAAAAGACAAAAGCATGGTCGACACGAGACATGATCAACTCAGTTAATGCATTCAAACGAAAAATGAAAATTGCTGTCCTCAAAGTTGCAGCGCCATGATTTGGGAAACTTCCGAAACCTCGCATCGGAGCTGGAGAAACAAGGAGGGTGTGCGCGCAAATTGACAGTGTGCACACGCAGCAGCTCTGGGCTATGCAACCCTGTCTGACTCCCTCCAGTGCAGGTCATCATCAGATTAATTAAGCCCTGGCAATAGATAATTGCAAATGTATTAGAGTTGTGCTCTAAAGGTTCATTCGAAAGTAATACAAATCATAATACAATTGTATTAAAGTAGTGCTTTGATGTATCATCATCATCATCTTCATCATCACCATTGTCATCTTCATCATCATCTTCCTCAGTAGATCGCGGTGACATGGTCGTTTTAAAAGTAGCTCACGAGCCAAAAAATAGTGGGCACCCCTGAGGTATATCCTATATCCTATTATAGGTTATTTAGAGAGACGGCTCCTCCAAACTTAAAGGAGAACTGAAAATTGGCATGTTAAAACATCATACTGAGTTAGTATGTTTGCTGAGGAGCAAAATTGAGTTAGCCAGTCGCATTCAGAATTTATCTATTTTTTACCGTTTGTCCCAGAAGGCTAACAATGGAAGTGGTAGGTGTCCTTAGACGAAGCATGAAGATTAAGCTATTATTAAACCATTAAAACAGCTCGAAGAAACTCCACACTCCATCGGTAGTACAACAAAGGCCCTGGCATTCAAAACAAGGCACTGAGAACTTTGCAAATGTACACAACGTTTATTTAATAAACTGTTCTTAAATGCAGTATTTTGCAGTTGTTTCTCGTCGCCGCCATGATGAAAGTCCAAACGAGTCGATTGTACTACCTCTCCTCCTAAAACGACCATGTCACCGCAATCTACTGAGGATGATGATGATGACGACGATGGTGATGATGAAGATGATGATGATAAATCACTCAGTATGCGTTTCATATGTACCTTTATGCAGTTTGTTTATTGATATACATGTTACGTTTACAGCACAATTATAATACATTTGTATTACTTTTGAATTAACCTTTAGAGCACAACTCTAATACATTTGTAATTATCTATTGCCAGGACTTAATTAATCTGATGATGACCTGCACTGGAGGGAGTCAGACAGGGTTCCATAGCAGTGGCGGCTGGTAGTCTTTCAAACAGGGGAGGCTGGTCAGTTAAAGGAGAACTTCGGTGTAAAATGAAAATTGGTATGTTAAAACATCATACCAAGTTAGTATGTGTACTGGGGAGCAAATTTGATTCAGCCTGTTGCATTCAGAGTTTAACTATTTTTTATCGTTTGTCCCAGAAGGCTAACAATGGAAGTGGTAGGTGCCCTCAGACGAAGCATGACGACTACGCTATTTTTAAACCATTAAAACAGCTCGAAGAAACTCCACACTCCATCGGTAGTACAACACAGGTCCTGACATTAAAAACGAGGCACTGAGAACTTTGTAAGTGTACACAACATTTATTAATAAAATAGTTTTGACAGGCAGTACCTTGCTGTAGTTTCTCGTCGCCGCCATGATGAAAGTCGGCACAAGTTGATTGAGGAACACGAACCAGCACGAGAAACTACAGCAAGGTTGTTGCTGTCCCTTGTTATCTTAGAGCAATCGCCTCTGTTCCATAGTCCGGAGCTGCTGTGTGTAACGCGCACACTGTCAATTTGCGCACAGACGGAACAGACGTCTTTTGGTTGCGACATCAACAATCTCTTTCATGCATTTTCCGCATAATGAAGTGACTGCTGCCCTGTCAACTGCAATTTTATTTCCATCACATTTCTCAGTTCGCTTTTCAGGGGGAAGTCACTGTCGTAGTTTTTATGAACAGTATGGGCTAGATACATGTTAGCGAACTAGCTAGGACCAGTAGCGGTTCTATTTGTTATGGTAACCTACTGTAACAAAAAGTTTTAGACAACATGCGATCTACCAGAACTGCCTTCGCGATCGATGTAGTGGGCACCACCTGTAGTGGGTCTATAGCAATCTTGCTGTTAGCAGCCTTGACAGTGATAAGTACTGTTGAGGAATGCAGGTGCGTCTTTTCTTATAATTGCTTGGCCACGCAGAGTATTATTATTATTATTATTACATTACACTTAGCTGACGCTCTTACCCAGAGCGACTTACAGATATTTACAGGGTTTCAGTTACAGTCCCTGGAGCAGTGTGGGGTTAGATGCCTTGCTCAAGGACATCTCAACCATGACTCGGGATTCGAACCGGGATTCGAATCTTCTGATTGCAAGACCAACTCCCTGACCACTAGGCCACAGTTTCCCTCGTGTACAGGAAAGTTGACAGCGAGGGCCACCACTTCCAAGTGGAAATTGGAATATTTTTTTCACTGACATACGAAATAACTGTGTCTGCCTAATATACAAAGACAGTGTGGCTGTTTTCAAGGAGTTTAATCTCAAGAGTCACTACCAGAAGAGACATGCTGCTAACTACAACAAGCTAGGGAGGAATAAACGGTGCAAAAAAATTAAAGCAACTGGAAGGTGTTTTAACGGCACAGCAGCGTTTTTTCACAAGAACTTGTGAGTCAAATGAATGTCACAAAAGTGAGCTACGAGGTGGCAACGTTGATTGCGAAGCAATGCAAACGGACGTTGAATTTGTTAAAGACTGCGTGATGAAAATGGTGGAGAACATTTAAGAAACAAGTTTGCCTGTCTCGTAACACTGTGGCATGGAGAATTGAAGACATTTCGTCCAATATTTGCACAATATTTATATTTATACATAAATATATATATATATTTTTATATTCTTTCTTCATTAAATAGAAGATACCACAATATTAAGAGACAGAGCTAGACAAAGGGTGTCGTTTTTTAATTTTTTTTTTCGTTAGCTTACGATGAAAGCATGAACGCAACTGACACCGCTCAGTGATTTTTTGAGAGGAGTGGACAGTGACATGAACGTGAGCGAAGAGCTTTCCTTCCCCAGACCACCTGCAGATGGAGCTCATTGACACCAGCAGCTCCCTCTTGTCAAATTTTTCCGCCAGCTGGATAAAGGCAGGTTCCAAGAGATTCGAACATTTGCTAAGAAAATGCTGAGCTTATTTAGCTCGACATACCTGTGCGAGAAGACATTCTCACTTATGACCTTTATCAAGAACCATGTGAGGACAAGACTACTGTAAGTTACTCTCACTTGCATGACATCTTGCACATCAAAACCACTGTCTTTGAGCCAGACCTGGCCTTTTTCCTGCAATATAAATCTCAGTACCATTAGTGCAAGCAAGTTATTTGTTAAGTCTTCTGGGGTAGCCTAAATAAATTCTAAAATCTCAGTGATCTGTGTGTGTGTGTGTGTGTGTGTGTGTGTGTGTGTGTGTGTGTGTGTGTGTGTGTAATTATGATCAAAACCCTCAGTGGTTTGTGCTTCTGAGTAAAATAACTGTTAGTGTTTTTTATTTATGAAAAGTATTGCCATTGCAATAAAATTTTCATTAAATAGTTTGTTTGCATATTATTATTATTAGTGTTGTTGTTGTTGTTGTTATTGTTATTATTGTGTTATTATAATGGTTGGCCCTCACACATGTTCACCTTGCCAAATCCAGCCCCCCTGGCAAAAAGTTTGGACACCCCTGCTATAAAGGCCCCCAGTGTTTTGCTTTTGGCTGCTACAACTGTGCCAATGAATACTTCAGACAGCAAGGCATCACTGTCACAAGCAAGAAAACAATGTTATATTTGATGATATGTAGATAGTATACCACATAGTGCTTGAGTAATGTAAAATTTAATCAATTTGACTATTTATGTATCACGAACGAAGTAAAATACAGGATTTTCTGCAGCCTAAACCACTGACAGCTGTTTGTTTACATTGAGTAAAGCCACACCCCACAAGAATGTGTGTTGTGTTGAATTTCCTGCCGTCTTATTCTATCCCATAGTGTTAGCAATCTTTGTAAAGTTCCTGTCCATGTTGCACAGGGCTTACAAAGAGACATAAAGCCTTTTTAGTGGCACAGACACACTGTTAACTTCTACCTACTGCCTACTTTGACTTAGCTTTACAGCTCCTGTGCCATTCAGACTCCTACTTTATAGCTCCTCCAAGGTAGCTGTAATTTATTTAGCATACCGACAGTACACAAAAAGTATACTAACAGTCGCTGCATATCTCTTCATTCTTGAGTTCGTAATCCTTAGTGTCACACAATAGTCCCAAATTACATAAGGTCCAAAAAGGCCCAAAATTTACAAAAGGCAAAAACAGATAAAGGCAAGGTACAATCCCAAAGAGCAAGGAGAGGGTAACATCCCCAGTCACAAACCAGAGAAAAAACAAAGAAGGAAATTATTTACAGGAAAAAAAGACAGACAGACAAACTTTAAAATACGTACTCACTCTCAGCAGATTTCCTCAACACTATTGGCCGGGTTTCCCAGATGCAGTTAAGAAGTTCTTAGCGTTAAGAACTTCTTAAGACCCTTCTTAAGGCTCCCGTAAGAAGCAACCGCATTTCCCAAAATGCTTCTTAGCCTAAGAAGACCTGCCGTTAAGAAGGATCTCTAAGAAGTTTCTGGAGCCTTCTTAACACCCTTCTTAGCGACAAAACAGTGAAAACAGCACCCCCCCAAGGCAGGTAAAGCAATGTGACACTAAGCAAAAAGATATTAATGCAGTACATCCATTTCTCCTGACTGTGTTTTCCCCCTTTTCCCTGTCGTTCATGAGGCATGTAGCCTAGTGCTGGGCGATATGGGAAAAACCATATATCACAATATGGATTATTTTATATCACGATAACGATATATATCACGATATACCACAATTAAGTATGTTTTCAGTTATTGTCTTTATTTTAAACTGTCACAAACGAGAAACATGTATTTTTATTGCTGCATGTAAATGTATCAATTGAAAACAAGTAGACTACTGTAGAGTGAGTTACAGTAGCCTTCACATTTTTCCAAACTAAGTTGTCAAAATAAACTCTCACTTTCTTAAAAAGTGCAAATGCAAAAATGCGTTTCAAGTTTCTAAAACAAAAAAATCATACAAAAGAACAGCTATAAAAAAAAACAATATTTTTCACTTTCCGAAATATGTAACATTGTAGTGCAAAGGGTTGAACAGAACTCTGTTTAAGGCATTAACCATGAATAAAAGTGCAAACATAAATGCTACTTTGTAGAGGTAGACATATTTCAGTCACAATTTATAGGTTGAGTGCAAGGAAGACAAGTTGGTCAACTGTGTTTGGCTTAAGACATGACCTCTTGCATGTGATAATATTCCCACTTGCACTGAAGGCCCTTTCAGACGAGGAACTAGTGGCCGGAATGCAGAGGTACTTTTTGGCAAGTCTGGCCACAATTGGAAAGTTCAGTTCATGCTGCTTCCACCATTCTAGTGGGTCTGTCTCTGAGTCAGGCACAGGTGCTTGAAGATACATGGAGAGCTCCAATTCAATGGATGCCCTGCTAGGTGGGGAGTGGGTGCTGGGTTGAACAGCCTTTTTAAAGTAGCTACCCAGATTTTTCTTTTTCTTTGTGGGATGGGTAAGCTCTGGATCCTCTTCAGCAGCTGGGGGTGAACTGGAGGCTGCTGCTCTTTGAGCACTTTCTGGTGCTGTAGAACCCCCTCACCATGCCCACTAGCTCTGCGACAGCTCTCATCTTGATAAACCCTACCCTCTCTTCCTTCATGTAGGCCGTCTTAAATCGTGGGTCAGCAAGTGTTGCCATATCGAGGAGGTTATCGGTGGTGGGGTCATAATACTTTTCATTCAGGTACTTGAGGACACCCTCTTTGACAGCTTGTGTGAGCTCTGTATCCCCATCTTTCCGGCTGAGGATGTCATTGTTGAAGAGGTGCAGTACAGGCTTCAGAAAAGATACACTGACATACTTCTCCCCCGACAAAGCATCAGTGAACTCGAACAGTGGAGCCAGTGCCTTGTTCAATGATTCCAGCAATGCCATGTCTTGCCAGCTTGGCACCAGATGTCTTGCCTAAGTCAAATAGGAAAAAGATGGGATACTTTCATGAGGTGAATCTAGGCTGCAAACATAATCAGAATCCACAATAAAAAGAATGAATGTGCAATGTCCAGTGGCCATGTCTCACCTTCTTATCTGCGAGGAGGACCTGAGAAACAGCTTTCTCCTGCTCTAGGAATCTCGCAATCATCAGCTGTCGTGAGCCCCACCTTGTGGGGCTTTCAGTGATGAGCTGATGCTGAGGCAAGCCCAGCGCTGCTTGTGCCTTGGTCAACTCGCGTTTTCTCTTCCAGGAGTTGGAGAAGGCACTCACCACCTTCTTACAAACTCCAACTGCGCTCTTTCCACGGCCTGCTTTGTAGATGCTGGTGTGAGTCCTTTTAGAGTGTTCTCTGTTGAAATAAAACTAACAAGTATGTGATATAATTACATTTTATTTTTTTATCATCATGCATCACTTAAATGATTTATGGATTGATTTTAAGTAGATAGTGTGGTCAGCTAGTATTACAATTCATTGTTCACCATTACAGGCAAAATAATAAATAAAATGAAAAGAATATAATTCAATAATATTTTGCACATGGGCTGATCAAACATCAAAGAAAAAACAAGCTAATTTTAATTCACTAATATTTTTGTGGCTACTATAATATTCACATTGCATTACACAAAGCCATTTTTAGATTGTTTAAAACTTACCAATTGCTAGCTGCAGACGGTGACCAAAGCATTGTAACCGTTCCCACTCATTCAATTCCATTGCAGAGATGTTGTTTGTGGCATTATCCGTGGTGACACAGACAAGGTGGCATTCCTGCAATCCCCATGACTCCAGTGCATCTCTTAGACCTAAATAGATGAATACTTAATTAGGGGTTCCTAAGATTTACTACAGCAGACAGAACAGTATAATAAAACATCAATATGCTAATTGTTTTACTAAGGAGATACAATTATGGACCCGCTGCAGGCATGACTTATCACGCGACGAGACAACGTGGGTTGTTGTTGAGAGTAACCCATAGACGTGTAAGCTTAATAGACGTCACGTATATGGAGAAAACTTAGAGGAATTTTATAAATAAATACACACATTATGTATTCTTTGTTTAAGCACCTTAGTGAAATTATAACTACATACCTTGAGCTAATAATGCTCCTGTGTGGTCCTCTGGGTTTGTAAACAGCGAGCGCAGAGGGTCCAGTCGCTCCTGATAAAATGGATGGTGATGCTCATGTAGGGCTGAGTAGCTCTGCTAGTCCACAGGTCCGTAGTCAAGGCATAATGCAGCACACTAGAAACATCTTTCTCCACTTCGGCCCGGCATTCGTCATATAAGCGAGGCAACTCAACTTTGCTGAAGTGCTTACGACTGGGCATAACGTACCTCGGATCAAGGACTTTGACGAGGTTTCGAAAGCTGTCCTTCTCAACTACATAGACAGGAGCCATGCCTTTACAGATGTAATGCGAGATGGCACATGTGATTTGTTTGTGGCGCTGAGATGTTTTCTCATACGGCGTGCATTGTGCGAAAGACTGTTTTATCTTCGGCTGGCTGTATTTATTTTCGGAACTTGCCACCACTGCTCCACCACTTTCTTTAGATCGGATTTGTTGGATTATTGTGTACTCTTGTTCGTGGACCTTCTTTAAGTGATAGAAGAGGTTGGTTGTGTTCGCATCTGGTGCGGGGATTATTCTGTGACAAAGTTTACATATTGCCTCCTTCTGCTCCGTGTCGGACGTTTTGAAACCAAACTGCAGCCAAATCACAGAGGTGCCCCCTCTTTTTGGCACAAGTTTTTCTGTTACCTGTGCCGGTGTAGCTTTCTGTAAACATTTTTCTGCTTCCATAGTCCATCCGATCCGTCACAAAGAAATTTCAAACACGCTCTGCTTCAGCATTCGTGTTGCAAACGCATGTGAGACTCAAAGAACGTAAAGCAGCGTTGTGTCGCAAAACCACCTGTCTGCGAAGATTAAAAAATAATCTTCTTTAAATGTTAACTTAGTGTGTGCATAGTGACAATACAAAAATAACGAAACTGTTAATATATTTGCTGTCATAATTGGTAAAATTTGTTTATCACGATAGAAACGATAGAAGAGAAGTGACACGATAGACAGTTTTCTATCGTCCCCAGGAACTTTTTCAGCGACTAGAAGCTTTTGGCCCCCAAGGGCCACCCCCCCACTGTGCCAGTGTCCGTCAAAGAGGGGGAGACCGGCAAAAGTTTTTGCTGAATAACTCAATGAACATTTCACCCAACAACATGACATTTTTGTGATATGTCGGTTTTACAGAGACATACCGACCAAGCCAATAAACACTCACTTGAAGCATAGCGCCACCTAGTGATATGGGTAAATGCAAAAATTAGGATTTTGTATTGCCAATATCTTGGACTGAGAAGGGGGAAACCGCGCAAAATATGTCATGCATGATCACCACAAAGACCTCTAACACCACAGCACATGCCATACAATTTGGTCAATAGGGGGCGCTGTAATTGTAGAAAATGTCATTTTGCCTATTATCTAGAGAATGCTAATGTTTACAACCAATTTACTTTTATTGTGAAATCTATTAACCCTCACGCATTGAAAACACTGGTCAACGCCAACTTCCAACAAAAACAATTTCCGTGAAATTTTAACATTGCGAAAACGAATCTGAACGAACTCGTCATAGGCGGTTAATGTGAATCTCATCAAATTTGGTATATGTCATCTACAGACAATGCTGACAAAAAGTTATCAAAGGATTTATCTTTAGATAAACCGTTTCGAAGTTACACGTCAATGAACATTTAACACGTAGTTTAAAAATCTTCAAAAGTCCATATCTTGGCTTTTAATTGCTGAAATTTGGTCAAAGTTGACATGCCATCTCTAAACAGCATTCTGTTCATGTGTACTAAATTTTGTGACATTTCATTATAGGGGGCGATGTTTACCGGCGAAGCTAGGTGTCAAAAAACAGTTTTTGTTAAATAACTCGTCAACAATTTTGCCCAAGACAATGATTTTGTGTTAGTTTGTCGGTGTTAAAGAGGCGTATCGACTCAGCCCATAAACACTCACTTCAAGCATAGCGCCACCTAGTGATAAGGGTAAATGCAAAAATTTGAATTTTGAATTGCCAATATCTTGGACCAAGAAGGTGGGAACTGCACAAAATACGTCATGCACGATCAGCACAAAGACCTCTAAAACCGCAGCACGTACCATACAATTTGGTCCATAGGGGGTGCTGTTATTGTACAAAATCTCATTTTGCCTATTATCTGCAGAATGCTAATGTTTACAATCAATTTTTTTTATTGTGAAATCTATTGACCCTCACGCATTGGAAACACTGGTCGACGCCCACTTCCAACGAGAACAATTTCCGTGAAATTTTAACATTGCGAAAAAAGTCCATATCTTGGCTTTTAATGCACGCTTTAATGCTACGTCATGCACAATCAGCACAAAGACCTCTCACACCACAGCACGTGCCATACATTTTGGTCTCAACTCGTTAAGAAGGTTCTTAACTGGGAAACACAGCCATTAACGTTTCACCTGTCTACATGAAAACACAGCATTTACAAACAAATTTTACTCTGGAAGTTGGTTCAAAAAGTTTAATAACGAATGGCAAGTGACATTATAGTGATATTATATTTTGTGACAACGACTATCAGCCTATAGCACTCACCCCCATCATCATGAAGTGCTTTGAGAGACTGGGAGCAGCAGCATCTGATGCTGTTCATAATTTGCGTGGAGCCACTATGACAGGAGCATCCAGTGAAGTTAATGACGCACATGTTACCTGCTTTCTGAACTTAAACGTTTATTCATTTTGAGGTATTTTAACATTTCTCCAGTGTTTGAATAATGTGGGAACCAGCTGAGCTCCCTTAGCGATGGCTCCTATGGAAGCAGCAAAATAGCCTTGGACTTGCAGAGAATATTGAACTAGCATCTGCTAACCAGACTACTTAAACTAGCTCCACTGAAATCGAGGGCGATACTGTAAAAACTACAACCTGTCAAGAACATGAACATGAACAAGAAGAACTTATCGACAACAGAGAGGACGACCATGTTGTATAGGAGTACGGGGTCCGGTAGGGATAATGGCGCACGACCTGCCAATGAACTGGGGGCTCAATCCGTGGCGGTCGTGACGAGAGAGAAACCCATTGCTATTCACAGGCAAGAATGGCCAGGGGTGCTTTGCCTGCAAGGACGCAAAGACTCTCTTGCTAAGTGACACAACTGGCACACATCGAGCAATGGAAATTGCAGAACTTAAACAAAAAGACGTTCTTCCTACAAAAGTGGTTGAACACAGCTCAGCTGTGACCTCAAGCTCATTGGCCTACACTGTCGCAAAAGAAAAGGTGCCATACACTAAAATTACTCTAAAATGACTTGTTTCACACATTTTGACACTTGATTAATGTACCAGCCTAAAACTGGATCAAAGTGTGGGTGCTTATATATGATTATCTACATTAGGTGTGATGTTACAGGTAAAAGAGATGTGGAAAACGTGTTTTTTTTAAATAGTTGAGTTGGACCATGGGGATGCAAAATCATTAAAGACATTAAGGACAACACAAGAAAGCGTGCCATGCTTCTTCATTATGTAGGCGAACAGGTATATGGCATCTTTGTTACTCTACCCGACCGAGGTGAAGCTAAAGACTTTATCAAAGCCAGTCAGGCACTTGCCAAGTACTTTTCACCAAAGAAAATGTTGACTTTGAAGTATACAAATTTCGGCAATCTACACAGTCTGAAAATGAAGGTTGGGGAGTACTATGTTTGTTTATGATGTTAAAATGTGTCGATCACACCCAGGACAAAGCATGAACTATGTCCAAACTCAGCATGCAGAAGACAGTTCAGAGCGAAATAGTGCGTCTTCATACCCCAGTGACAACAGTGCAGAGTCTTACGGATATCTCTTTACACTGAAAAATCTAGCTGTCATGACACCAAAACAGACCATTCAAGTAAGTGGATCTGATCTCGAAGTACTGGTGGACACAGGGGCCTCAGTCAACGTAATGGACTTCAGCACTTTTCAATCACTCCAGACTCAGCCAATGCTGTGGAGCACATCAGTCCAGATCTTTGCATATGGCTCCAGCACACCACTGCCTCTGCGTGGGAAATTCTGCTCACACCTCCGTTTCAGAGACGAAGCCATCATAGACACATTCTTAGTGGTCGACAAGTCAGCAATTCCAGTTGTAAGCTGCCAAACTGCAGTCGCCCTGAACCTAGTTCGCCTGGTAAACAATGTGCATGTGCTGACTAAGCTCCAACCCAACTGTTTTTCAAGGCATCGGGAAACTCAAGGACCACCAAGTAAAAATTCACATTAACTTCACAGTGCAACCAGTGGCTCAACAACACCGGCGCATTCCATTCCACATGAGGAAACGTGTGGAACAAGAGCTGGAAAGGCTGGAAGCACTGGACATCATTGAACGTGTGGAGGGCCCCACACCATGGGTCTTTCCGGTGGTGGTAGTCACAAAACCCAAACAACCAGGAAAGATCAGGCTGTGCGTCGACATGAGGCATCCAAACGAAGCAATCAAACGTGAGCGCCACTTCACCCCCACAGTGGACGACATCCTGGCTGATCTCAATGGGACAAAAGTATTCTCCACACTTGATCTCACTATCACCAACTTGAACTCCACCCTGACTCCCGCTACATAACAACTTTCACGACACATGTGGACCTGAGACGCTACAAGCGTCTCATCTTTGGCGTATCTTCTGCTGCAGAGCATCATCAGAGAGACACTGTCTGACATCCCAGGTGTTCTAAACATGACTGACGACATGTTGGTGTATGGTACCATCCAAGAGGAACATGACAAGAACTTGAAGGTAGTGCTTACTCGCCTCAGAGACTGTAACCTCACACTTAATGCCGAGAAGTGTAAATTTAACAAAACCAAGGTGGAATACTTTGGATATGTGTTCTCAGACAAGGGCATTTCAGTTGACCCCAAAAAAGTGGCTGAAAAGTGGTGAAAGAGGCCCCAGCGCCAAAGAACCCGGGAGAAGTCAGGAGTTTTTAGGCCTTGTTACATACTGTGGCTGCTTCATTTTGGGTCTAGCCACCCTGACAGAACCGCTCAGAGAGCTCACAAAGAAAGACAGATTTTGGGACCGGTCCCCAATACACCAAACAGCGTTTGACACACTCAAAAACACTCTGAGTGGCGACACTGTCCTTGCGTACTTTGACAAAACCAGACACACGAAGGGGTCGTGGACGCAAGCCCTGTAGGCCTAGGGCAGGGGTCGGCAACCTGCGGCTCCAGAGCCGCATGCGGCTTTTTAGCACATGCTAAATTTGCAGTCGAGCACCCAGTTGGGACTGAGAGAAAAAGTGCAATTGCAGTGCTTGTGGAGAAATTAAAGGACCGCAAAAACAGTTTGAAGAAGTGGATTGCATCTCCAAACTCTACTACTGCTGCAAGTTTTGTTGCAGCCGGGAAGATAATAAAGCGCGGAAAACCATTTACCGATGGCGAGTACATGAAGGATTCGTTCATTCAAATATCAGAGTGCCTATTTTCGGACTTCAAAAACAAAACTTAACTTTAACTGTCTTATTTTAATTGCATTAATTTCGGCTGTTCTACTGTGTTGTATTTTTTAAGCAAGCTGCCTTTTAATTGCAGGCTATTTTATTACTCGTTTGCGATTGTAGCCTATTTATTTGTGTCTGACGCTGCGTAAGGGGGAGAATTAGAAAGGATTGTTTTATTTTACTCATTTACACTGACTTAGGCTACTTAACTTGGCATTTGCGGAAAACTAAACAAAATAGGAGAATGCACAGAAATTGAAAGTAACTCATTTGAAGCCAATGACGCAAAAACGCGTCTTTTACGATAGTAACGCCCAGTGCCAATGACGCGTTATCGAGTCAATTTCGTTTTTTTACAGGGGAGGTGGGGTAATTGTTAGGATAGGCAATAGCTAGATGCATTAGGTAGACACCACACGCAATATTGACACACCTCATCCACCAGGGGGGAGTGTTTGTTTACTGTGCCTGCCCATAAAATGGGAAGAGGTCACAGGAAAGGGGGATCTTGTCGGGAACCGGAAGGCCTGTGGAAGAAGACAGTGTGGCAGGCTCTCTTCTTGGTCGAACTTGGTTTTGTGTGTCTGACGCTGTTGGAAATAACTTGGCTGTGTGGGACTCGCCGGCGCCATCCTATGCTCTTTCCCCTCTCTTCACCTGAACGACCTGAACGACCGAACGACAGACCAGCTTGGGTTAGTCCGGCATGGTGCCGCAGCTTGGGCTCGCCAAACTCGGGTAAGCTGACACTAACCCCCTGGTACACACACCCACACACTAGCCTCACACACCTTTACACGTTCACGTATGATGCAACGCACTTAATGTTAGGAACTCCTGTGTATTCAGCAAGAGTAGGTTAAACTCCCCTAGACCACGTTAGCCGGGTAGTATTGTGTGCAGCAGAGGAGCTAAATTCCTAACATAATCATCTGATCTAGCTTGTGTAAAAAAATCAAAGTTGTAATCACAAGGGAACCCATTCTGTGAGTAGTACCAGTATCAGTGTGGATATGTGATCATCTAACATTGTCTCAAAGAAGAGACACTGGACCTGGCTTGCTCAATTGCTCGCAGTTTTGCACACTGCTAGCTTGATCAAAATAAATCCTGTCAGCACGTATGTTGAAGCTACTGTTTTCCTAGCAACATCTCACGTTTAGCTTCTGCAAGCCACCAATAGATTAATTTCACTTTAGGTAATGCATAATATGCAGCCTGTCGCGCTGTTTCATACATAGCTACACCTGCACTTGACTGACCCGTCTGCGCCGACAGCAAGTCACTGACGACCCAGCTCTCTACATTTGGTAAAGCGCACGGATTCACTGCACTCTCCTAACATCATAATTTCCTGTGCTATCATTCTCATGTGTTAATCTAGTTGTTCTGTGTGCGGATCCTGTGGAATACGATCTTATTTTGCTCTGAAGGCGTTGTATAGTTCGGTTTCGGTTTGCCTATCCCCTCTCTGAGCCAAGTTCCCACACTAAAATGTTACAATGTTTTATATCGTGTTTGGTGACGTTCAGAAATATTACATTTACAAGCATGGAGCAGTAGTCTAATTGCATAGCTTACTCCGATACTAGATGTATGGACCGGTATTTTAGATCATGTTTATAGGTCTTCTCTGCTGTACACAAACATGCATACACACGCGCGCACACACAGGGGGAGAGCTAGAAGCACTACAGTTACAGTATAACATAGTGTGCTGTACATAAATAGCTGCTAGAAAGTCTAATTTTTGCCTTTGAAATGTTTACGCACAAAGTGTTTCCCATGAAGTGTTGCTTTTAGCTGTGCTTCAAAGAATCTATGAAATGTGCCTACATGGTTTTATAAATAAATTTGTATTTTCTCAATTTATAAATAATGTTGCCAGCGTTATTTTTGGTGCAGTATACAATGGGATCACTTTTCATAATGTTTGAGATGTCTCTGAAGCAAAAACAATTGTAATCAAAGACATTTTCTGCTTGAAATGTTGCTCGTTACAAAAAGCCATTTTTCTCAGTATTTTGGTCAGAAATCAGCATTTTTAGTTACACCCACCCATGTTCTCCAGACAATTGCTAAGGAATGGAAAGAGGTACAAACAAATTTTTTTTTCTGATGATAAAGGAAAGTCTGGAGTTTCTTTTGGTATGTTTTTTGTTGACACAGACATAGAACTCAATTTTCTGTGGGTCTTGAAAAAACACTGAAATGTTCAAAAAATCCTGGCACTGGGACGTGACCAACTTTGAAAATGGCTGGCACTCAATGAGTTAAATGTCTTATTTTCATTTTATATAGCCTACTTGCCCTTTCAAAAGGCTGCTGTTTTATTTTTATAATTGCAGGATGCGTTTTAACTGCAGGCTGCGTGTTATTGCACTCTGTTTCCCAGATAAGGGGGAAAGAGAAGAGTTGTATTGTTATTGAGGTTCGAAGAGGACTGCATTTTATTTCCATACAGGTCTGAAATTACAGGAGGCCTATTATGCACATCCCATTGTGTTTTTTTTTCTCGAATCCTCAAAATAAAAAAATGACACCAAAAATCTGCATTTCTATTTCTTGTATTTCTATAATTTAATCAATGCAACAAAACATAAAACATTAATATTGTAATGGAAGTTAAACTTCATATCGTACAGCACCAAATATCGTACAGCAGCATAGTCACGTGGTACGTCATTCTCTCCAGGATGCGCTGCAGGGAAAATAAACATTTAATCATTAATGCTCATTTTGTATTTGTACCCTACTTAGTCGTTTTAATAGTAGGCTTATATAGCTAATATACTGACAGCCTATGTTGCCTTCATATTAGGCTTATATAAGGCTTTCAATTTTTTGCGGCTCCAGACAGGAATGGTTTCTGTTTTTTTGGGCCAATATGGCTCTTTGAACATTTTGGGTTGCCGACCCCTGGCCTAGGGGCTGTCCTTACTCAAACTGACTCTGATGGCACACATACACAATTGCCTACGCCAGCAAATTACTGTCACCTGTGGAGCAAAGATATTCTCAGACTGAACGGGATGCTTTAGCTGTGATCTGGGGCTGTGTTCACTTCCAACTGTACCTCCTCGGCTCTCCGTTCACAGTTATCACCAACCACAAACCACTAGTGCCCATGTTCAATAAGCCATCTTCCTCCCCTCCTCCCCGGATCGAATGCTGGCTACTTAAACTACAGAACTTCAACTTCTCGGTGACCTACAAGGCAGGTGTTGGGAACCCAGAAGACTACTTCTCCAGACATCCAGTCCCCACCTGCGACTCAACTGACACATGCCACTGAGCTGGCTGAAGCACACGTGCATTTCATTGTGAACCATGATGTACCCCGTGCTATGACCCTGCAAGATATCCACACTGCCACACAGTCAGACCCATGCCTCCAGAGAGTCATCACTGCAGCCAGGTCAGGGCAGTGGCACACTCTTCTGGAGCAGACTGCAGACCCCAGCCCAAAAATCGGTCCTTCGATGTTTTCACGCACAGAAGTCAGAGCTGTCTGTGTCCACGTCTGATCTCTTACTCAGAGGTAACAAACTTGTCATACCTACATCTCTGCAGAGCCGAGTGATTGACATCGCTCATGAAGGCCACCAAGGGGTGGTAAAGACTAAGAAATTGCTCAGAGAAAAAGTATGGTTCCCAGGAATAGACCAAAAGACAGAGGACTGCATCAAAAGCTGTCTGGCCTGCCAAGCAGTCACCAACACAACCCAGTCTCACGCACCACTTATGGTGACTCCTCTCCCAGCTGCAGTATGGACTGAGGTGAGTGTGGATTTCTGTTCCTTACCAACTGGAGAATACCTACTTGTGGTGATGGACGACTATTCATGGTTCCCAGTAGTAGAGAAGGTTTCCTCCACATCCGCCAAAGCTGTAATACCAAAGCTAGATGGCATGTTCTCTTTAAAAGTGATAATGGGCCCCCTTTCAGCTCTGAGGATTTCTCCAGGTTTGCTTTGCACCTGGGTTTCCACCACAGAAAGGTAACTCCATACCGGCCCCAAGCAAATGGGGAAGTTAAGCGTTTTATGCAGACACTGAAAAAGACTATCAGAATTGCCACACTCGAGCATAAACACACTCAGCAAGAATTAAATCGCTTTCTGAGAGCCTACAAAGCAACTCCACACAGCACCACTGGGTCACCACCTGCAACAGTCCTTTTCAGTAGGCAGATGCGCACAACATTACCTAGTGTTCAAAACGTAGTTCCAGACAGGCTCATGAGAACCAGAAATGCACAAGCAAAAGAAAAGATGAAGGGGCACCATGACGAACACTTCTGCCGCCCCTCAACTCCTAGGTAAAGTAGGAGACTATGTGCTTGTGAAAAGACTGCGGCCAGACAACAAATTTCAATCCCTTTTCCATCCAGATCCATTTCAAGTGATTGCAATAAAAGGGACAATGATCACCGCCCAACAAGGTCAACAGGTGGTGACAAGAAACATGTCACATTTCAAGCAAGTGCCCCTCACTGTGAAACCAACTGCTATGCAGACAGGGGGCGGCAGTGCACAGAGAGAGACTGAACCCAGAGACTGTGTCAATGGTGATGAACCAAACCCAACTGTACTGTCAGTCCCCCTGGCTTTAAACACCCCTCGCTACCCAAGAAGGGTTACATTGAGGCGACCTGGTTACCTTGGTGACTTTGTTCCTTGACTTAAAGGGGAACTTCGGTGTAAAATGAAAATTGGCATGTTAAAACATCATACAGAGTTGGTATGTGTACTGAGGAGCAAAATTGATTTAGCCTGTTGCATTTACAGTTTAACTATTTTTTATCGTTTGTCACAGAAGGCTAACAATGGAAGTGGTAGGTGCCCTTAGACGAAGCATGACGACTACGCTATTTTTAAACCATTAAAACAGCTCAAAGAAACTCTACACTCCATCAAAGGCCCTGACATTAAAAACGAGGCACTGAGAACTTTGTAAGTGTACACAACATTCATTAATAAAACAGTTTTGAAAGGCAGTACCTTGCTGTAGTTTCTCGTCGCCGCCATGATGAAAGTCCGCACAAGCTGTCATGCTTCGTCTAAGGGCACCTAGCACTTCTATTGTTAGCCTTCTGGGTCAAACTATAAAAAATAGTTAAACTCTGAATGCAACAGGCTAAATCAGTTTTGCTCCTCAGTACACATACCAACTCGGTATGATGTTTTAACATGCCAATTTTCATTTTATACCGAAGTTCTCCTTTAACATGACACCTGGACTGTGGTGTAGCAGAGGTCCACGTTTGCTCCTCTGGGCCTCTATCCAAAAAAAAAAAAAAAAGTCTTTACAGAAACGGATGGTTGACATGTCAACATGTTTACAGTGATTGGGGATGTGATGTTTTAGTGCTATGTGGGGAAATGTGCAATACCCCCTTGTTTGATGGTTTAGTTGCACGACCACTTGCTATTTGTAGGAATATGGATTTTTAATGTCCTGCTTATTTGTGCTAGTACAGGAATAGGAAGACTATTTTTTTGGGGGAATGTTGGAGGGATGTGATGTCTAGTTATTGAGTGTGTGCTTTTAAGGATGTTGGGAATTGTGGGATGACATAAAATCAGAACTACGGGGCGGGAGCGGGGTTCAGTATTGCAAGACTATGTTGGTGAGCACGCCATGCACTTTTGTCTGCGGACTAAATAAACTATGCCGGACCTCCACGGCTAAAGAGAGAAAACGACTCGAGTATGGATATTACAGTTGCCATGCTAAAGCCCTTGGATGTGCATTTTTGGCCCACAGACAGGTGAGAACTAGTGCTGTTTGGTGAATGTGAGGTGGGGAAATTTGCTAAACTCATTGGAGAACCTGCCACTGAGGCTATCAATGAATACAGGGACTGGAAACTGCAAGGTTCTTCTCAGGGAAAAACTTTGAAGAAGCTTATCATCGCAAGCAGCAATTTTCTCCTGACATCTGCAGAGGGCAAAAGGGGGTATTGTGCTTGCAATGATAGACGATAAAACTAGAAACAGACTGCGTGGCCCGAGCCCCACTGCCTTGTTGAACATCGACTTGAATGGACCCCCTATCGAGAAATTTCTGAAATCATGGATTAAGAAATGACACTGGACATCAGCATCTTGAATTCTTGCATTTTTTTTCCCTAATGGTAAGAGAATGTCAGTGCATTCTTCCACAGTATAAAGTTTTAAGACTCAGTAACGACACTACACTAGGGCTGCGTTTTTTTGCCTTTATCCAATTTTTTTGACTGCCTGTTTACATCTACTTTCAAAAGTGACCCAATTCCGATACGCTTGTTTACATTTGCCAGACATTTTTGAACTCTTGAAATGGCCCACATGCATAAATGGTACACATAAATGTGTGCCACGTTTGTTTACATTGAGGATGGCACTGACACAGCGGTGCTTCTCATCTTGATTATTTAAGCTGCTTTTAACCTTGTTTGCACCTGATAATGGAGCTGAACTATATACAAAGCAAAAGAGAAGGAGCAATAAGTGTTCAGTCCACAAAATAAACACGTGTGAAGTGTTATTTCAAAAACAAAATGCAGCCATTAGCTGATTACTTTGCGTAGTTGCAGTGTATTAGTAGCACAAAAAGACAAAACAATCCTGTACGTTTACGCTTGTTGAACTCGACATGGGCATATTATATTTGTCCCATCTTCTCTCAGTCTCCTGGCTATGTGCCATATTCAGATCATTTTTGTTCCAATAGTAGCACAAATGCCAACTTATATAACATGTGCAAGAAGTGCCATCACAGCAAAATTGTGGTTAAACTTGTAGTTAAAAGCAGATATAGAATGGCCAGGAAGAACACACGTTGCAATTGATAACTTAATCAATAATTTGCCATAGCTGTGATCAACTAGGGCCTAGTTGTTAGGTTAATAAGTTACTAGGCTAACCTGCAGGAATTAAGAGATAGCTTACCTCAGGGGTGTCCAAACTTCTTGCCAGGGGGGCGGATTTGGCGAGGTGAACATGTGAGGGCCAACCATTATGACACGATAATAACACAATAATAATAATAATAATAATAATAATAATAATAATAATAATGCTGCGTTAACGTGAGACTCTTATCAGGCGATAAAAAAAATATAGCCGTTAATCTATTCTCAAAGTTGGGTTGGGAGCTGGGTCTATACACAAACTATGATGACTTTCACCAAAGATCTTAGATTCTACAAAGATAAGCCAACATAATACGTTACTATGGGACCAAAATGGCAACAAATTCCTATTTCCAACTCTTACAAAAAAATAATTTAGTATGTCTGTAAAGCCAGCTAGCAAGCTAACGAACTAGCTCTAGCTCATTCAAGTGAATGGTAGTAACTATGACAACACCATGTGCTAAACGCTAACAGCGATTGGACTCACCTTGAATTTAATACATTGCTGTAACCCTATAACTTTATATTACTTTGTCTGCTTACACTGTAACCAGTAACAGTATTTAGGTGGGTGTTAGTGAGTAAAGTGACAGCTTTCAATTTAAAACATTACGTTAGCGTAGTTCGCTAGCGTTAGCGCGCTAACAACCACATAGTAAGTGGTTGCTGCCTGACCTGAAATAAAGCTAATTTTCTCAAAATCCAAACAGTAACAACTTACACTATTAGGCTTGAAATTATTACGAATAGTTGCAGATTGTGACACATGATTCCAAAAAACCCTTAACAACTCTAGAAAAACGTAATGACCAATTTATTAGTTAAACTCCACGTGTCCCATTCATTTCAGTGAATCGAACCTAGAATCTGCTCTGCACTGCATAAAGGGGGATTTCCCCCCCTCCCCCATGCGAAAATAGAACACGGAAGCAAACGGCTGTTGGCGACTCTCCCTCCCTCAACACTCTCTGCTTTCACCTTGATATTTTAGCGCGGATGCATACCTACCTATATATTTTAGTGCGGATGCCTTCGGCAGAATTCAAATGAGCCATTTTAATCTAGATTAATCTAGATTAAATTTATGATTACAGCGAGATTAATCTAGATTAAAAAAAATAATCTATGCCCACTAGTTTTTACCAAAATTACTGTGCATTTTATATTTAAAGACCAGTAATAAAATCTGAATTATAGTATCAAAATCATCTTATTCAGAAGTACAGACCACTGAGGGTTTTGATCACAATTACACACACACACACACACATCACTGTGTTTTTAGAATTTATTTAGGCTACCCCAGAAAACAAATAACTTGCCTGCACTAATGTGATGGGTGGTACTGAGATTTAGATTGCAGCAAAAAGGCCAGGTCTGGCTCAAAGACAGTCGTTTTGATGTGCAAAATGTCACTTGGTCTTGTCCTCACACAGTTCTTGTTAAAGTTCTTGTTAAGGTTCTTAAGGGCTTCTCGCACAGGTATGTCGAGCCAAATAAGCTCATGATTTTTTTTTTGCAAATGTTCGAATCTCTTGGAACCAGCCTTTATCCACCTGGCAGTAAAAGTTGACAAGAGCTGCTGCTCCATCTTCAGGTGTTTTGGAGCGTCATCAGGGAAGCTCTTTGCTCACGTTCACGTTCACTATCCACTCCTCTCAAAAAAATCAGTAACTGAGCGATGTCTGTTGCGTCCGTGCTTTGTCGCAGGTTAACGGAAAAAAAATCAAACCCGACAGCCTTTGTCTCTGTCTCTTAATATCGGACGAAATGTCTTCAGTTCTCCGTGTCACAGTGTTACGAGACAGGCAAACGTTGGCAAAGTCTTGCTTCTTCTCAGGACAAATGTTCTCAACCATTTTCATCATGCAGTCTTTAACAAATTTGCCATCAGTAAAAGGTTTGCACATGTCCCTGAAATGAGTTTTTGGAGGTTGGGATGTCTGTATTATGATGTCACATGGTGGTGGCCATCTTGGATTATAGAATTTTCATGAAATGTCACGTTTGAATGATAAAATGCAGTACTCTCCTCCTCACCTTGTGTATGCTATATTGCACAATACGGAATGCTAAGGTAAATAGTAAGCACACTGTGTAAATGTAGCAGTAGACTGGCCTTTTGCTGTAGAGATTTTCCATTTACTACATGGGCACTCAAATTCCAGATATGGGGTACATATATATTATTCTTCTGACACACAAGTAGACAAGACCTGTTTAGTTTAAGTTCACTCACCACTGCAACACACAGATCATGAGTGAGATGACAAGATGAAACGAGACAATGTTAGTATTTTTTGTTGTTGTTTTTTTGAGCTGACAAACACATGCACATCACAAGGACATGAACGCACACAAAAAGAACACCAGGTGACAAACAAATTTTCCAGGTGACACTTCTTGTAGTGTTTCATGGTGTGGTACCTCTCATTGCAAGGCACGACACAGACCCACCCACCCCACACTGCCCACACCTGTATTTTGTCTGACGGTGACCTTTAGGGCGGGTCTGATCAGAACAAACAACACAATCAAGGTGATCATAAGCCTTGCAGATGATGTGGCGCTCAGTTAGTCTCTGTGCCATGTCTCCAAATGAGGACGACTTTTGGCCTTTGTTGTTCTCTTTGTTGTTCTCTTTGCAAGCAGCACGCCCAGATCTGCCTCAGGCTTGTGCTGAGTGGAGAGAATTTTCATGGCTAGGACTCTCATTGTGACTCCCCACCCTGCTTCTACGTTGCCCCCTAGCTCTCCTATAAACACATCAACCTCGTCTAACATACCCAGTGGTATTAGACAAAGGCTCCACCATGTTACTGTCCCCGCGATTGCGGAGAGGCACACAGTTGGAAGACAAATTAGCTACATGGCTAGCGCCGTAAAAACACTGGACCCTGACATTTTCTTCCAGCCTCATTCCCCACACAACTAACATGCCTACTAACTCATGCAGTCCAGTCCATTATACTCAGCTCCTTCTGAGTGTCGTTGAACAGCTGTATGGTCCTGGGGACAAAGCCTGTCTGTCCTGCAGGAGAATGACTGGTGTCTGTAGCTGATCAAATTTCTCTGATTGATGGAGAAGGTGTGCAGGGGGTGGCAGTCGTTGTCCAGTATAGAGTGCAGTCTGCACAGCTCCTCCTCTTGGCTGTTGTAGTTAGAGTCTCCAGCTCCATGCCCACCACAGACCCTGCCTTCCCCACCAGTCTGTTCAGACGTCCAGTGTCTCTCCTCCTAGTGCTACCACCCCAGCATACCACAGAATAGAAGAGCACACTGGCCATAACAGTCTGGTAGAACATCAGCAGAAGTCTGTTCCTTAGCCTCCTGAGAAAGTAGAGCCTACTCTGCCCTTTCCTGTAGTGCATCTAAATTACCAGACCAGTCCACTGTATTGTCTAGGTGTCCCTCCTGTCCATCTTTGATACACCCCACAGTTGCAGTGTCATCAGAGAACTTCTGCATGTGACCAGTCACTGAGCTGTACCTGAAATCAGTGGTGTACAGGGTAAACAGTACTGGGGAGAGCACAGTTCCCTGTGATGCACCTGTGCTCCTGACCACAGCTTCTGATGTAAGATCCCCCAGTCTGACAAACTGGGGCAGTTTAGTGAGATAGTCCGTGATCCAGGTCACCAGACCAGGCTCCACTACCATCCGCAGCAGTTTGTCTCCCAAAAAGAGCAGCTGGATGGTGTTGAAAGCACTGGAGAAATCAAGAAACATGATTCTCACAGCACTGCCTCCTTTGTCCAAGTGGGAATGCACCCTGTGGGGAAGATACAGGAGAACATCCTCTACTCCCACATATTCTTGGTAGGCAAACAAGTTGGTGGGAGTGAGGGGTGGTGAATGTGGGGGGTCCGTAAGCAGAGGTGGGGGGTGGGGAGGTGTGATGACACAGGTTGTGCAGTCAATGTCAGGGTCATTGTCAGAGGCAGGTGGGGGAGGTGCTCTGGAGGTGACAATGGGGCCCAGCCTTGTCACCCTCACCCTGTGATGTTCCTTATTCCCTGCCATACCTCCTTCATGTTGTTATCATGCATTTTCTTCTCCATGCTTGGCCCCCATCAGGCTTTTTTAAATACTGATGGTATTCAAGAGGTAGGGTCAAGCCATATCCCACAGTCATGAAATCCCAAGTCAGTCTATTCATTATTTACTACAACTCACTGCTGAATATTTACAGTTAGTTATAGTGTGCACATCTGACATATTGAATAACAACCCATTTACCATAGCTTAGTGATCATTTTAATAGGTTAGTAGTGCAGATCTGTTTAAAATTTTTAACTTAAAAGTGGAATAAATGGACAGCTATAGAGAGCTATTTTCTTGCATGTTCATTTTCATGTTTCTGATTGGCTGACATGATTCTACACAGCAAAAAACAGTGTATTTATCCCAGTGCACGTGTACAAACCTATTTTTTCTAAATGCTCTAGGGTGTATGACGTTATTTTCAAAAACAGAGGAGTAAAAATATATATATTTAAAAATACTCCATGCCGTCGGAACAGGGCATACAAAATTGTCTCAGCTCAATGACTTGGGAAAGGCAAGATATCCAATCTGCCTGTTTACACTGCAGCCACATTAACACATATCTGATACATATCTAATTTATTCCCACATATGAAAGAGGCCTGAATCCAATCTGGGAAATTGTTTACTGTTTACACTTTCATGATGCAGATCGGATTTGTGCCACAAGTGAGCAAAAAAAAAATCAGGGGTGCGTTTCTCGAATGCAAAGTTGCCTCTTAGCCACTACCCGTTGTTGTTACTTCCGAAGTACCGCAACAAAGGCTATCTTGCGTTTTTCGAAGCCTGCTATGGTAGTACTTTACTTTGGTAGTGAGAAACTTCAGTAGAAGAGAACTTCCTACGCATTTCTCAAAACCTTCATAGCAGAGATACTTCCGAAGTAAAGGCAAAACGTTGAAGTAAAGTTGTGTATTTCTCACTACAGCTCTCAAGGTGAAGTAAGAGCCTTACTTCAAAGGTTGACCCCACCCATGGCAAAACTTGCAGTAGATGTTTGACTGTAAAGTGCCAATATCTCGTAATCCTGCAGTACACAGTGAAATTTAATTGGTTTGTAGAGGTCACTATGATACAGCTGGTAAAACTGTTAAATGGCCAATTCATTATATGTAATTTTTTGGTTAAAAACCGTATGACATGAACAGCAGTATTATGATCACTCGGTCTTGACATGCACAGGTTCAAGACCGAGTGGAGTCATGTTATGTAAATCTAAAATGTGCATGGCCTCTCAAGCACATTAATGTGGATTTATATTGCTATGCTCTGTAGTTTGGGTGAATGCTTATTCTATTGGTATAACAGAACAGTGATCCGTGACTGAAAGCAACACCATTCCACCGTTACTCAGATAAAAATGTTGTCATGAGTGGTGATTATAATAAGGGCTGTAGGCTAAATGTTACCAGGTGAAAAGCATTTGAACCCGTGACTGAATAGAACAACAGTGTCAAAGGCACACGACTTTGTCACTGAGCTACCTGTAAGTGGCAAGCTGGTCTTGTGGCGCAGTTTATCAGTAGTATTGACAGATGACGTCAAAACACTGTTAAAAGGTATGGATTTATAAGAATATAATTTCCTCCACTACATGCCTCGGCTTTGCCATGTAGGCCACTTTTTCACACGTTAGTTGGTTTTACTAGATGTTTACCATACCTTAATCATTATTATCACCATCGTATAATTTCAACAAGGATAGATAGCCTGCGTCTGCCTTCAAACCAGCATCAATTCACACAAAGGGGTACACACACAGTCAGAGATTTTGCAGGATTATAGTCAGGTGTATGATCAACCAATTACACCAAATTGTTGTATATGTCAGGAAGGCTACATTCACAGAATATCTGTGGTTAGTTCTTCAAGATGTTTGGTGCAAGCTACCAGCCAAGTTCCTTCAAAAACTCTATGCAAGTATACCTAGAAGAATTGATGCTCTTCTGGACAAAGCCAACATTATAGCATGCTGTTTCTCATAAGCTACTAGCAGTAAACCATGGGAGCTTTTATATAGGACCTTACCATTTGCTTTCTTAATGTTTTGAACTGGTATCTCAGCTGCTGAACCTCCGCTGTGTAGTCCACAGAATGAAATCAAGTATTGAATAAAACCTGGACACCTACTGTTTCCATTTTGCTTTATTAAGCTTATTAACCACTACATGGTATGACCGCCGCAGTGTATTGTGGGAACGTTTGGTATGATGAGTGTGTGGTAGAGCAGTGTTTTGAGGTGAGAATTTGTGTGGAAATGATTTCCTGAAATTGGGCATGTACGTGGGTTTTGAATGAATGACATTGTGTGTTTCTGTGTAGTGTGTAGGAGTGATTTGTGGAAGGAATAGGGAAAATGAGATTTTGTACAATTACAGCACCCCGTATGGGCCCAATTTTATGGCATGTGTTGTGCTTTTAGAGGTCTTTGTGCTGATCGTGCATGACATATTTTTTCTGCAGTTCCCATCTTCTTGGTCCAAGATATTGGCAATTCAAAATCCAAATTTTTGCATTTACCCATATCACTAGGTGGTGCTATGCTTCAAGTGAGTGTTTATGGGTGGATCCACTGCACTGTACAATGTCTCAAAAGAGAATTTCAGCATTTTTTCAGTCTCCCAATCCTAAATGCCTGAGCAAATTTTAATAGCAAGACGCTGGATGAGTTCTGGATTTCTGTCGAAGGGGAATGGGGTGGCCATCTCTAAAATTAAACCTAGAGTGGACCTGCTTTGCTCCGCGCACAGCGCCCACCCATCACATTGAGTTTTTTGTGCATACGTAGCTTTATAACTGTTCCATGTTGCTTGTTCGTAATATGTTCTTATGCTCAGCATTTTATAGAAGTTACGATGGGATGCTGCCTATTTGTTTTCACTTGTAAGTTTTTAAATAAAATACACTGACTTGATCAGAGATTGTGTTCAGTTTCGTTTTCGCTCTACTGCTCTGTGTGAGTTAAAAGCAGCAACATTATGAGAGACGGAGGGAGGAAAACGATAGCGCAAGCACACTGGCGCTTGCGCGCTCACAACAGAGTGGTTGTGGGTGTCACGGGGGTCGTGGGTTATAAGCAGCCTAATATACTAGGGGTCGCGGTCTGAAAAGTTTGGGAACCCCTGCTCTAGATAATATGCAAAATGACATGTTGTACAATTGCAGCGCCCCCTATGGACCAAGTTTTATGGCATGTGCTGTGCTTTTAGAGGCGTTTGTGCTGATCGTGCATGACATATTTTGTGCATTTCCCACCTTCTTGGTCCAAGATATTGGCAACTCAAAATCCCAATTTTTGCATTTACCCATATCGCTAGGTGGCGCTGTGCTTCAAGTGAGTGTTTATGGGTTGGGTCGATACGCCTCTGTAACACCGACATACTAACACAAAATAGTTGTCTTGGGCAAAATTGTTGATGAGTTATTTAACAAAAACTGTTTTGCGACACCTAGTTTTGACGACAAACATCGCCCCTATGATGAAATGTCACAAAATTTAGTACACATGAAAAGAAAGCTGTTTAGAGTTGACTTGAGAGTTGAGTTGACAAATTTGAGCAATAAGAAGACAATATATGGACATTTAAAGAATTTTTAACTACGTGGTAAATGTTCATTGACATGTAACTTGGTGAGAAGTTATTTAACAAAAGAAATTCAAGCATAAGAAGAAAAGAAATGCCACACTCTCTGCTCCATGATATTTGTTTTGGCCGAAACGTCACTTCCAAATAAATATCATGGAGCAGAGAGTGTGGCATTTCTTTTCTTCTTATGCTTGAATTACATCAGTGGCCAGCACCTCAACAAAGTTTATTGGTGTGCGATACTTTTGCCTTTTCTACAAGTTATTTAACAAAACCTGTTTTTCAACACCTAGCTTCGACGATAAACATCGCCTCCTATGACAAAATTCTTTGTTCCGAGACTGCTTCCCTTCCTAACAAAACTAATCTCTACTAACCATCTGTTAGCTTATTATGTCCTCCTTTTGTAAGTCGCTTTGGATAAAAGCGTCTGTTAAGTGTCATGTAATGTAAAAAAAAAAGTTTAAAAAAAAATGTCACAAAATGTAGTACGCATGAAAAGAAAGCTGTTTAGAGTTGGCAGGTCAACTATAAACAAATCTGAGCAACTAGAAGCCAAGATATGGACATTTGAAGAATTTTAAGCTACGTGTTAAATGTTCACTGATATGTAACTTCGAAACGGTTTATCTCAAGATAAATCCTTTGATAACTTTTTGTTAGCATTGTCTGTAGATGACATATACCAAATTTGGTGAGATTCACATGAATGGCCTATGATGAGTTTTGGGGGCCAAACGCTTTTATTCGCCCAGAAACTACGAGGGCGACATGCCTGCACAGATTCATGTTCCCCAGAGTTCCAGTGTCCCGGCAATTGTTGATGGAAAATCGGTGAAAAAAAAGGGAAAAAGTAGTGGCAACACCACTATGACAGTTTTCAAGAAAGTTATGCTTATTGGGTCAGTGATTTCGAACTTAAATCAAGCTTTTTGCTAGATAAATGACTATATACGGGCTACACCGGAATGGAGGACCGACTTCCCCTACTGCCATTGACTCCCATGTTAAAAATCGAGTTTCGCGAGCTGCCTAGGGGGGTATAATGCATTTCAATGAGGCGTTGAGGAGGTCAGTCCTCATTTCAATGGAGACCGGCGTCGCTGTTGGTACTTTGATATAGGGAGATGGGTTTTGTGTGTTCCAAGTGTTTAAAAAACAGTTTTATCAGTATTTAGTCAGGTCAGACAATGAAAATAAGAAATTTGTATGTTGTAATTTCTGAAATTTATATATCTTGCTCTTTTCTTTAACCTTCTATGAGCCTGAAATTTACACCTATTTTTCTCTCTTTGGAACGGTACATCGTAGCGATATGTCACTCATACCAAATGAAACAGCAGAACCTGTGGTGCATTTCTCGAACGCAAAGTTGCTAACTTCCTAGCCACTACCGTTGTTGTTACTTCCGAAGTACCGCACTAAAGGCTACCTTGCATTTCTCGAAGCTCACTACGATAGTACTTCACTTCGGAAGTAACAACTATGGTAGTGAGAACTTCGGTAGAAGAGACCTTCCTTCGCGTTTCTCGAAACCTTCGTAGCAGAGAAACTTCCGAAGTAAAGCCAAAACTTCGAAGTAAAGTTGTGAAGTTCTCACTACAGCTCTCGGGGTGAAGTAAGGGCCTTACTACAAAGGTTGACCCCACCCACGGCAAAACAGTAGATCTTTGACTGTAAAGTGCCAATATCTCGTAATCCTACAGCACAAACACAGTGAAATTCAATCGATGTGTAGAGGTTACTATAATACAGCTGTTGAAACTGTTAAATGGCCAATGGTCAGTGATCCGTGACTGAAAGCGCCACCGTTACTCAGCTTAAAATGTTGTCGTGAGTGATGATTGTGGAACGTAGGCTAAATGCTACCATAGGTGTGCAAAGGATTTGAACTCGTGACTAAATGGAACAGTGTCAGGGGCACATCACTTTGCCTCTGAGCTATACCTGCCAGTGGTAAATTAGTCTCGTGGCGGAGTTTATCAAGTATTAGCAGATGGCGTCAAAACACTATTAAAAGTTATGGATTTATAAAAATATAATTTTCTTCACTACATGCATCGGCTTTGCCATATGGCTACGTTTTAACGCACCAATTGGTTTAACCAGATGTTTGCTATAGCTTAATCGTTATTATCACCATTGTATAATTTCAACAAGGATTCTCCGTCATGGCATGTCAACAAAAAAGATAGCCATCCAATCGAAACGGCTTTCCCCTGCTTTTCCTCCATTGCTTCCATGCTTCACACACTTATGTGAGAACAACGGTAGTGCCCACTTTGGAAGTAACAACAATGATAGTCCTACCTGAAATCTCGTACGGATCAAGTATCTGCCTTAACGTTTATTGTTGACAAGCCAACGGTTACCATGGATATAATCAGTACAGTTCTACGGGTGCTGCTTATGGACATAAGTCATATAACATGAGCATACAAGAAATAGTATATTAAAAACAGTACTAGTATCTACTAAAATTCAAGTACCAATCAGCTGCTATCAATGTTTACTTATTTATAATATATTTATAAATTATGTATGTGTTGTTCTATTAAACTGCATTTGTTCAAGTGCTTTAAGTAAACAAGTTAATTTAAAACAAGTACATTTAAGAGGCATTGAATAACACTGTAAATGGCATTAAATAACAATAGCATTAATGAGTGTTCAGTACCATAGTAAACAATACAAGTACACAATGAATTATTATAATAAACAATTGTAACAGCTATATCTAGGAAGGAGAGGTTACCAGCACTTCACTTCCGTAGGTGTCTTTACCACACCTAGTCCTAACCTACATGACCTATAAATTCAGTCTGTTAGGCGGCTTGACAGTTCTGCCTCGCCGGGTGATGTACAGTTCACCTGGTCGAGTCCGGGCATGTCACGTGTTGTTTGGGAGGGGAGTGAGGCTGCTCAGATGGAGGGGAAGACAGCTTCTCACTTGCAGCATGGTCTGGTGGCTCAGTCCATGGCTCTTTCTGTGTCCTGTGCCGGGAACAGTTGGCAGCTGGAGTGCTGTGGCGGAGATGTTGACTGGTGCGGCGGTACTGCTTATCTCCACTGCTCACCACAAAGGATCGGGGAGCACTGTGCTGTCGGACTACAACAGCTGGTGTCCATGTGTGGCTACCAGGAAAGGGCTGCATCCTGACTTCCTCTCCTGGGGTGCGTTTCCCAAAAGCGTCGTTGCTAACTTCCTTAGCAACTTCGTAGGTTTGAACGATGGTCTTACCACACTGCTGTTTCCCAACACCATCGTCCAGACTTAGCAACCAACGATGTTTACAACTACAGTAGTCCGATGGATCGTTCAACGACGCAAGTGTTTCCCAACAACAAAGTCTGGACGAACCATCGAAAGTTCCATCGTGAAGCTGTGCAGTTGGAACGATTAGCATGGACCTGTCGTGAGACCGTCGTGTTTGTTCACGTGACGTCTTGCTCGTCACCTTTGGCCTTTTTGTGGCAGATTAGGCGGCTGTCTGTGCGTTACTGCCACCATCTGCATAAATGATGTTACTCCCAATTCACTTAATTATCGGTATTGCATTGCCAGATCATGTAAAAAGAAGGTAGAAAACACACCCGATAACACACAAAAAGCTGTTGCAAAATGTGGTTGGATATAAGTTAATGTGCGTCAGTGATGTTAATGAGCACTTTTGTAATATTGTGATGTATGTGCACTGATTACTGACCCACAAGCACGGTTATTCCATTGCCTCGTAGATCATTTTCACCTGTTACAAATTGATTACTCTTCGGCAGGATTCGAACCCATATCTCACCGAAAAAGACAACACTTCCTTTGACAGACCGACGAGCTAACCACTCATCCACCTCACCACTTACCTACATGGAGGGAGTGGTTATATTTATAGCTGTTGCTCCATGCAGTATAAATTAAATATACAGACATATAATAAAAACTGACAGTCGGTTGTTACTTTTAATGAGTAGGGCACATGGTTGTGTTTACGGAGATATCCCAGAGTTTCTACAGCTGTCATACCGGCTTAAATGAAATGAGACTACGTTTATGTCCTTATGTAGATCAATCGTTTCTGTCGTTATCCGCAACGAATGCATCCGAATACTCTCCGAGCACTTCCGAATCATCTGGGTACTTTGCAGTTTGAACCACCTAAGTCCAAACTAACAACAATTCAGACTTCCATCGTACTTTGGTGGTTGGAGATTTTCGGGAAACAGTCGGTTGTGGGGTGCTGAGTAGTTTGAACCTACGTTGTACAACGATGGTTTAATGCTAACCTCCGTCGTTGTTTGGGAAACGCACCCAAGGCTTGAGATTAACACGAGGTTTACCTGTTCTCTTGTGATCATAGTGGTACTTCTGAGTGTCCTTGGTTTGATCTAGCAGGCGCTTTACTTTCTGGGGGTCATAGGCCGTTGGGGCAAGGAGTTGACAAGCTGTTGGTAAGTTGTTTCGTGGTCCCCTTCCCATTAGTAGCTGGGCTGGTGAGAGGCCTACTGACTTGAGGGGAGTTGTTCGGTAGTCCAGCAGGGCAAGGTGTTTGTCTGGTGCTTTGCGCCAGAGCCTCTTGACTGTCTGCACAGCACGCTCTGCTTCTCCATTTGAGTGCGGTGTGTGTGGTGATGATGTGATGTGCTGAATGTTGTAGCTCTTGCAGAATTCTCTGAACTCCTCTGAGGAGTACTGGGGACCGTTGTCAGTGCGCATGGGTGCAGGGATGCCGTGCCTGCCAAACTGAGCTTTCAGTGTCTCTATGACTGTGCGACTGCGTGTGTCTTTCAGCTTGTTTACTTCAATTAATTTGGAGTAGTAGTCCACGACCAGTATGTACTGCTGACCCTCAAATTCAAAGAGATCACATGCTACCTCCTCAAAGGGCAGCTCGGGTGTCTCTGTTGGCTTGAGTGGTTGTCTTGGAAGTTTGTTTTGAAAGTCTGCACAGAGGCTGCAGTTTCTGATGACTTCTTCGATCTGTGCACTCATGCCAGGCCAGTAGAGGGTCTCACGAGCTCGCTGCTTGCTTTTGACGATTCCCATGTGTGACTGATGGATGAGTGTCAGCATGTGCTCACGCATAGTGGGGGGTACTAGTATGCGCAGACCTTTGTAGATGATCCCATCAGATAAGGCAAGCTGGCTTCTGGAGTCCCAATACGGCTGAATGGAGACAGGCACTGCACGCCTGTGCTCAGGCCATCCACTCTGAATGACTTGTTGAAGAGAACTGAGCTCTTCCTCTGTCCGTGCTTTTAGTTCCGCGTACTTCTGGTCGCTGACAGAGACGAAGTTCAGCATGGAGATGCACTCCAGGTCTTCCATCTCTGTTGTTTTGTCTGCCAACTGTGCTCTGGACAATGTGTCAGGGAGCTCCATGTCTTTACCTCTTCTGTACTGGATGGTCAGGTCATACCACTGCAGACGAAGACGCATCCGTTGTATTCGCATTGGGGTTGACAACAGGGGTTTCTTGTATATGTCTTCCAGAGGTTTGTGGTCGTTGAAGACTGTGACATGTGTTCCGAGGATGTAGTTGTGGAACTTTGTGCAGGCGTGGACGATGGAGAGCATTTCTTTTTCAATTTGTGCATAGCGTGTTTCTGCATCTGTTAGTGATCTCGAGGAGAAGGCAATTGGCTGGTCATCCTGCAGTAGAACTGCTCCTAGTCCAAAGCTGCTGGCATCACTGAAGATCACAACTGGTTTTGCAGGGTCAAAGTACTTTAGTACAGGAGGGTGTGTGCACAGTTCTTTCAGTTTGTCAAAGGCCTGTTGTTGAGCTGGCTGCCACTGAAACTCCGCATCCACTTCACTGAGATTGGGTATGAACTTAGACAAGTAGGTCACAAAGCCTAAGAAGCGGTGCACACCTCTTTTATCTGATGGTGGGGGCATCCTCTGCACAGCGTCCACTTTTGCCGGGTCGGGTTTTAGTCCATCTGTTGTTATCATGTGGCCCACGTATGGCACTGATGACTGGCGTATGTGGCACTTGTTAAAGTTCAGCTTCAGGTTGTAGCTTGTGGCAGGATTGCGTCATGTTCTTGGATGGTGGGGGCCGCGATGAGGATGTCGTCCATCACACTAATGGCTCCAGGCACACCCTGATACGCTGGAAGATCTCTGGTGCGCATTTGATACCGAAAGGCAGTCTCAGCCATCTGAACCGACCGATGGGTGTGTTGAAGGTGGTGAGGAAGGAGGATGGCTCATCTAGCTCTATCTGCAGGAATCCCAACTTTGCGTCTAGCACTGAGAAGACTTTGGTGCCTGGAATCATCGAGACTTCCTCCTCCACAGTGCGCATGGGGTGGTGTTCTCTTTTGATGACTTTGTTCAGGTCACTCGGGTCGATGCAGATCCTCACTTTGCCGTTCCTCACTGCTGCCACCATGGAGCTCACCCACTCTGTTGGTTGTTCCACCTTTGTGATGTAGCCGTCATTTTCCATCTCATGCAGCTTTTCGATGATCTTCTCCCTCAGGGCGGCCGGTTGCCTGCGTACAGGATGAACTACAAATCTTGCATTCGGTTCCAGCTTTATGGTGTATTTACCTGGCAGCGTTCCAGTGGTACGGCTCAGCTCTGGGAAGTCATCAAGTCCAGCCGGAACACACTCTGTACTGCCTCCAGCTCCAGCACTGCCAAGTAGGTCAAGGCGTGCGATCAGCCCCAACGCCTCAGCTGTGGCGCCACTAAGCACATTCTCCTGTGCAATGTCCAGTATTTCGAACACAGCGACCACTTTGGCTTTTTGTGATAAAATTGGTAGGTTCACAGCTGCTACTGGCTTCAGGCGGTGGTTTGAGTAGGAGCGGAGTACTACACCAGAGCGTTGTAGTTCACCTGTGTGCCCAAGTGACTGGTAATTGTGTAGAGTCAAGGTGTTGCATTTTGCTCCTGTGTCTATTCTGAATGGCACTCTTTTAGACAGTATTTCCAGATCAGTAATCCACTTGTCATTGTTATGTGTGTCATCAGACTGCATCAGATTTATGCACAGAATGTCCTCATCATCTGGTGAATTTTGATTAAACTCTGTACTCACAGTGTTGACACCACGCTTGTTGCATACAGCCACCCAGTGATTCGGTTTGTGACAGTAGGAACACACAGAGCCTTTCGCTGGACACCTGCCTTGGTTCCATTTGTGCTGCGCGTCTTTCCCACACTTTGTACAGGTTTTCGTCGTGACAGATGGTGGTTTACGCTAAGTTCAGCTTGCTTTAGATGGCATTTTCTTCCTTTGCAGGTTGTATTTGGGTCTAACGGACACAGATGACACTTGTGAATCTTCATCTCCGACTATTTTCATTTGCTTCACGGACGCTTCGTACTGCTGTGCGATTTCAATGGCTTTCGCTAGTTTTAGATCTTCGCCTTTTACTAGCAACCTTTCTTGTACTCGTTTCTCTCTCACGCCAGCAATAATAGCGTCAATTAACATGTCATCGGGGTCAGTATATTCACAGTCCATTAGAACTAAGCGTAAGTCCTTTACGAAGTTGTCAACTTTCCGTTGGCCCTTGTTTGCGTTGTTTGAAGCGGTGCCTAGCAACTCTCTTATTTTTGTGCGGCCTGATGTAATTGGCAAACTTATCCAGTACCTTAGATGGGTCTTCTTTTTCTCCCTCTGTCCAGGTCAGGGTCTTGTAGACTTCTCTGCCTTGCTTTCCGATCCAAGTACCAAGCCATCCTGCTTGCTGTTTTGCCGTTAGATCGGACAGGGGACCATCTAGTAGGAAGGTGACATGACTGCGGAATCGTTCAAATTCCTGATATAAATCAGAAGCGTCCCAATCAATGCTGGGGTGTTCAAACTGTGATAACGCCATTTATCTTACAGTTTTTTTTTGTTTGTTTTTTTTGTTCTTTAGTACTTCTGACACCTTGTAATGTATTCCTTATTTGTCAGTCACTGACACGACACGTACGGATCAAGTATCTGCCTTAACGTTTATTGTTGACAAGCCAACGGTTACCATGGATATAATCAGTACAGTTCTACGGG